>CM053770.1:246781601-246983645 GCA_028658325.1 Potorous gilbertii | reverse complement strand
ACCTAAGCGAGAGTCTTCCCTTCTGACCAGAGCCAGGTTTCTCCACAACCCAGTCACCTCCTTCAGCCCACGGAGGGAGGTGCTATTTGTGTCCTCCTCACAGATACAGAAAAATGATATTCAGGGAAAAAAGGAACGTGCCCAAGGCCACACAGCTGGCTTGTGAAGGAAGCAGGATTTCAACCTAGTTTTTCCTGCTTTTCCCAAACTCAAGTGGTATCTCAGTGGAACAGAAGCCCCTTTGCTTTGGTGGTCTATGTGTGCTCAGCTACAGGCTTGGGATCTGGTACATGGTGAGCTCATTTCAGGACTGGAGGGGCCCCAAGGACCAAAGTCTTACTTGGGGCTCTCACACCCCCTTGATCACAGATCACACAAACATCCCCCTGTCTGAGGTCCATGGGGCAGCCCAAAGAATGGCCAAATCTGGCCCACTGCCCCAGGGTGAAGCTGCTCCTTCACCCACATCCCCCTCCTCGAGGCAGCTCCTGAGCCCTGTCTGAGCCACCTGCATAACATAACTTGCATATACAAATATACATAAATACATATTGCATATGTATACATGCACACACATATGGAAAGACAGAGAAGGGGGAGAGGAAAGGAGGGAGAGAGACAGGGACAGAAATGGGGAGGAAGAGAGGAAAGGAGAGAAGAGGAGGAGGAAGGAAGAGAAAAAGAGAAAGAAAAGAAAGTAGAAGAGGTACAGGGAGACAGAAGAGAAGACAAGGGAAAAGGAGACAGAGACAGAGACAGAAAGTGACAGAGACAGTGAGACACAGAGGCGATATTTGTAAAGCGCTTGGTCTAGTGTCTCTGCTTGTTCCTGCCCTTCACCATCCCCTCTCCCACCTGAACACGCTCGGTCCCCCTTCAATGATGGATGACCTCTTGGCTGGCTCTGGGCCCATTCTCTCCCCTCTTCCTCTGCCTGCTGAAAAGTCTTCCTGGGGCACAAGTCTGACCTCATCCTGTACGCTGTTGTTGTTGAGTCATTTGAGTGACTCTACATGGGGTTTTCTTGCAGAGATACAGGAGTAGTTTTGCCATGCCCTTCTCCGGTCCATTTACAGATGAGGAAACAGAGGCAAACAGGGTGAAGTGACTTACCTAGGGTCACACAGCTACAAAGTGTCTGAGACTGGATTTGAACTCCTGTCCTCCTGACTTAAGGCCCAGTGTGCTATCCACTAAGCCACCTAGCTTCCCCATTCCTCTCCTTCTCCCCTTTCCCCAAACCCCTCAGTGGCTCCCTATCACCTCTCATACAAAAGGCAAAGGCCTTCTGGACCCTCCACAGTCTATGCTCACCAACTTTATTTCACTTTATCCCCCTCACACATTGTCCCTGTGCATAGTAGGTGCTTTATAAAGGTGACAAATGAAAGTGATTTGAAATTGACAACGCCCAGAAATGGGCCCTCAAGGTTCCAAGTCTGCTGCTCCAGAGCTGACCAGAAGGGGAAGGGCCTGGGACCTGGAGGCATCACACCTGACTTGGAATCCCATCTCAGCCCTTCATTCCCCTGATCTAAGCTCCTTCCTAGACCTGACATCCCCTGATCTAAGGCCCCTCCAGTTCTGACATTCCTTGTTCTAAGCTCCCTCCCAACTTTGACATTCCCTGTTCCAAGGACCCTCCTAGTTCTGAGGTTCAATATTCTAAAAAAGAGGGGAGTTCAGGTGTAGTGAGGAGAATATGGGAGGGGAGGGAAGGATTGAAACTTGTCAAAAAGTCATTGGCTGATTCCTACCATCTTCCAACACTCACACCCCCACAATTTACAAATATGTGGATTGTCTGTTGGGCAGGAGGGTGCCATGTATTGGGATGTAGTTGGAGACAGAATCCTGGATTCAAGTTCTGACTCTCCCACTGACTGGCTGGCTGACCTTGGGCCTCTCTGAGCCTCAGTATCCTCAGGCAGCACCAGAATCAGGGTGTGCTGGTAAATATTTAACAACCAGATCTCTGGTTATTAAAATAAAATATACAGAGGGCACCCTTTGAAGTTCAACCTTTATTACAATGCTTTCTCCATCTCTAGCACTTTCTTGGTCTAGACAATCACCAAGACAAGAAATCAAGCCCAAACCTGTAGCATCTGTTCATGTCTGCAAAGGCTCACACTGACCACTTTACAAGGCTATGAGCTCTGAACCTTGATGCTTTAGAAGCATCTCTTTCCTTTTCTACTGACTGTGACCTCTCCTGTAAAATCTACCCCACCTGGAGGCAGGTCCAGAGCACAAGAAGGACATTAGAATAAGGGATATCTGAGCGGGAGAGGCCTGAGAACAGGGGATGTCAGAACTGGGAGGGGCCTGAGAACAAGGGATGTCAGAACTGGGAGTGAGCTTAGAAGAGGGGATGTCAAGGCTGGGAGGGGTCTCAGAGGTTTTATCTAAACCCCTCAATTTTCAGAGGTCCAGAGATGTTATAGGAATGAGGGCCACCAGGAACAGAGCCTTCAAAATTAGAAAGAATTCAAGGGCAGCTAGAGAGCTCAGTGCGGGGAGCGCTGAGCCTGGAGTCAGAAAGGCTCATCTCGATGAGGTTAAATCCAACCTCAGATATTCACTAGCTGTGTTACCCTGAACAAGCCACTTAACCCTGTTTACCTCCGTTTCCTCATTTGTAAAATGAGCTGGGGAAGGAAATGGTAAACCACTGCAGTGTCTTTGCCATGAAAACCCCAGGTGGAGTCACAGAGAGTTAGATAAGACTTCATAAGAGTTGGTCAGTAATCAGCTAGGCATCTGCTGCTTGAGGACCAGCTGGGCTCAGGACAGGAGGCTCACTACAAAGTGCCAGCCACCTGGGATGCATTTCTTCAGCTATGAAAACTTATCAGAGCATTTCTTAATAGAGGTGGGAATGGTGGCCATGGACAGGAAGACTCCACAAGAGCAGCAGGGATGTTGAGAGCACAGAAGATAGAAATCTTGGGACTCAAACTCCCCTTCTCCATTGCCCTGGATAGAAAGGTATCCTGGCCTTGTGCTATTTTGGAAGATCCCCAGTTATTTCAGAAACACAAGAAGACAGTTGTCGAAAGTAATTTTTTCTAGCATTGAATTCCACTTGTTTTTCCCGCAAGTTAAATTACATCCTTCCTCCATCCAATTACTTACTATCATGTCCCCTACCCCTCTGCTTCCTGCCTCACCGGATGGGAAGGCAAGGCATTCATTCCAAAGTCTCCTTGGGTGTGTTCCAAGCTCAAAACCACTGAGAGTCCCCATAGCTCAGCTTCCCCAATAAGCAGTAATACAAAACTCTTGAAGACAGAGGCACTTTCATCGGGCCTGGCTGATTAGAGTTACAGCCATGGGACCTGAGAGCTTCAAAGCCAAAGGCTGAGGGAGGATGGGGCCATTGTTCTCTGTGGCAGAGTGTTCCCAGGGAGGAAAGCTGATCATATTTTGGGAGCTGACAGGGCTATTCTTGAAAAGCCGTCTCATGGGCTCTGGCCGACCCTACCCTGACAGTGCCCCTTCTCCGTGATGATAGATACACACTTTACCTGTCAGTATTCTTCTAAGTAGGGGCTTGGTAGGGAAAGCGACATGGTGGCTCAGCCTGGGGGACCCATGCTTCCGATGGGCTACCAGAGAGTACTTCTGGGGGCAGCTGCCTCATGCTACACATGGCACTCTTCCCTGGGTCTTAGAGGCTGGTTCAACCACTCATTCGCTACTCTGCCTTGTGCAAGGGTCCTCATCTCTCTGAGCCTCAGTTTCTCCTTCAGAGGAAGAAACAGACCTAATGGAAAGAGAGCTGGACCCAAAAGGAGTCAAGGGACCTGGGTGTGAGTCCCAGTTTAGACAGGGTTGTATGACCCTAGGCAAGTCATCTATTGGGAGTGACAAAAAACTTGCACTAGATACCTCCTGGGGGCCATGTTGTTGGGAAAATGCAAGGCCAAGCCTCCCACTCTCTAAAAGGGCAGGTTATTGCCCTCATGGTCACTCCTACTAGCTCCTGGAGGGCCACCATTCCGAATTCCCCAGAACTCAGTCCCAAGCTTCCAAGTTATACAGTTTGGGTGGCAGGTATCCTCTTCTCTTAGAATATTCTAAACTTACAGAAAGGGTGGAAGGAGTAAAGAACCCTGCATTGGGGAGCCAGGAGACCTGGACTCTAGCCAAAACTCTGACATTTACTGGCTTCCTGACTGGGGGGAGGGGATTAGTCATTTATTCAGCACACATTGATCAACTATTGAGCCTCAAACCAATAGAGATTACACAAACAATGGGATGTTCCTGCCCTCAAGGAGTCCTACTCTTTCTCTGGAGTGGGGAAGAAGACACATCAACAAGCAAATGAAGAACCTTAACAAAGTGCCAAGTAATTTCTGGACAGTCAGGAACCCACTGATGATGGGCAAAACTGGAGAATCATGGAGCAATGAGATTCCTCATCTATAAAGTCAAGACAATAACCTTGAGTCCCATGCTCCCTGTCTACACAGGTGGTTATGATAAAGGGAGCCATGATATCAGGACACCCTTGATATCCTAACATCCAAGCTTGAGCTTTGTGGACCAGGGAACTGAGGTCACAGAGAGAGAGGACTTTCTCCTCCTTGGTATGAGACACTAATTTGATAAGTCTGGGGATCTCCAAGTCAGCAATGGGAAGATCATTGGAATGAGAAGTATCAAAGAAGGTGACTACAACATTCCCTCCAAATTAGATAAAATGTAATTGGGAAATATTTAACAAAACAAAAATACAACAGAACAAAGATATAGTTAATTTGAGTTTTCTAAGCCAATATACAGCCCCTCAGGATCCTTATCCATAGAGTAGTGGTCCCCAGTTTCTTAGTCTCATGCCACTGATCACATTGATGCAGCAGAGTCATAGGCTCTTCATCTTCGGAGGCACATTGATGGCATCAAATCCAGCCCATGACCTTCCTCTTCAGCATTCCCACCCAGGTGTCATACAACTTGAGCATGAAGACCTCTGTGGATAGGAACTCACTAGGCTTCTCAAGCTAATCCATTCCACCGACAAATCCACAGAATTCATCTAAATGGGTTGAGCTACTACCCTGCCTCCTGAATTGGTAAAACTAGGCAAGGGGTGGTACCCATCAGTTGAGGAATGGCTGAACAAGCTATGGCATATACATGTGAAGGAATATGACCGTACTATAAGAAATGATGAAGGAAAAGGTTTCAGAAAAGCCTGGGAGGACCTATATGAATTGATGCAGAGGGAAGTAGGCAGGGCCAGAAAAACAATGCACACTATAACAACAATGCTGTAAAGATAAACCACTTTGAAAGACTTGGCAACTCTGATTGACACAACAACCAACCACAATTCAAGAGGTCCCATGAAGAACCATCCTACCCAACTCCAGACAAAGACCTGATGCGCTCAGAGGGCAGATTGAGGCAGATTTGTGTTTTAGACATGGCCAATGTGGAAATTTGTTTCGTGGACTATTTGTGTCCACAGATTTTTGTTTTTTCTTGTTTTCTCAACGGGGGAGGAGGAAAGGAAAGTAGAAGGGAGAGAATTCAGACCTGAAAATTAAAAGGAAGGAAGGAAGGAAGGAAGGAAGGAAAGAAGGAAGAAAAACTTAGGAGGCACTTAGGATGGAGGAGGAGAGGCAGTCAGTGGAGATAAATGTTTTTACTCCCTTAATTCTGTTCACTAGGATTACTCCTCCACCAAATTGCTTTTCTCTTTCCTTCCTTCTTTTCTGACTTAGAGTGGGAAGGAGGCTCAAAATTCAGGTTGTCATGGGACTGGGGGAGAGGATGTAAGATCTGGGGACAGCCCACCCTATTCTGTTGTTCCCTACTCCAGTCCAGCTGTTTCTGATCACTTGTTGAGATCTCCATCAGCCCCAGATATTCTTGATCTAGACTTTCCTAACCACTGATCCCCTTCTGGGCTCTCCCAATTCCTGGTCGCCCTCTCTCTTCCTGCTGCTAAATACCAGATAAGTCTTTAAATCCACATCCTCTACCAGGCAGATTCCTGTTATGTGCCAGGTAAAACATCCCAGTTCCAGATAACAACAACAAGGTAACTTCTCCTAACAAGTTTGTGCTAAACACATCAAACAAGGACATGGAGATATCCAAAAGTTATCTCTGGTATGTACCAAACACCAGCCTAATCCACCCTCAATGCTCCTTGAAAAAGCAGATTATCAGTTGGTGAAACAGTCAGAAATTGCTTTCCCAGATGGCCAGTTTCCTCTCACACATTTACCAGGGAGGCAGCAAGTATAGGAAGGTGAGCTCTGGATTCAAACTTGGAGGAACCCATATTCAGATACTGGCTCTGTCCCTCACTGCCTGTGTGACCTTGGGTGAATCACTCTCCTCTCAAGGATGATAATTCTTCCAAATAAGACTTCAGGAAACAGACTCTTCCTGCTGGCCTCAAATGTCCATGCTAAGAAAAGAGAGCCTTCTAAAAGCTGCTGAACCATCCTTGAACACCCACCAGGGCAGCATGGGGGAAGGGGAGATAGAAACCAATCTGGAAAGAGCTGAGACTTGATGAGAGATGACCTGGATTTAGGTCTGTATTTGCCACTTATTCTCTGTGATCTTGGGCAAGTCACTTCTGTGGGTATGAATTACCTCATTCCCCCCAGTTTAAATAGTCTATATTCTTAGATCCCTCCTAACTCTATATCTAATGATCTAGTAAACAAAGTCAGAATGCCCCCCCTTAAGGACATAATTAAGGGGGATGGTTTTCTTTAGTCTTCATGTAATCATTGGTAGGGAGGAGACCAAAACCAGAATGGGTGAGTCCAAGGAAGCATCAGGCTTCCTCTAAAGCACAGTTCAGGTACCTGGAAGCCTTTCCTGATCCCCACCCCTCCACCCCCAACCCAGGGAAATGACTTAGTCTATACTTCTTCGTGCACTTGCTGTTCCCTCCAACAGAGGACTGGGATTTCCACCACTTAGCACAGGGCAGGCACAGAAGAGCTGAGAGATCGATCATTCAATCGGTCCCCTCGACTAATGGACGCAGGTATAATTGTCTTCATTTGACAGAGGGAGAGACGGCGGGTCAGCCTTGGGAAGCGACTGTCCCAACGTCACACTGACAGTATTACCCCAGCTGGATCTGACTGATGAAGGAATAGAGCCTTAGAGCAATGCATCCACCCAGAGCAGGGTCTATGACGTTGGGTTTGGGTTGTCTTGGGGATTTTCAATATTTTGATAATTGTATTTGAACACAATGTGTTTCCTCTGGGATCCTGTGGATCTTATTTGCTGCATTTCAGAATAAGCTCGTGGAGGATTCTCCACACTGCCTGCCTGGAGGGTCCAGGGTGAAGAGCCTCAGACTTGGAGAAGCGATCAGAGACCCTGGTCATCACCTAGGCTCCCACTCATTCTGCAGAGGAGGAAGCTGAGAACAAAGGGGTCTAAGGCAATCCTCCCCAGGCTGCTTATGCAGAGGGTGACCGAAGCGGGATTCGAACCTTGCTGGCCTTCCAATCTACCCCATCTCCTGGGCATTCACAACTAGGAAATATCTGCGCGGGGAATTCCAAGCCAGGTATGTGCCCTCGCACCCAGCCCGCTCTCTCCCTTCCCCTTCACGGCCCATCCCCAGCCATCGGTCTACTCAGATCTCCTTTGTAGGCAGCCCCAGCACCTTGGGGCTCTGCAGCCAGGGTCCCCGCTGCCCGTCCCGGCCCAGGAACCTCAGTGGCCTACCTGTGTAGTCAGGGTGGCAGGCGCAGGTGTAGCCACCCTCACGGCTCCGGCAAAGCCCGTTATGGCCGCACGGGTTGGAGTAGCACAGGTCGATCTCGGTCTCGCAGTAGTCCCCAGTGAAGCCCGGAGGGCAGCGGCACCGAAGCCCACTGATGGGGTGGATGGGCCGGAAGAGTACGGTGGTGGAGCTGATGAAGGGCGCCGAGCTGTCGAACTTGAGCACCGACACGCATTTCATGTAGTTCTCGCAGGGCTCGCGCAGGCAGATGTTGTCGTCGAAGGGCAGCACGTGCTGCGTGGAGATCATCCTCAGGAGGGTCCTGTTGAGGTAGATCTGCTCCTGGAGGTCCTCGGACGGGAAGAAGCGGTTCCGGACGCCCCCGGGCAGCAGCGCTGAGAAGGTCACATTGAGGATGTTGGAGCTGACATCTGTGTCGTTCTGGACGTTGAAGACGAAGATGCCGTCCGTGGAGGTGGACAGAACTGCGGCCACGCCCTCCACGAAGAGCGAGAGAAGCGGGGACAGGAACTTCTCCTGCGACATGTTCTCCAGGCGCACGGTGATGCTGTTGGTCAGCATGTCGTCTGTGATGATGGTCACCCGCAAGGTGCAGAGGGCTGTGACACTGTGGATTCCATCTGCAAGACAGTGATACTTGGCTTAGGTGGGTCGGGCTGAAATCTGGCCCCAAAGAAGGTGGGGAGAGGTGTTCCTGCCTGCTCTGCTGAGGGGGCGGAACTGGGCGGAGAGACACTGCATACCATACTGGACATGGTGGAAATATTGGTTACTTTTGCTGAACGGTTTTTTTTTTCTCACCCTTTTTTATTTCTGATCGTCAGGAATGGGTAGTAATGATGGTGGTGGTGGAGGGGGTTGTATATTTGGAAATGAATGTGATATTAAAAACAAGAAATGGTTAAAAATATTTTCAAAACTATTTCCCAAATTCTTCCACCCAGTCTAAATTCTTAGTATGAGAGTACACACAAACACACACACACACACACACACACACACACACACATAAAAGTAAAATTTTTAAAAAATTTTAAAAACAGTACAGTGCCAAGGCACATATAGGCTGGTGAGTGAGTTTGCAAATCAATCCATCCATCAATCAATTGGAAACATTTTTAACCCATTAATAAAACTTATGCAGCACTCAATAGCCTCCCAAATAATGGAGTCGTTGAGTGCCTCATGGGAACCACCCAGACTGGGCCACAGATCTGGGCTAAGATGGTCTTAGCCTCCAGGGAACTTTGGGCCTAATGCAGAAAACAGACAAGAGGACTGACTGGGCCTAATAATCTGAGCCTCTGGGTATTGTGGGCCAGCCAGGCTAGGTGATCTATGATCCTAGCAGCTGCTGTTGTGGCCTTTATACCCTGCATCCCAGTGACACCCCCACACACTTCCATCCCCAGGCTCTGGGGTGGGTTCCTAGAGGGTGTGGATTCACAAGGGACCCACATCAGGCACTCAATGAGTAGTCCTGGGAAAGGTTTGTTTTGAGGCTCTCCCTTCTGTCTAAGGAGCACAGTGGGATTGAAATCAAAGAATACCCAAGCTGGAAGAGGCTTGAGGATACCACTGAGTCCAACCCCCTCAATTAAAGGTGGAGAGATTCCCCTAGAGTCCCACAGACAGCTAGGGACAGAGCTGGGGTTGGAGGCATATCTCTGGCCTCCCTCGATGTGGAACATGAAAGCCTATCAGATAATTAAGTGTTAAATTGGGTCATGAAACCACTGGGCTTTAGGGCAGAAAGCAAATTTCCTGTTTAAACAACAGAAAGCAGCCCCATTCATCCTTCCTTAGTAGCAACATGTACACCATCGGAGGACAAGTGGACATACACACACACACACACACACACACACACAAACACGCGCGCGCACACACACTCCACAGATTCCCTATTTCGGACTTCCAGAAATCGCTCAATCCTAGGGCTGGTGGGAGACAGCAGAGTAATGTAGAAGGGACTGAGTAACACCAAGACAAGTAATACCTGGATTCAAATCCTGAGTTGGCCATTCCCTAACTATGTGGCCTCAGGGAAGTCTTCCTGTCTCAAGGCCTCAACTTCCTCACCTATGAAATGGGAATCATAAGCTTCCAGCCAGGGTGCTGCTACTGATTCCACTGTACAGAACAATGCATCATTTTATGGGACATGCCTCTCTTGGGGAGTAATCAGGCTTGGCATAGCCTTCCTTTCCCGAATGCTGCTGCTCAGTCTAACCTGACCCCTGGGAGCATGCCCAGAGCTCTCCCCCTGCCCCCTCACTGCTCAGGAGCCTACCTTCCATGTGGGGCCCTTCCTGACCTTCCCAGTAGGCCCCTGAAACGGCTTTGAATTTTGTTTCCTCTTTCTGAGTTGGGAGGAATGGAAGCTCCCTGAGGGCAACCCTACCTCTATAAATCCTAAACCCCAGGATTCCCTCATTGCTCAACTAACAGGAGCTTCCAGGAGAAACAAGACAAGAGTGATTCTCATTGCAGGGACCTCTCCCTCATCTCTGTGCCACTCACAATGGGCAATCCAGCTTCTGAGGAATGACAGAAATGTGCCAGAGCTGTTGCCGTGATGACCTGGAAAGGAAGACCTCCCTCAGCCTGCACAGGTCTGTCCTTGACCTTGTCAGTCAGGGTTCCTCCCTCCCTCCCTCCAGGGGTCTGACCAGGAGCACTGGTAAGCTGCTGCTGCTGCTGCATATGGGAATGCTCTTTCTCATAAGGCAGGCAGGGAGCCACAAGGTGGGTTATTAGTATTCAGCACCCCATTCTCTCTCTTTGGGCACTGCCAGGGCTGCTCCAGGGGCTGGCACCCACCCCACCCTGCAACCCATGGAGAATAGGATGGGGCCCCTCTCCTAAGAGCCAAAACAAAGCCTCTCAGCCCTGGAAATACAAAGCTCTTTGAAATAAATAACAGAATAGAGCATGACATTAATTAAAAATAATGAGATGATCATAAAATTAGACCCCCAAAGAGGTGGAAGAATTCAGAGCCAAGCAAGCATTACAGCATCCACCCACCTCAGTTGACAAAGGAGGAAACTGAGGCCCAAGCAGCAGAGACAGGATACGAGAACCTAGAGTCAGGAGACCTCGACTCTGCTTTCTCCATCACGTTCTGGGGAAATATGATAAGCCCTGGGCTGAGAATCACAGAACCTTCCCTTACCCTCAACCCAGTGCCCGAGCTTGGGCAGGTGCCTTCCTGACCCTCTGTGCTCCGCTGCAGCTGAGTTGGAGGGCAGTCAGTGGACGGGGAGAGGGATAATGTCTTTCTCAAAGGAAAATCTGGATGAAGGTTAAGAGGGAGTTCATTTTGGTGGAGAGCTCACTACCTCCTACACCAGCCCACACACATGCTCACACATTGTACCCCACTCTGCCCCCTAGAACTAAGCAGAAAAAGTCTAATCCCACTTCCATATGAATGCAATCATGGTCCCCACCCCAAAGACTCTTTTCCAGATTAAAGGGCTCTTTCATATGACATCACCTCCAGTCCCCTCATTCTCATGGTTACAGTCCTTGAGGGGCTTCAGGATGTCAGGGTCCCTCAGAAGAAGTGGGGTCCAGCCTAGGCCAGGTTCAGAGCAACACCTTAGTCCAACATCCTCATTTTACAGAGGAGTAAACTGAGGCTCAGAAAGGGGATGAGCACTTCCCCCAGGGCACAGAGAGAGCAAAGAGTCAAAGACAAATTTTCAATCCAGGTCCTAGAAATCCAGCATCATTAATTACTCCAAAGAGTTCTGAGTCTGGAATAGGAAAGATCTGGGTTCCAGTCTGGCTCTGACACTTATTACCCATGTGACATTGGATAAGTCCTCTGGCTTCAGTTGAATGTTTCTGTCAAGTGAATGTTTTACAAGATGATCCCTAAAGTTCCTTCCAGGGCTCAATCTAGGATCCCTTAGTCCAGGGGAGAAAGCACACTGTACTTTGTCCTGAATAATGTATCCCATGTAGCAGACCATGCTGGGCTGTGGGGCCCCTCATGACATTCTCTCTCCCTCCCTTCCTCCCTCCTTCTCTCTCTGTCTCTCTCCATCTCCATATATGTATATGGATTCTCATATGTATATATACATACATGCATATTTTAAAGACAGGCATTGAAGCTATACAAGACTCCCATCATGGGACACATAGAACCCTTTTCTTCTCTGTTCCAATGACCACAGACCTGCAAATATATTCCCGCAACACCAGAAAGCTCACTATTGAGAAGTGCTTATGAAGTAAAAACAGACCCTCTCTGGCTGCTGGGGTGGGATCCGGAGACTCAGGAAGGCTGAGGCCCAGTCCAGAGGCAGCCCCCATCAGGATTCCCACCAGGACTCATTCTTCCCTTCTCCCTCCCCATACCCATCCCCCCAGACTGGGACCACCCGAGGTGCCACATCCCACAGAAAGCCATGTGCCTTTCAGGCTTTCAATTACACTCAGGCAGGCCCATGTCCCCACTTCATTCTGTGGTCACTGACTCTCAGGGCTGGGATGGGGGTGGGGAGAGGAATCAGAAGCCCAACTGGGGCAGGCATCTCCTCTGCAACATCCCAGACCAGTGATCACTCAGCCTCGGCTTGAGAACTTTCAGGGATGGGAAGCTTATTGCCACCCAAGGGTGTATTCCACTTTAGGACAGCTCTGCCAATAGAACCATAGAGTTAGGGTTGAAAGGTAGAGGCCTTTAGGGATCTTGTAATCTAATCCCCTCATTTACAGAGGAAGAAACTGAGACACATAAGAGATTAATGACTTGCAGAGGGTCATACAAAGAAGTCAGAATCTGAGCCCAGGTCCTTTGACTGAAGGATCCAGGTTTTTGCAGCCTCTCCAGACTCCACCTACTAGGGCACATGGCTGCCATTCTAATACAGCACCACAATTCTGTGCCCCTTTGAGCTTTCCAAAGTGCTTCTGTCATTGGGTCCTCATGGTAGCCCTGTGAGGCAGGTACTGGTATGATCCCCCTTTTATGGATGAAAAGACTGAGGCTGAAAGGCAGCCTTGCAGATGTGGGGATGACATCATTCTCTAGCCCATTTTCTTTCCCTCCTGGCAGATCCAGGAGTGGCAGAACTTCTCAGCATCAGGCTGAATATTCCAGAGTGGGGTTAGTCATTTATTTTTTCCCTAAATTGCCTACGGGGCTGGGCTGGGGACCCACAGATGCCCAAAGAGAACATCAGTGTAGGGCCACACACAAATGAAAAGCAAAAATAGAAAACATTCCATTCTTGGCTTCTAAAATTAAGAACAGAGAGAGGGGGAAAACCCTTGTGAACAAACAGGAAGAAAGCCTTCAAACCAAACTGAAGGGAGAGGGAGGCAAGGAGGAGGAGGGACCCAGGGCCTGAAAGAGGCACCAAATACACACAGAGGGGTCTGAGAGCAGGGTGGGGGAATCCCCCAAACCCCCAACAACCACACTATAGAATATTAGAGATGAGAGGGCCCTGAGAACAGGGGATGTCAGGGCTGGGAGGGGCCAGAGAACAGGGGGTGTCAGGGCTGGGAGGGGCCAGAGAACAGGGGGTGTCAGGGCTGGGGGGGCAAGAGAACAGGGAATTTCCTTACTTGGAGGAATATTAGAACAAGAAATATTGTCAACAGTAAGTATTTATTAAACCCCCACTGAGTGGCAGGCACTGCGCTGTTAAAAAGACAAAGCAGAAGAAGGGACTCACAGTCCAGTAGGGGAGACCATATGCAAACACCTCCTTACAAACAACATGTGTACATGGCAAATTGGGGTTAAGCCTGGGGAGAAGGCATCACCTCCAAGGGGACCTGGATGGCCTCTACGGCAGAGGGATTTGGGCCGACACTTGGCAGGTGCCCAGAGTGCCGGGAGGCACAAAGACCTGGGACAGTCTAGGCAGAGGCCTGAGGTTGGAACTAGGGGAAACTTAGAACCTTGGATGAAAGACCTGAGTGGGTCTTGATTGGGCCCCAAGAGGGGAAGGCTCTAGTCCTGGTGCCCCAGGTCAGACACCGCTTGGGGCTGGAAAGAGGCAGACAGGCTGGCTGGGTTTGGTGAGGAAAGTGTTAATCCTCGGGTGAGCAGCTGCGGTCACACCCTGGGGTGCCTTTGGGCTATTGGCTCCAGAGTAAGTTTTCACTTGTATTACTACCCTTTGAAATGCTGATTAGTTCTGACTAACCAGGGACCAGCACTCAAAGGCTCTAATCCTGGAAAGGCTTGGCTTAGAAGGAAGAGAGCAGGGCCTGGGAGGCCAGGGAGGGTGGACCGGAGAGAATAGTTCTCTCTGGGCTGTCAGCAAAGGTGCCAAGTCGCCCCCACCCCAAGCCCTCGGCTGGGTTGGGGGTCTAATGGGGAGCCAGAGGCAGCGCAGGGGCTCCTCCGACAGATGGGGAAAGGCTTCCCCAGCCCTGACTGGGAATGGCAGCACATCCAAAAGGAAGTTCTCCTCTGTCTCCCAAATGTATCCCACCTCCTGCAGGAGCCCCTCCATTCTTCCAGCCACACAGATGTAGCCGCCTCTCCTTCCCCCTCCACTCCCCAAGCAGCCCAGCCCCAACCTCCTCCTCCCTCTCCCCACCCACAGCCAAGCCTCCGGAAGCCCTCATTACCTCTCATCCACAGAAATAGCCTCGGATTTCTCTACCTGCCATCTCCAGTCCACAATGCATAGCTGGCAGATGGGCATTGCTATGTGCCTGCCTGGTCCAGAAACCTTCAGGAGTTTCCTCTCATCTCCAAGATAAAACACATGCTCCTTATCCTGGCATTCAGAGCCCTCCATGAACACAATAAGCATTTATTAAGTGCCAATTGTATGCTAGCTGTCTGCCTTTCCAGCCCAGTCTCACAGTAGGTGTGCCATACAGTGGAGAGAGCCTGGACTCTGGAGCCAGAGGGCCAGGGTGGGAGCCCAGTTGTGTCCTTCCCTGGCTTCCTGGGTGACCTTTGTCTTCCCCTCCTCATTCCCCATCCCTGACTTTACTTTGCCTTTTTGTATTGAATTTTCCATGTTCATACAGTCTCCCCAGATGGAACAGAACCTCCCTGAAGGTGGAGGCTCTTTCAGTTTTGTCTCCACACCCTGTGCCTAGCCCATGTTAGTTTGAGTTGAATTGAATGATCGGACTGTAAGCTCCCCATGATCAGAGCGAGCCTGCCTGCCCTCCTGGCTGTCTGGAGCCCTGAACCCGCTTCCTAACTGTTTGCAGAGCTGGATCCAAGGACCATGAGGTGGGGCACAGCTGTGTCCCCCCTCCAGGTTGAGCACCTACTTGCCCTCCTGGCTGAGCTGCCCAGTCCTGTGAGCAGAAAGGCTGAGGAAGGGAGCTCCTTTTGTGGCTGGAAGCCCCCAGCCTCCCAGAGGCTGGCCGAGCATCCTGGAACTGAGCTCCCGGCCAGCCAGCCAGTGAGTGGGTGATGGGAGAGGCCCACTGTAAGACTCAGGCAGGTCCTATCACAGTCTGCCTCAAGTTTGGCCTAGGGAGGGGCTGGCACAGAGCTTGAATTTGTGACCAGAGTGAAGAAGGATGTGCGGAGAAGGGGGGCCACTGGGGCCAATCCATGGGAAGCTCCCTCAGGTGGTATGGGAGGCCAGGCATCACCCCTGCAAATCACTCTGAAAGGGTTTGGAAAAGGAGGAGGGTTTTAATGCAACACAGGCAAGTTCTGGGATCCTCTGAAGTCATTTATCCAACTCTCTCAGGCCCAGTGGGGAAGGGTCCAAGATCACACAGCAGGTCCTGGATATATAGCCCAAGGCTATCCAACAAGGACTTGAGGGCCTACTATGTGTCAGACACTGGGCAAGGCCCAGAGGAGACAAGGAAATCTTCTAGCCCTGTCTAAGTAACTAATAGCTGTGTTACTATCGTCATTGAAGACCTGTTACATTCTATTGGAGACATGTGCCTGGAGCACAGATAATCACATACAAGAAATCTGTAAAGAAGTGAATTGTGGTTGGAGGGAGGCGACGTTAAAAACTGGGGGAACTTAGGAACAGTTCAGGAGGCAGCCACTGGGATGAACCTTGAAGGGCGAGAAAGTGAAGGGGAAGAGGCCAAGGTGAGAGAGACAAGGATGGAAAATGATCTGTAATCAGCCTGGAAAAGACCACAGATCATCTAAGGACATGCAGAGTCAGTGAAGTTTAGTGAGCTACGGTAGCACTTTGGAAGATCACCAATCTCAAGTAGAGGTTGTGCTGTGGCATAGAAGGAGGCTTGGGTCAGGTGAGGGCCTGCACCTTGGAGGGAGAGGAGGGCTTGGATGGGAGGGAGAAGACTACGTTGGCCTCCCTGCCACTAACCACTGACAAATAATCAAGCTTGTGATTCACCCACACTCCTAGAGCATCTTCCAATTGCCGAGGGCACCTCGCTGGGCCTCCTTCACCCAGTCGTTTTACACCAAGCAGCTCCCAAAGACAAAAGTAGCTATTAGCCTTGGCAGGAGTCTAGGAGCAGCTTCTCCAGTCAAGAATCTGGGATTATTGATGGAGGAATTTGTCCCAACAAGGCTGAGACTCCCAGACTGGGGGGAGAAAGCAAACCAGCTGCTTCCTCGGGTGAAAATTAGGTGCTATGGCTCCATTTGGAGAGAGGCCCAAAAAAGGCATTATGAGTACCTGTATCCAGGCTAAAGACCAGGGAAGAATGGGGCTGGCGGGGGGAGGGGGGGGAGTGAGGGTGGTCTCTGTTCTGAGCTCTCCTTATTCTCAGTAGCAATAAGGGAAATGGAGTTCAAGTTCCTGAGGCACAGAGAAATGGGACCACTCTAGAGGCAATCACTCTAAAGGACTGAGTTCTATAACAGCAGGGCAGTCTGGTAAAGGCCAGAGTCCATGGAAATGTAGGGGGAAAGACACAGGCCAATGCCTGGGGGTCTGAGGGCCCTTGGACCATCCAGCAACAACCTGAAGGGTAGAAGACTTCCAGCTGCTTGGCTCCAAAGGCAGAACAGAACCCAGCAGGGTAGGTCCATTTGGGATCTAAGGAAGAATTTTCTTCACTGAGAACTGAAAGTGCAAGGGCCTGCTGTGAGAAAAGGCCAGAAGACCGTGGTTGGGGAGGATGCAGAGGAGATCCCTGCTCATGTACAGGTGGAGCCAGAGAGCCTCTGGGCTACCTGTCAGCCCTGGGATTTGGAAAAGATAATGTCAGCGCTCCCAACAGACCTAGACTGCCTGGCACCTTCCCTTCCAGGCAGCGCCCTTACCAGGCAGCTTGCCACACTGTTTCTGCCTGTTCAAGGTCTTAGGACTTGTGGCTAGAAGGAGCTTGAAGGTTCAGTTCTCTTCTTTCTCAGACCAAACACCCAGAGCCCAAGGTGTCGTGTCACAGGATCCCTGATTGAACCTCCTTGTTTTATACGTGAAGAAACTGAGGCTAGAAAAGGGACAGAGCTTGTCCAGGATCTCAGGTAGCCTATCAGCAGCCAAATCTAGATTAGAACCCAGGCTAGCCTGGGAAGTAAGAGGTTACATCCCCCCCTGCCCCAAGTGCCAAGGGCCCAGAATCTTCACCCTGAAAGCTTCTTTCCTTTGGATTAAACATCTTGCCACCTCCCCTGACAAATGCAAATGATTCTTCCCACTGTGGGTGCCAGAGGTCTCCTTTGACCTCCAAAGTCCACCCAATCTCTCATCACTGCTTAGAACAGCCCAGTGGGGCAGAGGCATAATATGGGGTCCAAAGGAGACAGCTTTGGAGCTGGACCTGGGGTCTTGGGTTCAAATCCAGCCTCAACTATTTACCACTTGTGTGCCCTTAGGCAAAATCCTTTAACCTCTCTGAGTTTGTTTCTAGCACACATTTTTACATGTTTGTATGTATACATACATATACACAGATACATATTTCACTTTAAGGATTACAAAGTACTTTATGTGTGTTATTTCTCTGGGAGGTTAGTGGTCTTGTCATTGCCTTTTTACAAATGAGGAAACTGAATCTTAGAGAGGTGAAATAAATTATCCAAAGTCACTCAACTAATTCAGTGTTTGAGGCAAGATTTGAATTCCGGTCTTCCTGACTCCAAGTTTAGCATGCTTTCCACTGGCCACCCAGTTCTACACCTGCCCTGCAACTCTCAACTCAGAAAATTGCCTGGGACTTGGCCAGGATCGCACATTAAGTGACAGAACAGGATCTGAAGCGTAGACTCCATGATTGGAATCAAGGATTTTAAAATGCAGAAAGCAGAGCCCCAGTTCTGGAGAGCAAGGCTGCCATGTTGCCAGGAGCAAAGTCAGAGAACCCAGGACAGGACTGAGAATCATGCTCTGGCCTCACAGGAGAAAGCCTGAGTCTACCTTCTCCCCAGGCTTTCTTCCTCCCCCTCCTTCTTCTCCTCCTTCTCCTCCCAGTCTGAGGGCACAGCTTCCCAGATTGCATTAGGGTCTTTCCAAGGTAATGGAAAGCTCAGACGAAAGCTTTATCTAATAATGACTATCCTGTTATTAAGTGATTAGGGGATGCCAGGACGGTGTCTTCGAGGAATGGGGGAGACCTGAAAGCTGCAATCAAACCTTAGCTTAGCAGAGATCACAGCTGATCTAAGCTCCTGCTCATTCCTAATTAGTGGCTTGGCCTCCAGAGGCCATCTTTAGAGAGATCAGACAGTAACCTCCTCCTCGCTGAGACCTGACCCATTCTTCAAGGATGGGAAGACATGAAGACACTGGATCTAACTAACCTCTGGGCTACCTGGCCAACCTGGCTTGGAAGGTATGTGAGGCAGCCAAAGGAAGGAGAGGGTCCCCAAGGCCCAAAACTACCAAGGGCTTCTCATGACTCCATCAGGATGGGAAACAGGGAGCTGGCACAGATTGAACACAAGCATTCCTCACATTTAGGATAAATGATAAACTCCTTCCACCCTCACTATTAAGGAGAGAAGAGACCAGAAAGTGTCTGGGCCCTGAGTTCGGGTAAACAAGAATGTAGGTGGTTTCTCCAGCTTAACTCATCCTGTTGTGTAACTGGCATTTGGAGAAGAGACCCAAGGAACGGAAGCTGGAACTTATGTGATGGAAGCCATCATGTTCCACAGATGGGGAAGCTCTCTGGAGGGCTGGATGAGATGTCCTCTAAAGTCCTGAAGGTCCCTTCTCACTCTAGACCCATGATTCTATGGAACTCCCCCGAAACATGCCCTCTGAGGCAAGTATTTATCATCATCGATGTTCCTCCCCCAGGGCCCTTTTAGGGGCTCAAGGAGGAGGAAGGGAGAAGCCCATGCCTAGGATGGACAATTAAGGAAATATTCCCACTGACACAGTTAGGGCCACCAGCCCAGAGTAGGGGGTGTGGGTTTATAGGCCAATTAAAATTTCCTTCCAGTAACTTAATTCTTCCAAAGTAAGCAATTACTCTGTGTTTACACCCAGCTGCACTGAAGGAAGGGCCCTTCTTTCGACCTAGGACAATGAATGGCCAAATGAGCCCAGCTCCCAATTCTTCTATTAATCAGAAACAGAAGAAATGCCCTCTGGGAATGGGGGGGTGGGCTTTGCTGTTTAATGACCACTAGACATGGGATGAGGGGTGATTTCCCACGATGGAGCAATGTTTGTAACTATTAACCGAGTGAATGTCTTTCCTACCCAGCCAGCTCCTGGGCAGATCAGGCTGATCTCCCTAGAGGTAGGTAACTGACTCCAGACCCATCAAACATTTACCCAGCTGGGGTGAGAGGCCTCTGCTCAGCCGGAGCCTCCATTCAGACACACTTCAATAGTTTAGGAAATTGCAGAGTCTTTGGGAGAGGGCACCTAGACCAGCCCTCCATCCCAAGAGAGAAATAAATGCTTCCAGCTGTCAAGGATTCAGTTAAAGTCAATCTAACAGGCCCCCTGCTCTGTGGCCAGGGTTAGAATAGGGGGTACCAAGGGGAATGTGGCAGTCTCTGCCCTCAAGGAGAGTGTCATACACAAGTAAGGAGAGAGAGAGGGACAGAGATGGTCAGAGAGAGAGAGAGATAGAGCATTAACAGCTGGAAGATCAGGAAGGCCTTATGTTGGACCCCTATGGGAACTGTGCTGAGCTCAGGGAGCTATGAGAAAGAGGCAAAGAGGTAAGACAGGGAGGAGGGGAGGGGAAGGGAGGATATAAGAGGAGGAGGTGAGGGGCAGAGGTTGGGCAGGGAGAGAATGCTGCATCTGAGGGGAGGACTGGAGGTCAGAAGCTCCTTCCCATCTCTGCTATCACTTTGAAGTGACATCTCTTAACCTGCCCTGCCCCCCATTATAGTGATGCCTCTCATTTCTGTAGCCAATAAAGACTGACAAAGTGCTTCCTCATAATAGCCCCTTGGGGGAAGGGTCAGTATATATAAAATATATGTGTGTGTGTGTGTGTGTGTGTGTGTATGATTTATTCTCCCCATTCTACAGAGGAGGAAACTGAGGTAGTCCTAGGAAGGGAAGTGATTAGCCCAAGGTCACACACCAGGACTGCAGGTGGTGGCATTCAAACCTAAGTGAGAGGAGCAACCTGCTCACCTTAGGAGAGCTCCCAGACAGCCCAGCTCAGGCCTCACTTGGATTCCAAGCAGGGCTCCCCCTCCCTCTGCTCCTGGGCACCCCACCTGATCCCAGGAACATTAGTGTTTTCATGAAACCAGCTACTGGGAAAGAGGTAGGCTCCTTACAGAGAGGCCACTTTCTGCTTTTTCCAGAAAAAGACCTGAAATGAGAAAGCAGGCCCAACCTTACCCCACCTGGAAAGTCTGGGGTTCAGCACATTCCCAGGGCTCCCTCTTCCAGGGACAGAAAATTGGGTTTGACCTCATAGCATTAGTTGGAAAAGAGCTTTGATAAGCAGTCACCTGGCATCCACTTGAAGACATTCAGGGACGAGGAGCTCACTACCTCATGAAAAAATTCATTTGGACAACTGTAATCCTGACCAGGTTTCTTTTCCTGTAAAAGTTAGACCCCCTTGGGTGGCTAGGACAAGGCTGAATTTGGTCCTACCTCATCTGTGGGCAGACCCCTGCCCCACCTTCCACTCTCCTCTCCCCAGCACTCAGTTCGGTGACTCACCCCCTCCCCCCTCCCAATGCTCATTCTCAGAGTCAGGCCAGTTCAATCAGGGATCTGGTAGCCTCCTTCCTGTTACCTGGGTCCTTTGTAGTAATCCTACCTTCCCTCCCTCCAGTGCCCAGCACTCAGCTCACACTCCTACTGTCTCTCTACTGGTCCCTGCTGCAGAGAGCTCAGCCCCCATCCCACTAAAATCCTGAGAAAGATCCTGCAAGGACTCCCTATTGCCTTTGGGATGAGATACCAGCTTCTTGGTCTAGCCCTTCAGACCTTCCCAACCTGGCTCCAGACCACCTATCCAGACTTATTTCTGAGATGTTTGTCCCCAGAGAAGGGAGGGGACCTGGTCAAGGTCACATCGCTATCTGGTAGCACAGCCTCTCTCTGTACAGGCCTCCACCTAGCACTGCCAGTATCTACTAGACAATCTGCATTTTCTTTACATGCTGGGGCCTCATTAAGCTAATTACCCGTCTGTAAAAGCTGCATCAAATTAGGAACCTACAAAGGTGTTTCATTTCTAATTCTGGTGTGGGGCTTAAGGGATTACCACGTTAAAACACCCGATGTATCCGGGAGCATACTTTTCCCACCTCCTGCCATGGTCCTACCCCTCAGCTTCCCCCAGGAGCCTCTGTGTGGGCACCCATCCAAGACAAAGAAACCCTAGTGGTTTTTCCACCATAAATATTTGAGGTGTCGAACCCGCCCTGCAGACCAGTCCTCTTCACATAAATGTACTGCTCTTCATTTGTGTACAATGGACGACTGTAGGAGCAAAGCATTTCCATACTTGCTGAAGAAAGATGATGCAGGAATTTGTGGTGGTCTGACCATGTCTCTACCCTGCTCAAGTCTTCCAGGGCTCCCAAAGGCCATCGGGGGGAAATGGAGGCAGTATGTGGAGTGGACAGGTCACTGAATTTCAACTGCCATTTTCTTCTACTTGTGTGACCTTTGGAAAGTCCCTTTCCTGTTTTGGGCCTCAGTTTCTCCAACTACAAGAAGGCAACAAGGGAAAAGCATTGGCTATAGAGTCAGAGAGAAGGTAGGAGTCACCATAGGGCACAGAGTGCTGGGCCTGGAGTCAGGAAAATTCATCTTCCTGAGTTCAAATCCAGCCTCAGACACCTACTAGCTTGGTGGCCCTGGGCAAGTCATTTAACCCCGTTTGGCTTAGTTTCCTCATCTGTCAAATGAGCTGGGGAAGAAAATGGCAAACCCCCTCCAGTATCTCTTCCAAGAAAACCCCAAATGGGGTCACAGGGAGTCGGACATGACTGAAACAACTCAACAACACAAAGGAAGGAGGGATGCTGATGTGCACCAGTGGAGGGAGCCTCCCATGGTGGAATGATACTCTAGAGTTCCAGAGGTGCTGAGGTAGTCAGACTGAGGGACAGGTGGGCTTTTCAGTGCTGCTACGCTGAGAGTCAGAGTTCCTCATCCTCCATCTGGGCTGGGGACATAGGCCCCAGTGAAGCTGGGAGCTGGTTAGGAGATGGCGGTGATAACAGCCCAGTCACAGTTGCACATGCACAGTCAGAAAGAAACCAAGGTCTCCCTGGGATCCTGAGCTAATGGGATCTGAGCCAAAGGTTGCCTGGTACCTGCCCAGACAATGTCATAGACTCAGGCTGCTCCCCACCTTGGACTTTTCATATATAGACACACAGGAGCCTCTGCTCTATCAGGGTCTCAAGGAAGCCTGACCAAGTCTTGTCCCAATGTGGCTGAGACTGCCCAACCTCCAGGTGTGCGCAAAGCAAATGTCACTGGGCCAGTCTGTCAGGTTTCCAATTTCATTGTTGATATAAAAAGGAGTGGCCCATTCCACAATGGAGGAAAGTGTGAAGAGGCTTAGAACATGGAGTCTTGGCTGCTGTCTAGGCAGCAGGTCAGCAAGACAGGATTGTCCAATGTCAGAACTGGACTAGACCTCAGAAGAGAGAGACTGTCAGTACTGGAAAGGAACAGGAGACAGGGAACGTCAGATCTGGGAGGGAGCTTAGAACAGGGAATGTCAGAGATGGAAGGGAGCTTAGAACATAGGGAATGTAAGAGCTGGAGGGACCTGAGAACAGGGAAGGACAGAGCTAGAAGGGAGTTTAGAACATTATCATCTCCATTTCAAAGATGAGGAAAATTTAGGTGAAGTCAGAGCCAGGAAGACTTCAAAGGTTCCTGCCAAGTCTGAAACTTTGTGTGTGTGTGTGTGTGTGTGTGTGTGTGTGTCTGTGTGTCTGTGTCTGTGTCTGTGTGTGTGTGTGTTGTGGGGTCAAGGGCAAAAATACATATGTGAATGTGTACGTGTGAATGAGAGAGAGAGAGACAGAAAATATTATTCAGGAAGCCTGCCTCTTAAAAGAACAGGACCCTCCCTTCTCAATGAAGGTGGTTAGGGAGCAGGGAAGGGAGAGAATGTGGAACTCAAAGTTTAAAAACAAATGTTAAAAATTATTTTTTACCTGCTACTAGGAAATAAGATATACAGGCAATGGGTTATAGAAATCTATCTTACCCTACAGAAAAATAGAAGGGAAGGGGATGAGGGGGTGGTGGCAGAAGGGAGGGTAGATTAGAGGAAAGGGTAATTAGAATACACACAGTTCTGGGGTGGAGGGAGGGGGAAGACAGGGAGAAAATTTGAAATTCAAAATTTTATGGAAGTGAATGTTGAAAAGTAAAAATAAATAAATTTAATTTTAAAAAAGATCAGGATCCTCTCTCTTCCCCATCATCAAGGGCCAGAGATCCCCAGGTGTTTCTCTCCACTAGGTAGCCAGTGTTGGGACCTGCCCCATCTTTCCCTAATGAAGGTTCTCAGGCTGGAGGAGCTCCTACTCATAGACCCTGCCCAAGGCCAGGGTTCACCTCCATCATCATCACAAAAGGAGGTGACTCTTGAGACATCAGTTCCTTTAAATTGTCCCAGGCAGCAGCTCCCCTCAAAGCTTTCTGCTGAGAATATGGGACCTTTTAAAAACAATACATAGTTGTCTATCTCCAGCTGATGAATCAGAGGTGGATAGGGGTAAGCTTCCTGAGGGCAGGGGGCAGTACCCAGAGCACAGGCCCTGGCACTGAGCAGGCCCTCAGTAAAAGCTTGTTGCTTGATTGGATGCCAGCCTGTGTTTTCATCCCTCCAGACAAAGCAAAATTAGTCACAGGAAGCAGAAGGGACATAGACTCTTTCATTCAGATCATGAAGAATATGGAGAGCAGGTGATTCCAGACATGCCCAGAAATCTCCCAACTCTCTCCACTAAGGAGGAGGTGCCCAATGGTTTAACAGTTCATGGGCCAAGTGAGCTCCATAGCTTGTAAGAGGCAGCCCAGCTCACACAGTCATCCTTGGTCCTTCTCTCTGACAACCCAATAGCTGCTGACCTTGAGGGTCAGTGCCCGGGCTCACTGGCCAAGATGCTAGCTCCTTACCTCCTCAATCCCATTGCCTTCTGCTCCCTAAAACATGGTGACCATACAGCCAACTACTCATCTGCTTGTCTTGCTGAAGAAAGAAGGGGAGAGAAGAAAGAGAAACGGGAGGAAAAAAGGAAAGGGGAGGAAGGAGGAAAGGATGGGAGGAAAGTGAAAACGAAATAAGTCAGACAAGCAGGTAGATGTCTCTGGGAGGCTGTGTATTCCAGGCTTTCCCAGAACATATAGAGGGTTGGACTAGACCTCTAGGGTCTCTGCCAGCTCTAGAGGGAGGTTTCTGGGACCCAACTTAGCCTGATTCCACCCAAGGGGACCTCTGGTCCTGGTCCAAGCTGGGTGATTATCGACAGGTAGGGCCTATTCTCTCCCCTGTCCTCTCGGGAAAAGGCCAAAGAAAAGAGGCACTCTGCTTTGCTCTGCCAATGGGCCCAGCAATGGGGTAGAGGTGGGGGCCCTGGGGCAGGAGTCTCAAATCACCTGTACTGATCACCTCCATTTCTTTAGTACTTTAAGATTTGCCAGGCGCTCTCCTCACAATCACAAAAGTAACAGTGCAAGTATTGTTACCCCATTTTACAAATGAGGAAACTGAGGCCCTGGCCAGTTGACTGGCTGGTTAAGGATCACCGTGCATCTTCCTAGTCAACGTCCCACCCTTAATCTCTTCAGCCTGACCATCTCTTAAATCCAAGGGAAGACTCTTAGTTTGGGGGGAGGGGGTGATGTAGCCTATCCTCCCCTCCCCACCAAACTAGGCTTCAAGGAGCTTCCCTGGCTGGTCCACAGGGTACTGGTCAGAAGCCCCAAGGGGTTTCCCTCCACCTTCTCCTTCCCACTTCCAGGATTCGGGCCAGTGACAAAGGCCAGAAAGGAAGGACAAAGGTGGCAAGGGTGATTTGAGAGGCTAAAAAGGGAAAAGGGGGAGGAGAAAGGGAAAAAGGTGTAAATCAGCATGCATTGTGCAATCCCTGGGGCCTCAGGCGCTTCCCGATCTACAAAGAGCTTAACAGAAAAGTCTCCTGGGAGCCCCGAGACCTGGCGGTGAGAAAGAGGGCAAACTTTATCAAACCCATTTTATAGAAGAGGAAACTGAGGTCAGGAATGGGGAAAGTGACCTGCCTGAGGCCAGGAGGGTTTGGCACTTGGACATAAACTTCCATCTCTCTTGAGCCCAAGTGTAGGGCTTTCTCCAGTCACAATGTGACCAAGGCTTTGGACTCCAAAGGAAAAGGGGCCTGAGAGAGTTTGGAATAGAGAGAGGGCAAAGCAACATAAACTGAATAAGGGAGAATTGAGAGCAAAGGAACATCAGAGGATGAAGAGATGGGAGACCGCAGAGTCAGTGCCTAGGGGAGCAGAGGTCAAGGAGGCCCGCAGATCAGAGACCTTAGCAGATCAGAGGTCTGGGGTCCAAGAGACAAGAGACCTGGGGTTCCAGGGAATGGGAGATCAGAGATCTAGAAGAGTTCTGGCTATTCCCCAAAGCTGGATGGAAGCCAAGGTAGTTAGTTGCCTGTCAGTGACTGGACATGATTATTTTTAAAATGTGTTTTGCTTCCAATGCTCACTGTAAAGACTCATGATATCACTTCAGTTCTGACTTGGACAACCTGTACAGTGAAGGAGAGTCCCACACTGCATAGATGCAGGGGGCCTTGGTCTAACATCCCATCTTTCCTTTGGGTCTATTTTCAGTCAAAAGAAAGGCAGAAACATTCCTTGAAGGTGTTTTCAAGGCTTTCCCCAGCAGGATGGGCCAAATGCTGGCCAGGCCCTGCCCAGCTGTGCTCAGGCCAATTAACTTTTCCCAGGAGGTCGGCAGTCTCCTGATAAGGGATCGGCTGGATTGAATCAACATTAACTTTCCACCCAGTGCCATAAAATGCAAGGACTGTTCCTGGAAGGCTGTCAGCCTGGCTCTGAACTCCAAGGCTCTCAGCCTGGGAGCAAACTGGCTTCAGGAAAGGAGCTGCCTACCCAGCATGAGAGAGTCAGGCAACTCAGGGAGCCCAAGGTGGCCAGAAAGCTGCCAACCATCACTTAGCCGTGACCTGACCTGTGTGTAGGACCCTTTTCCCTAGCCCATGCCAACTCAAAACTTATTTTCCAGCTTATAGAGAACAAAGGAACCTTAACATTTTTTCTTAGAGGTTCAGGAGCTGGATTTCTATGCCCTCCCTGCAGATGACTTCAGTCCCTTACTGTTCAATTCTTTCATTCACTAGGCATTTTGGAGCTCACACGCTACTGGCCAGTGTCTGATGGGTCTAGAATAGGCCTGGTTTCTCTAAACAAAATCAGTGCCTCCCAGCCTGTCACCCAGGCTTGGTCCCCCCATTTCATCACACACACCCACCAATCCAATATTTGTCCAGTTCCATAGATTCTCCCTCCTAACATCTCTCAATTCTGTACCCCTGTGGAGACCATTCTGGACAAGGAAAAAAGCCCTGGAGCTGAGGTCAGATCCCAGATGGATAAGCCCCTTAGGAATCATGAGAACCAGAGGACATGGAAGGTTCCTCCCAGATCAAGCTACATTCCTGTTCATTCCACTACCCCAGTTCCAGGCTCTCTTCACCCTTCACATGAATAATACAGTGGTCTCCTCTTTGAGCTTCCTGCCTCTAGCCTCTTCACATGCCTGCCTAGATCCTCTCTCCTAACATGCCCAGTTCTGACAACCTCACAGCCCTCCTCAAAATGCTCCTGGCTCCCCATTGCCCATAAGGAGGAATCAGTTCTCACCTCTGCCTGGCACTTGTGGCACTCCACCGTCTGGTCCCTCACCAAGACTTTTCCCCTCCCTGGGCCTCAGTTTCCTTCTCTGTAAAATGGTTGCCTGGGCTTCTTCCTCAGGCTCCTCTTCAAGCACTCATTCTAACTTCCAGGCATTTGTCCCCACTCCCTGCCCCCCAACTATATAGTGGAACTGCTGCTTCTCCCTGGCAGCCACCTCCTCCAAGAAGTCTTCCCTTGCTCCCTGTGTGGTTCTTCAAGCCTCCCAGTGACTTTGGACCTAAAACCTTCTGCTTACTCCCATCACCCTCCCAGTCACTGTGTTTTGGGTCTCAGTGCACTTGCCATAGGATCACAGGTAGTGAGCTGACTGGCGACTCAAGAGCCCCAGAATGGAGCCACCTCACTTCACAGAGGGGAAAAGGAAGGCCCAAGGTCACACTGGGGCTGTCGGAGGCGGGATTTAAACCCGGTATGCTTCCCACTTAAGACAGCTCATCTTTCTGCATATTTGAAATGCAGAGGGTCTCTACCTAAGCATCCATTAGGCACTCACTGCACACGGTATTTGAGTATGAGATCCTCATGGGCATAGGGCCATCCCATTTTCCTTTTCTGTTTCTCTAAAGTCAGACCCAGGCCTCTGTCCCCATGGTTGGTGCCCAGTAAGTTGGCACCAACTTTAATGTGGTACTAAAAGGAATTCTTTTACCTCTTTCTCTCTGTCTCTCTGTGTCTCTGTCTTTCTCTGTCTCTCTCTGTCTCTCTCTCTCTCTCTCTCTCTCTCTCTCTCTCTCTCTCATACCTTCCTCCATCTGACCCTCCTGGACATCAAAGGTCAAAAGTCAGGAAAACTCATCTAGACTAACAACTGGAATCAGTGGAATTCAATGTAAACTGGGCAGGAGCAGGTGGTCATGATTCAGCTGATTTCTGCAGCCCCGAGTTGGAGACAAGTTAACTGGGCTGTAGGCAGGGGACAAAGAGTCCACCTTCACTGTCACTCCCTTCCCTTCCTTCCCAAGTCTCACTTTCATTTAGAAGCCAAGGAAACAGCTATAAAACTTTCGGGGCTGTGGACTGCCTGCTAGTCTGGGAGCTGGGCACCTGGGAGCTGGACAGGAATGTGGCTGTTCTCCCAGACCTCCAGCAGTAAAGGGTCCTGAGCCTTGGGAAGTGAGTCGTTGTTCCCCAAAGAAAAATGCTGCAGTGGACTTCAACGGCCACCCACCCCCTATAAGATATAACAAGCCTGAGCTTCTCCAGCCCCTCCGCCTCCTGAAGAGAAGACCCCTCTCAGCCCTCCACCTTTCCTGTAATGACTAAGCCTCATCAGGAGCTCATAAGGAGATGAACTGGCTGCCTCCCTTCTCAAATGCATTTGCAGCTTTGGCAAATGAGCTCCAAGCATCAGCCTATGTTTGTGTCAGGAATGGGGAACAGCTCGCCCCAAGAGCTTCCTATAGATAGCTCAAAGCTGGACTTTGGGGCTCATCCTCCCTCCCCTAGGATCCAGGGGATCAAAAGCACCAAAACTTTGACTGACTCTGCCCCTATGACTTGCCCAGGCCACTTGGATTCCTTCTTCTGTAATGAATAGGACTTGTACATTTCTCATCAATAAACTGTGAGAAGATTCCTTGCCTGTACTGACATTCTCGTTCCAAGGTTCTTCCCAGTTCTGACACGCCAAGTTGTCTGGTCTGTTCCAGGGCTGACACTTTGGGTTCCACGGTCCTTCCAAATTCTGAATTCTATGTTCTACTTATTATTATTTTTCAACTTTTAAACATTTTTTATTTAAAGTTTTTACTTCCAAAGTCTATCCCTTCCTCCCTCCCTGAGATGGCAAATAGTTTACTATAGGTTATCCATGTGCAATTATGTAAAACTTTTCCACAATTAATCATTTTGTACAAGAAGACTCAAATAAAAGTGAATTCTGTGTTCTAAAGAACCTCTCAGCTCTGACATCCTCTGTTCCATTGTCCAGTGTTTTCTTTGTTCTAGAACCAGATTGCTGAGTTGAGACTTGAGTTCTAATGCTAGCTTTGTGTGACCTTGGGGAAGTCATCTCAGCAGAAGAAAGCACAGCATCCGAACTCTTTTCTGTCTCGAACATTTTGCATCTGTGACTTTCCTAAACTTTGAAATTAGCCTGGAGTCAGATGCCTCCACAGCCCACTCGCTGATATTGTCCATTCTTGACCCAGACTGGCAGGGAGGCATAAGTGGGACCTTGGAAAGGGGGTGGGTGCTATGGTCAGTCAAAATACCCCATGACAGACCTGGTCTCCATCACTGGCCATGGTGGGTTACAAAGACAGAAACAATCAGCATCTTCCCTTGGAGTGCCTGCAGTAACCCCAGGAGAAACAACTTGCACCCAGAAAAATAAAGATAAAGTGATGGAAGGGAAGAGGGCAGGGAGGTGGCCCCTGAGTTAAGTCTTGAAAGTCGTGAGAGATTCTAAGAGGAAGAAACGAGGAGGAAGAGCATTCCGGGTGTGTAGGGTGGGGTGCACTGCTTGCGCAAGGGCATGGAGGCAGAGAAACAGGATTAGAAGTACAGGCAACGGCAAATAGATGAGTTTGGAGTGTGGAAGGGAAGACGATGAGAAGTCAGTCTGGAAAGAGAGATCAGAGCCAGATTCGAAAGGGTTTTAAAAGTCAAATGGTGGTGTCTGACTTGGAGCCCAGTGACTTGACCAGGGTCACTCAGCTTCTAAGTCTCAGGAATGGATCTGAACTCAGTACTCCTGAGTCTTTCTGATGCCAAGTTCAGCACTCGCCCCATGTACCAAGATTCCTCTTTGACAAGATAGGCTCCTTCCACAATCCACATGCCACTCCTCTGCCATATCAGTCTCGTGATAGCATCACGGGGAAAAAAAGAGAAAAGACACTCTCAGAGAACCTCAGGTGGCTCTTTCTTTTCTGCACGCTCACCATATGATCCATTCCAGAATTTGGCAAAGGATTGACTTTTCCTGAGCCTTGCAAATGACTAGAAATTGACCTTTCCCCTTTCTAGAAATCAGGCCATTCCTTGTCTGCCCATCCCCAATTTTCAGCTGTCTCCCATGCTTCCGAGATTCCTGGTGAGGTTTCCCCACTCCCAGATGCAAGGTCTTTTGGGGTCTCTGGCTTGGACTCTGAGTCTTGAAACAATCGCTCAGTGGCTCAGATGGCTCGGCTGGAGCTGAAGATGGGACCAGTGGTGCTGCTTCCTGCCCGTGTGACCTTGCACAAGTCATTTTCCCTTTGGATCTCCATCTCTGCTTCTAGAGAAGGAGAAGTGTGGAGTGGATGACCTGGGAAGGTCCTTCTGGCTTTCAATCTGGGAGACGCTTCTCCTCTGCCCTGCTTCCTCCCCAATTCCCACATGGGAACAACCCAGGAGCTGAGTCATTCTGCTTTTCCTCTTTTATCCCTTAACATTACACCATCTGCCCCCAAGCAAAGGGCAGCCGCTCCTTTCTCATCCTTGTTCTGAACCTTTAAAAACAAAAGTCCTCCTGGTTTTGGCTGAGCCTCAGCTCAACCCGGACGGTGCCCTCCCTGACCCTGTTCGCTCAGGTGGGTGCTCCTTGGCCACAGCCTTAGTGATAGGCCAAGCTCTAGCTGTCCCATCTGCCTCTCCTCTCCTCTCCTGTAGCCTTCACCCTGCCTTCCCTGCCCCTTCCCCCACCACCCCAGGCTTCTGTCTGTCCCTCCTTCCCTTTGTTATTGTTGTGTGTATGTTATTTTATTCTGTGTCAGGGACGGCAGCCGATCCCCAATTTCTGATCTTGGTGCCAGACTACTTTAGCCAATGCTCCACTCAGGTGAGTCAGTCTTGAATCAACAAAGGTGTCAGATCCTCTGAGCCTCAATAGAAATTATAGCCCTGGCCCAGGAAACCCAGCATTCTCCCGCCTGCAGCATTAAGAAAACAGTTTCCTGGTTCTCACTAAAAGCCTGGACTCAGCCCTCTCTGCAGATCTGAGATTAGGAATGGGCTGTGAGGGAACTTGAATGCAAGCATCTCATAGCCAGGCACATTCCAGAACCAGGCAAGAGCTTTCTACACCTCCCAATGGGGGCTGCTGAAAGCCCCTGGGAGATAAAGCCCCAGTACACCCTGGTGAAGAGACAGGGTGTGCTTTTCCAAGACAAGCTGATGTCAATCTTCTCTGCATCCCCAGCACTGAACCCAGGGCTTTGGGACCCACAAGTTTGTAGGATGAACACTATGTGCCACATTTTCACCATCATGGTTCTAGACGAGGTACTATGAGCTCTGAGTTGGGAGCCAAGACCACTGAGTTCAAATCCTTGCTCCTTTTTGACCTTGAGAAAGTCACTTCTCCTCTGAGCCTAAATGTCTCTGACACCAGGATACCTGAGAGGATGATGGGACTGGATGCCATTGTCTGGGCCGCAGTTTGCTCCTCTGTCAAATAAGGCATTCATAAAGATTGATCTCCAAGCCTCCTTCTGGCTTCTCATGTTTGGGTCTGGGGCTCTGGGGAAACTCTAGTCCTCTCTACTTCCTTCCATGCAAGGACTCTTTCTACATTTCTTTGTCCATTGACAAAAAGATTGACTACAAAGAAAAAAATGAGCCTCACTAGATCAGGAAAATTCCTTTCCAAAGGTGGCCCAAGAGGAAGTGGGGAGGGTAAGAGCCCAGGTGAAGCTGGAGGAGAAGGCCAGGCGTCCTCCTGACTGACAGCCCCAGTACTCTGGCAGATGAGACAGCTTGTTTGTCATCTGAGAAGAGGCTAAATCATGGCCCAGGCACTTGGAGAGAGCAGAGGAGTGTCTCAGGCACTTGGGAAAGAATTCCACAGGCCATAAATTAAAAGTAAAATGCTTCAGGCCTCCAAGAAGGCCTCAGAGTCCCCGTCATTATGTGCATTATATGGATCCAGAGGAAAGAGACATTATCAGGCCTGGAATCGGCCTGACAGGCCACCTGCTTCCCTTGTTTTACAGAGGAGGAAACAAGCCCAAGAAGAGGACAAGGTGTGCCCCGAGCTTACAAGGGAGTCGGTGTTCCTGGCCCCCAACTCTACCGTTTGCCTCCAGTAAGAGGCTCCCACATTCAGCAAATGCTTTGTGGAGGACTGGAGGGACATCTGAAGAGAGGGAGGTGACACTGAAGTCAAGGGAATAAGGTGGCACAGCTCCAGGGACCCAAATGGGAAAAAGAGGGAAGGACAAGTCAACATCCCATTGTACCTGCCCTCAGCTGGGCTCTGGCAAACTCTGAAGGGGAGCTAGGGCTCCAGAAAGCCTCTGGTCTAGCCATGAGCTGGAGATGTCACAGACATACTTAGAAAAAAGGAAAAACCCCTGAGGAGGTCCAGGAGGCATGGCCTGAGGAACAAGCAGGAGACTCCTTTGTTCTACAAGACCAGACTCAACCCAGAAGGAAGAGGTGCCCAGACAGACCTTGGCCCAGACAGAGCCCCCCACTGCTGCCCCCAGAGACAAGGACCTATCAGGACCTACCGAGTTGACCAGGATGGACTGTGGGGCTGAGGCGTCAGGACCAGCCTGGCTGAGTACAGGAAGGTTCCTGGGCACCAGAGTGACTGGCCCCCAGTGGTTGAATCTTCATGCCTCCTGCATCTATCTTGTCAGGGAGGGAGATGGGGGATCATGGAGAACTGAGATACACCCTTCCAAATATGGCCAATGTGGTGGCATTTTTGCTTAACCATATTTCTTTGTTATAACATAGGATTCTTCTTCAGGAGTAGGCTCATTAGTAAGAGTGAGTGAAGTTAAACACAAAGGACGTCAATAAAATATGATTAGGCTGACGCTAAGGCAGGGAGGGGCTCTGAGCAGCAAAGGGTGAAAGGAGGACCCTTAGAATTGACATCATGGACCTTTGACACAGTAAGTCCCCTCAGAGCCCAGCAAGAGAGGGGTGCTCTGGACATCAAGGGTGTTTGCTAGCTTTACCCTTCCTGTCCTCAGAGGTGGGAACACCACCCACCTGAGGCTTGGGAAGGTGAGAGGATGTGCTCAAGACTGAGGAGATCAGGGCAGGTGGACTTCTTGGAGGAAGTTGGGTTTGACCAGTGGGGGATGGGGGGAGCTCCAGTGTGAAAGACACCCCTGCCATAGCTGCCACATGAGTGAGCAGCTGTCTTCCTGGGAGCATTATCTACAAAACTGGGGGCCTCTAACCTACTGTCAAAGCTTTAGCCTGGAAACAACAGCCCTCAAGTAAATACTAGGGAAGTGGGAAATCAGTGCTCAAGGAGGAGCCAAGGCAGGGTGGGAGAAGAGTCCAGGGAGAAGAAGGCAAACCAGCCCTTCTCTGCCTGCCCCCACTCCCATCCCTGGGGACCCCTGGATCCAAGAGGAACAGAATCAGCATCCCCAGCAACAAATCAACACCTCCATCGCAAGGGCCCCTTCCTTTGAAAAGGCCCCACAAAGGTGCATCCCTCTGCCGCCCACTTCACTGCGGGAATGTCTCCGGCTCTGTTTCCATCACTATGACAACCCCTTTCTTCTGCCAACCCTTTTCCAGCCTAGACTGTTCGGGCTTGAGAAAGGGCATGTGGTGGGGAGCTGCCAAAGCATGACTGACGAGGGGAGGGATGAGGAGGCTGCCATGCTGGCTCTGAGGGCAACTGGGAAACAGGCAGGCATCTTGGCAAGTGCCAAGCCTGAAGAGATGGAAGAAGGAGGTAGGGGAGAAAGCCAGGGCTCATCCTGGCCCCTCCTGAAATATAAAGGCTAACACAGACAAGAGCATAGGGGATGAGGTTAAGGAGAGGGCAGGGGAGAGGGGATGGAGATGGATGACACAAAGCAGAGAAGGGGGGTCAGAGTGAGCATGGCGGGGAGGGGCTCTTCACTCTGGAGCCACCAACTCATCCAGTGCTCAGATCTCACCAAATTACTGAAACTAGTAATTCCTCTGCCCTTCATTCAAGCCCATATATCTACAGCTGGAAGATACCTTGGAGAGCAGAATCTAGAATGTCAGAACCAGAAGGGGACTTAGAACAGGGGATGTCAGTCAGAGGTGGGAGGTCCTCAGAACAGGGGAGGTCAGAGGTGAGAGGGAGCTCAGAACAGGCGCTGTCAGAGGTGGGAAGTCGTCAGAACAAGGGATGTCAGGACCAGGAGGGACCTAGAGATCATCTGATCCGACTCCCTTCTTTTACAGACTCAGAGAGAGGGGAAATAGTTGCTGATCAAGGACCTGTACAAAACCACAGAGCGTTCTTCGTTAGCATTTTAATCTAACACATCACAGGGCTGAGCTGAACAGAACCAGTATCTGGTACCCACCCAGTCAGTCAGAACAAAGCTGGGCCCAGACTTCCAGAATTGGCCCTTTTCTCTGATCCCAAGGAGCCTGAAGAACAGGTCTGGTTTTTCAGCTGTTGGGAAGGAACGTATTATTTACCTGCACAGTTTTGTGCCAGGGAGCACAAAAGGCTATGCTGCCCCCCCACCCCACTAGCTGTACAATGGAGTCACAATGCACCTGATTTCTTATTAACATCCACCCAGTGTTCCAGCATTTCCTTGTCTCTAGGCGAGGAGGCCAAGGTACAGATTAGACATAGGCTTTACGAACACTTTCTTTGAAATCCCTTACAACATTTTACAGATAAAGTAATGAAGACATAGAAAGGAACTGTCCCTGGTCTCTTGTCATGGAGGCAGGACTCATAAGACAGCAGGCCAAGATCACTCTTCCTTCCCATCTCCAAGCCCTGAAAATGCCTTCCTGCTGCCAATCACTGTGCCTTTCACTTCTTTAAGCTTGCCTGGTTCCCCAGCCCAGACCTGGGGCTCTGTACACTGGGGAACATAATATTGCGTATGGAATGAATAAACTCCATTCTGTCTTCGAGAGAGGGAAATGTGTATGACCAGATGCTCTGCTCTCCTCCCCTGCTCTCTAGAGTGCTGGGGCATTTATTTATAGGAAGCTGAAGAGCTGCTGGATGTGGCTTTACCATGATGACCCAGGACTGACCCCTGTGACAGCTGAGGGCACCAGGAGCTCCGGGTTTGGGCAGGGAAACGATCCCACCAGTCCTAGAGAAACTGGCTCTTTGAGCCAGAGCAGGTGAGGGACTGAGGGGGCCAGGGAGAACAACCTCACATAACCCAGAATGTCAAACCTGGAAAACAGAAGTTCTGGGAAGGGAAGCGATCGGCCCAGTGCAACAGAGCGTCCTTTAGAATGTGCAACTTTCTCATTTGTAAAATGGAGATAATACATTATCTGTTCCTCCCCCCATAGAAAATAATGCTTTGGAAACCTTGAAGTATCTGAGAAATGGAATCAGGGACCACATAAGGTATCCAGCACTCCTCCCCCCACAACATTTTATAGATGAACATACTGAGGCCAAGAAGCAGGAAGGACTCACCCAAGGTCAGTCTGGCAGTAAACACCACTCTACACTCCATGATGCATACGCTGCCCCATAGGGGGCTTCTCTCTGACAACAAGCCACACACATGTGTTATGTGCCAACTGCATGTTGTTCTGGACTCCATTCTGGATCACTGTTCTGGACTCTGGGCAGGAGAGGGGGCAGACTGTCAAGCTACACAGGTGCCATTAATGATGATGAAAAAATATTTCTAAATTACAGTGACTTCCCTGAACTCTTCATTTAATTTGGAGACCTTAGGGCAACCTCACTGAGCTTCCTATGGCCTGGGCACGACCAGGTGGGATTCTGCAAGGTGACTTCCATCCCCTGAGCCTGTTTCCTCTTCTGTAAAACAAAGATAATCAATTTTGCACTCATGCCAATGACTGCAAAGTGTTTGACTGGCATTAAATCATTGGAGCATCCCAAGAGTCCTGGGAGATGCCAGTGATTCAGTTGTCAAAAGGAGAAACTGAGGCTCAGGGAAGAACTGAGACTTTCATAAGGTCAGGATGAGGTTTGAACAAAAGCCTCAGTCCCAGGTCTGCTCCATCCTCTCACCCACTGGGAAAGGAAAGCTGGGAGGCCTTCAGGAACAATCATTGTGTCCGCAGGCTTCTCGGCTCCAGAGACTCTGGGTAGAGAGCCCTGGGTCAAAGCTCTCCCTGGCTGTCCTGGTTTAGTGGCTGGTGTTCCGGGGACCTTGAGTGGGGTGGAAAGAGCTACTCTGGGAGACAGAAGAAACAGCCTATGTCAGAGGCGCATTCTCGGTGGGCTCCCTGGCTTTCTTGTCATTAATACTACTGCTTCTCAAATGGAAAGTGCACAGGTTTATGGGAGGCATGGTTTCCCTTTTGATCTAACTGCACCTGGAAGAAGCCTCCTCGTGCCAAGGAGACAGAGAGAGAGACAGAGAGAGAGAGAGAGAGAAAGAGAGAGAGAGACAGAGAGAGACAGAGAGACAGAGATAGAGACAGAAAGACAGAGAGAGAGAGAGAGACAAAGACAGAGACAGAGAGACCGAGACTGAGACAGAGGCAGAGAGACAGAGAGATACAGAGAGAGAGACAGAGACATAGAGACAGAGAGAGAGACTGAGAGACAGAGAGACAGAGATGGAGAGAGACAGAGGGAGAGACAGAGACAGACAGAAACAGAGAGACAGAGAAACAGAGGGACAGACAGAGACAGGGAGAGACAGAAACAGAGACACATACAGAAGGAGACAGATGGAGAGATACAGAGGAAGAGAGACAGAAAGAGACAGAGACAGACAGAAACAGAGAGAGACACACACAGAGAGGCAGAGACAGAAAGAGACAGAGGGAGAGACAGAGAGACAGAGAAAAAGACAGATACACGAAGAGCGATGGTGATAGAGAGACAGGCAGAGACAGACACAAAGACAGACACAGAGAGAGAGCATGAAAAGGGTCCAGCTCAGCTGGGGAGAGAGCTATCAACATTGAGGATGAAGAATGCCTCACACAGACGCTCAGACACTGGATCCCTGACACTGAGACCTAGATAATCAGATTCTCTCAGCTCAAAGCAGGCAAAAGTCTTTCATCTCGGCAGTGCCTGAAACCAATGTAATGGGCTGCTCTTAGGAGCTGTGGAGTGCAGAGATGCCCTCAGAGGTGGAATCAGGCTCTGAAGAAGGGGGCCTCTGCACAGAGCCATCTGAAATTCCAGACACACCAGCGGCTGCTCAGGATGAGGAGGATCTCCGCAGAAAGAAACGTCGTCTTTAAAGACAAAAGTCAGGACCACCATTTTGAGTCACCCACCTCAATCTTCACCACAGGCAAGTCCCTGCAGGCAAAGTCCTCAGGCTTCCAGGGGCTTCTCCCAGGAATTCCAGCCCCCACATGTCTAACCTGCCAGACCCCGCCCTCCTTCCATCCCTGACGACCTCCACTGCTGGATGCTTTGGAATATCTCAAAACCTCACTTAAGACTTCTTTCAATTCCTGCATTCTGGAGACCTTTGAACCTTCTTAGGAGACCAGATTAGATAACCGAGGATAGCCCATGTGTGTGTCTATATTTAGTTACCGAGGCTGGTGAAAGTCAGGGCTGCTTCAGTCCTACAGTGGATGTGAAGGGGGAGATAAAGTGTCGGGTTAGAATAATGAACTAGCAACTGATCCTCCTGAAAGGCTTTAAACCTTAGATGGACGACTTCATTGGATGAGCGTGATAAGAAAGCCATAGAGGATCCCATTAATTAGGATCATAAGAAAAGCCTGTATAGTGCAGTGGCTAGGGAGCTTGCCTCCACTTTGACCTCTAACCTCTCCTGACTGTAGGGCTCTGGGTGAGTCACATGACCTCTGTGCCCTCAGTCTCCCCGCCCCCCCAACATGACTGCAAATTGCAGAGAAGGTGCCAATCTGAATGGGTGAGGGGGTTTTCTCCTTGGGAGTCCCCTAAACCACTGAAATAAAAGGTTTCATTTAGAAAGAAAAAACAATTGTGCAACACTTCTACAGCCTTATCTCATCTGATCTAGACAAGAATCCTGTGAGGAAGATACTCTTATTATCCCCAGACAGAAAATAAAGAAACTGAGACTCAGAAACTTTAAGTAGCTTGACCAAGGTCCAGGACAGGATTTGAACCTGGTTCCCCAGACTCCAAATCTTGGTTCTTTCTACCACACCTGCTGCTGTACATCCTTAGCACTACTGACTGAGACACTGTGCAAGGATCAAAGACCACAGCTCGAGCCAAGATCAACACACAAAGTAAGAGAGGGACCTTTTTCTGCCCACCCTGGTCTTATTTCTCTTCCCTTCTCTCCTGCCTGTCCTTTGCCTTCGTGCTGAGCACAGAGAGAACACACAGTGCTGAGAAGCTGAACAAGAAAGGCCCTGGAAGAGAGCAGCCCCAGTGCTGTGAACACCCTGTCCGGGGCCTCCAGAGGAGAAGGTATCCAAGTTGGAAGATGCTTCTGAACAGATGCAGAGGGAAGTAAGTAGCATCAGGAACACAGTGTACAAGATGTTGGCAATAAGAGAAGTGGAAAGATCCACAAGGAGCAAAACCCAAGTGACTCTTGTGAAGTGGCCCCATAGATGTGAGGAAGCAATGCCCAGAGAGCTGCCCTGGAGCTCACAGCCAGTCCAGGTTTGCACTGCTTCATCTGCCCAGCCAGGGGCTGCCACCAAGATCCTCCACCTCAGAGATCCTGGAAAGGGCCTTGAAGTTAGGCAAGCCTGGGTTCAAATACAGTCTCCGACACTTGCTAGCTGTGTGACCCTAGGCAAGTCACTTTGTCTCAGCCTCTGTTTCCTCACTCATCAAATGAGAACAGTAACGCTGCCTACTTCCCAGCACGGTCACAGGGTTAAATGAGATGACGTGTGTGTGACACATTGTAACCCTTAGAGGTCTATGGAAACACTTCATTTGCTTGTTATTAATAGTCATGATTATGATGAGACCATCCCCTAAAGAGGACATGATCCCTGAGGACAAAAATATTCACAGCAGGCTCTTTGTGATAACCCAAAGCTAGACACAAGCGGCTCCGTGTGACTGGGGAAGGGCTGGGATCTATTACCAAATACAGCAGCTATGAGGAACCTAGAGCAGCCAGAAGTCTCTCGTGAAACCGAAACAGGTGAACAATGGACATGGAGACAGTGCAGACAAGAAACTCTCCCTGCCCCACCGCTGCCACCCCCACGAAAGACCTCGACACTACCTCGGTCGCTGTCCCCAGAGCCAGGCTTGAGGACCCAGCCTTACTTGCTCTTCATAAAGTGGAAAGGGGTCCCACTCAGGGCACTTAGTCCACCAGCTTTGGAGGGAGGTGTGCCCTGTAGTCTGCGCTGCTTGGGCAGTGTCCAAAGCAAATGTAGCAATGAAAATAAATTAACAGGGAATATGAGGGCGAGAGATTAAATGATCTTTATTGCTCCTTCCAGCTCGAAAACCTAGGATTCTGTGACCTGAAAGAGGGGGTCAAGAGCTCCTCCTTCCCAGAAACCACCGGGGTGTCTCTTGGACAATCCCCCAGTCACACATGACACCATTGGTGCATCTGAAGGGGCCCTAAACTGGACACAATCCCCAGGACTGGGGTTAGTAGGGCCCCTGCAAGTTTGCAAGCCTCATCGGCTCCACCTGGAAGGCGGATGCTTGATTAATATAGCTTTCCACGTCTCTCAGACCAATCGGAACCCAAGATCCCACGGCCCTGGGGCTTCTCACTGCTCATCACCAGTCTCTGCCAGTCCCCAAGAGAGGCTCAGACTGGCCTGCATGTACAAAAACCCAACTTCTGCTCCTCGTGTCCTCGGCTGCAGTAATCCCCCCGACCTTTGCCATCCATGCCTTCCTAGCCAAATGGTGAAGGCTATGTCATTTTCTTCCCCTTGAACTTTGCCTGGACCTGTCCTTTTGTACTCCCTCAACTCTCTGTCCTAATCACAGTTTTAGGGTATTTGTCCTGGTCCTCACTAGACTCCAATCACCCTGAGGGCAGGGCCTTGGCTTTCCCTATCTTTGTATGGTCCCCCAGTGCCAAGCACAGGCCCCTGGGCACAGTCTTTGCTTAATAATCAGTAAGTATTTACTTAGTCAGTGTCAATCTCATGTCAGGTACTGAGGATAAAAAAAAAGATAATCTTTAGCCTCCACTAAATTGAATTATTAGATTCTCTTTTCCTTTAAAATAAGTCCCCCCAAATCAAAGCTGGCTTAGAGATTAATAGATAATCCAGATTCATATTCTCTTCCCCGCCCCCCCCCCTCAAAACCCTCAGGAGCCAAATGCTGCATTAAGCTGACAGAGCTACTCGTACTTCCCACCTCCAATCAGCTCAGGGTTAGAGCTTCAGACTTGAGGGAAGCTGATTTTCTTGCCACTAAAAGCTAAAGTTGAAATCTTCTGGTCTGGGAGAGAATTGCTTAAATTTAAAAAGGCAGTCAGGGTGTTGTAGAGGCCAAGGGACAGGAGCCTTGGACTTGGACTTTCATCTCACCTTGGACGCATGAGAATGGTATGGTTAGGGTGACCCTCTTCCACTCACCGAACCTCTACTGAAAACTGGGGGAGGGGGATTCTTGCCCTGTTGTGCCTGGGCTGAAGTGCTAATGATTATTACCCAAAGACTGACTTCTCAGAAAGTCTGTCATGGGTTTCTGTAGCTGAGCAACCTCCCTCCCTCCCTCCTCAGATTTCTCCCAGTTCTCTGTCCAGGCCCATCCTGTGAGTCTCTCACTCTCTCCATTTGAACTATAAGTTCTTGAGTCTATGTCAATAAAAATGAAAAGGGACACCTGCCTTTTAACTCAGAATCCTTAGGACGGAGTTCACTTCACGGGGCACGTATTTAATAAATTAAGTTTATAATATTATAAGTTTATTATTAATTAAAGTTTATAATATTAAAAATAATATTTATTTTATCTCTCCTGGGCTTCCTCAGGATAGGGAACTCCCAGTAAGACAAGTCCTTCTAGCAACGCAGGCCAGTGACCTCTCTGCCCTCTCGAAGCAGAGATTGGATAATTGAGGCATGCTGAAGATCCTATTTTAGGGCAGGCACTGGGTTAGAGGAAGAGGCCACCTGCCTCGAGATGTTGCGATCAACCTAACAACTGATGTTTATGTAGGTTTTTATTTTTTTAAAAAAGTGACAAAGTATTCTCCCAATAGCAGTACTGTGAGGTGAGGGGCATGTGTTCAGAGCCCCATTGTATGGATGGGGGAGTCCTCTATGGGGGACTTATGGGTGGTCATGGGCCTGCATCACTGGGGACTGATAGGCATGGATGGTCTGCAGTCTGTGTCTTTAGAAGGAATATTCCCATTGAGGAAATCCTAATTCCCATGGAACATTTGAGTATGGAAGAGGAGACAAATCTCCAGAAGTGTCATGGCTGCCATGGTCAACTGGCCAATAAGGGCTGGGGCACAGAAAGATCTGATCCTCTGTGCCTGTGTGATAGGTGACTGGAGCCAGCAATGAATGAATGAATGAATGAATGGACATACGGACGGATGAATGAATGGACAAACAAATGTATGAATGAATGAAAGTATTTGTTCAGCACTGGGCTAAGGAAGGCTGCCTGCAGGTCCTGTCTCTACCACTTATTTACTGGCTATGTAACCCTGGGACAAGTCATGTCATTTCTTGTGCTACCAGTCACTCTTTAAGATGGCAGAGAGACGCCCCCCCCCCACCTCTGTGAGCTTCCAAAAAGACCCAGAGAGAGGTGAAGATTTAATAAATTGGATAATAACAAGGTGCCAGCAGGTCAGGTGCTTCATAGGTGGCTGTTAATCCCCTGAAGCCGGCCTGACTCAGGCCAGCCCCCACTGCCTTACACTAGCCCAAGAAGCAGGGCCAAGGGCCAAGACCCTTCCAGACCACTCAGGGCCTGCCCTCTGCCCCCTCCCTACCCCCCAGTCAGCCCAGAAATCATCTCCTGATGGAGCTCAGAGCACGCTGAGCCAAGGGAGAACTCCAGGGCTGTCCTCAGGGGCAGAGAGGAAAATAGGACTGACTTTGGAATAACAGTTCTAGGTTTGAATCTCAGGTCTAACACTGATTACCCTAATGACCTCCGGCAAGTGACTGCCTGCTCTGAGCTGCGGTTACTTCCTCTGTAGTGAGAGGCTGAACTGGGTGTTCCGAGAGGCCCCTCCCAACTCTGACATCCCCTGTTCTAAGGCCCCTCCTAGCTCTGTCAGCACTTCTATGTTCCTTCTCTGAAAGCTTCTGTTCTAGGCTCCCTCAAATCTTAGTAATTATGGTTCTATTTCCTCCAAAGCCTGTCCCATCAGCCCGTGTAGGGCCCAGCAAACCCTCATCCTTCCCGACTCTCACAGGCTTCTCCCATTCAGGTAGGACAAGAAACACAATGGGGAAAGGACATCCCAAGGTTCAGGCAGTGACCCACAGGAACTGCATGTCCAGAATATCAGTGAGGCAGCCGAGCCGGGGATTTCCAGATAAGGAAGTAGAGTCCTACTCTCCAGATCTCACAGCTCCTCTTTATCCCTTTCTCTTTCCGCTCACAAGATCTTACTCACACCTGGGTAATTCTCCAGGTGAGTCCTGGGAGGCTTAGCTCCAGCAGGAGTAACTGCGGAGGGGTATGGGGTATCTTAGCCAGATGGGCCGTCTTAGGGGAGCTAAGAATTTCATTTAGATGGAGAGATTATTTAAGACCTGTGTGAAGTTAGCCAAAGCCAGCTCTGAGTGCCAGCAAAGTGAGGCTTCCAGACTAGTCAGTGCTCAATGGCAGTACACAGTCTCTCAGTCAGTCAACTTACTACATGCTAGGCTAAGTCCTTTGGACAAAGGGAGAAGAGTCCAATAGTCCCTGCCCCCAAGATGTTTACATTCTAATGGGGGGCGGGGGGAGACAGAGAAAGACAGAGAGACAGACAGGGGAGAGGAAGAGGGAGACAGAGAGAGGGAGAGAGGAGAGAGGTGGGGGAAGAAAGAGGCAGACAATGGGAGAGAGACAGAAAGGGGAAAGGAGGGAAGATGGGGGGAAGGAGAGAGACAGAGAGTGAGGAGAGACAGAGACAGGGGAGAGGATGAGGGAGACAGAGAGAGGAAAGACAGAGACTCATTCATTTCCCCATCCGTACCTTGCAGAGGCTGGATTAAACGATCTCTAAGGTTCCTGCCAGCTCTGAATCCTACAATCTGGGATCCATACCTGCTTTTACTCTAAGGACATGCCTCTTGATATTTCAGCATAATCTGTTCCATTTTAATTGAATTTCCTTCCTTATTCAGGCTTCACACCTATGGGCCTCAGTTTCCCCATTTGGTACAGTGGGAAGGATCCTGTATTTGAAGTCTGAGGATGTAGGTAACAATCCCAACCTTGACACTTGCACCCTTTGTGCCTCTCTGGGCCTCAGTTTCCTAGCCCATAAAAGGAGGTCTGGCCTAGAAGGCTACTCAGGGCCCATTCCAGACCTAAGTCTATGAACCTGAGATCCATCCAAAGTCACCAGCTTCTCCACAGTCAACCTGGGACTTGGTCTCAGCTTCTCCTGACTCCCATGACAAGCACACACTGGCCACTTCACTTATTCTGGTCACAGTTCAGCACAGACAAAGACAATGAAATCCAAGGTAAATTGAGAAGAGGATGATCGATTATCCCGGGAGATGAGGAAGAGCTCCCTTAGGGTGCTGAGCCTGAAAGGTTTCCCTCCCTCCCTTCCTCGGGGACTTCCTTCCACTGACACTGGGCATATCATGTAGGTCCCCCTGTCCACTAAACTGTGAGTCTCCTGAAGGCAGGGGTAGTTACACCCTTCTTTGAACCCTCAGCACTCAGGACGGTTCCTGGCTCACACTTAGTAATGCTTGTTGTCTGGCTGGCTGATTTTTATGGGACTGATGGAGGAAACAATCTTCCTTTCCCAAAGATCACAGATGCACACATGCACACACACACACATACACATACATAGACAACCACCCCCACTACACCCCTGACCCATGACAGCACTAAACTGAATAAAAAGGAAGTCCCTGTAATAACCTCCAGGATTTTCCATCCTCTCTCCGATGATAACTGGGGGAAACATTCAATCATGCCTTAGGACTTTCCATGGCCACATGAAAGGGCTGAGCTGGGGAGGCTCAGGGAGACCCATCTGTGTCCCTCGGCCATAATATGCCATATTCCTGCCCCTGGTTCATTTTCAACATGAACAACTGCCTGCCCCCACACAGTAGGGGGGGTCTGACACAGTAGGGGATGACACACAGTAGGGAGTCTGCCCCCAAACATACACACACACACACACACACACACACACACATACACACACACACACACACACGGAAACAAGAGAACTATGTAAAGAGCTGCCCCACAAAGCCATTATGACTAAAGTGCAGACTGGTCTCCTGAGATCCAGGAGCTGCCTCCTTACTCTGGACAACAAAACAGGGTGGGAGAGGACAGAGCAGATAAGCCAACTGCTCCCAGTGTAGCCTTGAAAGCTTCTTTCTGCCTTGATGGTTCTAGCTCAGAAAGTGACCCCGGCCCATTTTGGAAAAGAGAACTATGACCACATGTAGACACAATACTATCAGCAATGATTGCTGTTCATAATGTGGCTTATGATGGGCTAGCACCCGACCTCATCATTCCTGCTTTTTTCCCTCCACGACTGGCCTTGAGATTCTAGACCTTTTGCTCCTCTAAATGAATTGTTAGCGTTTTGTTGAAAATGAAGTGAACCTTCGAGAGTTAACTAACATTTCCAGGCCTCCATTTCCTCCTCTTTAAACCTAGGGTTTGGACCAAAGAGCCTTTAGGACCCCTGTGGCCTCTCAATGACTAAATCCCTAAATTACAGGATTTAAGGAGGAAACATTTTCCCACTCGTAAACCCCATAGAAGTACAATGCTTTCCCTCCCATGACTTCATTTAGGGACTTCTGTCATGTTTATTTTGTTGGGACAGCCCAACCATGAGCAGTGAATCTCCTTCCAATTGCTTATCTTTGTTTATTTCTGTCAATGAGTACTCTGTAGTGTGTTTGTTTAACTCCTGGTATATCTTGTTAGGGTCAGCGACATTTTGGAGGGAATTCTTAACTAGGTATGGATGGATTGGACTCAACAGCTCCAGCTCAGGAATCCCACCGTTCTGTGATAGGATTTGAGAGCCTGGAAGACTCTTAGGGACCGAAGTCCAAGGTCATTTTCTGCAGGAAAAAAAATTAAGGTCCACAGAGGACGCCCAGAATTTGAACACAAGTTCTCTAACTCAAATCAGGACAGCCTCCCAATAACCAGATACTGTCATCGTTATGATTAACAGACTAATTGGAGTAACCAGACATGGCTAGAAAGGCTCATCAGAAGACTAACCGGCTCTGCTGGGACTCATGCAGCTTTGGTGACCCTAGTTAATGTCTCTGGGGTCGTTTCCTCACGAGTAAAATGAGGAGAAACTAAAAATCCATCGTGTCCTATGACTCTGAGCTGTGACTTTGGACAAGCCCCTTATCCTCTCTGAAATTGGGTTTCCTCATCTACAAAGTGGGGGTGGCAGCATTCGAACCCACTACTTCAAAGGATTGTTGCTATCGTTGCAGCTGCTGTTGTTGTTGTGGGAGGTGGAATGCAGGGTGCTCTGTGATCTTTAAAGTCCAGAGAAATGGAAGTTGGGGGCAGGATTCAAATCAACAAACACTGATTAAGCACTTACTGTATACTGTGGGGTGATGAGTCTATTCCAGAACTTTGAGAAATCTGTCCCAAAGCAACCTGTCACCCGGTTAAAACACAAATATTTTGGATTATACCCCCATCTCCAAATTACTGATTGCTTAGAACCAAGTTTTATTTTATTACCACTCTGGAGGTGTTTGGGACCTTAGTTCAGCTCTTTCTTTGACAGATGAGGGAATGGAGGCCCAGAGAAATTGTGACAGATTCAGGGACATAGAGGAAATAGCTGAGCAAGTGCTAGAACCATATTTCTTAATTAGCCCATTTCGTTCTTGCAGTAAAACCTAAGGATTTGATCAGAGTGGGAAATTCCTTCTTCCAAACTCCAAGCATTTCCTGGAACACCATCTATCAAGGATGTGCTCAAACCAAGGCCTGAACCCAGGTACACCTTCCTCCAAGGTTGGCCACCCTGTAGTTGGTCTCATCTGACCCTTACACTTGGAGATTCCTGGTTCCAGGCATTGCTGTTCATGCATCATATCTTCCTCTTCTAAGACATTCTCTTAAACCAACACAACAGAGATGAGAGAATCAAAGGCAATAAAATGAGCCTTTCCATACAACCACAAAAAAAAGGGAATGATGCTTCTGGCCCCACATACAATAAGAAATGTAATTAAAAACTTGAGAATCCAAGCACCTAGCCTCCTGGTGCCCTTCACCCAATCCCATTCCTTTTTTCCTTCTCCATTCATTTGTCCCAACTCATCTCTTCTTTGTAATTCCCTCTCTCTGTCTCTCTGTCTCTGTCTCTCTTGGGATTTGTCTCTGCTGATGATGACCGTACCCTAGTCTCCCTATCCCTCCAAATGTTTGCCCTGTCATTCTGTCACTCCCAGCTCTCATCCTCTCTCTCTCTCTCTCTCTCTCTCTCTCTCTCTCTCTCTCTCTCTCTCTCTCTCTCTCTCCTTACATTCTCAACTACACTCCTGGAAAAATCTGGCAACACCTCTCCTTCCACTACCTTTCTCAAACTCACTCCTCAGCCTTCTGCTATTGCCAGAGTCGCCAGAGACACCAGAGATCTCTCACTTGCCAAATCCAAGGTCATCCCTGACATCTCTGCAGCCTTTGTCTCTGTCGATCACTTTTCTTCTTGGATATCCCTCCTCTCTAGGGTTTCATGACATCACCCTCTCCTCCTGCCCTTCTGACTGCTTCTCCTCATTCCCTTTTACTGATTCCACAGGGCACCTACTAACCAGGAGTGTCCCCTAAGGCTCGGACCTGAGCCTTCTTCTCTTTTCTCTCTGCACTCTGTCTTAGTGACTTCACCAACTCCCCCTCTCTGCCAATGATTCCCAGATCTCTAGACCAGCCTCTTTCCTGAGGTCTACTCTCACAACTCCAACTGCCTACTGGCATGTTATCTAGGTTTCTCAAAGGCGACATGCCCCAAAACCCATTAGCTTTCTCCTCTCTTCTTCAGAACATCTCAGCTTCAGTGGAGGGCACCATTACCAGTCCCATAACTGAAGTTCAGAGACTCCAAGACATCCTCAACTCTCCCACTTCCTCTCTCCCTGAGATGACAAAACCTGCGCATTCCACTTCTGTGGAATCTCTTGCATTTTTCCCTTTCTCTCCTTTCACAGGGTCTACCACCCTAATTCTCCAGCACCTATTTCAGGCCTTTCCCCACTGGGCTCTTGCACCCCAGAAGCATTGCAAGGGAAAGAAGTCTTTTTACTCTTATAAACTGGATAATAGAATGGAGACTTGGAAGGAGACCACCTTCTCTAGACCTTCATTTTAAAGGGGAGGGAGTTGAGCATAAGACAGAGTAGGTGGCTAGCTCAGGATTACATAGCTCATAAACATTTCAAGACACCTGAGAAATGCCCAGGGCTACCCACTGCCTCCATGGAACAATGGCTTGGAGCTCTCAGATCAGAGGACTTAACTGGCAAAATGATGAAAATGATGCTTGCTACCCTTTGAATCAGCAATACCACTGCCACATCTGTATTCCAAAGAAGTGGAAACTGAGGGGATGCTCATCCATTGGGGAATGGCTGAACAAGTTGTGGCATACAGTTGTGATGGAATGCTACTGTGCTATAAGAAAGGATGAGCTGCAAGATTTCAGAAAAACCTGGAAAGATTTACATGAACGGATGCAGAATGAAGTGAGCGAATCAAGAGAATGTTGAATACAGTAATAGCTATGAAGGACTTGGCTAATGATCCAAGACAATTCCAAAGGTCTCACAAGGAAAACTGCTGTTCACATCCAGAGAAAGAACTGATAGACTCAAGACAAATCGAAGCATGCTTTTTTCACTTGCTTTTTTTCCTTTGGTCTATTTCTTCTTTCACACCATTACTAATACGAAAATGTTTTACATGATTGCACATGTATAACCTATATCAAGTTGCTTACTGTCTTAGGAAGGAAGGAGGTGAGGGAGGGAGAAAGGGAGAAAATTTGGAATTCATAATTTTCAAATGAATGTTAAAATTTGTTTTTTCATGAAATTAGGAAAAATAAAAAGAGTATTAAAAAGAAAAGGTGACAGAAGAAAGCATATGTGGCAAAAGCGGCAGCCAGACCTTTCCCCAGGCCCTTATCTTCCAATGCTAACATAGCAAATAATTTGATTGGAGTGAGTCATACCCTGTAGAACCAAACCATGCGCTATTTAGATTAAATAGCCAGAGATAAATGGCAGAAGCACCTGGGCTCACAGCAGCTATCTCAGGGTTGAACAAGCGAAGTCAGAGAGAAAAGTCAGGAATCAAATTCCCTTCCCCACCCCAGTCCACCCCCTTCCCAGAAGCCCCCACTGCCGCTGGGAACATGTCAACACCTATTTAATCTGTTTTGGCACAATCAGTGATGATAAAATTGGCTCTTTCTTCCCCCAGGTTGGATTGTTTTCCACTAGGCCTGGTATTCCTTCCATTTACAATAACATGTTTTTAATTGAATAATTAAAAGTTGATTAAATTTCCACTGTTTGGGGGAAAGAGCTTGGCACTTCCTGAGGACCTACCATGTTCCTGACCCTGCGGATGGTGCGGGAGTAAATGCCCTCCAGTCCCTCCTCCCGATGCCCAAGTGAAGTTGTGACGCCAGGAAGGGAAATGGACTTTTCACTTGTATCTCCAGAACCAAATACAGACCTGTCCCACAGAAGGGATTTTAAAATGAACCAGACAGGAAAACAAAGTTTCCTTCTCTAGAATAGTGTTCTCCAAATGATTTTGATCAGAACACAGGTCAGCATTTCTTTTCCTGATGCTCCAGAGCAGCAGGAACTTTGCCAACAGTACCCACAAAGCAACTATGAGGATGTCTAGGTTAGGCTAAGGGTATAGAAACAGGAAAGCTTGGAGGCGGGCAGCACCAGAAAGGGAGAGGGGGAGCAGGAGGCTGTAACGAGCTAGACAGAGACTCATGACTGGTGATCCAGGGACCTCCACTAAGTGATCCCACATCCCTTTGGGTCATTGTTCAAGAATATAGTACTGACATGTTCTGAGATTTCTGATCAGTCACATTCGTGACCTGTTACAAACCTGCATCACCCTGGGCAAGTCAGTAAGCCTCAGTTTTCTTTTCTGTAAAATGGAAATAATGACACTTTTAGTACTTTCCTCACTGAACTGTTTCCAGTTTGAAGGCTATGTCTGGGAGGGTGGGCAAGTGTGGAGAGATAGAGAGAGAGAGAGATTAAATATACGTATATAGATATCTATGCAGATATACATATCTACCTACATCTATCTTGAGATATGACCTCAAACCTTCTTGAATTCTCAGCCCAAGATATAGATAGCTCTATCTACCAATGTCTATTTATAAATATGTATATATATGAGGGAGAGTGTTGCACATCTTAAATCAATCTAGAATGTCAGTTCTTATCACTCCCATCTGCCAGCTTCAGATGCAGGATACCAGCTGTCCCGCTTTGGAAAATCTTCTCCTTCCACAGGGATTCGAGCTCCCTGCCTCTTGCTCATTCCCAGGTTCCATTCATTCCAATTCTCCCATTCTGCTCAGCCCCCGACACCTTGTTCAGATCCTACTGTGGTCACTGTGTCAACTGCCTGACTGAGCCTCCTTTACACACACACACCTGGTCAAGAGGATCTGCCAGTTGGATCCCCGTCTCCAGCCAAGTTTGAAAACCCAGAGTTGTCTCTTGGTGCTTCTTCTCTCTCCTGCACTCCCCATACCCCCCAGGCCCATCTAGTCACAGATTCAGCATTCAGTAGAGATCAGAGATGGGGGCTCCTCAGAGGTCCTGGAGCCCAATACCTATATTTGAGGGAAGAAGAAAGCAAGGATAGAAGCTAAGAGGAAGCCTTGCAGATGTGTCTGCCCATGGGGTTCTATAGTTAACACACTAAGGCTGTGTGATGGAGCCTGGCTTGTGAGCTGGTTATTAAATTTTTGGTATGAATATTCAAATCTCAGATATGGGCACATGTTACAAGTCAGGGCTTGATTTACTGTTTTGTGGACTGCCTAGACTTAGAAAAATGATTGCGATTAGACCTAGAAGAGTGTCCTGAGTACATTTTCCCCTTCCTCCCCAGAAAGCTGCTTGTTAAACACTGACTACATGGCTTGTGAGCCCTCCTGCTCCCCACATCTGCTCCCTGCCACTCCTTTATTTTCCTCCTCCATCAATCCCTTCTCCCTCCTCAGCTCCTGATTCTGCCTCTTTCCTCTTACCAGGTCAATGCTATTTCTCCAATTGGTGCTGGACCCTCAAGCAGTTTCGGAACCAGCAGAGAAGCTCAGCATTGCTTCTGCCTCTGCATTCACACATCCTTCCTAAGTTCTCTGCCCTGGGAAAGTCACCTTGTTCCCCTACCCCCTCTTTTTCCTTTTGCCAGCAAGATAATTCATGCTCTTCTTGCCAGCCTTCCAGGGCCCCCAATCCCTGCCAGCCTAAGCCCAAACCAAATGAACCGTTTTCTCCGCCACCCTTCATGTGCCCTCGGACGCCATGCTTTTTGCCTTCATTGTTCCCTAGGGTTAAATATCCTCCTTCTCATCCTTTTGTGGCTCTCATAAAAAGTCCACAAGGTAAAGTCCAACTCAATTGGCTCAGGGCAGCTACACAAATTCCCAAAGACCACATGATAGTTCTTATGACCAAAGTTCTCAGTCCTGCACAAGGATTCAACCTCAGAAATGGATCCACTTCCATCAGTGGAAATGACCTTTAAGGATTTGCTGCTACTCCCTAAGGACCATGGGACCTTTCCATCTGATCGAAGCTTAAACCTTCCAAGTGTTGTTACCCATTAGTGTGGGGGCTCCTTGGAGGAAGGGACTCTCTTAACTGTCCCAGGGCCTGGCACTTGGGGAGTAAAACTAATAAATGTTTTATTCACTCACTTATTCATTCAAGCATCAGAAGTAGTATTTGCAACTGACGCCTGACTCCAAATCTGAAGTTCTTATACTACGTGCTATTTGCTTGCATTGGGTTTTTCCAGTAGACATTTGCTACCTAATGCTTTTCCTGTGAACCTTTGGACTCCAGTTACAGGCCAAGGATGAATAAGAAATTTTTTAAAATCCCCAGGAGCCATTTCCAACATCGATGTATGGATTTTTTCCATGTACTCTGCCTGTGTGATTGCATCTCCCTCTGTCCGAATCTGCATGGCTGGCAGGGATGGAAGCTTCCTCTACTGGGGGCCACCATGAAGCAAACCACCAGCAGCCTGCCCCTGCTGCCAAGGCTCCCTGCCTGCCACGGCCAGGCTGGGAACAAGCCCAATCTGTCGCTAACAAGCTTTCCTCAACTGGTTTCCAGACTCACATTTCCCAACCTGCTCCTGTGTTCTCAGGGCAAATACCCATGGCCTCCTGAAGCTGAGGAATGTTGGCTCTACATGGAAAACTGGAAACAATAGGGAAGGCCCTTTCAGAACAAAGTGGCCCTTCACACCAGGGGGTGGTCCACCCTCCTTCAGCTCAGGGCAGCAAAAGCCCATCAGCCACACCCCCTCCTTTTAGTCTGAAAAAGCCAAGGAAAGTGCTCTGATGAACCCAAACAGCCAATCTTGGTCTTGAGAAACAGACAAAGAAACACCCCTCCCTCTTCTTGCAAAAAGGGGTCCACAAATGCAGAATGCTACATATAAAGTCAAACCCACAGGTCCTTCGTGGGTTCTGCTTCACTCATTTTCTCTGTTACAAGGGAGAGTTCATGGGGTACAGAGGAGCAATGATCTGTCAGGAAATAAATTCGATGTACAATACAAAAGACATCCAGCAGACTTTAAAACCCAAAATGAACAGCAGCATCAAGGCAGTGGTCAGGACCTGGTCCCCAAGGGAGAGGGCAAGCCTGGCATTTTTCACAGACCTATAGAAGTCAGGAGCTCGGAAATCACCTAGGATGCCCCATTGACTCCAAGTCAAGGTGCATCCATTATACCCTTCCACTACAAAATGTCAGCCAGCCAGAGAGAAGGGATCACAGCCTTGCAGACCTGAGCTCCAGGGCCTAGCTCGGCTTTTTCCTAACTGTGGGACCCCAGGAAGGTTCACTGGCCTTCAGTTTCGTCATCTGTAAAATTGAGTACTAGGTGGGCCCTGAGGTCCTGACTGGCTGAAAATGTCCAGTCCAGTCATCCAAGAGTCACGATTTGAAAGTATGAAGCAGGGCACAAGACTGAGCAGCCAGAGGCCTGGCCTTGGCATCAGGAATCCCAGTTCTGATGGTTCTTAACTGGATGACCCCAGGCAAATCACTTCTACTTTCTGGGCTGTGGTGTCCTGGACTCTAAAATATGGACAATGAGCCTTCCACTTCCTCTCTCGGAGACATATGGGGAGGGACCGTGCAGAAAGTCCTTTGTAGCTAAACACCCAATACTTAGATACTTTCATTACAAGTGCTAGACTTCCCTAGATGGTGTGGTTTTCACTTCGGACAAAGAACCTAAGCTTTGAGATCCTCTGAGATCCCCTGAGGTCCCTTCTCCATCCCAAAGGTGGGAGGCAGACAAAGGGCTCTGGGGAACACCCTGATAATCAGAGCTGACCCATCTATACTACGTGATGTAAAGTATGCATTCCCTTCATTAAACTGCACTGGAGCCCTGTGAACTAAAGAAAGCCACCTTCTTCATCTTACAGATGAACAAACTGAGAGTCAGAGAAGAAGGGGAGTTACCCAAGGTCACTCTGCTAGTACAGGTTTGGGGGATGGGGAGGGTTCAGATCTCTCTGACTCAAGGCACAAATGACACTTTGATAGAAGCCACTGACCAGAAGGTGGACTTTGGGGAATTCCATATTGGAAAACCCCTCAGGTCTTCATTAGGCACAGTTGAATTGGTGTCGTGGGAACACAGACCTTTAGATGTGAAATCAAAGGATCAAGAAATCGAAGGGGACGGCTAACCATCTGGTTAGATGTCCACCCAAAACATTGCCAACAAAAGCAATGTCCTCTCCACTCAAGAATTCTGTGAGGGGGGGACTCACCCTGGCAGGAAATCCAGAGTCTAGTTCTGACTGTCACTAGCCCCGTGACTCTGGTTCTGACTTACCTCATTTGTAAAATGGGAAGAAGCACTGAATTACCAACAGCTCCCAAAGTGGGGTCCAGGGACCCCAGGAAACCTCTGAGACCCTTTAAGTGAGGCCTGCAAGTCAAATCTACTTTCATAATAATGCTGTTATAATTTCTAGTATGTATCAATAGATATAATCCACATAACTTTGGGGAGTCCTTGACCATTTTCAAGAGTGTAAATGTGTCCTGAGGCCAATCAATAAGTCTGGGAACCTTGGAGGCCTCTGGAGGCCTCCCCATTGGTCACATGATTGTGCTCAGTCCTAGGACTGTCCTCGGTCCTGGCCTGGCCAAGCCCACCTCCAGGAACTGCTTCCCCAGCCTGCAGCATGACGCCTTCGAGTGAGTCACGAAATCCTCCGACTCCCCAGTTACTATATAAAAAAGGCCAGCCAGAGGTGTAAACAAACTGAACAGAACAAGGAAGGTGCTAATTAGCGCAATTAATTCTCTGCTTCCTGGGGGACCGACTTTGTCCCTGGAGATAGACATAAAGGAGAGCAGAATTCCCTCTGGGCATCAGAGCTGAGCCAGTCACTCAGCTGGCCTCAGTTTCCTCATCTGTAAAATCAAAGCCTTTTCAGCTCTAACTCCCTGTTATACTTCTCTTCCTCAAAAGTCAACTTATTACGGCCAATACAGATGCTGCATGACTACATCTCTGTAGTGGGTTTGGGCTTTCTTGCCTTCTCAGGGCGTGGCAGGGAATTTAGAACTAAAAATAAAAGTAGACTTAATTTAAAAATAACGTTGACCTATTTCACCAAACCATCATCACCTCACATTTCTGTTCTAGTGACCCTGATTCTGTTTTGACATCCCCTCTTATAAGTCCCCTCCCAATTCTGACATCCCTTGTTCTAAGCTCCCTTCCAACTCTGACATCCAATCTTGTATGTTCTAAGCTTCCCAGTTCTGCAATTCTGTGTTTTCCATCTCAGCTGGGGGACAGCTGCTTCTGGCCTCAGTGACAGCCAGCTGAGGTCACACTCCTTGGGACCCGAAGCCAGGGCCTAGCACCACCCTCCACTTTTCCTGCCTGATCTTCCCTGGAGCCCTCCAGGCTCTGTCTGCTGGAACTAAGGGGCTAGAGATGAACTGACACGAGTCCAATTCTTCATTTTACTCAACTGGAAGCCAAGTGAGTCTTGGAAAGTAGAGCAAAGTCTGGCCCACAGACATTCCGTCAATATGTAGCAAAGGGAGGATCTGATCTCAGCTCCCTACCCTACGACCTTTTCCCGTTCTAGGCCTTCCAGGCTTCTCAAGCACTTGCAATCACCACAGGTTTCCCTTCTCCCTCAGAATGCACTGATATTAGGGAAAGGTGAAACCAAGACTGAGGAACTGGGTTCTAGTCCTACTCAAACATTCATTAGCTAGGGGACCCATAGGAAGTTATTTTACCACTCTAAGTCTCAATTTCCCCATCTGCAAAAAGGGCATAATGATATTCCTTGCCGTAACTCATCAAATGAGATAACTAATGGCTGAGAAATGTTCTGTGTGTGGTATCCTTGACCAAGTTCTTCCAATGATAATCATTCCTATTCACACCCAGATTCACTCTTTCCATAAGAGCTGCCTCCCTCCAGCCAGCATTATCTTCCCATTGTACAGACAGGAAAACTGAGGCTCAGAGAAAGCCACACAAGGGAGATAGTAAGTTCCTTAGAGGTCAGTACTGCTGGGTTTTGTCTTTGCATCTGCAGGGGCTAGCACAGTGCCTGACAAACATCAGGTGCTTAATAAATGCTTGCTGATGGACTGATGGATTGGGAGTCAGTGTGGAGCTAGACATCTCACTCCAAATTAGACAAGCCCCAGACTCACCCCTCCCTTCCACGAAACCAATTGGCACCTGGCTGTGGAAAGGAGACCTGTGATCTCTGAGGACATACCTGGCCATGTGTCTCCCAACTAAGGATCTCCAAACACAAGGCAGGAAGCGAGCCTTGGGTTTGGATCCTGACTCCTGATACCACATCAAGCCTCAGTTTCTTTGTCTAAAAGTGAGAATCATTATCAGCTTTGCACAGCACCTGTCACAGAGGGGGTCAATGAACTCAAATTCTAAAGAAATACAAGTTATGCTTTTTAAAAACCATCATGATGTTATCAATTTGACTTTGAAGTATTTATAATTAACTAAGGGTTGGTTTATGAATGCCAAAAGGGAGCTCCCAAGTCCAGCCTCCCCTGAAGATCAGATGACTCAGCCAAGGTCACACATATACTTCAGCTGAGCTGAGTGACACTGAATGCCCACCCTTCAGTTTTTCTCATTGGCAAGAGCAGCTTACACTAGGACCATCTGACCCAGAATCCCCAAAGGTTCAGATGACTGGCCCAGGCTGACAGAACTGGTAATAGTGGGAGCTGGGAGACCCAGTCGAGTCTGAAGCCTCCAGAGTCAGGACCATCTCCCCACACTCTAGGTTGGCCCCAACTCCCTTCAAAGGCTGGCAGCAGCTGGTGTCACCACAACCTCCATCCCAGGGAGCACTCAGCAGAGACTGAAGCAGCTGACCCAGGCCTCAGCAGCGATCATCGAAACAGACCTGGAAGGCCATTGCCTATCTCCACAGGCAGGCAGGAGCCCTGCCTCTGCCTCCCATCCCCGGTTGGCCCCAATTCTTACCTGACACAGACACCTCCATGAGCGCCTCCAGGGGTCGGTTGTTGTCCAGATCTCGGCTGAGCTGCAGCTCCCCAGTGTCGGGATTGAGCAGGAGAAGGTTCAGCTCGTTGCCTTGCAGGAAGGTGTAGTTGAGGCTGTCGGAGAGGTCAGGATCATGGGCCGGGATGCGGCCAATAACTCCCGTGGGAAAGCTGTTGGACTTGTTGGTCACATAGTTGTTGAAGAGCACCTGGAAGTCTGGGAGCACCGGGGGATTGTCGTTTTGGTCCACCAGGCGGATGTACACGGTAGCTCTACTGACCAGCGGGGCCGAGGTGGCCTGGACCACCAGCATGTACTCCCTCCGGCGCTCGAAGTCCAGTTCCACCAGGGCCCGCAGGTCCCCACTCAGCAGGTCCAGCTGAAACACCTCAGGCACATTGCCCTCCACGATCTGGTACATGATTTGGGCATTAGAGCCCTCGTCAGGGTCGGTGGCCCGGATCCTCGCCACCACTGACCCCACCGGGCTGTTCTCCTCCACAAACAGCTCCAACTCATCCTGATCAAACACTGGCGGGTTGTCATTAATATCCAGAACGGTCACCTGGATCTCCACGGAGGCGCTGAGCGGGGCCGGGCTGCCCCTGTCCACAGCCAGGGCCCGCAGATTGTACACAGCCACATTCTCTCTGTCAAGCCGGCGCTGGGTGCGTATCACCCCAGAGGTGGGCTCAATATAGAAGTCACCATCACCATCCTCGCCTCCCTGGAAGGTATACAGGAGGCGGCCGTTGGGACCCGAATCTCTGTCTGTGGCGGACACCTGCAGGACGCTGGTAGAGGGAGGGGCGTCCTCAAAGACAGAGCCCTGGTAGAGGTCTCTCAGGAAGTGAGGTGCGTTGTCGTTGGCGTCCAGGATAAGGATCTCCAGGGAGGTCGTGTCCGATTTCTGGGGGATGCCATTATCTCTGGCAGTGATGGCCAGGGTGTAGGCTGCCTGGTCCTCATAGTCCAGTTCCATCAGGGTGATGATGGTGCCAGTGTCTGGATGAATGCGGAACTGGGGCACTGGGTCCTCCAGGATGTAGGTGATGCGGGCGTTCTCTCCTGTGTCCTCATCTGTGGCACTGATGGTGGCGATGGATGTGCCCACAGGCTTGTCCTCGCGGACGCTCACCGTGTAGTGGGAGCTCTGAAACACAGGCCTATGGGTGTTGGCATCGGTGACATTGATGAAGACCTGAGCCGTGTGGGAGCGAGTGCCGTCAGAGGCTGTGACCCCCAGGACGTACTGCCTCTCCTGTTTATAATCCAGTGGCAGGGCCAGGGTGATGAGCCCCCCACCACTCTGACTGCTCAGGGCAAAGCGGTTCCTAGTGTTGCCACTGGTCAGCTGGTAGGTGATGACGCTGTTGGCATCCCGGTCCCGGGCCCTCAGGGTCAGGACACTACTGCCCACAGCTGCATCCTCGTTCAGGCGCAGCTCATAGATTGGCTGAGTAAACACGGGGTCGTTGTCATTCACGTCCAGGACCGTGATGGCCACACTGGCTGAGGAGCTCATAATGGGGGAGCCGTGGTCCACAGCCTCCACCCCAAAGCGGTAATGCTCCACCTCCTCGCGGTCCAGCTCTGCACACACCGTGATCCAGCCAGAGCTGTTGTGGATCTGAAAGGGGAAGTCATTCCAGGCAGAAGGGTCGTCATCGGCTATGGTGCCTGCCCCAGTGGCCACATCCACCAGGCGATAGTGCAGGCGGGCGTTCTCCCCAGAGTCCGCATCCACAGCCTGGATGTGCAAAACAGAGTGGCCCAGAGGCACGTTCTCCAGCACCGCGGCCTGGAAGGGGCTGCTCACGAAAATGGGAGCGTTATCATTGACATCCAGCACCTGGACGTTCACCAGGCCCGAAGAATTGATGAGGGGTGGCCGACCTCCGTCCTGGGCCTTGATGCGCAGGGTGTACTCCCGGATGGCCTCGTAGTCCAGGGGGTTGATGACATCCAAGCCCCCACTCAGGGCATGCAGGTAGAACTGGCCCTTCAGGTTGCCGCTGACTATGCTGTAGTGTAAGGCTGCATTCTGGCCTTGATCCTGGTCGGTGGCCTGGACTCGAAGGATAGCAGTGTTGACAGCCACATCTTCTGGCACCTGGACCACATAGCGCTTCTCACTGAATTGTGGGTAGTTGTCATTCTCATCTTCCACTAGGATGCGAACGGTGGCGGTGGCACTCCGGGGACCAGGATTGCGGCCTTGGTCATTGGCCTCCACCAAAAGGTGGTACTCGGCCACCTCCTCTCGGTCTACCACAGAGCGAGTCCTGACCACCCCAGAGCGGGGATCGATCTCAAAGGCCCCATCGGCACCCTCCAGTAGTCTGTAACGCATGTTGGCGTTGGATGGGGCATCACCATCGGTGGCCCGGATAGTCAGCACCTCATAACCTACCTCCAGATTCTCCCGGACAGTCTCCTTGTACTCGACCTGCTCAAAGACAGGACTATGATCATTGGTGTCACTCACAGTCACTGTGAGGTAGGTGGCCCCTGAACGCTGCGGAGATCCATGATCCACTGCTGTCACTTTCAAGACGTGAGTGTCTTTGGTCTCCCGGTCCAGGGGCCGGCTAGTGGTAACTGCCCCAGTATCTGGCTCTATGTGGAAGTACCCATTGGAGCGCTCGTCAAACAGTGCCTCCATCTGGTAGGTCAGATGGCCGGCCTCGCCCTCGTCTGGGTCCTGGGCCCGCAGTTCGATCACGGGAGTGCCGGCTGGCTCGTTCTCAGGCACAGACACCTGGTAGCTGGGAAGCTGGAACTGAGGGCTGGTGCCTCTGGTCGCTCCTCTCCTGGCCCTCCTGGCCCCCGCACGAAGTGTCCCGGACGCCTCCAGAGTCAGCTCCAGCAAGAGCTCTGGGTCCCTTCGAAGGAACAGGCGCCGCCATGGCCCTGAGCCTGGGCCTGATCTGGGAGCACACACCAGGCGCAGGCGGGCCATGACCCCGGGCTCCAGGCAGATGGGCTGGCGGGGGAAGTGGGGGCAGCTGCTACAGCCTCCGCTGTTGCCATTCTCCCCGTCTGTGCTGAAGCTCTGGACGCACCTGCAGTCGGGGAAGCTGGTCAGGGCCTCCAAGGCTGCCCGCAACTCCGCGGAGCCTCGCTCTTCTCCCTCAGGGTCCGGGAAGCACAGAGGAGTAGACGACGGAGAAGCGGAGCCCGGGCTGGCTCCCAAGACTGTGCGGGCCACCAGATCCGGGATGCGCTCCGGTTCCCCTGTGGCTGTGGCGACGGAGCCGTTCGGACGCTGACTGCGGGAGCAGCCCCAGCCCCGCACAGCCACTGCCAGGGCCACAGCCAGCACCGTCGGGGAGCGGCGGGAAGCGAGGTCCACGTGCAGGGGCAGCTCACAGCCCCGCGCTGGCCACCTCTGACCTGGCAACCGCAGCCTTCGCCCGCCCTGGCCCAGCCGCAGCCGCCCATCGGAGGTCAGTGTCAGCAGCTGCCGCAGCCCCGGGGCCGTGCGCTCCCAGTTCAGCGCGTATCTCCAGGCGGGGCCCAGAGCCGCGTCCCTCAGCCAGGGGCCACGGGTGGCGTCTGCGATGGGGTGCGCGGGCAGCTCACCGGAGGCGGAGGCCTCGGGCAGCAGGACCAGGACGAGCAAGGCGCTGCCTCCGAGCAGGAGGAGGGAGCGCAGCGGCATGTCGAGCGCCGGCGGCTGAGGCCGCGGCGCCATAGCCGCGAGCCCCAATCCATGCACCCGCCGCGGCCGCCCGCCAGGCTCCTCATGCAGCCGGCCCCGGCGGCGCGGGGAGGCGGGGACCCCGGGCTCCGCTCCCAGCCCGCCGGGGCCCAGGCGCGGGCAGCAGTCTCTTCTCGGCCCCGCCGCTCCTGCCACTCCAACCAAAACTTCACTCCAAGTTGCTTCCAAGATGGCTTCTGGGTGCCTCCCCCGGGAAGGCGAAACGGCGGTGGCCGGGGCCCCAAAGTGGGCGCCCGATCGTGGTCCAGGCCGGGGCAGGGGGGAGGAGAAGAGAAGGTGCCAGAGCTGCCCAGCCAGGGAGGGCAGGGGCCAGCGCCGCTGCAAGGGAGGCAGCGGGTGGCGGGGAGCCCAGCGGGGGAGCCGGGGAGGGGCCGCACCTAGCTTTCGGATTCTCGGTGTCTCTGGGCCCAGGGCTCCCTTTTGGGCTCTGGCTCTCAGGCTCACATGGCCCAGCCCCGGCGAGCAAGCAGCCAAGTGATCAAGCCAGCTAGCGTGGGAAGCTCGGTCGACCAAGCCCTCGGGGCCCGGAGTGGAGCGGGGCGGGGTGGGACGGGGCGGGGCGGGGCGGGGCGGGACGAGGCGGGACGAGGCGGGCTCAGGCCGGCAGGCCGGACCTCCCCCGGCCCCACTCGGCCAGCCGGGACTCAGCCCAGGCCTCCTGTGGCACTGGCGGGGACCCCGGCGTTCTTCTCTCCGGGTACTGAGTGGGTGGCTCAGTGACTAGCTCTCCCGGGCCCCCGGCGGCTTCCTTGGCCTCTCTGCCACAACCCCCTTCCTCTCCCCTCCCACCCAGTCTGGTACAACCCCCTCCCCATCTCCACCCCGCCCTCGGCTCCTCCCCGCTCCCTGCCCTCGGCCCCCGAAGTATTGTTCCTAGAGCCGGCCCCGGGGGAGAGTGATTGAGAGGTGCAGGTTGTTCAAATCGCTATGGAAACCTGAGGTCTCTAAAAGCGGCCCCAGTCGTGGAGGGAAGGGGCGGAGAGCCTTCCTCCCGCCATCCCCCGCTTCCACCCCGTCCCCTGCTACAGTGCCCCGCAACCTGAAGAGGCAGGGTCCGGGAAGGCCAGGCCCGGGCGGGAGGAGATGGGAGAAAGGGACCGGTCAGCCGCTGCGGGGACTAGGTGGACGAGCTCTCTGTGGTCAGGGCAGAGAGCCCCTGATAGGCTGGGGAGTAAATGGGGCAGCGGCGAAACCGGGAGCCAGGGGCGAGCTGGGGCCTCGCAGGAAGAACATTTACTGATGGCTGGAGTCAGAACCCCAGTCCAGGGTCTCCGAGCTCCTGAGACACTCAGCTAAGCTGGAAATTCAAGGGAGACGGAAGGGGTTCGGTTTCCCTGATAGATTCGACGCAATCCCACGGTCTGGAAGAAGAGGCCAGAGTGTCGGACAGAGCGCACACATCTGGCGCACTTAGAACAGAGAATTACAAGTGGGAAGGACCTAAGAAGCCACGATGTTACAAGTGGAAGGGCCTGACAACAACCGGTGTTACCAAGAGAAGAAACTTTGGAAAAGCAAGTTAGACCTGGAAGCGCAGTTGGCCCCCAAAGCCTGCACCACACTGCCCCCGTGTGGAAGAGCCGAGTAATGGACTGGGGGAAGCCTTATCCAGGGGGCAAGACAGGCTCACCGCTCCAGCCCGAAGCGAAGTCCCTGGCACCCGGGCAACTTGTGGGGCGGATTTGGGGGCCAGAGGTTAACTGAGCCTGCGGCCCTTTTCTACTACCACAGAAACGAAGCCGCTGGGAGTGGGTGCCCCATGCAACTGGCCGACCTCCTTTCTCCCTTCTCTGGAGTCGAAGACAAAGGTGCGGAGGAACGCATTGAGGAGCCGAGGCCAGGGGAGGCCAGGGGAGGCCAGGGCAGGTTAGGGTAGAACTGCGGGGTCTGCCGCCTAGCTCCGCTGTCCATCCCCCGGGGCCGCCCTTTGGAATGTTGGGGACCCGGAGACCCTGGACCCTCTGTCACTTCTGGAGGCAGAGATGGGTAAGTCAGGCCTTCTCTGCCCTCCTCTTCTCCCAGTCCTCTTCCTCCACTTTCCCCTTCCTCCTTCCCTTTCTCTTTTCTCCCCTTCACTTTCTTCTCTCTACTTTCTCTCCTTTCACTTTCTTCACTGCTCTCCCACCTCCATCTGCTTCTCCTTCTTCCCCCTCCCTTTCTCCTTCCCTTTCTCCTCTTTGTCCTCCTCTCTCCTTTCTTTTTCCTCCCCCTTTCCCCTCTCCCATCTCCCTCCTCCTTCCTGATGCGGCTGACAAAATTGTGTTCCCTCCTAATGGCCAGCGTCCCTCCCCACCTCAATGGTCCCTGGGATCAAAAGGGCCCTTGATGGAACCTGTTAAACATTTATCTCCCTGAGCAGCCTCCTCTCCAAGATGAATTGTTTTTTGCCAGATGGAAGAAAAAACAAACCTGCCTAAACTTTGAATACAGGGAGCCAATGGCTGGGCGCTTTGCCCACTCAATGGCTCACAGACCCAGTTAATAATCAGTTATCAAGGGCCTTCTGTGTGCCAGGCTTTGTGTTGAGTGCTGGGGATGCCAAAAAAGGTAAAAGACAATCCTTGCCCTCAGGGACATCACAGCCTAGAGAGCAAGACAACATGCAGATGATTGCATGCAAACAAGATACAGACCACAGATCAGAGAAGCTTGCTTGACCAAGGGAAGGCATTGGGGGTGGGAGTTTGGAAAAGCCTTCCCGGGGAACTTACAGGAGCTGGACTACCAGGAGGCAGAGCTGGAAGATGAACAAGGACAGCCCTGGAGTGGAGGTAGGGGTAGAGAGGGCTTCAAGAATTGCACCTCATCTTCCCTAGGAAACCATGATTGGTTGGAAAGCTTGGGAGCCTCCCTGAGTAGGGAGGGGAGCTTGGGATGTGCTGAGGGCGCGTGAGAGCCGCCTAGCCTAGGGATTTCACTTCGTGTTCAGCAAGAACCAAAGCCAACTCTCAGCTGTAAGACATGCTCGACGCTTTTCTTTCCTTTTCCAAGAAAATGACATTTGAAAAGCTCTTCCTTTCATTGTTCCTAAGTGCCGGCTGCTGTGGGGCTTAAAGCTAGAGGGAACTGAAACTCAGACATGGCCAGACCTCCTTGGGATCTTCTAGGCCATTAGGAAAACTAAGGCCCAGAAAGGGGACCAGAATCAGCCTGAAAGCAGCCTTCTTTTCATGGAAAAAACTGAAGATGTCTTTCCAGAATCTCAGAGCTAGAAAGTACCAGGGAGATTAACAAATCCACCCCTCTCCCCTTTTATAGAGAAGAGAGACAGGGAAACCAAAGCAACATACCAGAGATCTCTCAGACAGTAAATAACAGAGCTTGATGTCAGTCCATGGCCTCAGACAGGAAGCCAGAAGTATTTTAGAGATACTGGGTGTGAGGCTAAGTCCAGCTCTTCTATTTGCAAGCATCGTCCCCCTGGACCTCAGTTTCCTCATCTGTAAAATGAGGGCCATAGTCCCCACAGTGTTTACTGCACAGCATTGTTATTAAGGACTAAAGCACTTGGAAATCTTAGAGTGCTATATCAAGGTCAGTCATTACCATCACTTTCTTCATTACCACCATCACAATCATAAGGAAGGACATTTGGAGAAGACAGCTCCAGATCATTTCTGGCTCTGAGTCCGAGGGTCCTGGGACTGCAAATCCAGCACTCCTCCCACTCTCACCAGGCTGTGGACAAAGCCCTCCTTCCCTCTCTGGAAATGGAATGAGGTTTCCAGTCTTTTCTGTCTTTTTGTTTTCTTCAGATGGACACAATGTGTGTTGGTTTACAGTCTATATAATTAAAGCTTTCTGTTGAATCTTACTTGGACTGTTTTTTCTCAAGGATTCCAACCCAGCAGGATGGAGACTCTGAAAGAACAGGTTGCTAGGAAGTTTCTGCCCACACTGCCCAAACTTACCCATGCCAGGCAACTGGACATTGGGCTCTGAGAATCAAATGGATTAAGAGAGCCTTGGGCTGTATTATGGGAACAGGATCTGAATCCTAGCTCGGACACTATATCCTCTCTGTCTGTGATTATTACCCCTTTTGGAACACAGATGACCCCTAAGGGTCCTGCCCCCCTCTGGCCTTCTGTGTCCTCTCTATATTCTCTCTATCTCTAGTGTGTGTGTGTGTGTGTGTGTGTGTGTGTGTGTGTTGTGTGAGGTCACCCAGGCAAGGAATAGAACACCACAGAGGGGCAGGCAGATGTTTTAGAGAAGTCACTGCTCTCAACCCAATAGAAAGACATGACTCCTTAACATATAGTTAGCGTCTTTTTGGGTCCTCAGAATGACCCTGGCAGGAAGGTCATACTAGGAATATTAATGAATTGTGTTTTACAGAGGCTCAGAGAAGCAGTGACTTACCCAAGGTGACTGCTCTCCAGGGTAAGTATCTCTTTGGCCCCCAGTCCAGTGCTCTCTCCACAACAGCATGCATTTGGATTGTAAAACAAGTCACCTTTCTGATGGGGCAGCATGGGGTAGGAGAGCACAGTTCTGGGTGTAATGATGCTCTGGGTTCAAGTCTTTCCTTTTATATTCCTTGGTTGCATGTCCACCAGTGAATTTTCCCCCTCTCGGTGCCTTTGGCAACTTCCCAGCAAGAAAAGACATCCTAGGGGCTGGGAACTCAGAGCCTCTGCTCAGGGAATTGAGTCTTCCTCACAGAGAAGGGACTGTTACCACCATGGAGGTAGATTTGTGCCTGTCTATGTGCGGCATTGACTTGGATGGTTCTTTGTGCACTGTCTCTGGTGCTCAGTGCTGGCTAGGTGTCAGCTGCCCATGGCTTGTGCATTCATGACTCTGGAGAACATTGAGAAAAAGTCTTTGCCAAGCCCTCCTCTTCCTTCGCCCCCATGTTTGCCTCTTACGCTAGGAACTGAGTCCCACCTGCTGCTTTATGTTGCCTCTTCCCAGGTTCAGGGCAGATTCCTGAGCTCCCAGGTCATGGGATAAGAGATTTGGGGCAGAGGAAGGAAGCCTAGAGGCCAGCTGGTGTTTTACAGAGGAAGAGACTGAGGCCCAGAGAGGGGAAGGGACTCACAGAGATTAAGCAGAGCCCTTGGATGAGAACCCACACCCTCTCACTGGGGAGTAGGCATGCACCTCTTGTAACTTCGAACTACCTCCTCCCGACTCAGCAGATCCAGCCACAGCAGAGAAGCCCTTCCTCTCCGGCTTTTGGATGACTCCAAGCTTCTCAAGGTAGCAGCTGGACTGCCTGGCTGCTGTCCAGCTCCAGGGCTAGCCCATGTCCTTCTCCCATGAAACCACCTCAGGAGGCAGCAATACAAAGAACTGACCTCCACCCGGAGGTGTAGGGGCCTGAGGGCAGGAAGGCAAGGGGCTGGGAGAATAAGAGAGAAGGAAGGAGCAATCACTTCTGGCAGAAGTAGGGGACATCAGAGTAGGATTTTCTTTCCAAGTTGAAATGAAGGCAAATGTTCTCTGGACTGATATGCACGATCCTCCAGGGAGACCCTGACCTCTTTTGTCCCTAGGTGTCCAATGCCAAGCAAGAGCATGAGGCCCAGCACACAACAGGTGCTTAATAATGCCTCTGGATGGATCCAATCATCTCTTATGAATGGGGGTACTGTGAGCTAGTTATAAGACTTCCCCCTCAAGTACCTGGGAATAAAAGACCTTTTAGTATGCCCTCGACCAATGTCAGGGAAAGGAGAAGAGCACAAAGTGAGGATGGAGAGATGGAGGAGGACGAGGAGAAGGAGAAAGACAAAAGCCATGAGGATTTCCCAACATTAGTGCATTTTTAAGGTTGCTGGGGAGCCAGGGCCATTCATCTCCCCAGAGTGGAAATAAATGACTGAGGGAGCAAGAAGAGGCCAACTCTGACTGCCCCCCGAGATGGGTAATGAGGGTGCCCAGACCTCTGTCCATCAGAGGGCACCTTCCCTGGCAGAGACCTCCCATCTCCTGCTCCATTCCCTCCTTCCAGGGTACTGTGGGGCAGGTTCACAGAAGCCTCAAGTCTCAGACAAGGGAGCCCAGGGGTTTTAACCCAACCCAAACTAGAGCAAGAATTCCCTCCTTTTGAGGCAAGAAATCCTTCCATGTGTTAGTTCTGCTTTGAAGGACCTTAGCCCAACCCCCTCATTTTACAAATGAGAAAACTGAGGCAGTTACTTCACCAAGGTCACACAGATAGTACATAGCAGCCGCAGAGCCTAATCATGCACACCCCAGGCCTTCAGCCGGGAAGCCCAGACCTCTATTCCCCCTCCCTCAGGCCCTTGAGACCCAGGCCCTGAAAACCTTCACCTTGGGTGAGAGGTCAGTGGCCTGTTCCTCACAGGCATTCCTGCTAGGTAAGGAGAGTAGGATCAGGTGACTCCTTGCTTCAGAGCACCAGGGAGGGGGAGCTAGGGATAGCCCCAGGCCGGCCACCCTGTCTCTGCTTGTTGACAGGTCCAGAGGCCTCAGAGGGAGGGGGGCACTATCTCCCCAGTCCTCAGGAGCTCAGTGACTCACTCTCAGGAATCTCTCCTGGATGGTCCACTTCTGCCAGCCCTGATCAGAGCCAGACCAGAGCTGGGAGCAAGGATGAGAGTTGGATCCCATCCAGGGGCTCTGATACAAGAATGTCTTTGTGACTCTCTCATCTCTGCTCCAGGGCAGGAGCCCCTGAGTCACCAGGAACAGGAATTTGGAAAGTGTGCAGAGATCCCCAGATAGACTGATGAGTCCGGGCCTTCCTCCAGAGCTTAAAAGTGATAGATGGGAGCATTCCAGGCAAGAGCCCAATACTATCCTGGGCTTTACATATTGCTGGAGGTTTGCTTTTCTGTGTGGTACCAAAAGCCCACTGGGTGTGGCATCTGAAGACTGGGATCTGCCACTTACTACTGGATTGACCTTGTAATTGCCTTCCTTACCTGTCTCAATTTCCCCCTCTGTAAAATGGAACTATTGGACTTCCTGACCACTAGCTATGATCTATGAGCCTCTGACTGAAACTGAGTTCTATCTCCAGGTACCCTTTGCAGGCAAAGATACTGGAGGCGTCTGCCATTTCCTTTTCTAGTTCATTTCACAGATGAGGAAATTAAACAGAATTAAGTGACTTGCCCAGACTCACATAGCTAATAAGCATCTGAGGCTACAGTGGAAAGAACCTTCTGCCAAGGGGTTCAGGGGAAGTTGACTTGAGTCTAGGCTCTGACCTTGGTTCCCCTCTCTGAGCCTCAGCCTTCTCCTGAATGAAATGGGTTTAGCAATGATATAGCCTTGTAAGGTTTGAGAATTGATTTACCACTTTACTCATTTGATCCTCGCAATTTGCCTTGGAGGCAATTTTAATGTTTCATCCTATTTTACAGTTGAGAAAACTGAGGCAGAGAAAGGTTGAGTGATTTGCCTTTGGTCACACAAAGATGAAGTGTCTGAGGCAGGATTTGAACTCAATTCTTCCTGACTCTGGGACCAGTGATCTACAGAAATCCCCCCGACCTGCCCCTTGCCCCAGCTGCCCCATCAAAATACTGACCCCATTTACCTCATTTGATTATTTGGAACAGAGTTTTTCACCCTTTCTGGTATTATAGACCCCTTTATCAACCTGGCAAAGTCTCCAGATCCCACACTAGGACCATGTTTCATAGTTTGTAACTGAAGGAAATGCTCACTTTCAGTTAGAGGCCAGTGAAAATTGCGGACTTTTTTCCTCATCTAAGTTCATAGAACACCTGGAATCTACCACCACCACTGCCACTGTGGTTAAGAACCGCTGATCTGGAGCAAAGGGAGTTGTGAGGCTTCAAGGGATTTTTTAAAATGGGATTTGTGGTTATGATTATTCCCCACATCAATTGACCTCAGTCTTAGGAGAAAAGTCTAGATTCGGCCACTTTATTTTGTTTTGCTATTATTTTAAATGCTTCATGCCTGGTCTTTCTGTACCTACTGTACTCAGCGTGTGAGGAGGGTGAGCAAGGCCTTGGCTAAGGGTTAGGAAATTCCAAGGGCTCTGATTCCCCTTTTGCTTCAGCAGCAGGTGGAGATCCCAGAGATTAGCTCCAATTTAGCAAGAATGACAACTTTAAAGGCAATGTTTTTGCCAACTGCTGCCAGGCAGAAGATTGGAGGATTACTTTCATGGCGCTTGCTCCTAGATCATTTTGTGGAGATTGCCCTGGGCACCAAAAGAGCTCACTATGGCTCTAGGTGTGGTAGAAAGAGCTGGGACTGGGAGTCAGGGGACCACCTCTGATGCTAGCATGGTAACTCTGATCAGGATCATGGGCTTGGCAGTGCCAGTGCTCCCTGGGCATGGAGGAAGCCTGCAGCTTGCTGAGAAGGGGGGGTCTCCCAGGAGATGACTAAGGAGGAGTTTGCTCAGATGACTCACAAGGAGAGACATTGTAGAAATGGCTTCTTAGGCTAGGCTCCGTTCTGAGAGGGTACTGTCACTAGTGCCAATGTCCTGGCAGGGGGCAGCTGACCTTCTCCTCTCCATAAATCAAGGGGGAGAAAGTTCAGCCATCTCCTGGGGGATTTTCAGTCTTCCTACAGTGAGCTCTCACCATCAAAGCTTTCCCAAGGAGAATGAGCTGTTTGGGGAGGTGGTAAGCTCCTTGTTTCAGGAGGTCTTCAAGCAGACATATAGCTGTCTGGTGACTTCAGGTTGGACTAGGGACCCTGTGCTTTCCCCTCCAGCTCTGAGAGCCCTAAGAATACAAAAGGCTACCTCACATCAGGCCAGGAGCTGCCTCACAGAATCTTGTCAGGTACTCAGAGATTGTCACTGTCATCCAAAGCACACCTGAGCAGGAATTGTCTGGACAGCATTACCTTTAGGTGGTCATCCAGTGTAAGATCAAACAACTTCAGTGATGGGGAATGGATGAACCAACCCACTGAAACACAGGGAAGTGAACTGACCTTCCAGTAGCAAGTGCCAGAGGTAGAATTCAAATGCAGGTGATGGTACCCAAGATGCAGGGCAGCCTTGAGTCTGCAGTGACACCAACTGATGTTTCACAGGGTTCCTAAGGTTGCAACCTAGGCACAGAGGTCAGTGTAAAAGTCCATAAGCCTAGGCTAGGTATTAGAAAGGATGTTTATAAAGCTTGCTGTCCAGGAAGACGGCACAGTTCAGATCTCAATTCTGTTGACAACTACCTGAGTGACCTTGGGTCTCACTGAGCATCAGTTTCCCCTCTGTATAAATGCAGGCGTTGGATGGGACAACCTCTGAAGTCCTTTCTAGTTCCAAAGCTATGAGCCTATAGTGGTGGGATTTCATTCCAGGGTCAGAGAAGAATCATCCAGTTGAAAGTTGGGAAAGGACTCAGAGGCCTTTAGTCTGATCTCTATTTTGTGAATGAAGGAAGTGTCCATCTGCTTTGGTGTACGGAATTTTCTTACCCTACACTTCTGGTGGAGTCATTGAGGATCAAGGTTGGTGCAAGAGAGAAGGAAGTTGCATTTTCTCTACTTTTCTAAGGAAATAAAATCAGATATATTGATTCTCACAAAAGAGAGACTGGAGTCCTCAGGGAAGAGGGTCAGAGGGTGATAGGATTCTGGATCTAGAGCCATTGAGTCCAATGTTCTCATTTTATAGATGGAGCAACTGAGGCTCAGGAAGGTGAAATGACCTACCCAGGGTGACACAGGTGGGAAGTGGCAGGGTTCAAAGACTGTAGTGCCAATGCACTCTCCCTTCTAATTCTCTGCCTGGGCTTGGAGTATCTGGGAAAGGGAGGGATGGAGAAAGTATCACTGGGGATATGGTCTAGACCAGCAGGCACAAGTCATGGGGAGGGTGTCCCATCTGGGACTGGGGCCTGGTGTTTCTGCCTCTGCTGGCCCTTTAAGTGCTCATCTTTTCTCTAGCTGAATAATTGCCTCATTTTTCCTTCTGCCAAGGAAGGCTTTGGTCATGTACTGTTGGGTGTCTCCCAATTGGCCATCCTCAGGCTTCACTGAAGCCTGGAGAGATTATAAACTTGGTCAAGACTCCACAGCTCGGCGGTGACCAGAGCCAGACCAAACCCCCTGCACCATTCTAGAAGCAAATGAGTGCGCAGGTATCTAAAGGCAATAGGCTGACAAGGACAAAAGTTAGCTCAGTGGGCACCAGGGTGCATTGAAGGGAGCTCCAAATCTCTATAATGCATATGGTCACATCCATCAGACTTAATGAGGCTGCCCCCATCACCTCCATCCCCCTTCCCCATGGGCAGGATCAGGGCTGTCCATGGTGCTGATTGGACCCTTCTCACTTTGGGGGCAGGAGAGTGGTCAGCTGAAAAACTCCTGCCCAGCTCAGAATCAAATTATTGTGACAACTAAAGAGCACAAAAGCAGATGGACACTTCCTTTGTAAGGTAGCCTTACAGAGTTTCCTGAATCAGTGAGAGATTGAGGGGTGCAGCCAGAATGGGACTGAGCTGGGGCTTGAGCTCATGTCTGCCAGGTACCAAAGAAAGGTCTACATTCACTAGGATGCTGCCTCAGTTTCCCATTTCTTGTTATTGTTTTTTTCTGGGTGACCCCGCATAGTATGTGGTTGAGGGGATTTTTGTTCATGTCTCACTGGACTAGAGGTCCCTGAGGCCCCTTCCCTGGGAGTTCTGGGGTTGGCATCAGAGGCCCTGGGTTTGCACTCTGATTCTGCCTGTGTGGTCATTGCAAGGTATCCCCTTTGTCTGGGTCTGCTTCATCCCTTGTAAAATAAGGACGTTAGACTAATTGGCCTCTGAGGTCCGTTCCACAGCAGAGACTCTGGGCAGGCAGACCAACTGTTAGGTCATTTAGATCATTAAGAAACTATGGCCTTTAGATGATTAAGAAGTAAGTGGCACTGGGCCTAGGACCAGGAAGACCTGAACCCAAATCCAAATCTGGCCTGAGATACTTCCTAGGTGTGTGACATTGGGCTTCTGTTTGCCTCAGTTTCCTCCAGTGTCCAGGGGAGACCTCTCAGAGTTATTGTGAAGATCCAATGTAACCATGTTTGTAAAGGGCTTATCACAGTGCCTGGCACATTCTATATACTTTATATGGTATATGTTTATTCTAAATGTTAGTTGTTACTATGACAACGATGACGATGACTACTAACTACACCTATGGTTTAACCCAGTGCCTGATGCATAGTAGGCATGTAATAAATGTTTCTAGATTAATTGATTGAGAGCTAGTCTACCTGCACTTCCCTCATCCAAGCGACTACTGGGGGTCTTGTGGAGGGAATACCAGCTCATGCCTGGGTTTGCTAGAGAGTCTCTGCCTCTGATTGCCCTCCCAGCTCCGGAGTTCTGTGACTTTGTATAGCCACTGCTCATCCTCAGGGTCAAAGCCAGGAATTCCAATGAGTCCCAAAAGACAGGCCTAGAAACAGGTGAGGTTTGACCTGTTTGGCACCAGGCAACTCATAGAGGGTCGAGTCAGACAGAGGAGGGGCTCAACCAGCTGCATTGGGCTCACCTGTGTCCACAGACATGGACCTTCTGGTGAACTCCAGGACTCCCAATGTCCCTTCAGCTGAGGCCCTGTCCTTGCTATTCTCACTGTGCTCCAGACCAGGGATTGATTGCTTCAGACACCAGAAGCTGTGTTAGGGACAGTGGTGACCAGGACGTGGAAAGCCCCCATGCTGACTGAAGGCAGGGAGTGTTGGTTTTTTTCTATTTCTGTCTTTGTCTCCAGTGTTTAGCAGTGTGTCCAATAGGTGCTTAATAAATGCCTGTTGCTCTAGACTGGACTGAACAGCTTGAGGCTGCATCAGTGCCTTCCCACAGATCAAGCCTTCATTGTCAGGGGTAGGGATATAGTTACAATAAACTAGTATGGCTAACCTGCCCCACCCACCCTTCAGCCATTCTTGCCTTGGGAGCTTCTCCTCATGACCCAGTAGAGCCCACCTTTATTTTAAGCAATGTTTAATTCCACCTCATTCCCTGGTAGAATAATGGAAATTGGGAAACTTGGTTAGCATTTGTGGTCAAGGGATTTGACAAGCAGAAATCCATTGAGATTTCTTCTCCCACTCAGCATAAGAGGCAGGATTGTTCAGACGATGGAGGAGTGGACTGGGAGCCAGGAGGCTTGGGCTCCCTTAATAATTGTGCCATGTAATGCAGGTCACTCCTCCTCTGAGCCTGGGAGCTTCTCAAGTCTACCTATGCCTGTCCAAGACCAGAAAGGACTCACACACAAATAGAGCATGGAATCAGGTTAATCCCAAATTTTCTTGTCTATATATTGTTAGTACAGAATGGTTTACACATTCTCCCCCACTGGGGTTTGCTTTATTTTATTTTTGCCTTTCTTTGAATTTCCAATGTGTAGTATAATAACTAGCACATAGTAGGTATTTCATAAATGGTAGGTGATGCACTGGATAGAATGCAGGATTTGGAGTCAGGATAACTCATCTGGTCTCTGACACTTCCTAGCTGGGTGACCCTGGGCAAGTCACTTTTTCCTGCTTGCCTCAGTTTCTTCATCTGTAAAATGAACTGGAGAAGGAAACAGCAAACCACTCCAGTATCTTTGCCCAAAAAAAAAAACACAAATGGGGTGATGAAGAGTCAGATACAACTGGAATGACTGAACCACAACAAGTAGACTGGTTGAGGAAGGACCATGGTTTCCTGTCCCCTCTGACGTCCCTTCTCTTTGAACTATATTCTTTCTATATCAGGCACCTTCCTATGACACAAGCAGCTAGCACCACAAGCACACATTCTCATGGGAAATGGAATCTTGGAAACTGATGCTGATGAGTGATTATTCTCCTGGCCTCAGCATTCCAAGGAAAGAAATTGGTTCTGTTGTACACCTTGGCCAGGCCTGCTCGAAGAAAAAGTTTCATTTCTTCAGCACTTGCAGGTTTACAGCGTACTCCCCAACAACATCGGGGAGTCTAAGAAAGTGACACCCATTTCACAGGTGAAGAAATTGGGGTGAAAGAGGGGAACCAAGATGCTGGGTGTGAATTTGGAGGGTTTTGCCACCTTATCTGTGCTTTGTTTTTAAAGAAGAATATGTAAAATGAAAGAAACCAATGTTTTTGTTTTTAATAGCCAAGACATCAATCCTAACTTCTCACATCTGAAGTCTAGCTGGGAAATGATGCTGGCCGGGTTGTAGACATTGGTGGGGCAGGCTGATTATTTCCAGCCTCACAGAGGTCCTCCTGAGTCACTCTCCATTGTCCCACCCGGTGAGGCCTTTGTTCAGCCTTCTGGGCCTTGCTGGGTGGGTTAAACCACATCCCCCATGCTGTGATTTCCTCTGGTGAGTAGTGTCTGAAGCAAAGGGCCTTGCTTGCAGTGTGGTCTGAGGGCATCTCCCTTGGCAAGGGGAGCCATTCACTGGCCCTCAAGAGGGGACCAAGGAGAGTGTCCTGAAAGGAGACTTTTGTTGGGAGACTTGGGTTTTGGGTGTGCATGTGTGCAACTTTGCTGGATGAGCCACCCACAATTAAGCTAATTTTAAACCTGATTATTAGCCCATTCAATAGATTCCACTGTTATTGAATTAACTCAGTCCTACTTATAATTTGGTAGCAGTAAGAGAGGAATAGTTAAACACAGAGGCGTGGAAATTGCAAAATTCAACCTTTGTTTCCTCTTACTATATCTTGGAATCTTAAAGCTGGAAGGCAATCTTGGGGCCATTTGGTCCAACCCCTCCTTCCACTTCAACAAGTAACTGTCCAGTCTCCACTTGAAGACCTCCAAGGAGGGAACACTCACCCCCTGCCAAGGTAGCCCAGGTCCTTTAAGATGCTTACATATAAGACGAGAGGGAGGGGTGTACATAGTTTGTCTGAAGCTCATTATAAATCAACGGTGTGACCTGGTAGCCAAACACACTAACATGATCTTAGGCTCAATATCCAACACAAGGGAAATGATGGCTGTGCTGGACTCTGCCCTGGCCAGAGGAGGTTCATTCTGGAGAGTTGATCTAGGCCAGGACACATTTTGGGAAAGACAATGAGAATGTAGAGAATGCATAGAAGAATGTCCAGAAGCCAGTGACCTAGATTGGGGGGGGAGGGGGGACCGAGGCTGGGGGCTATGATGTGGAGGACTGAGGAAAGAAAACAGGCTGTTTAACCTGGAGAACAGAAGAGTCAGAGTAAGACTGGGCTGTCTTCAAAGGTGGGTCTTGTCATGTCTTAACTGTCTTATCATCAGGAATAGGAATGTGCTCATTCTGTTCGACCCCAGGGAGCAGAGCCAGAAGCTGCAGGCAGAGAGATTTAGTCTCAAATGAGAGCAGTCCCAAAGTGGAATGGGATATTTGGACTGGTAGTGAGTTCTGTGTCACTGATGGCCTCTAGTTGCCGGGCTGCCAAGGGAAGTCTGGGAACCACAGATTGGACTGAGATTCCTAGGATCCCACCAATTCTGAAAGGGCTGCAGTTCTATTTTAAGAGGCAATCCTGAGGGTCTTTTTAACACAAAGAGGAGCTGCTGGGGGTCTGGAGAGACAGATGGTCTGAGGGCCACCACAGCGTCCCCACAGAACTACAGGCCATCCAGAATTGCTTCCTTACCTTCCTGGGAGCTGGGGCCTCGAAGGCCAACAAGTTATAACACCTCAAGCTGCAGCGGTGGGCAGGTGGGTGGAGGCTCGGGGTGGCTGCCAATGAGTCATTGCCTTTCTGCAGAGGCCCAAGAGAACGCATCTGTTAAGACAGAACCTAATGGAGTAAGTACCCCATCCATTATCTCAGACAAGTGAGAAAGGCCCTGGAGGGACCTGGGTGTGGGCTGCTTCACCTCCCCAGCCTTCCTGGCTTCTCTCACTCCTTCCTTCTACTGCTCTTCTCTCCCACACCCTCTCCTAGAGTTTGTCCTGGATAGAAAACAGATTTCTTTGTATTAGCACAGTGCCTGGCACCCAGTAGGTCCTTAATAAACACTTGCTGATTGATTGATTGATTTCAGCTTTCAGAAATCTCCCTCTAGATTACATCTGAAGCAATGAAGTAGACTCTTAAAAGGAGAGGGCAAAACTTCGGGACAGTCACTCTGTCCAAAATGCAGCCGGGGGTGGAGTTGTACAAAAATAAAGGTAGTGAGTTCCCCATCAGGTCTTCAAGAGGAAACTGGGTTCTTGTTGGCCATAGTGCAGCAGGCACTATGTCTATACAAAGACACAGGGTGATCTTGGTAAGGGGGGGGTGTGGGAGGAGAGCAATTTGGTGAAAGGTATTAGGGGAAGTTCAGGTAGAAGGAGGGGCTCAAAGGGAATTCCAGATTCTGAGAGATGAGGGAAGGGCAGTTAGGCGTTCCAGGCCAGAAGTGGGGGCAGCAAGTACAAAGGCACGAAGACCATTTGAGTTGATCAGCACCACGTTTCAGGAAGATGCTGCCTAGGGAGGCTGCAGGGGGCAAGGACTCTCCCAGCTTGGGGATTCTGGAAAGAGCCTCGTCATCACAGGCTTGGGAAGGGCTGAGCCCTGCCCCAGGACATGAGATCTGAGCTAGGAAAGGGCTTGGAGGACATGTAGACACAGGCTTTCTCCTGGCTGCTGCTCAGCTCCAGTACAGAGCACAGTCCTGGCAACATCTGGGGCACTGCTCAGGAGGAGGCTCGCCAGTGGACCCAGGTCTGATTCTGGCTCTTGGAAGTAACCCAGACTAGCCCAAGGCACCAGAGTAGCCAGTCTAATTATTCGCCTGAAGCCAGTGACCTGCTTCCTCCCCAATAGAAAGAACCAAGGACTATGTAGGGAGGAGGGTGTGGGGAGGGTAGTCCCAAAGTGGGAGGGTTAGTGAATTTCCCATCCTTGGGGGTCTTCATACATGGCTCGAGGGGAGACTTTGTCAGGGATGCCTCTGGAGGAGGCTCCAGCTTTAGGATTCTGGGGTATTCCAGTCCCATTCCTTTCTCCACCCAGCACACCATGCTTCTGGACCCATCCAACCTGCCCCTCTCCACCCCACAAGGTGGATTACAGAGCTAACCCTCCAGCCAGTCAGTTTCCAGAGGTCACTTTCAACCTTCCTCTCTTCCAGCAAGTCTGGCCACCTGCTTAATTCTGGACCCCAGTAACAGATCCATGACCTAGGGAATCACTTCAACTCAATGTTCTTGTTTCCTTATCTGTAAAATGGAAACGATAGCCTAGGACCCTCCCCTGAAGAAATAAGACTATCTCCTCCAAGTTCCCTTCTGGATCTGAACCCCAGACTTCGGTGGGCTTCTGGCCTAACAGAAGTGGCCTGATCCCACCCTGCCCAGCTGACTTCCTGCCCTGACAGCAGGCTTTCCTCCAAGAACTTTCACTAAATGCTCAAAGGAAACCACAGGTTCCCCTACTCCCACCCCGCAATGGTTGCCCATCAGAGCTTTGGATCATACAATGTTGGGACGCAGGAACCTGGAGACCTTCAGGTTTCTGGACTGATGGCTGAAGGTTGCCTTTTTCCGAAGCCTCATCTTCCTCAGTTCTGATCTGGCCTCCGATGCCACTTACTGGCTGCCTGACCTTAGGCAAGTCTCGCCCTCTGTCTGGGCTGCCTCTTTAAAGTGAGGGCTGTAAAATGGGAACAATAATACTTACATTACTCACCTCACTAAATTATTAGGATGAAAGGATTTTGCAGACTTAACAGTGTCCTACAAATGCGAGTCGTTATTTGTGGAAAACGAGCAAAGCGCAGCAGGGTGGGCTCTGAATATCTTGCTCCTTTGTGAACAAAGACTGTTTCCAGCTGCCAGAAATGCCTCATCTCAACTTCCCCAGCACTAAGGCCAGGGCCTTGATCAACAAAGGTTTCTTGTCTGAATGTGGGACTTTGATTCCAGGACTGGGGGTAGAAGGCACACAATTCACCTTTTAAAGGGAAGTATCCTCCCTGCTGGGGGTGATCACAACTCCAGGGGGAAGCCACAATAGAGGAAGAGCAATGGGGTGTTTGAGGCTGTTGGCAGCTCAAGGCATCTCTTCTGCCAGGAATGCTGTGTGGCAAGGCACACCCTTATGACGACAAAGGTGAGCGACTCAGGGGCAGTGGAACCATCAACAGCTGGCACAGGTCAGCCAGTGACGGCAGGACGTCACCCCCAGTGACCTGCAAGCAAGAAACTATCTGAAAGATGGCACCAGGGATGTGAGCCCCCAGAAAGAGAGAGGTTGTGTAGCAAGAGGGAGAGGCCACAGTTGGACAGCAGGAGAGGCAGCCTGCTCCTCCTGCAAGGTCAAAAGACCTCTGATGCTGAGACAGAGAGAGGAATTCTCCATGGATCAAAATGGTCCAGGAGAAGGCTCCGGGGAGGGCACCCAGGGACAACACCACAGACCTAGCAGAATAATGAAGTAGGAGTCCCATCCTCAGGGACCATCATTATTTTTTTAGTAGGTCCCATGGCAGGGTCAGAAAGATCCTTGGCAAATGTCAATTTCCATGTACATCCACAAGACCTAGGGATTCATCAGTCCATCATCAGCCCAGTGGGGCAGTTAGGTGGTGCAGTGGATAGAGCACCAGTGCAGCAGTCAGGAGGACCTGAGTTCAAATCTCACCTCAGACACTTGACACTCGCTAGCTGTGTGACCTTGGGCAAGTCACTTAACCCCAATTGCTTCATCCTGGGTCATCTCCAGTCATCCTGATGAATATCTGGTCACTGGATTCAGATGGCTCTGGAGGAGAAGTGAGGCTGGGGACCTGCACAGCCCTCCCTCACTCAAAACAAAGTCAAGTGCAAGTCATGTCATCATTTCTCTGCTGACATGGTCTTCTTTAGCAATGAAGGACAAACCCACACACACCAGCCCAGTGTCCAATACCCGGCCATCTAATCTAATGGAAAACACAAGCACCAACCCTAGCGTCCCTAATGAGTAGTCAGTAGACCTCAGCTTGAAGACTTCCTGGGTAAGGGAAAGGGAACCTCTTACCCCTCGGCAGTCCTAACACTGCTCCTTCCTCTGTGTGACCCTGACTAAATCACGCCCCCATTCTGTCTCAGGTACTTCATCTTCCTAGTGAGGGGATTCGACACTATGGTCCCTCAGCTCTTCATGAATCTTCCATATTTCAGATAAGGAAACAGGAATCTCCAAGAGATCAGATGACTTGACCAATAGCTCAGGATCATCAGGACAAGGAGTATAGCCCAGACATTCCCATTCCCGATATAGTGTCCTCTCTAGGACACCGTGATACTTCATTTGAGGCCTGGACTCAGTCACCACTTTACAAATAAATACTAAAGTATAATCATTCTTTACCCCAAGAGCAGAGACAAAGCATTTGTGGGATGAGCCCAGCTGTCTCTCCTGGTTTCTTTCTCAGAGACGTTTTTGGGATGTCAGCTCTGGGCTGGACCTTGGGAGGCATATCCTTCAACCACCTCATCTTACAGAAGAGGACTCTGAGGAATCAAAGGGGAAGGGACCAGTGTCAAACCACGCAGCCACTTAGGAGACCAGGAAAGAAAAACCTGTATCTGCAGTGATCAGCAGTGTCTGAGTCCTGTGGTAATCAGCCCTTCTGTTCAGTGACTCCCAGACCCTCAGGATAAAGGAGGGGCTCAGCCACTCTGACTTGGGTTGGGTGGGGCTTCCCTCAGAGAAATGCTCACCCTTGTGTAGCAGAGACACTCCCAGAGGTCCTGAGAATGTTCCCTAGATCAGCAATGGCAGGCAGCAGGAGCAGACGGGGCCTGTGGTAGATGGAGGCAGGAAGGACCCTCACCCCCATCATTATTTTCCTTAGCATCCTTTGTCATATGAGTAGAGGGCTCAGCTCCAGGAGGTCCTGGGGACTGCTGTTACCTGAATCAAGTATGCAGATCACTCAGCACCCTCCCCTGTGCATCGTGGCCCAAAGTGGGAAGTTACTGGTGGTTCTGCCCATCCTTGGTGCCAGACAGTGACATTATCCCCAGCTTTCAGCCAGCACCTGCTCATCCTGACTATGGGACCACAGACAAATCCCTCTGTGAGAAAGGCAATGAGGAGAAGTAGAAAAAGCCCAGAGCTTGCAGACAGATCCGACTTCAAATCCTAGCTTGTGGACTGTAAGACCTTAGACAAATCACTCCCCTCTATAGACCTCAATTTGCTCATCTGTGAAATGGGGGCAATCATTCTTGTACCATCTACATAAGTGAACATAGATAAATTGAAAGGGATCTCTGAAGCCATGTAGTCACCTTCTACATTTTGTATCTGGAGAAACTGAGGCCCAGGAAGGTTAAGTGCCCAAGAAAGGTGTCTTGAATATCTTAAACTGCAGTAGAAATGGAAATTATTGTTAGTATGTTAACTATTGTCAATAACAATGGCTAACAATTATATGGCTACTTTAAGTTGACATGAGGGTTACAAGACTTCCCATAGTAATTGTGGGAGATCGGAGTCACAACTAGCCTCATTTTACAGATGAGGAAAGTGAGATGGAGAGGGAGTAAGAGGCTTCTAGCTGTGTCTCCTGCCTCCTGGCCTTTTCATCAACCATGCCTCAGGGGCTCCCTATTGGCATCCCAGGCTTTAGAACTCAGCTTACACTCTCCCTTCTCCAAGGGGTCTTTCCTGGCTTCCCCACAATCAGTGCCTTCCCTCTGAGCTTGGCTCTATTAGAAGTTGTTCACTCCTCCTCTCTTGTGTTGGACTATGAGCTCCTTGGGAGCAAGCCTTTTGACTTTCTTTGTAACCAATGCCTTTGTAGGCCAGTGCAGCCCAATGCCTAGTATGCAGTAGACACATAATCAAGGCTTGTTGACTGACTGACCTGTCCAGGGCCACAGGTATTAAGCACCTAAGTCAGAATTTGCACCCAGGTCTTGTGGACTCCAGGTTCACCCATTAGGCAACCTAGCCACGTGTAAAGGTAGTCTAGAGGCATGTAGGAGCTGGGCAAAAACAATCCACAATCATACTATCAATCAGGGAGTTAGTTGGACTCCTTCAGGAACAAGGTGAGACTGAGGAAAGCTCATCTCCTTCCACTCTAAGTGAATGTGTGCCTGCCATCCACCCATGCAGAGTCTGTTTGACCCCAGAGTGAAAAGGACTGTGTGCTAGACACCAATCATCAGCTCCCACAATGGGAGAGGACACAGCCCAGAAGGTTCAGCTTTCCTGCCCCAGACTCCCCTAGGAAGCCCAGGAGAGTCGGGGGCTGCTGCCTTAGCCAACAGAGACCTCTCCAAGCTTAGGTTTAGGAAGCAGGACGATGGCTTTCATGAGAATAGGGAGCAGTCCCTTGCCAGACCCTAGGATGGGGCAGAGAGGTCAGCAGGGCTCAGGAGAGGGAGTGAGTAAGGACTAGCCGACACTGGATGACCCGAGGCTGTGCCGTGGGAGCCTGGGAAAGCAGCTCTACACACAAGCTTGTGCTCGCTCTCACATGTGCTCCTACATAATAACACGTTTATCAATGCACACGATAGCTGCTGTGCCATATGTCCTGGGTCAGGGTGGGTTTTCTCTCATTTTACAGTTATTTCCTTTGTATTCATAGTATACACATTTTGTACACTGTTAAAAATCTTTATTTTGCTATTAGCTATGTGCACAAATCTGTCTACTGTGATGTAGCCTCCCAACATCATTAGTGTTTCGGTTTTATTTGCTTTCAGATGGATGGATTATAGATATAGATATGCATGTCCTGCTGAGACATATTCTTGTTACACATCCTACATGAGTTTAGACCTATAGACAGCCTACTCAGAGAAGCTCCACAGTGTGTTAGGTCTACTTCATGTATTATTGATAGAAATGTTTGCTAAGTGGTGCCTGAAGGTGATTGCCTAGTGTGCTAGATTAACCATCCCTCTTGGGTCAGATGATGGTACCATACAATTCCAGGGACCAATTGTACCACAGCTGATTTTTCAGGCATCTTCAACATTGCCAGCTCAGGGAGGAACATAACAGAACTTTGAGAACCAATTGCTGTCCTGGGCTCTGTCAAGCATTCCCTCTCAGCCCTGAGGATGATTTGGAACCTTGATGATCTTTGAGGCTGGATGTGGACTCCCTAAAAGGGTCACCATCTTCTAGAGACCAAGTCTCCTTGGAATATTGAAAAACCAACTGTGGCACAACTGGCACCTGAAATGTATGGTACAGCATCAGATGGCACCAGCATCTGACACAAGGGTGACAACTGAGAGGAGGCTTAAGACACATCAGAAAAGGGAGAGATCAGGGTGGGGCATTGGACCTGTAAGCATATCAGAACAAAACTTGGCCAAAGCTGCCAGTGGCACTCACCTCTTTGAGGAAGTTTCCCTCAAAAGGTCACCTCTCCCCCCAGTTTTGCTTCCTTGTGTCTGTCCAGTAACAGATGCTGTCATATATTCTCCCTTTTTTTTTACCTAAAAATAGCCCTTTTCCTGATTTTTGCCTCAAACATAAAGAGATGAGGGGTTGCTAGAGGTATGTAAAAATCAAAATCAGAGCAGAGACCCCAAGTGTTAGAAATGTTCCTAACTGGGGGCTCTGAGCTATTATGATTGTATTGATTTTTTTTGGTCTGGTACAAAATTCTATTAAATAGATAAACTATAAGGCCATCATGATATTTCCTCTACAGCTAAAAGAATTCCAATTAAATATTTAATGAGGAGGCAGACAGGGGAAAGAATATCCATTTTGAGTTTACCTTGATATACAATGTGAGAAGTTGATCTACACCTACTTTCAGCCAGACTCCTTTTCAGTTTACCCAGCAGTTTTTGTCAGATAGTGCGTTCTTGCTCCGACAGCTGGGATTTTGGGGCTTATCCAACACCATGACCTTTGGTTCTGCATATGGCACTCATAATCTGTTCTGATGCTCTCTAATGTTTACTTGGTAACATTGCTTTGATAATTGCTGCTTTATTTTATAACTTGCGATCAGTGCAGGTGATCAGATCTGGTCGTTGTCAGTTTCTCCATCTGCAGAATGGGCTCCTTATCTGTTTTGCCCCAGGGTTGTTTTAGGGAGCTCTGGGGCTGAAAGTTGTCTTCCTTCAGGATTGGCAGTCAGCCAACAAAGCTTGGCAAGAAGCCGAACCTTCCCTTTCCATGTCATCTGTGGCTGGGCGCTGGTTCCTATCAAGTAGATACATGCCTACCTGGCTCAATAGGCAGGGAGGCTCCAGAACACGGCGCTGTAGGACCAGGCTCTCTGGGAAGAGAGGCCAAGGGGCCAGGGAAGGTGCGGGGCTCCAGAGAAACTGGGAGTTGCCAGAGAAACCTTTGTGCAGGAGGAGTAGACATTGGGGATGTACAAGTACCTGATGCTGAGCACCTACCTCCAGACCACTGCAGGATTACAAAGCACTTTCCTAAGGGCACCAAGGTAGAGACTGTGAGAATTCTGCACAGGATCCTGGAGCCAGAGCTGGCATTGACTTTAGGAATCACTTAGTCTACTCCTCTCATTTTCCAGAGGGGAAACTGAGGCCTCAGGAGGAAAAAGAAACATCAAAACTCAATTTTCAGGTCTAACAACTTGCTGCTAACTGCACTTCCTTACCCTTACCGTGGGACCACAGACAAGTTATTTTACCTCCATGGACATCAGTTTATCAATCAGCTGATAAATATTTATGAAGCACCTTCCAGGCCCTGTGCTAATCTCTAGGGATACAAAAAGAGGCAAAAGACAGCCCCTGTCCTCAAGGAGCTCATAATCTATTGGAAAAGACAAGAATCAAACAAATCCTTCCAGAAAACTCTAGACAGGGACGAGTAGGAAAGAAGAAACAAGTGGCAGGCGTTGGAATGAAGAGGCCATGAGAAAGGCTTCCTGGAGGAGTTGGGATTTTGGATGGGACTTCAGGGAAGTCAGGAGCAGGAGGAGAAGGCAAGGACACAGCTAGAAAAACTGGCCAGAGCTGAGAGATGAACTTAGGTAAATCTTGACCCTAACTGAGGAGCTCATTGACAGTGTAGGGCTGGCCTGGTAAGCCAGGTCAGGGGACAGGACCTTGGACATGGTAGGTAGGGACTTGTTAAACATTTGTTGTCTTGTGCCTTCTCACTCCTAGAAGGCTACAAGATTCAGGCCTCCTTTGCTCCTGGGGGCTCCTTTGGTTCATTTTAGAGAAAGAAATCTGCCTGCCTACTTCAAGAAGGTTCCTGACTCACTGAGTAGGTAAGGGCCGGGTTCTTAGTGGCCTGGAGCTGTTGGGTGCCTGGGGTTTATGCTGAGGAGGGTAAGGAGGTGGAACCTATTCCAAATACCCCACTCTGGGTAAGGGCATTTCCATCCATCTTCCTGGGTAGGTGAGGAAGGCCTGGCCCAGCCCTGGGCTGGCCAGAGTGCCTTTGGGGGCAGTTGCCTCCAAGCTGGGTTTCTCTGCAGGGCCTCCCAGAGGCAGGGGGGACTGATCTAACCTGCTCAAACCAGTGGCTTTGATTGTTCCAGACCAATGATTTCAAGGTCATAGAGAACCTCCTTTGGGGGAAGGCCTCTACCCATGTAGCCTCCTACCTGCTTTGTAACTCAAGAGTCTCAGAGCAGGTTAAAGTGACCTGGCCAGGGTCACACAGACAGCAGGGAGAAGAGGCTGGGCTGGAATGGAGGTGTTTCCTACTCTGAGGCCTCTCAACCAGCCCCACTACACCACTGCAGGCTAGAAAAGAGAACCCAGGAGTAAAAGGGATGTAGAGTGTTATGGAAACCATTCTCGTGAAGAAATTGGGGCACACAGAGAGGAGAAAGACATCCACAGCTTTGACCTGCCATCTTGAGCTGCATGTAGGCAGGCACCCCTCCTGACCTCCAGCCTCAGGGGCAGGTGCAGTGAATAGAATGCTGGATGTAGAGTAAGGAAACTCTAGATTAATTCTGCCTCAGGCACTAACTAGTCTCACTATCTGGGTGCTGTTAGTCAAGTCGTTTGATTTTCCTGGGCTTCATCTATAAAATGAGGTGGTGGGCAGCTAGAATCAATGACCTCCAAGGTCATTGCTATTCTGCAGATGAGATCATCTGTCTTCTTTGCATTGGTTATGCCTCCCTCCAGGTGTGTCGGCCCCACCCCACTTTGGCTCCATGTCTTCCTGGGCTTCCTTCAGCCCAAAGCCCACTTTGCAGGAGATTCGTTCCAGCTGCCCCCTGCTCCCCAGGAGCTGGTGCCTTCCCTTGGATACTGCTTTCCCTCCACCCTGTGTTTAGCCTATAAATACAGAGGTGTTTGCACACTGTCTCCCCATTAGATTGTGAGCTCCCTGAGGACAAGGACTGCTTGGTCTTTCTTTAATCTACAGAGCTTCACCCAGGGCCTGGCATATAGTAGGTGCTTAATAAATCCTTGCTGACAGAGGGATCAACCATGCAGAAGAATACCTGGCCTTGTTCTGCAGAGTGAGAACCAGGTGCTATGGGCCAGGCCTCCAGATAGGGATCCCCAAGAGGAGTGGATCATGCTCTGTTCCAGAGGCGAAGCTGTGGGTGTGTGAGTGTGCATGAGTGTGTGTGTATGTGTGTAAGTCTATGTATATGCGTATGAGTACATGTATGTGTGTGTATATGTGCTTGTATGTGTGTGAGTGTGTGTGGTAGGTATGTGTGTTGTGTTTGTGTGTGTATTTGTGTGTGTATGTGTGAATGTGCTTGTATTTGTGTGTGAGTGTGTGTGTATGCATGACTGTGTGTGTCTGTGTACATGTGTATGAACATGTATGTGTGTGAGTATGCTTATATGTGTGTGTAAGTGTGTGTGAGTGTGTGTGGTAAGTGTGTGTGTTGTGTTTGTGAGTGTGTGTATGTGTGTGAATGTATGTTTGTGTGCTTGTATGTGTGTGTGTATGTGAGCATGTGTGTATGTGTGTGTCTGTGTATATGTGTATGAGCATGTGTATGTGTGTGTGTGAGCGTGTGTGGTAGGTGTGTGTGTGAGTGTTGTGTTTGTGAGTGTGTGTATGTGTGTGTGTGTGTGTGTGTGTGTGTGTGTGTGTGGTCTTTTCTTCCTCCTCCCTCTTCCCTTCCTTCCTTCATTCATCTGGGCTGGCAGGTAGTGAGCATGCTGTCCCTGCATGGTCATCTCCCTCTGCTTCATGGTGGGGATTCAGCCTTGGGTCATTTGAGATTCCATCACCTTCTTTGCCTCCATGATCTTCCCCTGACCAATGGAGCTTGGCCCTCCCAGCCCTCCTAGGTCCCCAGGCTGTTTTCTCTCCTCTCCTTTTCCTGCTCAGCTTCCCCTTGGGGATGTGGGTCTCCCTGTGGCGGCCACCAGGTGGGGCTGCTCCTTAAGCTACAGAGGTGGTGTTGTGTAGGGAGAGAGATGGGTGGGAGTACAGGATGCTGACCCTGACCATTACAGCTGGTGTCAGGCTGGTGCCAGGCTGGTTGGGTAGCACCCTCCGGGCTTGGGGAGGGGGGAGTGTAAGAGGGGGTGAACAAGTTTGGCTCCATCCTCAGGAGCCAAGGAGAAGCCTCTCAATGGAAAAAGTGAGGCAAAGGGGTTGCTACCACACTAGGAGTCAGAATCCCTGGACTCTGAAACAGCTCTCCCTGCCCGCCACTCCTGAGTGATGTGACCCATGAGTCCGCTTGTCTCCTAAGACTGTGTATGGGGGATGGGTGCTGTGCTGGGTGTAGGGAAGACAGAGATGAGAACAATCCCTGCCCTCCAGGACTTCAATTCAATTGAGACTGGGAGTGTAACAAGTTATACTATGTCGGGAGACTCAGAGAAGGCTTCCCAGGGGAAGATGGCCCGTGTCCTGAGTTTGAAAGGCAGAGGGGGCACAGCCTGTACAATGGCAGCAGACAATGGCAAGTGAAGGTTGGAGAATCGCAAGAAAGTCCACTTGGCTAGAGAGAGCAATGTCCAATCAGCTTGGAAAGGTCAGCCAGGACAGCTTTATATGTTCAACAGGGGAAATCCTTGTATTTGGTCTAGAGGCAGTGACGAGCCATGGAAGGGTTTTGAGCCGAGGAGTGACATAGACTTGAGCCAATAAGAGAATCCTTTAAAAACCAGAATGTTCTTTTCTGATGGGAGGGAGGGATCACTCACTAGTACTGATGATGGTGATTCGTCATGAAGCCAGACTCACTCCCCCTAGGAGATCTCCCAGGGGCAGCCTCAAGTGGCCAGGGAGTCCATCTCCAGCATGGTGCTGTATTTGCTGCATGGTAGAGTAGGAAGGCTGCCAGCTCTAGAGGTGAATGAGCCCAGGGCCAGCTCGTCCCCACCACTGAGACTCCTGGCCAAGTGGCCTTGGGGAAGTCATATCCCTTCAAGGGCCTCAGTTTTTTCAGTTTAAAGGGGAGATAATCCAATTCAATAAATATTTATTGAGTATGTACTCTGTGCCAGGCACTGTGCTGCTCTGGAAATGCAAATACAAGTGAAAACAAAGAGTTCCTGACCCCAAGGAACTTATAATCTAATAGGGAAGACAATATACAAAAAAGAAGAAAAGGGGAGAAGACGTAGGTACAAGGGAGCAGGGAGGGGTGCTTGACAAAGAAGTCCTGATGCCTACTGGGATATATGGAGAAAAACCAGACTGAGCCCCTCCTTAAATAGAGCCCCCCCCAGTCTATGTCCCTCCAGTCAGAAGGCCCAGTCAGAGGGGCAGAGGGGACTGATGAGGCCTTTGAGGATTCCATCTTGCAGCATGATGGAGATTTCCCAATAATGAATTTCCTGGGGGAGGAGGAGGGGGCCAGAAATGGTGGCCCAGAGCAGGGAGCTCACTTGGTAGGATGGGGAGATCCTGGTCCCTGTCTTGGGAACTGGTGCGAGGAGAGCCCCAACCTTGCAGGGATGACTGCTTGACTTTCTCTCTGTGGTGCTCACAATAGACGCTGGCATTTCTTCACTTTGCTCCAGCTTTGGATAGAGCCAGCCCTTTTAGAGAGAAACGTGATGAACCCTCTGTCCTTCCTCCCCTGGATAAGCAGGGATTGTGCTAAGTCCTGGCAATGCAGAAAAAGGCAAAAACCTCGCTCCCTGCCCTCAGGGAGCTTGAAGTCTGAGGGGGAGATCTATATAGGATAAATGGGAGGCTATCTCAGAAGAAAGGGAAGGGGGGAAAGTGAGGAAGGTCTTGTGAGAGCCAGCCAGGAGGCTGCTGTCACTGGATAGCTGAGGACGTTGGAAGGGAGTGAAATGTGAAAAAGCTGGAGGGCTGGAAGGGGGCTTTGTCTGTGGAACAGAGGCTTTTGTATTTGCTCCTGGCAATAGTGAGCCCCTGGAATTTACTGTGTGAGGAGGGGGAATGATGTGGTCAGATCTGAGCTTTAGGAAGATACCTTTGGTGGCTGAATGGAAGATGGCCTGGAGGAGGGAGATATCTGAGGCAGGCAGACCCTCAGTGAGGAGTGGTTCTCCTAGCAGCTAGCAGATCCTCCCCAGCTAATGGACCCTACACCAGCTGTTGGACTCCGCAGCAGCTCTGGCTATGGGTCCAGGCTGAGGGGATGAGGGTCTGACCCAAGGGCTGGCATTATCAGAGTAGAAAAGGGGGCCTATTGGGGAGATGCTGCCAAGGCAAAATGGACAGACCCTGGCATGGGGGGATGAGGAGTGGGGGGTGAGGAGTAGGTGGAGCGAGGAGTTGGGGCTCACTCCTAGGCTGTGAAGCTGGGGGGTGGGAGGAGGGTACAACCTTCAACAGTAAAAGGGAAGCTAGGAAAAGAGATGAGTTCAATGTTGGGCCTGTTGTTTCTACACGGCTCGTGGCTTGAGGGGTCTGTGCTCTTGGACATGTGAGCCTGGAGGACAGTGAGGAGAATTGCTCTCCCCACTTCCCCACCTCAACAATTCCCATCAGGTGCTTGGCTAGAGTTCCTCTCCCACTAGACTGGTCCTCGCTGGAATGTCAGATTCCAGACTGGCTACACATGTGCATTAGTCACAGTCTCAGAGGTGATGATGCAGGGGTCTGATGCTATCAGCCAACTCCAAGTCTTTCCTTGGGTGTCATCATCTGCCTGGATGCTCTGCACCAGTCACTTTATTCTCTCAGATTGAGGGAGGGCTAAGTCTCAACACTCTACATTTTCCATTGATTGATTCAGTCCATCTGCCTGAGTCTTTTGTTGTTGTTAAACATTTGGTGTGGTCAGTTATCCAGTCAGAGGGTTTTTGGCAAGGTCCCCTCTCCCACAGCCTGCAGAGCTCTCTGGTGAGGCTGGAGAGGTTCAGACATTGGCCTTTTCCAGTGCCTTGTACTAGAGTAACAGGAATTCCTTTGTGCTTGCAAAGACCTGGTCAAACAAGTTAATAGACAGACAGCATCACACAAGATTCTCATAGATAATCGGTGCCTCCAACCTAAAGATAATTACAGAAAGAAAAGCGAGCCTCTCCCCACCATGAAGAGAAGGCATGGTCCTCTCTCTATGGGATTTGGGGACCTGAGTGGGCTAGTAGTCACTCCCTCCCTCTCAGGTGAAGAACCAAGGTATTCTGAGTGAAAATTCTCCCATGATTCCCTTCAGCATAAAGGGCTGTTCAGCTGGATATCCAGGCAAAGCATTTCTACCGAGGGCTCACCTAAAGTCTTTGCCACAAAGGCAGCTGGTGCCACAGTGGATAGAACACTGGCCCAGGAGTCAGGAAAACCTGAGTTGTCAAATCTAGCCTCCTATATTTACTAACTGTGTGATCCTGGGCAAGTCATTTAACTGCTTTCTGCCTCAGTTTCCTGAACTGTAAAACTGTAAAAGAAAACAACTGTAAAATAGGTATTATAGCAACACCTACCTCCCAGGGTTGTTGTGAGGATCCAATGAGATAGTAGGTGCTGTTTAACTGCATATTCCCACATAAAGGCACACCTCCCCCTTCCTCCCCCCACCCCAACCCAAGAGAATCAGGCAAAATTTCTCTGGCTTTCTTCATTATATGGCATTTGAATTCTCCCCAAACAATCCCTATCAATGCACAGAGGAATTCCAAAAAAGTTTGTAACTTATCCCCCACTGGGACAAGCAAGTCAACTTCAAAAAACAAATTCAGAAAAGCCCCAAAGAGGGAGAAAACTTCCTAAAAGGAAATAGGAATGAAGCTGCTAATGAAGGGTTTCTGGGCCAGCAGATTAATCTTATCTGGTGAACTTGCCCCGAGACCTCAGAGAAGCCATCCAAGCTCAGGGGACTGAGAAGGCCAGGCTCTGGGTCTGCTTAGCCAGGGCAAAGAAGGAAAACAACCACTTATGAGCTACTTGCCATTAAATAGGTAGGTGAGCAATTGTTTCACTGTGGGCAAAAACAAAACATCTGTGTTAAGCACTCAGATTGGCAAAGCAGAACTCCAAGAAACTGATCTGAATGAAGAAAGCATACCAGAAGACACATTCCCTCATTATAGCTTAAAATAAAAGAAAAAATGCTATTATTTTTCACTGGAAATATAATTTCCTGGATTCTTGAAAATTAAGACATCCAGTAAGGAGAGAAGAGGAGGTGATGAACGCAAGAGAGATGAATAATTTCTCCAGTGGGTCCTTGTACATGTCGAGGGCCCCAGATTGCCCTAGAGGAAGCCCCTCTTCCCTCCATGGTGTGTGTGTGTGTGTGTGTGTGTGTGTGTGTGCCACGAAAGCTCCATATATCTGATATCTGGGTCAAAAGGAGTCCCCTTCTTAGGAAAAGATAGCTCTAGCTGGCCCAAGATGGGGGCAGCATGGTACCTGGGCTCCAACCACCTTGTGCCAATTAGATGGGTACTCTTTAGTGGTGACCAGTGAAGAGCATGTCTGCACTGACCTTTCCTCCTTGGGAGGTGGCAGCAGGGACCTAAGTGCTGAGTTGGCAGTAGTTGACCCCTACCCCAAATGCCCACAGACCGAGCTGGCCTGGAGTCAGAAGGCAACTCAAATGGCAGGAGAGGGATTCTTGGGCTCTGGACTTGACATGGATGTTGATAAGATCCATTTGGATCCTGGATGGAGGAGAGAGCCTCCACTCATTCCCCTCCTGCATCTCTGCCAAAGGTTTTAAATGTTTCCTTTGGGTGCCTGGTTGTGCGTAGATACCATTCTGGACTTTTTCCTGTGGATAAGTATAAGAAAAGTTGTAGCAGAAAACTTGGTATCTCAGCAAAATTCGAATATCCAAGAAATATAGGTAAGGAGGAAAAGTAACCCCTCTCACTGGTCCAAGTGCAGTTGGCCAGCCAAGAGTCCCTTTCCTCTGCAGCCCAAGTCTCTCTGGAAAGGAGTGAGTGATGGGTCTTCCCCTGGACCCCTCCCACCAACGTGAATTTTTAAAATTTGTAGAGAGAAAATATTTCTTTGCACTACTTATGTATTTGCAGGAAGGTCTGGGGCTCAGGACCCAGACCTGGGTTCTAGCTCACAGGATTCACAATAGGGCTGGGGGTCGGAGCATCTCTCTCTTCTCCCCCACTCATTAGCATGGTTCTCCATCTTTAGGGAATGTGAGAATTTCAAAGGGCAGGGGGACACAAAGAGGGCAGCATCCTCAAGATAGGCGATAGTCTTGCAAAGGCATAGCGGCAAGAGATCAGACACACGAAGGGGAGTCAGTAGGGCAGAGCTGCGATCTCTCCAGCTGCTTCCCAGATGAGCTCACCATCCAGACCGGAGTGCGTCTGCCTCTCTGTGAGCATACAGTGGAGTTGAGGCCAATGAGCTCCTCTGTCTAACTAATGCATCAATATTTAGCTTCCCCTTCCATTATGCTATAAGCAAACCTCCTCCTCACATAATTCTGACTTAAGTAGCAAGATGCCTCATCAAGCAGCTGGCTGGGACTAAGGCAGCCCTAAAGGATGGAGACACTACTGAAGACTGAGGCCTCTCCAAGTTTGCTGTTCCTCAGCAATGAGACCAGAATTTAAAAATACACCAAAACCTAGCATCCTCAGGCCAGAGATAGCCTTTGACGCCCCAGCATGCTCTTGCGGTTCAGGGGGCCAACAAGAGTAGCTCAGAGTCTCTGTTAGGGCCTCCCTAATGTAATCTTACCCACCAGGCTCCTTTGTATCAATCAAATAGTCAACAAAGGTGTTTTTGGGGGCTTAGGCCCTGCATCATGGGCAAGACAAGAACCCAGAGAATGTCGGGTCTGAGAGGAGTTTTAGAACATGAAAGGTCAGAGGTGGAAAGGATCCTAGATGGGAGTTTAGATAGTCGGAACTGGGAAGGGGCCTTTGAACAGGAAATGTCTGAGCTGAACGGACCTTAGAACATAGAACTGTCCTTCTGTCTTGGTCTCTCTGTCTCTCTCCTTCTCCCTCCTTCTCTCTCTCCCTCTTCCTCTCCCTCCCTCCCTCCCTTCCTCTCTCTCTCTCCCCCTCTCTCTCCACCTTCTTTCTGCTTTTTTCTCTCTGTGTCTCTCTCTGCTTCTCTCTCCTCTCTTTGTCTCTCTCTCTCTGTCTCTCTTCCCATCCTCTTTCTGTTTTTTTCTCTCTGTCTCTCTCTCTTTCTGTCTCTGTCTCCCTCCCTCTCTCTTTCTTTCTCTCTCTGTCTCCCCGCACCGTGCCTCTCTCCACCCTCTTTCTGTTTTTTCTCTCTGTCTCTCTCTGTTTCTCTCTCCTCTCTCTCTCTGTCTCTCTCTGTCTCTGTCTCTCTGTCTCTGTTTCTCTCCCTCTCTGTCTCTCTCTGTCTCCCCCCCATGTCTCTCTCCACCTTCTTTCTGTTTTTTTCTCTGTGTCTCTGTTTCTCTCTCCTCTCTCTATCTCTCTCTCCTCTGTCTCTCTCCTTCTCCCTCTCTCTCCCCTTGTATTGCTTTGTGTCTCCTTTGATCAGCCAATCCTCAACATTTGCAAGTTTGACTTTCCCACCTTCAAGCTTTGCTGTGATTTTTTAGTAACCTCATTTTCACTTTCACAGTGACATTTGTGTGCATTCCCAGCTATGCACAGTGCAGAAAAGGATGACAGGTATGATGCCCAAGTTTGTGGAGAGGCTGGTGTCCTACTGTGTACTTCCCTGGTCATGTTCACCATATTCTCATGGAGTAAAGTACTCCCCAGGTATTCGTTGCATATTCTCATTGTTTGCCTTTAGAACTTAAGTTTTATGTGGCGATTATTCCCCCCAAACCTAGTGCAAGCCCTTTGGGTTCTAAGCACAGGCTCACAAAGTCAGTGATGGGGCTAAGTGAGGAAATCAAGGGGTGAGATCAACTTTGGGCCGGCAGCCACTGTCAGCCTAATAGACCAGCTGACTAGACATGGAGGCTGCCTCCCATCACAGAAGCCTCAATTTGCCCCTGCTATGCTCCCATATTCCAAGACCCTTAAGGATGAAGCAGATGTCGCTAGTGGATTATTTCAAACTGGTGTGTCCTTCACAGCCTCCAATGCTACTCATCAGCTGTAGAGTACAGCGCCAGAGGTGATGCTGAGACCTTAGCAGTCTCAGCATCTTCCAACACTTGTAAATAAGTCCTAGAAATTCCTCCCTTGGTTTTCAGAGTGGCCAAAGTAGAGAGGTTTACACCAGTATGGTATACAGTACAATTCCCTCATACCACCATCAGATAAAGTAGAGGCTAAGATTCATTTGTGACAGCCCATTCACATCCAACAGGGTCCCTCAAATTGTCCTCCGGAGTGCACCCGACTTTAATTCTTTGGAAACTGTACAGGCAAAAGAAATGAAAAAGGTCAAGGAAGAAGATTGCCCAAGTATCATGAATACTTTCTTCAAGAAGAGAATGGAGGTCCTAGGCATGACAAGCACTAGATAACAGAATTGTAAAGCTGGATAAGCATGGGACTTAGAATCTGAAAGCATGGAGTTCAAAATCTGTCTCAGACACTTACTAGCAGTGTGACCTTGGGTAAGTCACTTCCTTTCACCAAGGCTCATGACCTTTCTAGATCCTATAGACATTATGGACATCATAAAAATAAAATGAATATAATTACATTTTGATGAACAAAATTCAAGTGGTTCTGATGAAGAAGTCATATCTGAATCAGTTCTAGAGATCAATATCAAGACCAAAATAAAAGAAAGAATGAAAATGAGAAGCTTAGGAGGCAAATAAGACAACTCCAAACTGACCTATTCAAACATACTTCTGATTTTGGAAAAGGAGCAGACATTGACACAGACTGTCCTCATTTCCTAAGGAAGTTTAAACCATGTAAACTGATCACCACAATGAGGAAACCCAAAGAGCCTGAAAAGCACCTCAGCGGGCACCTCAGCTTTGAATGCTCTCCCAAGTTGGTGATGTCAAACTCAAAAAGAAACATGGCCATTAAACCATGCATAAGAATCTATATGGGCCTATATTGACTCAGTTTCAAAACATAGTATTATCCATGTTTTATTGTATTTTTATCTATTTTGTTAAACATTTCCCAATTACATTTTAATCTGGTTCTGGTGGCCCTCACGTGGCCGGAGGACCACAGGCATGTTTGATACCTTTGTCCTAAGTCATTGTACTTCTCTTTCCTCAATTTCTTGTCTTTTCAATATAGAAGAATGAACAGAAAGGAACTTAGCCAAACAATCAAATATCCATAGTCATTCCACTTTAAAAAAATAGTAGCAACTGAGACTTGCATAGCATGTTTTGGTTTACAAATTATTCTCTATAAAAGACCACACTGGATCCTGACAATTGTGCTGTGAAGGAGGAAGAGCCTAGATTACTAAACTGACTTGCTCCGAGTCATGGAGCTAGCTGGTAACTTAGCCAGGACATGGACTCGCGATCTCCTGCAGGGACTGGGAATGTTGACCCTGAAGAAGAGAAGACCCGAGGGGGTGGGTCTGTAATTGCTATGTATAAGTATTATATATGATATGCTACCTATTATATATTGACCTGCTATCCATACATTATATATCTATATGCTATCCGTACATTATGTAATGATATGGTATATAGCTATATGCTACCTACACGTTATATACCTATATGCTGCCTATACATTGTATATCTATATGTTATATATCTATATGCTATCTATAAGTGTCTATAAGGATCAGACATGTTCAGCTTGGCCCCCGCAGCAGAAATAGAAATTCTGCATGCAAGTTACAGGATAGCAGATTTTGGTTTGATGTGGAAAGATGTGGGTTCCCCTTTCAGGCAGTCTTCAAGTCAAGGTTAATGACCATTGGTCCAGTTGTTGTAAAGGGGATTTCTACCCATGTATATGTAGGTGTACATAGTCTTCCAACTCTGAGACTCTGGTTTTTGACCCCAAAGAGCATTTTTGTCCACAATGGATCTACCATGACATGAAGATGAATGTTAGGGACGTTAAGAGACAGAACTAAGATGGGATAAACTGGACTTCGCCCCAGGCCTTCATCTTAGAGATGATGCAGAGTTGGCAAGATTAATGATGAAAATAGGAAACAGGTCCCCTGTGGCCCTCCCTCTCCACTCTGGGCACACCCCAGGTGAGTTTCCTCCCTGCTCTCAGTCTTCTAGGTGCAAACATGGCCATTTAGGACTCTGATCCCATCCTATCCCCTCTTTTTATAGAAAATTAAACTGAGGTTAAGGGGCGTTCAATAACTTGACTCAAGGCCACCTTGTTGTAGAGCCAGGGTTCAGGGCCATGGCCTCTGACCCCAGACCCAAGAAAGATCTTTCTGCAGCATTCTGCTGTTCCTCTATGATTGTTTTTTGTATTGACAATCTGTGGAAAATGGATCCCTCAGATGTGGGACCTTGGCCAAGTCATTACCTCTGAGGCTTAGTTTTTCCTTTGGAAGATTTTCAGAATACTGTCCAGTTCACCCTCTCTGAGAGATAGCAAAGTCGGGGCAGGGGAGCATGCCAGACTGACAGCCAGCCCATGGATAGCCCAGGACTGTAGTTCCTATGAAATAGACGAAGCAGCTGGGCAGAGTGAAGGCCAAACCTGAGAGAAGAGGTGACCAAGGTCCAAGGTTTCAGCTAAAAATAGCTAAGAAACCCAAGCCTGAAGGGAGTGACTCGGCCTCCTGGGGCCCTTGGGAAAGAGGGCTCAGTCACTTTTTAGCGGGGACTGAGGATGCTGAAGGATCCCTCAGACCCAGATCTATCCCCCTTGTTCAACTCCATGAGTCCTGTTAAGGATTCACTAACTTCTCACTCAGAACCAGGGAAGGCAGACAGAGAACTCCAGTTCCACTGAAAAGAGAAGATATTCACTCATTAAATCATCAGAGAACAAGAAAGGACAGGAGGGGACAAGAGGGAGCCAGGGTCTTCTTCAGGGCCAGTTGAGTTTGGTGCAGCCAGTGAGCTCTGAGGGAGGCCAGGAGAGGAGATATTATTAGGTCCCTTTTCATTCAATCAAATGCCATAAGCATTTGTTAAACACCTCCTGTTTACTCTATGTCCTCCAGCAGCTCAGTGGTGGGCACGCCCTGTCTTCATGAAGTTCACCCTCTAAAAAGGGGCCAGGACACCTAGTTGTCTAACCTCAACCTCAGCTGCCTCCTGTGGAAAATGGAGGGGGAGGAGCCCCAGTGGTCTCTTCTTTGTCTCTCTTTCCCCTCCCCCCACCTCTCCCCAGCTCTCTCCTCCCCCACTCCCTCTCTGAGAGATTCTGGGGTCTTGGCTCATGTTGGAATGTCTCCTGAAGACCTGTTCAGCAAAACACATGGTTGCTTGTCCCCAGAAGGCTGACCACCACATGGTGAGTTTTTTAGCCACAGGAGCCCCTGAAAGACTAGCTCCCAAGGTATGGAGGGGCCTTTCCACAGGGCCCTTTACTCCCAAAGCACTTTTCTCACAACCTCTTCAGGCTTGCTGGTCCCCATTGTATAGAAGAGGAAACTCACAGAAAGCAAGTAGCCCAACCAAGGTCACACAGAAACCATCCGGTCCCCTCCTCAACTTGCTCCCAGGCAAGCAGAAGAGATAAGGCACCGGATGAGGAGACTACTCCAAGGCTGGCCTTGGTAAGTATTATCTATGTTAGAAACACAATCAAGATTAGTGTAGGCACCAGGGACATGTTGATACTGTCAGACTGGGCCTTGTAAAGGAGGGAGCTGGGATGGGATGGAAGTGGGGAGGAGTCCAGGCAAAGGAAGCAGAAGAGGTGGGTCAGCCAAGGGAGAATCTGCTAGAGCCAATCTGTGGATGGAGTGTGGGAAGTCAGGAAAGGTCAGTGGAGGTCAGGAAGCAGAGGGCTTGATCAAGGCAGGGACATCATCAGAACTGCCCTAGTAGAAGATTAGAGGCTAAGACAGAGTCCCAAATATTACAGCTGGATGAACTATTTAGGAGAATCCATGGTGGTCTCTAGTGGGGTGCCCCAGAGATCTGTACTGGGCTCCGAACTGGTGAGTGTTTGCCTCAATGATCTGGATGAAGGTATAGATAGCATGCCATTCACGTTTGTGGATAACACCCCTCCTCAAGGGATAACAAACCTATTGGATGATGGAGCCAGGACTCAGAAAGATCTTAACAGGTAAGAAGACTGGACTGTCCCTTAAGACTATTAGGAGGAATGAATATAAGATTCCACTTTTGAGTTAAAAGAATTTATTGTGTGAGGACTGGATGAGGGAAATGGAGGGGGCAGCAATTCACATAAAGGAGATTTAGGGGTTCCACAGACTTTTTCAGAGCCAGCAGTATGCCAGGGCTGCCCCCAAATTAACTGCATTTCTGCACTCTGGGTGTCCAGAAGGAAGCAGAGCTGATGTGCTGGAGATGAGGGGACTGGGAGGGAGCGGAAGAGAAGCCAGTAGAACGGCCTGCAAGCCTTTGAGACGCAATGATCCCATTTCCTGCTCTGCTTGGCCCCAGTGGGTGCAACCAGAAACAGTGGAGAGATTTGGGCTCAGTGTGGGCTGGTGGGGAGTTCCCCCTTTGGGGAAGGCTTCTCTGAGGTCCGACTAGCTTGGAGATGCTGAGTTTGAAGATGGAGAGGCCCAGAACAGAGGCTGGTCAGAAAGTCACTGCCAAAGGGAAGGGGGGCTCACAAGGAGGCTCTGGGGGCAAGGGAAACCCAGAGAAGGGAGAGCTGAGGTTCCAGGGACTGTGAAGGAAGAACCCAAACCATGGTCTGGGGGCTGATGGGGGTGGGGAAGGGGGGAAATGAGGGGGAAAGATGAGGCTGGGCTTTTGAGCAGGGTTCTTGGTACCATCAATGGAAATAGGGATAGGCTTGACTGGGCTGGTCCCCAGGGTTCTAGGATTCCAGCTAGGAGGAGAACCCAAGGAAGTTTGGTCTCCTCTCCGAAATCCCCAACCAAGCTTCTGGTAACCATCGGCACTTAGGGGTTCCTGGGGGGCTCCCCCAGCTTAGCCCTGGCTGAGACCACCTACATCCATGGCCACTTATTAGCTGCGAAAGGATTGGGGAAGCTGGTTCCCTGGAGCCCCATCTCATCGTCCTATCTTTGGCTCCTGTCTTCCCCTGAGGGGGCACCTTGGAGAGCTCCCCCGGCCCAGCCTCCCAGACCCGGCAAGAGGAGAAACAAAGCTTAGGTCTGGGGGAGCAGTGGGAGAACGTATCAGGGAGCTTGGGGGATGGGGGGCGGTGGAGGTATCAGGGAGGCTGGTTGCTGGGGGTATCGGGGACCCTAGGTGTTGGGGGGCAGTGGAGGTGCCGGGGGGCCTGGGTCTTGCGGGGGCGTTGGGAAGCCTGGGGGTTGGGGAGCAGTCCTGCCGGCCGGGGCGTGCCCATCAGCATCCCCGCCTGGGTGGGTCGCTCCCGCCGTGGGGGACAGGCCTGCGAGGGTAGGGGCCTCGCATGGCCTGGAAGGGGGAGGCTGGGCTCCCTTCGGGCCTCCTCCCCGGACACTCGGGTCGCCTTGGCCCGGGCTTCCCTAGGGCCCACCGCGCGGGTTGAGCTAGCGTGCCGGTGCGCGCCCGAGCCCTCCGATAGGAGAACTGCGCGGACGGAAGAGGCGGGGCGTGCCACACCCCAACGCGCCTGCGCCGCCACGCCCACAAACCACGGGGTCAGCCTCGGGAGGCGGGGCCCGAGGCGGGGCGGTCCCTCCGCGCGGCCCCTTTAAGGAGAGGTGGCGGGGGCGGGCCGGGGGGCGGGGCGGCGGCTGCGCTGCGCGGGCCGGGCCGGGGCCGGGTAGCTGGAGGCCGCGGGGCGCGGGGCTGGCGGACGGGCTGGGCGCAGCGAAGAGCCCACGCAGACCCTGCTGGCACGCGGGGCCGGGCCCGGCCTGGGCAAGAGCGCGGAGGGCGGCGCTCGGGCGCGGCTGCTGCCTCGGCCGCGGCGGCTCTTGCTGCTGCGGGGCGGCGGCGGCGGCGGCGGGCGCGGGGCCGTGCGGGGAGCGGGGGCGCCGGGGCCGTGGGCTTGGCTCTGCTCGGCTTCGGGGGCCCCCGCCCCCCGGCCCGCCCTGCCCCCACAGCCCTCCCGCCGCCGCCGCCGCGCGTGAATGAAAGTCGGCTCCGATCTCTGCGCAGGGTAAGTCCGCGCCGTCCCCGCCAGGCCCTCCGTCTCCGCCTCCTCCCCCTCCCCCCCCCCCCCCCCCCGCGCAGGGCGGTCCGGCCCCTCCCCCGCGGGCACGCACATGGGCACCCGCACGGACGCGAAGCCCGCGCGGATGGAGGGGGTGGTGGGCGCACACCCTCCAAGGCTCCGCAGTCTCTGCGCCAGTCACCTGTTCCCCTGGGCGCGGGGTGGGGGGGTGGCGGGCAGATCCCCCCGCCGCGGGCACCTCTCACGCCTGGCCCGGCTGCGGGGGTCCGGCCATCCTGGGGGGCTGCCCCCTCCCCTCAGCTCCCCTGTGCCTTTGTGCGCCCCAACTCGGGGCCTCGGGGCGGGGATCCGGGCTGGGCTGGCAGCGACCTCACCGCGGGGAGGACGGGCTGGGACCCCCTACCGGGACACCCCCTCCCTACCGGCCAGGGAGCCCCTTTACCCCCAGGACAACCCCGCCCCCGCCGGCCGGGACCCCCCCCACCCCCGCCGGACCGAGAAGGGGCGGCCCTGAGCATGGCCTGGGAGCCCCCGGGCTCATTCGGGAGAACTAAGGCTGAGGCTGACCCAGCGGCAGCAGCCTGCAGGGCAGCGGTGAGAGTGAGGAGCAATGAGTAGGCGCCTGCTGTTTGCCAGACTCTGGGAGGGTGGAGGGGGCTGGACAGTGCCCTCTTCCCCAGGGTTGCTGCTTTGCCCCTAGGAGACCTGGGTGAAGGGGGCACCTCTCGGAAAATTCAAACGTCCTGCCATCCTTTGGAGCTGGGGGCGGGGGCACGGATGCTGTGCGGGACAAGTGGGGCTGGGTCCTAAGCCGCGGTGTCTTTGGGGTGGGGAACCCCCAGACTTCGCAGCCGATGCACTCAACTCGCTCGGAGCCACAGAATCTTGGAGAGGGTTAATCCCTGAGTGGTCAGTAAGCATTTATCAAGCACCAGCTGTGTGCCAGGCAGGAGCTTAGAGAGGAGGAGCAGTGGCTTGCCCAGGCCAGTCAGAGGCAGCTCTTGAACTCAGACTGGTTCTCTGCGCTGCTAGGTGCGAAGATCAGCCTTTGGTTTCCCTCCTCTCTGGGTGAGCAGAGCGGGGAGGGTCTTTCAGACAAAGGAGTCTGGGCAGGCTTCCTGAAAGAAGTGGCTCTTGGGTCGGCCTTCAGTAGAGGGGCATATTTCAGGTCCAGGGCAGCCAGGGCACCGTGGGCACAGAGGGAGAGGTGTAGATGGGGCCTGATGATGTGTGTCCTCCGTGTCTTACTTCAAGGCACCTTTTAAGCCATTTAGAGGAGTCACAAATGCTTTAGGTGGGAGGGTTAGGCTGGCACAGAGGCCAGATACAGGACCCCGGGGCAGAGGTGACAGCCTGGGGAACCTTAGCAGCCAGAGGTGACCATGACCCCAGTTGCCATCGACACGCTAGAGTGCTTTATATGCATCCTCTGGGTGAGCCTGACCACAGAGCTGGGACGGGGAAGCTGAGGTCAGAATCCCCAAGCGGGGAGAGGGGAAGGGATTTTCACATCCTGTCCTGGACCCTGCTTTTCTTCCAGAGGCCCACGGGAGGGCTGAGGCTCCCCAGAGAGAGGAGTCAGATGAAGTGGGGGAAAGATGGTAGGGTAGCCTCGACAAAGCTCTGGCCCTGACAGCCTTGCAGGAACCAGTGGAAACAAATTCGATTTGGTGGAGATAGGAAAGGATCTTCAAGGTCATCTGGTCCAATGCTCTTAGTTACAAATGAGGAAACTGAGGCCAGGAGAGGTCATGGGACTTGCCCAAGGTCATATAATGGGAAAGGCCTTGAATGGAGATTTTTCTCAGGGCTTCCAACTCTGACTTGGAGTCCTCTTCAGTCCCTGTTTCTGAAGAGTTCTCAGACTCACTGAGGACTTTTCACATGGGGACTTTGCCCAGGGAGGTGGAGGGGAAGAGGGGGCCCTTATATGAGGATGAAAGCCCCTGGGCACAGAGAGGTTCCTCTGAGAGCCTTATCTCCAAAGCAGTGCTGGTCGGGCTGCTGAAGGGCTCTCATTTGTTACAAAGTAATTGTCCAGCCTTCCTTTTGACTTTGATGGATACACAGTTTCCTGAATGTGGGCACCTACTGCCTCCGTGTGCCCTCCTCTTCACCCTGGGAAATTCTGATCAGTGCTTTCCTGTGCCTTCGCCCTTGGCCTTCATGCCACCAGGCCATCCACCATGAGATGTCACCTACTCTCTATACAGAACTTCTCCAACTCCTTCTCCGGGCATAAAGAGCTTCGATAAAGTCATTTCTTAAGTACTCTTTTCAATGAACAAATATTTGTTCAATGAATAAATTCTCTCCCTTCCATTCCTCACCCTTGAAAAAAAAAGAAAAAGAAAATCCTTGTTATAAATATGCACAGTCAGACCTAATCAGTTCTTGCATTGTCCATATCTCCAAACATCTATTCGTCAGCCCTCACTCAGGAGGTAGGAGCATCGCTCATAAATAAAGAGGTTGGTCCAAGTGAGAGCAAGTGATTGAGAATCCTTTGTTGTTGGATTATAAATGATTCTCCTGGTTCTGTTCACGTCCATTGACAGTTCATACAAATCTTCATTCTGTTTCTCTGTGTCTCTTCCGCAACCTTCTATGGCTCCCTGTTGCCCCTAGGAGAAAATGCAATTCTCCCTGCCTGCTCCAACCTTAGCAAGGTTGCTAAGCCTGCCTTAGCTCACCTTCCTCACCCTCTTGTGTAGCTAAATTGGGCCACTGACTGTACTCCCTCTTCCATGTTGGAATGGTTGTGCCAGGCCCCTCCCCAGCCCAGAGGCAGCTGGAAAACCTCAGATTCTTTTCCTCCTTCCTCAGGTCTTCCAGCATATGGTTTGTTTGTCTGCAGGACCCATTCCCCATGGAGGAAGCCTTGACAGGCTCTCCATGTAATGTATTTTGGGCTCTGTGTTTCTCATCCCTTTTGTTTATCTAATGTGGTGCTTCGAGTTTCACTGAGGAATGTCCTGGGAATTGGTGCAGGGTCTGGGGGCATCTGGAGCTTGTGGGGGAGGGGCTGTCCTGTGACAGTGACCTCCCCCACCTCTCCGTGATATTAGTGTCTATGGTGCCTCCATTACAACGTCTCATTAGATTAGAGAGACATCAAAGTCTGTCATGCTGCTGTGTTAGAAGCTTGCTTTCTCTCTCCAGGTTTTGGCTGTCTGGGGTCTGGAGAGAATGGGTTACTTGGTGAGGGGAATATAAAAGTGAATTTTTGGCATCTGCGAGGATGAGGGGTGTGGGGTGGGGGAGCCTCTGACCTATCCTGGCTCAGTGACCCTGGACCAGTCACAGACCCCCTCAGGGCTTGAGGGGGGAGAGGGGCTGAGCCCTCTGAGCCGTGCCCCACCCCCCACCCCCCATTGCCTCCAGCCACCTTGTCTATATCTGGCTTGGCCAGCGCACTTAGTATGTCTTGTGGCCTTTATCAGCCTGGGAGCTCCTGGAAGGCAAGGCCTGGCTTGACTCTTCTCAGTATCTCCAGGGCTTAGTCCAGTGCCTGGCACACCAGAGGTGGCCCCCCGTCCTGGCCCCAGCCCCAGTCTTCCTCTCAGGATGGCAGAGAGGGCATTCTTTTTTATTTCCACCCTTTTCTGACAGTCTCTTTATCTGGAGAAGGGGAGTAGGAATGCTTTTGTGGCCTACTTCTCAGGATTGTTGTGAGCAGCGTGGTCCAGTGGGTAGGGCACTGGCCATGGACACAGGAGATTCCCGGTTTTGAATCCTGCTTCTGACAGTGACTGGCTTGGTGGCTATGAGGTAGCTGCTTACTCTCTCTGACTTGGTTTCTTCATCTTGAAAGGTAGGGTAAATAACACTTTAGTGCCTTCCTCACTGCGTAGTAAGGATCTGTTGAGGTCATGGGCAAAACTGGGGGAAAGAGCAGCCTTAGAAGCCCAAGGTCCTGGGTACAAATCCTGCCTGCTGCTCACCCCCTGTGTGATGGAGTCTTAGGTGCCTCCTTGGTAGCCCCTAAGCTCTCAGTCTGTACCCTGGTGATCCCAGGCACCTAAAAGCCTCAGAAAGTCTCCAGCCCCCTTCTCTCGTCCTCATCCTCACTGTTGAAGCAGCCCCAGGGGTAAGCCAAGGGGAGCCCTCTGGGCAAGGCATCCTCAGGAAGTACTTAGGGGCTTGGCTTGGCGCTCCCATCAGACACAGGCCGCCAGTGTGAGAGAAAGCATCGTTTTTTCCAATGAGAAGAAAACGAAAAGCTCCCCCTCTCGCCCCCCTCCTCCCTTGCCTGCTCTGGGTCTGGGAGGGGCTGGTGGAGCTTTTCATTGACGACTAATCCCTGGCACCTCCTCAGCGCCATTGTTCAGCTGCCCCTGGTGGCAGACATGATGGTACTACCCCAGGATGGAGACAGCCTTGGAGCTCAGGGATAAAAAACTTCCTGCCTGGGAGAGCCTGGGTCCAAGGAGCAGACAGCTGGTGTGTGTGCATTCAGCATGTCCTATGGGGGAACCCCTGGATCCCAGCATGAAATCAGTGTCCTAAGGGTCCTTGGGGCCTATTTGATCTAGCCCCCTCCTTTTCACAAATGAAGAAACTAAGGCCCAGGGTCAAAGTAAATGATAGAGGCAAGATTGGAATCTAGATCCTCTGACTTCAGAGCTTGGCCTCATTCCACCGAATCACTTACCCTCCTGAATGTGGGGCAGGATCATGAGATCACAGACCCCAAAAGGCCACCTTGCCCAGTCTCTTCGTTCTACATTGGAGGAAACTGAGGCCCAAAGACATGACATGACTCCCCTAAGGTCACAAAGTAACAAGCTTCACAGACAGGATTTGAACCCAGATCTTTGAGAGGACCCTGAGGACCCCAAGATCTTGGGTAACCCAAGCATGGAGACAGCATCCCTGCTATTAGCACTGATCAGGTGGGCTAGCTCCATTCGAAGTTCATGTCATTGCTTCTTCATTATCACCGATGACTGTCTCCTAGCTTACACACGCAGAACTTTCAACATACACTCTGTCAAACCTTATGAGTGGCATCCTTGCGGACCATTGACACACAGTGACTCGGCTGCTTCTCTGCCCATCCCTCCATATGCCCCGCCCCCCGGCTCTTAAAAGACCCTGGGTCTTGGGAAAAAAGGTAGCCTTGAAGACAAAACACCTAAGAGATGACTCTGGAGAAGGTGCTGGGGACAGGGTGTGAGCACTGAGTCCCCCAAGTCCCACCCTGCTCGTGGGAAGGCCTGGCCCTCATCCCACACTACAGATAGGTCCAGGGGTGTGGCAGGCATGGCCCCCCAAGCAGTGGCTGGCTCAGTAGGAAGAAGGGCAGAGTGGACATCCCATCTGACCCCATGCCTTCCTCCATTTCCTTGTGCCTCAGTCCCATGTGGTCCAGGCCCAGGGCTGGTGCTGGGCAGATACACAGAGAAGCCCCAGCTTACAGCCTGGCAAAGGTCACAAGGGGAAAGGGAGAGATCACTTTCAGCTGTTCCCCCCCTTCACTCCCCCCACCTCAAGCAAGAGTCCTGGGGAGGCTTCATGGGGCAAGAGAGTTAGAGCCAGAAGGCCCTGAGGTATTATCTGAGCCCAAGCCCCTCATCTGCCAAAGAAGGAAACTGATGCCCAGAGACATTTGACAGGCTGACCCCCAGAGAGGCCAGAGAAGGCCAGGCCAAGCTGGCTTCTCCATCCCAGGGAATTCTCTTGATGGCCACCATGGGAGGGCCAAAGTGTCCCCAGGCCCATTTTTTAGGAGCAACCTGAACCACTGCCAATGACAGTAGGGACCAAAGGAGTTCAGAAAGGACTCTAGAATGGTGAATATCAGAGCTAGAGAGCCCTCAGATAAAGAGATGTCAGTGCTGGAGGGGCTTAAGAACAGGGGATGTCAGGTCGGGGAGGGGCCTGAGAACAGGGGATGTCAGGTCTGGGAGGGGCTTGAGAACAGGGGATATCAGGGCTGGAGGGGCCCTAGAACAGGGGATGGCAGGGCCGGAGGGGCCTCAGAACAGGGGATGGCAGGGCTGGGAGGGGCCTTCGAGACCCTTCTCTTCCATCCAGAAAGGCCTAGAACGGCAGTGGTCAGACCACACAGCAGGGCAGCAGGCTGAGAGCTCAGCTTTCCCTGTCTTTCAGTCCAGCTTTTCTTTGATGCTCAGCTGCATCTTACTGGATTCTTGGTGCTGAGGGCTCCAGACTGATGACTCAGTGACAGTCTTCTTTGCCGACTGAGACAAGCTTTGAGTGAATAAAACTGAACCTCTACCCATCTTTCTGACTGTAAAATGAGGGCTGTTTCCCTCTTTCAAGGAGAGCTGAAGCAGAGGAGAGCTGAGTGGCTGCTGTTACTTCATCTGGGCTCTGGGCCTCTGGGCAGGGCTGGTGATCTCCATGCTCCAGGATAAAGGCTTCTGCAAACACTGGAGCAGGAATGGTTGGGAGGCTGGGGACTGGCAGGCGAGAAGTAGGCTTAGTGAGCTCCCCCTGAATACTACCAGGGAGAAGGGACAGAGTGGGTGCAGGCTGTGATCCTCCTGGACCAGAGCTGTGACTGCAGGTTCACTCTCCGAAGTGCCCCTGATGCCACTCAGCCTGAGGCCCGGCAGAGCTGAGCCCATGGTCCTGAGGGATGGCTGAGTGGGCTTCTCCCCAGCCAGGAATTCATTGAGGGTACTGGCCAGATTATAGGGAAGGAGGATCCTAGGACCGAGACCCTGGCTCTCCTGGGCTGTAACTACTGACCAAGTTCTGTTCTGGATGAGAACATCATATAGACACTTGAAGTGGCCCAAGGGAGGCTGGGAGCCTTGCAGACCAAAGAAAAATCAGCAGCTCACAAAGGGGAGGGAAGTGAGAGGGAGGAAGATTTTCATCTCAGCTCGAGATCCATGGGCCCATCTGAGGATGGACCAGGCTTATTTTAGGATACAAGATTAAGAACCAGCCAGACCTTGGAGGTCCTCCTTGTTTTACAGTCAGTCAGAAATCAAGAGCAGGGCTGCCTCAGGCTACCAGACTGTAAAATGAACATTTGTCATGATGGGGGCACAGAAAACTATAAATAGTGCAGACACAGGAACTCCAGAAGCGCAGAAACCTTCAGCACCAGTGACCATCAGGGTCTGAGGGCCTCCTTCTGGGTACCAGGTGCTATAGGGAGTGCCCGCTTTGTTACTAGCCAGCTTGTGGTCACTGACATTGGAGTCAGCGGGCCAATAAGGCCTGGGTTGTCTGAACTTCTCAGAAGGCAGAGAAGTCTATTTGTCAATGGAGCAGTAGTAACAGCCGTCATCATTAAAGAGGCAGGAGGCGTGGGTCTGAGGGCTTCCTCTGCCTGTTCAGCTCCTCCTGGCCATGGGACCCCACTCTGGGCCCCAGGTAACTTTAAGTCCTAAGGGGGAAGGGGCCAAGCTGTCTTTCTCAGTGGAATCAGAGGCCTGGCCCAAATACCCACCCCATGCCAAACTTCCTATGGTTCGGAGGCACAACAGCTTCTAGGGAAAGGTTGGGTCAGGCTTTATAAATCCCCATTTAATGGATGAGACAGATGAGACCCAGAGAATTCTTACCCAAGGTCAGATAGAGTCTAAGGGGCAGAACTAAATTTCAAGCCCTTTTCTGATTAATTAGTATTTATATAGAGAGGAGGCACCTTAGAGATTGTTTCATCTCTTCCCCCCATTTTACAGATGAGGACACTGTGGCACAGAGAGACTAAGTGGTTTATGGATCCATAGCTTTTGAGCTGTCAGGGACCTTAGAGATTACCTAGACTTTTCCTTCATTTTGCAGATAGGAAATTGAGGAACAGAGTGATAAATCCAGGCTTCTTTCTATTATACTGAGCTGCTACATTAAAAAACAAACAAACAAAAAAACAACTTTTCCTTTAAAATAGCTTACTCAATGATCCCGAACAATTCATCCCCAAGGAATCTAGAGAATTGGGCATCCTGGGATATAGGCCTGGGGTTAGAAACCATCCAGTCTGACCCCTTCCTTTTACAGAAGAAGAAACTGAGGTCGAAAGAGGCAGAAAGGGCTGTGGAAGGTTCAGCAATGCATTCCCTTTCAATCGTTTTGGAAATTAGACTCCTCATCTTGTGCTATTTTTTGCTCACAGAGTTTTCTGTTGGGTTGTTAAGACTCATTTCACGGAATCTCTCTCCTAATTAGACATTACGCCTGAGAGCCCTGAGGCAGCTCAGTCCTGGCATATGGGAAGCCTACTTGCAGGACTTTAAGTGGATGAAAGAGAGGGCCTCATCAATTTTAATCCATGCACTATATTTACACGGTGGAGAAACACCGGTTTCCAGCAGGTCCCTGGAGGGCCAGAGCCAAGGGCGAGTTTTCATACTGATATCAATAGAGCGTCTATTTCAGACATGGGGGGAAGTCTGGTGCCCCAATCTCATCAGCTTTCCTGAGGCTTTTAAAACTCAGCCCAGCTGAGCTCTGCATCATAGCTTTAAAGTCTACAATGCCCTTCCCTCCCCACAACTCAGGGACGTCTGGAGGTCCAGTGTTGCTATCCTCATGTTATGGATGGACTGAAGTCCCACTGAAAAGAGTCAGAGGAAGGACTCCTCAGCTCCCAGGGAGAAAGCTGGAGGATACTGCCTTAGAGGTGGTCCAACCCTATCATCTTGCAGATGAGGAAACTGAAGCCCAGGGTCCCAAATGATGTGCCCAAGGGCTTCTGAATCCTTCTGGGCTCTTTCCATTAAACCTTCACTGACTGCTCAAACTGGGGATGTGGGGAGATTTGCCATAATTCCATCCAGCTGCCATTTGTTAAGGACCTGTCTTGCTCTGAAGCTTCCTGGTGGATTTCTGTTGCCATCTTGTTTTTACTCTGTCTGCGCTTCTCTGATTCAGCTCCCATGCCCTTTCATTTTGGCAAATCATTTTTTAAGAGGGGGAAGAGAAAAAAATTCAGTAAAACCAGTCAACACATTAAAATCATCTGGCTTTATATGCAAGTTTCATTCCTCTGGGCCTCTACTTCTTTGGGGGGTGTGTTTGTGTGATGTCCTCTTGTATCTCTTGGTCAATATATTTTCACAACATTAAGTTTGGATTGTTTACGGCGGTGGTGATTGCTTCTCCCCGCCCCTCCCCTATTTGTATTATTGTAGTTACTTCATATATTGTTTTATTGGCTCTGCTGACTTCACTTTGCATCAGTTCCCCACAAACTTTTTGTGCTTCTCTATGTTCATCTTGTTGATCATTTCTTACAGCCCAGGAATATTCCATTACATTCATGGACCACAGTTTGTTAGCCATTCCTCAGTCAAGGAGCAACTACTTTGTTTCCAATTCATTGTTGTGGCAGAAAGTGCTGCTATCAATATTTTTGGTGTCTAGGAAGCCTTTCTTTTTGTCCTGGCACACCTCCTTGGGGTACATGCCTACTTGGGGGATCTTGGGTTGAAGGGCATGTAAATTTTAGTTACTTGATTTGCATTTTCCCAGAATGGTTTTTACTGAGCCAGGATTTTACCAGCAGCCCAGTGGTGTGCCTATCCTCCCCCAGTCCCACCAACATTGACCATTCCTGTCTTTTGTCACTGGTGTCAGTTTTCTGGTGCGAAGCGACACTTGAAGCTTGCTTTGTGGTGCCTTTCTTCTCTTTATGACTTGGCACATTCTTTCCTAAGGTTGGCATTCATTGGAGAACTGCTTTTTGTATCTGTGGTCTCATGTATTTCTCTTAGCTGTTTATAGATCTGGAAGACCAGACCTTGATCAGAAATATTTGATACAAAGCTGTTTCCCCCCACAGGTGATTGCTTCCCTTCTTATACCAGATGTGTTCATTTTGTTTGTAGTTCCATTTTCATGAAATCAAAATGATCTCTTTAATCTTTTGTCATTAGTTTTATCCCTTGTTTGGTTATGAATTCATCCAGAGCTATGAGGAGTGCACAGAATTGGATCCCTGTGTGACCCTGGGCAAATTGCTTGACCTTCCTGGATCTCAGTTTCCTTCTCTGTAAAAAGAGGGCCTTGGATTCAGCTATCTATAAGGTCTCCTCCAGCCCTAAATTCTTTGTTCCTGTAAAACACCAGGTGGCAGAGAGAGCTATTTTCTGTATCTTGGATGGAACCTGCTGGTCCTTGCTGAGAGCCGCAGGTGCAGTGGCCTGGCCTGTGGAGTTAGGGCTCGACTCTCTCTGCCAGGCCCAGGCTTTGATCTTTGACAGCCTGGTTTGTTTGGGCTGCCTACCCTAGCGTAGTGACTTTCACAACCTGCCCCACTGATAGCATGCTAATATTCTCCTGTTTCCTAAGAGCCTGCAGACAAAGAGGCTAGCAGTGGACACCTGGCACACCTCCCAGGCTGTGCCCCCAGACCTTGTGGAAACACCTCCTGTCTCAGGAGACATCTAAGGTCAAAAGGTGTTGCCAGGTGAGACCTTTCTCCTCTGACTCAGCAGGCTCCTTACTGGAGACCAGACCAGTGTCCTGGCCTGCCCTAGGCCTGCTAGACTGGGACACAAAAGCTAGCAGATCCTATTCCAAGGGCAGCCAAGGCCGAGCATAGTCACTGGATCTGCCTGCTTATCTCTTGCCCAGAGGCCCAGCAGCAGATGAGGAAAACAGGCCTGGAGGGATTGGGGGTAGGTGGAAGAACTGGGCTCCAATGAGTTCACCAGGCCAGGCCTTGCTTCCTCTGTCCTTTCAGCAGCCTCCTATCCCCCAGGGCCTAATCTGCACATTTCTTGCATAAAGCTGTATGTGCAAGTTCTGTCTCTCTGATAGAGGATAAGGGTCACAGTAGGTGCTTAGTAAACACTTGTGGATGGAGTGGACATGTACTTCAGACTCTCACTCCAAGAATATGCCTAGGGAGGCTTAGCCACAGGCTGTCTCCTGAGCTACTTTGGTGTCTAGGGAGGTCACTGAGCTCAGAGCTGGGGGCCTGCCACTATCCCTGGAGTCACAAAGACCCAGGTTCAAGGCTTGCCCCTTGGCATTTGCCAGCTGTGCGAGCTTGGGTAGGTGGCCTGAGCTTTAGGAATTGCAGGGAACAAATTTCCAAGTTGTCTAAGTTTTAGAATATGTTTAATGTTTAGGGTATGTTTTAGAGAGGACTTCAGTTCAGATGTGGGTTGGACTGGGTACTTCTGAGGTCCCATGAAGCTCAGATTTGGGGATACCATGTTTGAGAAGCTGATCTTATATCCAAAGGAACATATATGGGGAGGAGGGAGGGAGAGGTGGGAGGAGGGAGGAGGGATAAAGGAAAAGGGAAAGGGGGGGAGAGGGGGAGAGAGGAGGGGAAGCAACGAGAGGCAGAGGATCTAAGAGCTTCCGGTTTGAATGCAGAAGGTGTGAGGTGAGCCTGGCTTTGCTATTTCCTATCTGTATGACCTTAGGCAACTCAATTTCCCAACTTTGCTTACCTCCTCTGGAAGAGGAGGGACTTGGACCAAATAATGTCTGAGGTCCTGTTCAATGACAGAACTCTCTGGGCTCTTCTTAGTGCGCTATGGTGGTGTATTAAGAGAAGCTTAGAATGTTTCATCTGGAGGGGATGTCAGAGCTAAGAGGGCATTTGGAGGCATCCCATCCTATCCTGTCTCTGACAGATCATCCCCTCTTTGTCATCCCCCCTCTATCTCTTATTTTGAATCTCTCCCTCTCTCCTGGCTTATTCCCTCCTGCCTACAAAGATCAATAATTAATGAACACTGAAGTGCCTGTTATGTGCCAGACACAATCCTAGGATGTACCCATATCTCTGCCATCCTCAAAATCCTCCCTTGACCCTTCCATCCCCACTATTGTCCTGTATCTTTTCTACCCTTTGTAGCTCAACTCCAATGAGGGCCTCCACTTCCTCTCCTCTCATTCCCTTTTTAACCCCTTACAGTCTGGTTCCCAGCCTTATCATTCCTCCAAAATGATGCTCTCCAAAGTGACCAGTGATCTCTTAGTTGCCAAATTCAATGGTCTTTTCTTAATCCTCATTCTTCTTGATGTCTCTTGTAGCCTTCGATGCTACTTAATCACTGTCTTCTCCTTCTTACTTTCTTCTCTGTAGATTTTCAGGACAGCCTTCTCCTGGTTCTTCTCCTACCTCTCTGATGACTCCTTCTCCTTTGCTGGAATCTCTTTCAGGTCACACCCTCTAACCAGAGGTGTCCCCCAGGGGTCTATCTGGACACTCTGCTCTTCTCCCCTTAGTCTTCTTCACTTGGTGATCTAATTAGCTCCTGGGTAGCTAGGTGGTGCAGTGGATAGAGCACCAGTGCAGGAGTCAGGAGGACCTGAGTTCAAATCAGACACATGACACTCACTAGCTGTGTGACCTTGGGCAAGTCACTTAACCCCAATTGCTTCATCCTGGGTCATCTCCAGTCATCCTGATGAATATCTGGTCACTGAATTCAGATGGCTCTGGAGGAGAAGTGAGGCTGGTGACCTGCACAGCCCTCCCTCACTCAAAACAAAGTCAAGTGCAAGTCATGTCATCATTTCTCTGATGGCATGGTCTTCTTTGACTATGAAGGACGAACACACAATGTAATTAGCTCCCATGGATTTAATTATCATCTCTATGCTGACAATTCTCAAATCTGCTGACCTCCAATCTTGCATTTCCAACTGCTTCTCAGACATCTTGAACCATATGTCCAGTTCTTGTTTAGTCAATGAGTCATGTCCAACTCTCTGTGACCCCATTTGGGGTTTTCTTGGCAGAGATGTTGGAGTGGTTTGTCATTTCCTTCTCCAGCTCATTTTACAGATAAGAAAACTGAGGCAAACAGGGTGAAGTGACTTGTCTAGAGTCATACAGCTAGTAAGTATCTGAGGGAGGATTTGAATTCAGGTCCTTCTCAGTCTATCCACTTCACCACATAGCTGCTGGGATGTCCAGTAGACATCTTAAACTCAACATGTCCCAGACTGAACTCATTATCTTCCCCCTAAACCTTCCTACCCTCTCTATAATTGTAGAGAATGTTGCCATCTTCCCAGTCCCCCAGGCTCTACCGTAGGCATCATCCTGGACTCCTCACTATCTCTCACCCCCCCACATCCAAGCTGTTGCCTAGGCTTGTCGATTTTACTTCTGTAGCATCTCTTGCCAATTTCCCCTCTGCAGCATCTTCCCTATATTCCACTGTCTCTCCTCTGACCCCCACCCTTATTACCTCACCATTACCATCACCTCACCATCATCTGGACTACTTCAGTAGCTGCTGCGGGAGGGGCTTGTGGTTTGCCTTCCTCAAGTCTTTCCCCACTCCTCCATTCAGTCACCAGTGATTTCCCTAAATTATAGATCTGTTCATGTAATGCACACCCCTTAATAAACTTCAATGGCTCCCTATCACTTCCAGGATCAAATGTTGTTTATTCAAAGCCATTTTTAACCTGCCCCCTCCTGCCTTCCCCTCACATTCTGCCACCTACACTTCAATCCCATGACCCCAGCCTCCTGACTTCCACCAGCAACACGCTCCATCTATCAGCTCTGGACATTTTCCCTGGCCACCTCCCTGTCCAGAGTGCTCTCCCTCTTCATCCTGCCTCCTGAATTCTTTGGCTTCCTTCAAGTCCCAACTAAAATGCCATCCTCTGCACTACTGGAAGCCTTCCCCAACCCCTTTTAATTTTAGTGCCATCCCTCAGTTATTCCCTGTTTATCCTGCTTGTTTGTACATTTTTCATTTTCTTGTTATCTTTCCTATTAGATAGTAAGCTTCTTGAGGGCTTCCTAGTGCTTAGCACAGTGCCTGGCCCTTAATAAATGTTTACTGATAGACTGAACATGGATTGTCAAAGCTGAGGGGAGGGGGGTATCTTATAACCTAGAAGAACCTAGAACAGGGACTGTCAGAGCTGGGAAGGGACCTAGAATAGGGACTGTCAGAGCTATGAAGGAACCTAGAACAGACACTGTCAGAGCTGAGAAGGAACACTTCTATATGACCCCAGGTTAACCTCTGCTATAGCTAGGTTGTTTGTCAACTTTTTACCAGCAGATAATTTTCTTGAGATCTACCAGTGACACAGTTGACTCCTTAACACCCAAGTAAAGGGTGTAGTTGAAAGAATGCTGGCTTTAGAATCAAGAGTTCGGGCTCTGTTCTTCCCACCTGAGTGAGCTTGGGCCAATCACAACTTCTCTGAGTCTCAGTTTTCTCATGTGTACATTCTGTGCTGGGTCTGTCCTTCCTTCTCTCTCAGAGTGACAAGTATCTAGTGAGAGACACAGCGCATGGGCAGCTCACAGTTCCTCTTCAAACCTTCTGTGTGCATTGGCCATCAGTGATCCAACGCATGACATGGCCAACATGTTTCTCTATCTAGGTAAGGAAACACCTGTGATTCTTAACCAGCAGCAGGCCAGATTTTGAATTTGTGACAAGTTTGCACCAGAGGTTGGTACTGAAGAAGGGTAGATTTTTAAACTTTTCAGTAACTTCTCTGATGGTGTGTGTTGGTTGTAGGCTGGAAGGCCCTGCCAGCATCTGTCCTGGAGTTGTGTTTGGATCAAGAAAGAGGATGATTTTCTGTGAGAAAGTGCTTGGTAGTAAAAAGACTGCCCTAATAGAATCGACTGGCCAGGCCTGGTCTCCCTCCTTGCTCCGTGCTCCACACGGCTGCCTGATGGTCATTCCCAAAGGGCATCTTGAACCTCCCTGCCTCAGATGCCTTTGGCTCCGTAAGGCCGATGAACTCACCCTCAAATGCCCTCCCTTCATAGGCTGGTGACAGCTTACTCTTCCAGTCATACTTTACTAATTACCCTCCTTCACACTCTACCTGACAGAGCCAAACTGACCTATTTGTTGTTCCTTGTACCTGATGCCTCATCTCCCACTTCCATGTCTTTGCCCAAGTTCCCCCCTGCCCAGAATGTCCTCCCTTCTCACCTCAAGCATCATCTCGGCTCAGTTACCTCACCTGGATTTTGTGTGGTCCCGAGTCTTAAATGGAATTGTACATTAATATAGAAATTCAAACTGTTCTGATTTAGTGGGTTTTTTTTCTTAATTTAAAACATAACATGATTTAACAACAGCAACAACAAAACCCCATTGATTTTTTTCTTCATTGAATCCAAAGTGCCTGGAAAACAGCTTGTTACCTGAAATCAGGAGCCCTTCTTATTAAGAGACTGTTTACACAATTCCTTTGTTCAGTTCACTGGGGCAAGGAGTGCAGAGGTCACCTGTGGGAGGGCTCCAGTCCCTCAGCACATCCCATACCGACTTTCCTTATCACCTCCCACGCCCCATGCCTGACCCTTCCCCCGCCCCATGCTTGGCTCCCACTTCCAGTCACCATTTCCACCTTCCTTCAGTCCTTTGACTCTCACCTCCCATGTCTAATGAGGTCTCATCTGTCATATCTAATGAGTCACCAAGTTCTGTCATCGCACCTTTGAAATATTTTTCCAGTCTGTCCTCTCCTCACTCTTCCTGCAGCCACCACCCTCACACCAGCCCTCTGCCACCCACCTAGCATAGGCCAGCAGATTCCTTGCAGGTGTGGCTTCCAGTCTGCCCTTCATATTGTTGCCAGACTAAGCTTTCTTGTGCATATATTTAGTCATAAATCAATTAACAAGCATTTTGGAGGGGCCCTACTATGTGCCTAGGGCTGGAGGTAAGAAGACAAAATGGAAAGAACCCCCCCAACCTAGCCCCTAAGGGGCTTCTATTCTGTCAGAGGAGAGAGCAGGCACACAAATAAGAAAACAGAAAACATACAAAGTAATATCTGTGCAGGTGGCGAGATTTGTCAGTCTGATGACAGCTGAACCCTGGGGGCGCTGTCCGGAACCATCCTTGACCTGGATCCCTTTGGCTCTTCCCCTTTTCCCTCCCCCACCCCTAGTGCCTCCTTGCCCTGCCCAGACTCTCAGCTTACTGTTTTATAAATGTATGTTGAATGAACTCAGAGATGCTCACTGGTTAGCTCTTCTCCCTATCTTCCTTCGAATTTCTTTGTAGTGACTTCCTTGTATCTGGCTCTTGCCCTCCCAGCAGAATGACAGGTGCCTTTACATGTTTGTTTTTTTGTCTGTGGTGTTCTCAACTCCTAGCATGACTGGAACCGATGCAGTAGGCACTTAGTACATGCCTGGATCCTCTTGAATCTCATCTGGTTGTTTCATATTTAACAAGATTCCTATCTGAGTGAGAAGAGCACCACCCCCCTTGGAGGTCACAGACAAAGGTTTGCTAGCTGTGTCTCCCTTCTTCAGCCTCAGTTTCCTCCTTTGTTAAGGAGGCTCATAGACACTGCCAGCCTTCCAGAAATGTTGAGAGGACAGAGTTCTGTGAGCCTTCACAAGTGCTAGAAGAGTGGGGAGGACCATCACCCATGGGTTACGGTTATAGCCTGCTAGCACAATGCCAGGCACCCCACCTTTGCTTTCTCCATGTGTCACTGAATTAAAGGTGTCACAAGAGGAATAATTCACTCAATAAGCCTTTACCAAATGCCTAATAAGTACCTGGGCAGGCTGCCCAGTCAATGTAGGGGACTGGCACACAAAAATGAAAATCAATCCAGCCCCTGCCCCAAGGCAGTCTAATAGCAAGACCATGGTGTGGGCATTAATGGAAGGCCCAGGGCAAAGCTAGACCAAATGCTCTAGAACTGGTGAGGTGAATGAGGTAAGGTCTCCCCTAGGTGGGGTCACTCTCAATGGAAGGATTTCCATAACTGGAGATAAGAGAGGAAGATGGTCCAGGAGGGCACTACCTAGATCAGAGGGTGGCTTAGAACAAGACTGTGGCAGACCTTCAGTCCCACACTGAAGAAGCCTGTCTCTCATCCTACAAGTAGTAGACAGCTGGGAAACTGTTATGATCAGAGAAGCCATGTGGGCATATCCGTCCTTCAGAAGGCAATTTGGGCAGCTGTGTGAAAAATGGGCTGGAGAGGGAGGGAAGACTGAGGAACCTGTTACAAAAGCCCAGGAGAAAGAGAGTGAAGGGCTAAAGCAGAGCAGCAGCCTGTGAGTGGGAAGGGAGGTATGAAGGGGAGGGGCGCAAAACAGTGTGGGGCGGAGAAGTGATTTTTGGCCCAACTTGCTGGAATTTCCGTTTCCATTAGGTATTTGAAGGCTCTGTTGCTCATCTACAGAGATTCCTGTAGCCTCCTGGTCAGCCAGGAAGCTCCCTCTTCCTTCACCAAATTCTGGTTGCCAAAATAAGGCCCAGCATTCATGTGGAAAGAGGCTAAGGAGCCACCCTTCCCTTTGCCCACCAACCTGTTAGTCTGGTTGAGCCAGGTAGGCCAGGAGGTGGCCCTGGCCTGTTTTTTGACTCTGTTTGGGCCTGCTGAGAGCACTTTTGATGTGGGAGGTCTGGGCCCTGGCAGGCTGAACTCACCTGCTGCTTGGGCCAGCCTTTGTCCCTCTGAGCAGCTATAATTTAATCAGCTTGTGGTGACTGGTTCCCAGGTATGGCTGTTTCCAGCCAGTTTGCCTCAGTTTAATGTTTAAAAGACTGGGTTGTCACTGGGAACTGAAGACGAACGAAGTTGATGTGGACAGAAAGGATGTGGTGAGTGGAGTTTTGTGTATACCAGCAGGAAAGGCCGTGTTGAAGGGATTCTTTCTGAGGCTTTTTAAAAATGTTTAAATATTCAGGATCCAATGGTGTGTAGCCTTTCTTTCTTTGCCTGGGTTGGGGTTTGTGTGCAATGTACAGCCTTTGAGGGGCCCTCATTGCCCTAGGTTTTATCAGTGTTGCTTCTAGAAAGCACAGGTGGGCTCTGGGGGAAGCACTAGCTAACCGATGACTTAGGGAAGAGGTAGAGGGACTATTTCTCTAATGCTTTGCTGGTATGACTGACGGGGAAGTTCATCCCTTGCTGAAAATACTTGGAAAGGCTTGAGCTTGTTTCCTTTCTGTAGTAAATACATATAGGCTGATGGACTCTTGATTCTGGAGACAGCATAGGTGGCTTGTAATTCCCTGGCCATCAAGAGGTCTGGGCTGGAATCCCAGCTTTAACTCTGACTTACTGCATCACTTTGACTAAGTCCCTGATGCTCTCTGAGTCTCAGTTTCCTCACCTGTAAAATGAGGATGGTGATAATATGGCTCTCTCTGGGTCAACATAAGGAAATGACCTTTCTCCTCCTTCAAACGTGATCTCAGCGGGAGGTGCTTGCTGGCTTTTGTTTTTCTCAGGTCGTCAAGCTAAGCCTCAGGTTTCATTATTCAGAACTTTGTCATAGAAGTTGTGGACAATTAGACTTCCAGGTAGGATGGTACAGTGGGAAGGATACTGGATTTGGGGCCAAGGGACCTGAGTTCAATCCCAGCCCTGCTCCTAGGGGGCTGAAGTAGGCTTATCTCTAACGTCTGGAGAGCACGGGACCCAGCCCTGGAAGTGTCTTGTCCAGCACCGACAACGAAACAGATGATCAAGGAGGCTTGCCCGTGGCCCTCCAGCTTCTAAGTCTCAGAGCAGGGATTTAAACTGACTTTAAATCAAGATCAAGCAAACTGCTGCCCATGCGCAGTTGCGGTGGGAGGCTTCTCTCTGCTTCCAGGACGGCTGCCTCTACAAGGAGTGGACGATCAAGGCAGGCCAGAGAGAGGGAGGAGAGAAAAAGGAAGGAGAGACAAAGAGAGAGACATACAGAGAGAAAGGGAGAGGAGGAGAGAGAGCCTAACAGATCAAGGATGAGCTCTGCTCCCCAGTCCTGTGAAAGAAGCTTAAACCCAGGGTTCCCATCTTATCCTGTCCAGTAGAGGCTGTGTGTGTGTGTGTGTGTGTGTGTGTGTATGTATATATGTATGTACCTGCGTAATACAGTCCCTGCTGAAATCCAGGCCTTCAGATAGCATTGACAGAGTAGATAAACAGAGTAGGGGAGGGCCAGAAGGGAGGGCAGAATCGGGAGTAGAGAAGCACTCTGATGCAATTTTGAGTGGAATGAGACATGGAGACAGCTCAGGGGAATTGGAGAATGTGAGTGGAAGAGGAGCACACCAGAGATGCAGCAGAGCACTCACCTGGGTCCAGCACAGACCCCTGCCTGCTAGGTGGCCAAAGGCAGTGGAGGGAGGCCCCCAACATGAGCCTGGATGCCCCTGTCTGCCCAGGAGCAGGGGCTATGAAGGGAGAGGAAGGGGTGGCTCCAGGAGAGGAGAGAGACAGAGCAAACGTTTCTGGAGATGCTGTCCGAGGCTAGAGGAGGTCAAGCTTAAGGACCTCGGAGAGCTCCACTGCTGAGAGCAAGGGCCTTCCCCCCAGGTCCAGGGAGGAAATCAGCCAGGAAGGCTTTCTAGTTCTGCCATCAAATGAGATTAGTAATTACAAAGTCCTCAGCACAGTGCCTGGCACATGGTACTGGCTAGTTAAATGTCAGCTACTTTTGTTGTTCTAATTAGGGCTGTTTTCATTGTTTCTGGGTCAGCAGTAAGAGGGTAAGCAGGGCTTGCGGCTTTTGGGCTCCTGACACTGGAAAGGCAGCTTGGAGGGCACTGAGTCCATCCCTGTGGTGCAGTGTAGGGCAGGAGGGGAAAGACCTTAGAACAGAGAACACAGAATGTCAGTACTGGGAGGAACCTTAGAACATGAAATAGCAGGGAAGAAAGACCTTAGAACAGGGGAGGTCACAGCTGGAGGGGCCTCTTCTTCCCTGTGCCTGCCTGGTGTCTCCTCTCATTCATGGGCAGGGACTGTTCCTTTATTTCTGTGACTGAGTAGATGTCACTGGATTGAGTTGAATCTTAGTAAACCTGCTTTAATGAACATATAAAAATAATAAGTAACAATTCCATGCCTTATAACTTGACTCAGATAGCACATGTGTGGTGCTTGCTAGAGGAGTCCAAAGACTTGGGTGCAAATCCTGGCTGTGCCCTGGATCAGCTGTGTGACCCTAGGCCTTGACTTCCTCCTAGATAGTTACCAAGGTCCACTCTTGCCTTTTGATCCTATGCGCACCATCTTCTTCTGTCCATAGAGTTAGGAAGACAAAGCCATGGATGTTCAAACAGACATCCCCTGTGGTGCCTAGTGTGGGACCACTCAGGTGAGCCATCGAGGGGCCAGGGTGGCTGTTTGGGCATCAGAGGAGCGAGTACAGGGATGGGCATCTTGGACACTTGCTCCTTCTGTTTCCTTAATCTTCTTGGCCTCAATTTCCCTATCAAGACAGGATGGAGGCCTGCCACCTACCCCTCCAGTAAGGTCATCTGAGTAAAGTTAAGAGTGTTCCATAGGTCAGAGACCCAAATCCAAGTCTACCCTCTGGCACCTCCTAGCTGTGTGATCTTTGGCACCAGAGTTCCCCTCTGCCTGCCTCAGTTTTCTTATTTGTAAAAAGGGGACTATAATAGCTTCTACCTCCCACGACCTGTGCAGATCAAATGAGAATTTATTTGTAGGCTCGCCATCAATGCTATCTATCACTTTATTATCAGTTATTATGTCATTTGCCACTGAGGTCATGGGAAGGGTATCACTGGGTATGACCTGATTGTTTGATGTACTTGTCATGCCCTCCCAGACTTCGATCCCCCAGGGAGGGACTGTGTCTAACCTAAACACAGGACTCCATGCACATTTGGTGTGGAATAAATGTCTACTGCGTGAATAAATGAGCCCCTATTTTACAGAAGAGGAAAGGAAGTTGGAGGAGGGGGACTTTTAGTGAAGAGAGGCCAGTGGAGCTGAGAGGTGCAGGCAGCCGTGGTATTTGGTGTGGCACTGTTGTGCTGTGTGCCTCTGTATTGATATTGCTCTGACTGGCTCTGTACTCCCTCCTTCCTCCCCACCCCACCTTCATCCCTGTCCCACTTCATGCCAGAGAAGTAGGGAAGGAAATATCAATTATACATATGAAATCATGCAAAATATATTTCCTCATTAGCCATGTTGTAAAAAAAAATCAAGAAAAGTAAAGTGAAAAAATTATTCTTTAATCTGCACTCAGACTCCATTGCTTCTCTCTCAGGAGGCAGATAGCATTTTTCATCCTAAGTTCTTTGGAATTGTCTTGGATCATTGTATTGCTGAGAAAAGCTAAGTCATTCTCAGTTGTTCATCTTACAATGCTACTGTTACTGTGTACAATGTTCTGGTTCTGCTCACTTCACTTACATCAGTTCATGTAAGTCTTTCTAGGTTTTTCTGAAATCATCCTCTTATCATTTCTTTTGGCACAATAATATTTTGTTATAATTATATACCACAGCTCGTTGGGTCATTCCCCAATTGATGGACATTCTTTCAATTTCTAATTTTTTGCCTCCACAAAAAAGTTGCTATAAATATTTTTGTACATAGAAGTCTTTTTCCTTTTTCTTTTTTCTCTTTGGGATACAGACCGGTCAGTATTGCTGGGTCAAAGAATATGCACAGTTTTATAGCATTTGGGGCTTCATTCCAAATTGCTCTCCAGAATGGTTGGCCAGTTTACAACTCCACCAACAGTTCATCAGTGTCCCAATTTTCACATGTCCCCTCCAAAATTTGTCATTTTCCTTTTTTGCCATGTTAGCCAATCGGATAGATGTGAGGTAGTATTTCAGAATGATTTTGATTTGCGTTTCTCCAACTGGTGATAATTTAGAGCATTTTTTCCTATGGCTATAGATAACTTTGGTTTCTTCTTCTGAAGATTGATTATGACTACTTTTTCATATCCTTTGACTACTTATCAACTGGGGAATGACTCATACTCTTATACATTTGTCTCAGTTCAGTATATATTTGAGAAATGAGACCTTTATCAGAGATGCTTGCTGTAAAAATTTCCAGCTTTCTGCTTTCCTTCTCATCTTGGCTACATTGCTTGTTTTTAATTTAATTAAAATTATCCATTTTAATTCTCGTGATCCTATCCCTTGTTTAGTTAAAAAATTTTTCTCTTATCTGACAAGTAAAATTTCCCATGCTTCTATAATTTGCTTATGATATCACTGTTCATCTCTAAATTACATACCTATTTTAATCATATCTTGGTATGTGGTGTGAGATGTTGTTCTATACTTGTTTCTTCCAAACTGCTTTCCAGTTTTCTCAGCAGTTTTTATCACATGTTGAGAGCTTGTTCTGAAAGCATGGATCTTTCGATTTATCAAACACTAGATTGCTATGGTCATATACTGCTTTATTGTACCTTGTCTATTCCACTGATCAGCCTTTCTGTTTTTTATCCAATAATACCAGTTTGTTTTTGATGATTGCCATTCTGTAATAAAGTTTGAGATCTGGTATTACTAGACCAACTTCCTTCTTTTTTTTTCATTAATTCCCTTGATATTCTTGACCTTTTGTTCTTCTAGGTCAATTTTGTTATTTTTTCCCAGCTCTATAAAATATTTTTTAGTATTTTGATTGGTACAGCACTGAATGAGTAAATTAATTTTGGTAATATTGTCAGTTTTATTATATTGGCTTGGCCTAACTATGAGCAATGAACATTTCTCTTTATTTTTATGAGAAATATTTTGTAATTGTGTTCATATAGTTCCTGGATTTGTCTTGGCAGGTAGACTCTCAAGTATTTTGTATTGTCTGCAGTTATTTTAAATGGAACTTCTCTATCTCTTCGTGCTTGACTTTGTTTCTGTTTTTTTGCATTTGTTTATGAGTTTTTTATATCCTAATACATTTTCAATTTTTGTGATGGTACAATGTACAGATGAGAAAAAAATAAGCTCCTTTCTATTGCCATCCAGTTTTCACCAGAGGTCTAACATATCTAAGTTTTCTAAAATTCTACTTTTCTCTTTAACTTCTTTCTTATTTGTTTTATGGTTACAGTTATCTAGTTCTGAAAGGTGAAAGTTGAAGTCCCCCACTAATACAGGCTTACCATTTCCTCCTTTAACTTTTCCTTTAAGAGTTTGGATGCTATGCCATTTGGTGCACATATGTTTAGTATTGATATTACTTCATTGTCTATGTTATCTTTTCAGAAAACATACTTTCCTTGTTTATATCTTTTAATTAGGTCTATTTTTGTTTTTGCTTTGATAGTCTCCATTTCAAATAGGTTTCTTATAAACAACATATTGTTGGATTCTGCTGTCTAATCCATCCTTTTATCTGCTTCTATTTTATGGGTGAATTCAACCCATTCACATTCACAGTTCTGATTACTAATTGTGTTTTTCCCTCCATCGTGTTTTTTCCCCCTGTTTATCTTTTTCTTTCTCTTTTTACCCTGTCCCTCCTCAAAAGTCTGTTTTGCTTCTGACCACTGCCTCCTTTAATCTTCCCTTCTATCAGCCCCCTTCTTCTTCTCTTATCCTGTTCCCCTCTTACTTCCCTATTGGGTAAGATAGATTCCTATATTCAATTGAGTATATATGTTATTTTCTCTTTGAATCAACTCTGATGAGCCTGATGTTTGAGCTTTGCTAGCCACCCTTCTCCACCCCCATTTTCCCCTCCACTATAAAAGCTCCTCCTTCTATATCTCTTTTATGTGAGAAAATTACCCCCTTTACCTCTCCCTTCCCCTTATCTCTCAGGGCATCTTTTTTTAACCCCTTAATTTTTTTTTAGATTATCCAATCATAGTCAGTTCACACCCGTGTCCTTTGTCTGTATATATACCTTCTGACTGCCCTTGTAATCATAAAGTTCCTAGGAGTTCTCATATAGGAATATAAACAGTTTAACCATATTAAGTCCCTTGTGATTTCTCTTTCATATTTACCTTTTTATACTTCTCTAGAGTCTTATGTTTGAATGTCAGATTTTCTTTTCTACTTTGTTTTTTTCATCAGAGTTCTCTATTTTATTAAATATCCACTTTTTGCCTCCAGGATTATACTTTGTTTTGCTGGGTAATTTGTTGTAGGTTTGTGTTCTGGAACGTCATATTCCAAGCCCTCTGCTTCTTTAATGTGGAAGCTTCCAACCTTGTGTGATCCTGATTGTGACTCCACAATATTTGAATTGTTTCTTTCTGGATGCTTGAAGTATTTTCTCTTTGTCTCAGGAGCTCTGAAATATGGATATAAATATTCCTGGGCACTTGCATATTGAAATCTCTTTTAGAAGGTGGAATTTTTCAATTTCTACTTTACCCTCAGGGCAGCTTTCCTTGATAAAAAAAAAAGGCTCTTTTTTTTTTTTTTATCATGGCTTTCAGTAGTCTAATAATTCTTAAATTATCTCTCCTTGACCTTTTTTCCAGGTCATTCCCCTCCCTCCCCCCCCCAAATATCTCACATTTTCTTCTTTTTTCTCTTCTTTTGACTTTGTTTATTGTTTCTTGATGTTTCATGGAGTCAATTAACTTCTACTTCCTCAATTCTAATTCCAATTCCATGAGCTTCATACCTATTTTTCCTTTGGCCAAGTCTGTTTGGTAAGTGAATTTTTGTGCCTCTTTTGGTAATTTTCTTGCATCACTCATTTATTTTCCCAATTATTCCTCAACTTTTTTCTTTAATTTTAAAAATCCTCCTAATCTTTTTCAGGAACTCTTGTTGGGCATGTGTCCAGTTCACATTTATCTTTGAGGTTTTGTAGTTCTTTTGACAGCAACATCTTCTGAATTTATGTCTTGATTTTTCCTGTCACTTAGAAAAGCTTTTCATGACCACCTTCTTTTTGGCTGTATGCCCATTTTTTCAACCTATTTCTTGACTCTTAATTTACGGAAGGCTTCAGGTTTCTGATATTGTTAGAGCTAGTTCTCAGGGCCCCTGTCTGAGTGATGCAAGGTAAGGAGAGTTGTGGCCCCTGCTCTCCTAGTCACCTTGGGTCTTTACCTCCCCTTCAGCCACAAATGCTAGTGCTTCTCTTAACCCTGAAACACAATATAGGCCACACAGCAGGGTCCTGCACCTCATGCCAGCAAAGCATCCCCTGGAATCTCTTTCTGACTAGTTGTCTGACCCGTTTACTGTCTCTGGGCAAAGAGCTCCTGATTCTGCCACTTCTGCTGTCACAACCACCTCTAAGGCCTGCTGCAGAGACTCAGAAAAGTGAAGTGATTTGCCCAAAGTCACTCTTAGCCAGGACCCCTTTATTCCAGAGTTGCTGGCCTTGACAGTGCTGTTTCCATCTTGGCCGAAGGTGAGTCTTTGTAAAGGACCCATGATGGTCGGTTTGCCTGACCTCTTTTGGCCTCCTCAGCCTGGAGTAGGTGAGAAAGAGGAGCGGGTGCTTTATCTACCCTGAAAGATGAGGAAAAGCCAGGCCTTTCCAACTGCCCTCCAACAAGGAATGAGCTGGTATCTCTTTCAGATATGTTCTTTTCTCCTCGTCCCCCAAAATCTCCCTGACTCCATCGCACTCCCCAACAGCTGGGTAGAGGGCATTGTCCAGCTCAGACCAGCCTGCTCCTGACTGCTTCTTTGGTTGGACACGAAGAGAAAGAACTATGATGTTCACCTCTGTGGGCTGGACCTGGGTCTTGTGCCCCATTCTTTCATCCATCCATTAAGCACCCTACTCTGTCAGGTACTGTGGTGAGAAAACAGGTGTTCCCCAGCCCATCCCCAGGATAGGAATAGGGACTGGAGCAAAGAGGCCCTCCATCACTGGGGCCCGGCTGTGGCTGTACCCATTAGAGTTTCTGAGGGCCCTGAGCAGGCAAGGGGCTGTCTCAGGCTCACACAGCCAGTGTGGACCAAAAGCAGGGCTGGAAGCCAGACCTTCCTTAACTGCTCTGCCCACTGCCTGTTGGGATTCCCTGCTGGAGGCTGGATGAGCAGTGGGGAGGAAGGCCCCAGTCTATCCTCAAATCGGACTTCCTTTGGTGAAGGAGACAGTTCGTTGTTCACACAGCTGAAACTGGGTATGAAGTCCCACCTGCATTTTACCCATAAGGGTGTGGCAACAGAGATGGCATGGGGCTTGCTGAAGGTCACTCATATAGTGAATGGCCACACTAGGCCTCGGACCCAGGCACTTCAGCACTGTGATCACATGCACCCCAGTGTGTGTGTGTGTGTGTGTGTGTGTGTGTGTGTGTGTGTGTGTGTACTCAGAAATGACACACGTGGACTTTGTCAAAGAGACACAGAAGAATTATGTAAAGGATGAGAGAAAGGTGAAATAAGGAATATTTTCCATGTTGTTAATTAAGAGCCCAAAAGCCCATTTTGCTCTGGGGGAGACTGTGATAGAGGAATCCCCCAGCTCATGGAGGGCAAGGCAGGTTGTGATTACTGGGTGCTATCACCTTGTCATTTAGCTGGATCCTGGAGGCAGCGCCCCAGGTACCTGCTCGAGATCCCATGTAGGCAGCAGGATCAGGAGAACCTTGGGGGGCAGGGGTAGCCCAAGCAGTGCATCCTGCTGGATTCTGTTTCTCTGGGCAGCCGCTCACCTGACTCCCAGCCAGGGCAGCACACCAAAGGAACTTGTCCTTGACTCCAACTGAGCAGGAAGTGCCCAGCTCCCCTTGGGTGTAGGTGGGGCTGTTCACTGGGGTTGCACTCGCCTGCCCCTGATGAAATGTTTGTGTTTTTATATGAGTGGGGCAGTTATAAAGCGCTTTCAGAGTCAACCAAGTTTCCTTTTGGCCCCTGGACATCATAGGGAGCCACAGAGCATTGGCGGGGTGGAGTGACATGGCCTTTCAAAGCCACCTCAGATGTTCAGTCTTCCAGGGGCAGCAGCAGATCTTCTAGGCCTTGGCTCAGCCTGGAGGGGGCCTGAGTCTGAATCCTCTTGTCGACCTGAAAGTTTGATTAAAAGAGAAACCAGCTAGCTGGTATATAAATTCATATTATTTACTTCCTTAAAGCTAGCTAATACACGTCTGCATGGAGCCAGGACTTTAATTCTACCTGACTGATAAAAAGAAGAAGTCTGTAGGGTTTAGAGCAATCCCAGCTCAGATTCATGATCTCCCTGTGTGTTTAACCAGATCGTGAGAAAGGGATTTTCCTATCTGAATAGGTTGTAAATACAATAAGACAAGAGAACTGACAAAGTGTCAATTGAAATTTCTACCCTGGCTCTCTGTGTTTTCTTTACCATTAACATGATGTAACATAGTATATGTCCATAAAATAGCAGATAAGAAAAGGTCCTTTATTCAGGATAGTGTCTTGGCTTAAATGGCCACAAGTAAAGGAATGCTCATGTCAGCTCCATCTGGCCTTGTAGTGATGAGACAGGAAGGGACCTTCCCTGGGTTTACTCAGAGAACAAGAAGGCCATGTCTGTTAATCCAGTCTTCTGGTTGATTAGTGCAGGCTTTGGACCTTACTGGAGTTCAAATGATCTGAAATGATTATCATTCACTAGCCCAGGACAGGGAAACAGCATGCTCTGAGGTCCCAGGGCATGGGTTCAAGGCTTACCTCTGATGCTTACTGCCCTGTGACCTTGGACAAATCATTGAAATTCCTGGGTTGGACTCAGGGTCTGAGGGGTCTCCCAGCCCCAGCACCCTGTGATCCTCTAGAAAGATCCTCTCCTTCCGCTGAATGTACATGTTTGAAGGGACCTTAGAGACCACTGAGTCTGACCTCATGTTGTTGGGATGGAAACTGAGGCCCAGAGAGGGGTCTGAGCTAGGCACTGATTCCAGCGCCAAATAGGGGCCAGCTGTCCCTCTTGGAGCTGGAGGGAAGTATGTGCCCAAGACAGTTTTCTGGGGATGGGCCTTTACCTTGGGGAGGCAGACAGGAAAGGTCATATGAGATTTAGGAGCTTGATTTCTTAGGGGAGCCAAGGAGGTGAAAAGGGAGAACACTTAACAGCCTAGGCAAAGTGGAGGACAGTGATGGGTCAGGGGCTTCAGAGCTGGATTGAGTGGGGCTGTGAATGCCAAGCAGAGGAGTTAATAGTCTGGTCCCAGAAGCTTGGGGCCCTCAGAGCTTGCAGAACAGGGTGGAGACACAGATAGTTCTCACTCTGGCAGTCGTTAGCTCCTGACCAGGAGGGTGTCTGATCTGGCAGGGGTTACAGGATTCCTTTTCTGGCTGAGTCAGTCTGGGGTCTCCTAGAACATAATGCTTTACTAAACTTGTACCCGGCACTGTGCTGAGTACAATATTATCTCATTGGTTCTCACAACACTGGGAGATAGATCCTTTGGTTTTCCCCATTAGACAGAAGGGGAAACTGAGGCAAACATAGATTGTGACTTGGCCAGGATCACACAGCTAATAAATGTCTGAGGCCCTATTTGAACTCAGGCCTTCCTGACTTCACATTCAGCACTCTGTCTACTGTACCACCTAGCTGTCCCTATTTATATAAAATGAAGGGGGGTAGATTGTAGGATCCCTACCTGATCTAAATCCGGGGATCCCATGAGCCTCTCTGGGCCTTGGGTTCCCCATGTGTAAAACTAGGGCTTTGCTGTCCTCCATGGTCCTGGCCTGCTCTAAGCCTTATGAATTTCTCTGGGCCTTAGTTTCCCCATAGGAAAGGAGAAACTAGACTCAAGGACATCCTCCTTGAGCACTCCTGGAATTCTTTCTGGGCCCCACTTAGTCCTACTCATACAATAGGAGGTTTGGTTTGGGGGACCTCTGAAGGCCTCCACCTGCTCCAAAGCCTATGATTCCAGAATCTCAGTTCCCAAGGTGCAGAGTGAGGGGTGAGCACAAGGGCCTCTCCCTGCCTGCCCTTAGTCCCCTGCCCCCAGGCTGCACTTCAGGGTTCTTTGCACTGGTCCTGGTCACCATCCATCAGATGTGAGTGGAAACAGAGGGCCTGCTCACTGAACCAATGTGCCAGCTTTGATGAGGCATGACTGAGATCTGTGCTGTCAGCTTGGTGGGGTGAGCGAGGTAGGGAAGAACTGTGGTCAGAGGATGGGCTAAACACTGCAGGAAGGCCTGCTTGGAGGTGGCTCACCTGGTCCCCGGAGTCCTGAGGGACTTGTGAGCAGGTCAGGGCAGAGCTTGGGGAAGAGGGGCCCAGGGCCAGGGCAGCCCCAAAGCCCTCTCTCAGACCAGAGGTGCAGCCATTGAGCCAACCATGGGATATTGGGGACGTTCCCGAGATGGTCAGAGCCCAGGCCTCAAACTGAGAGGGCTGGACCTTAAGAGGTTTTCAGAAGGGGAAATTGGGGCCTACTCAGGGAAGCCAACGTTGGCATTTAATAAATATTTGGTGACCATGGCAATGACTGGAGAATGAGGGGAAGCTGTAGCCAATGCTGAGCATCTTCTCTGCCTCGTTCAGATGAGCTGGTTGAGGGTGGGGGCTAGAAGTGGGCCAGGCTGGCAGGAAGCCGCTGCCATCTTTACTTCCACTCGCCTGCTGCCGTGGTTTTAGAGCGGAAGCCTCTTTCCCTGTTTCCTTGCCAGGCTTTCCTCCCAGGGACCCATCTGGTGCCTCCCCACAGCAGGCCACATTCCCAGCTGTGGAGCGTTGGCGGCCCTGCCATGGAATGCCAGGACAGGCAAGCTTGACAGCCAGTAGCGGCTTCCCCAGGGTCTCTGTTCTCACCCACTCAGCATCTGGACTCTCTGGCTTTCTGGGATCTAGTTAGAGAGGCTGCTATCCCCATGAGAGCAGGAGAGGGCTGGGCCTTCCTTAGGGGCCTCAGAATATTTCCCATCTCCTCCCACAATGTTCTGCCCCATCATCTGGGGGCCCACTGTGGGTGCAGGTGACCCCAGAATACCACAGGGATGGTAGCTCCATTGGGAAAGCCACCCACTGAAGTGGCAGCAAGTTAAGAAGAGAAGCTTGGCCCATGTCTCCTGACCCATCACATCACGCTGTGTCAGGGGAAGAGTCAGATTCCAAACGGGGAAGGACCCAAGGATTGTGGAGTCCAGCCCCCATTCCCTTTACAGATGAGGAAACTGAGGCCCCGCGAGGTGAGGTCGCTGCTCCTCTAGGGCAGAAGAGTGCATTTAGGGTTACTCTGAATCTCAGTTTCCTTATCTGTAAAATGGGAGTCACAAGAAGTCTCCATTTCCATCAGAAGCACCGTGGGGAGCATAGGTTCTCACAGATAACCTTGCTGAAGTGGGGGCTCTGGAAGACTCTGGACAAATCACTACCTCTCTGGACTTCAGTTTGCTCACCTGTAAAGTGGTCTGGGGAGGGCTTTGATGGCCTCTGAGGCCCCTTCCTGTTGGAGATCTAGAACCCTGGGCCCCCAGGATCCTCGAGACCTGGAAGACCCTGCTTGTCTGTATTTTGGGAGCCACACTGGTGGTCTGCTATCAAACCAGTCAGAAAAAGGACTGGGCCTGTGTCCTGATGGGTCCCACAGCCAACCTGAGCCCAGAGTCCTTTCCTGATACTCTCCGGTGTCTGTGGTCATCCTGCTGTGATCATGGAGGCTTGTGGTGGACTGAGCAGTCCAAGAGATGGCTGGGGGGATAGAAGAGCTTTGAGGGGCTTCAATGGAGGGCTGTTGGGCCAGTCCTCTATTTTATAGGAAGGGAAACTGAGCCTTAGAGAGTGCAACTGACCAGCCCTGGGCTTTCACAAGTAGGAGGTGTCTGGAGAGGTATTAACACAGGCCTCCTGACTCCAAGGCCCATGTCTGACCACCACCAGCTTCCTGGCTTGGGAATCTCCCGAGAGAAAGTGATTGGAGAGCAGAGAGACTGGGCACTGGCTAATCCTGGCATGAGGAGGAAGAGAAGGGGGAGGGGGCATGCCCTGCTGTTACTCGGGAGGGAGGTAGAGTCAGAGCATAGAGCTTTGGGTGTCCCAGCCACCCCAGTCAAGGATTCTTGAGAGGCGGCTTGTGACTACGTGGGCCAGCACGGGGAGGGGGAGAAGGGGGTGCACTTCATTTAGCCCCTCTCACCCCCCCTCCTCTTTTGCTCTCCCCCTCCCTCTTCTATTTTCTCTCTCTGCCCCCCAATCTTTCTCCCACTCTATCTCTATCCCCCTCTTCTTCTCTGTCCTCTCCCTTTTCTTCTGTTTCTTTGTCTCCCCCTCTCTTCCTTCCTCTCTCTCTCCTCTCTCTTTCTCTGTCTCCATCTTTTTCTCTCTCTCTTCTTTCTCTCTGTTACTGTCTCTGTCCCTGTCTCTCTCTCTCACACACACACACACACACACACACCCCGTTTCTTGTCCTGCACCCCGTTTCAGTTAGGCACCAGGCTCTGGACCAGGCTGCAGGCATGGTAGATGAGACTGATTTCAGGGAGGAAAACAACACAGCTCCAGGTAAAGCAATGCCAGTGTTTTGGGAGGCTGCCTCCCTGAGCCCTGAGGGGTGTGCCCAGACTGAGAGGGCAGGGCAGAGCCTAGCATCCATAATCATCTGAGAATCAGCTGGAGGAAGAGAAGGCTTGAGGCTGTGCCAGGTGTTGGCTGTGCTGCCCCTGGCAGCCTCACAAGGCAGAACCAGGGGCAAACTGAGGCTGGATGCCAGGATCCCAACCTGACATGAGAAGGCTGTTTGAAGTGGCGGGGCTGGCCAGAGCCTTTCCCACCCCACTCAGGTGAGGGGGCTGACAGGAAAGAGGGCAAGTAGTAAAATGATTTTTAAAATTCAGTGAAATAAAAGAAAAGCTGATCAAGAAACATAGAAGACCTGGTAGTCTTCTTTTTAAAACTTCACTCAGTGTGTACCTGTACCTGGCCGGTCCTGAGAATATGAAGATAAAAGGTAGACTCTCCCTGCCCCCGCCTCCAGATGACATGGTCTAACAAATAGCAGACCTAGAGTAAGTAAAATGTCATTTCAGGATGCTCTGGCCACTCTGGACAAAGTAAATACAGGGTGATTGATTGGTGTGGGGCACCAGTAACTGGGACCTGGGTTCTTGAAGGAGATGTTCTTAGAATTGAGACTCAAAGGAAGGAGAGGTGAGCAAGGATGAATTTCTAGGCAGGCGGCACAGTCTGTGCAAAGGCATGGAGGGCATATGGGCAGGAGGAATTTTTGACTCAGATTCAGAGCAGTAATGTGTAATCAGCCTGGAATGGCAGCTGGAGTCAGTTTGAGATGGGCTTAAGTGTCTGCTTAAACAGTTTAGGAACGTTTACAGACTTCCAGGCCTCGAGGGTAACGGTCAGAGATGACAATGACCAGCTGTACTTCTTTATTCCATCTGGGTTGAGGCCAAGAAGGCCCCAGGGACTCTCTGGGAGCCTCTAATTTCCCCATCTGTAAATTGGGCACGATGCTATGGCACCCCTCCCAAGGGTGGGAAGAGAGATCACATAGCACACCAAAAATAGTCAGAGGGTGGGGGTGGGGCTGCAGGATGTGACCTGGGTGCTCATCCTTGCCACCCCAAGCAACCTATTCAGGCTCTCCTCTCCTTTTTCTCTTGCCTGGGGAGGGGTTGGGCAGGCCAGCTGTAAGGTGAGGGGGTCAATGTGAGGGGCAAGGCCAGGGAAGGCCTGGGAGGATCACAGCTTTCTGGTCTGTGTGTCACAGAGCTCAGGAACTCAGCCTCAGAGTCAGAGAGGGCAGCCCAGCGAGCTCAAGTGGTTTAGTTTGAAAGGGCAGGAAGTTGTAGGTGCAGGATGGGGACCCTGGTCTCCTTCCTCCCAGCTCAGCCTCCTCTCTCTCTCTCTCTCTCTCTCTCCCTCTCTCTCTCTCTCTCTGGAGGCAATTGAAGTGAAGTGACTTGTGCAGGGTCACGCATCTAAAGAGTGTCTGATGCTGGCACTCTGCGTATCAGCTGAGTCCCTCATCCGACATCCTCCACAGTTGGTCACATAACCTCTGCTTGAATATATCTAGGGATGGGGAGCTCACTACTTCTCACAGCAGCCCATTCCCACCCTGGCATTGTTAGGAAAGCTTTCCTGACACCCAGCCTTGACAAGCCTCCCTTCTGCTTCTTCCCTCTGCTCTGAATTCTGCCTATCAGCACCAACTGGAGCAAAGCAAATCCCTCTCCCCTAAGACAGCTCCTCTGCAGATACCTGAAGACTGTGATCATCTCACAGCACCGTCTGTGTGCAGGTCCCTGTGCTAGGGCCTAGAGAAGATAAAGGTTCCAGTCTCCTCATCCCCCACACCCCCTTCCCTAGGTCTTCCCACCTCCATACTGAAGCCCCAGCCTCTCCCAGTGGGTGCAGGGCTAGCGTTCCTGCCTCATTGCCTATTCCATCCATCCTTCCTAGCCCACAGCACTGCCCACAGACAGCAATCTGTGGCTGTGACGCCAACTTTTCCTGGGAGGTGCCTGGTCACCGGAGCAGCAGAAGGAAGGGAGGAAGTCCCCAGACCGCAGAGGAACAGCTGGCAGGGCAGGGCCCCATCACCCCTGTGGGCGGCTCCTGCAGCCTCCGCCAAGGGGCAGAGAGTAGAGGGTGTGACCAATGGCTTCCTCCCAGGACCCTGGGAGGTCCAGCATTAGAAATGTTTCCATGAGGCTTAAGGTGTTTTTAGTGAGGAAAGTGAGGCTGGGGGGTGGCTAGGGACTGACCCACAGCCACCTAGTTAGAGAGGCGAGAGGTGGGGCTGAAGCCTAGCTCCTTTTAAAACAAAGGAGAGGTTAGCCCAAGAGGAGGCCAGAGGGTCGTCTTTGGCACGGCACTGGGTAGCATTCAGAGGTGGTCAGGACAGATGTTAATTAGCCCACCTCTTTGGCAGGGGAGGAAAAGACCCCCCCCACCTATAACACCCCCCCCAGGTCTTCAGGCTTCAGATCCAGCGCCTTTCCCTGCCAGCTACTGCTATCCCTTTCTGACCAGTCAGTGGAACAAGGTGCCACAGGCGTGGGCAAGGGAGGGCTTGGGATAGGTGAGTATAAAGCTGCTTCTGGGCAGCAAGGAGGGGCCTTGGTGGCTTTCTGGGCCATCTCCCCAGTTCTCCAAGGAAGGGGCACACAGTTCCTTCTGAAGCAGGACATGCCTCTCGGATGGGGCATCTGCCTCCCTGCTGCTTTTCATTCTGACCTCCGGGCTAAGCAGATCAGAGCTCACCCCATTATCTCACGATGGCCCCTAGAATACCAGACAATAATAGTCTGCTCCTCCCCTCGTTCCCTGGGTAACTCTGTCTCTAATCTTCTCTACATCTCGGGCCACATCTTTTGGACATGAGTGTCCTCCCAACGTGTGACTTCTGGAGTGGAGCTCCATGTGGTCTGAGAAGGGCGGAGGACAGAGGCACAAGCCTCTCCCTAGACCTGGACATGGTGCCCTGTGGAAAGAGCACTGGCTCAGATCCTGCCATTGAGGCTCATTGCCTATGTGACCTCCAATTCCCTGGGCCTCAGTTTCCTTGATTATAAAATAAGGTGGTTGGACTGGATGGCCCCTTCCAAATGTAAGCATATTGTTTCTTAATGCAAGCTAGATCTCATGAATGATTTTTGACTCTGGTACTACGCCAAGTCTTGTCCCCACTATGACCCCCAGATCATTTTCCATGCATGCTCTGGTCTAGCCTTGCCACCCACTCTGTATTCAGGCAGTTGGTTTGGGTTTTGGGGCCTGATCTTGCTGTTGGCTGGCACAGAAGCTTTGGCCTGCTCTTTCCAGCCTGGGCTGGTTTGCCCTCTTTGGGCACCCTGGAACCCCCTACTCCTGAAAGCTGCCATCTTAGTTCAGAACTTAGTGTGGCCTCCTCATCAGGCTGGCCCTGCTGCAGCTCAGAACTCCTGGGTTCAAGCAATCTAGTACTCAGCGCAGTGCCTTGACATATAGGTGCTTAATAAGCATTGATTGATTGTGGCACCGGCCTCAGCTCTCCAGGAACTGGGACCATTGGCCTGTAACTGGTTGTTTGGTCTGTCAGCGTTTTTAACCACGTGGTAGTTTTTATATTTACACAGGAGATGAATAGTTACCTCCTTATTGAGAGATGCTGCTGTTGGGCTGGGATGGTGGTAGTAACCTCTGTCTTTCCCCCATTCCTTCCTTCCCAGGGACTCTGACCGTCATGTAAAGGTGAAGCATCGAAGTTCTGTGCTGAACATGCTCAAAAGGTTTGACAGAATCAGGTTCAGAGGTCACAAGAGAGACGAATTCCTCGATTTAGCTGAGTCACCCAACGCGTCCGACACAGAGTGTGGCGATGAGATCCCTGTGAAGATCCCTCGGACGTCAACCCGAGTCGGGGAGGAGCTACGAGACCTTGTGAGTTGTCAGAGGATTTCTTGTAAGCCCGATAGGGAGGGAGTAGTGTTGCTGCAGGCAAGGCTTGCTTTCTGCCTGTTGCCGCCTTCATTACTGAGCCAGCACAGCCTTCCAGGCCCTCTCTCAGTGAGACAGTCATTCACTTCTCCAGCTAGACAGTCAGAGCTGGTTATGCATTATTCTTCTCTTTTCCTTTGCATTATCTCAGAAAGCTCCCTCCAAATTTCCTGGTGTTCCGCACACGTGGTAGTCTGAAGTCCAACCCGTTTACACGTTCCCCAGTTGAAGGCCATGGAGGGTGCTCCCAATGCTTCCTGACTGAAGTAATGCTGCTCTGAACATCTTTGACCAGGGAATTCTCATGTGTAGAACACTGCTTTCAGGCATTTTGCTCACAGTGGAACAAAGGGTGCAGTCCTTTTGGTGACTTTGACCGTCCTGCCAGATTGCTCCCCAGGAAGACGCTTGAAGGGAGCAGTTCTGCCAGCCGTGAGTCAGTGTGCCTTGGGTTCCCTTCATCCCCACCAACAGAGGACTTGGGGGATTTTTGATATTTTTTGCCTGTTTGATGAGTATGAGGTGTTCATCAGAACTGCTTCTCATGTATTACCACTCATGTAGCGACAACTAATCTTTCGTTTTTCCTTTTTTTAGTGAGTTCTTTTAACTCGGCTAGTGCTTGTGAATGTTGTCAAACTGCGATTCTTACCCTTTCATGTGCCAAGGCCTCCTGGGCAATTCGGGAAAGCCTGTGAACTTCTCAGAATTAGGGTTTTAAATGCATAAATCAGAATACATAAAATTACAAAAGAAATCAACTATATAAAATACCTTTTTCAAAATATTTGTGTAAAAGTTCATGGACTGTCAAAGTGCTTTCCAGAGACAGAGATCCCACTTAGCTGATAGGGAAACTGAGGCCCAGAGATGTTGAGGCTCACCTGGGGTAACAACGTCATTATCAGATCTGGGAGTGCCATCAGAGCCTCGTTTCGGAATGGACCTCCTCACCGAAGGAGTCAGACCTAGACAACAGATGCACAAATCACAGTAGCTCATGTCCCTAGAGAACTCCCATATCTACAAAGCCCTTTTCGGAGCCTGACCTTCTGAGGGAGCACTAAGAAGGCACAGGGGCTTTCGCCATCAGGGAGCTCTGGTCCCCTATTCTCTCTGCAGTGTGAGGGGAGGAAGGATTTCTTCCTCAGGAGTCTCATTCTGTCTGTACATAATGGGCAACCACGACAGGAAGGCAGGCTCTGGGGCTCACATACTCTGTGTCTTCCGTTGGCCAGTGGCTGACAGGCTCTGCCTTATCCAGTGAGGGACTGGACTGAACTCTTGCTAAGTAATTAAGGCCCCTTACCTATAATCTCATGCTTGGGGGCTGGGCTCTGCCAGGTCCAGCACCATGGACACCATTTGATACAACAGATGGCCCTCTTCCATGTGCTTTGTTTCCTAAAGTTCAGGAGGCAGTGGTTAGCTCTATTTTACAGATAGGAAAACAAGGCCCCAGGCCACCTCTCCAATCTGACTTCTACCAAAGTGTCCAAGGGAGGGGCCAGGTCCACACTCAACTGGAAACCTTCCTTCACCGGTAGTAAATGAGTTTAAGCAAAACAAATCAATATATTACCTGTCTCTGATGTGTATGCCTTGTTGTGCACCACATTGTTACCAAGAGAAGCAGGGTGTGTCTACCCTCTGTTTACCCAGGGCACACTGGTGTAGATAACCTGGGATCCTGAAGCCTGAGGCTCCCCAGTCCCACACCACAGACATTATTGGAGTTCTCCATCACCGGCTGAGTGGGCTGACCCCTGAGGGAGCTCTCTCATTGTCCTGTCCCCCATCTTCTCTCCCAGCTCCACTCAAAGCAGGCCTGAGGCCTGGCCTGAATTCCCAGCCAGTTCATGAGCTGTGCTCTGTGTCATGGTCAGAGGCCAGGAAGCCTTACCCGCCCCACCCGGGCACTTGCTCATCAGTCCTCCAAGATAGGTGTGTTCCAAGCAGGCTCTACTTGGCAGGCACTGGTAATTTTCTGGGAGCATTTTTTAGGTAATATTAATCTTTTATAATAGGACAGTGTCTGCACTTTTGCTTCTGGCTGTAATTAATAATTTACTTGGGATTTTTAGTAAAAGGTAGACATCGCCTCAGTTTGTTGGCTTTTGTCCACCAATCCCATTAATCTGGCGGGGAGAGAGCTGGGGCAGGGGTGGGGGGGTGGGTGGGAGGTGGAGAGCAGCACTACTTCTGGCCCCTGGGGTGGCCCACAGACCCAGAGATTCTGGGATGGTGTGTGTGTGCAGAAGATGGTGCCTGACTAGGGTCTTGAAGGAGAGGGGAAATCTGTGAGGCAGAAGGGAGGAGGGAGTGCATTCTAGGCATGAGGGCATGACCAGGGCAAAAGCATGGAGAAGGGAGAGGAACAGAGAGAAGTCCAGTCTGACTGGATCAAAGAATGCCCAAGTGAGTCTTGAAAGCTAGACTGACCTGTCTCCCTTCTGGGGCCTAGACACATCAGGGCTCCAGCTGTGGGGAGCCAAGGTCCAAGAGGAGAAGGTCCAGGCCAAGGCAGGGGATGTCCTTGTGAGAGCAGAGATAGTGACTCTGAGCCCAGGCCTAGGGGCCATCTCCACCAGGTCCACATGCTTTCTTTGTGGTGCCCTTCACATGTGGGATTGTTTTTTCTTGGTGATGCCGCCTCTGCTCCCATGTGTGGCCGTTTCTCAAAGTTCTCTCCTCCTGTCTCTCTCCCCCAAAGTCTCTCTGTGGTTCCAATTTCCACTTCTCTGATTCCCAAGTTGATCTATATCTCAGCTCCTGTTCTGCCTGCTAGACATTGCCATCTGCCAAACCTCAGAGTGCACATGGCCAAGACCGAACTCATTGCCTTCCCCAATAAACCTAGCCTACTTCCCAATTTCCCTGGTACCACCAGCCTTCCAGCCTTCTGACCTTGAAAACTCCCCTCCAGTGGCATGGATGTGTCCAGTGATATTTAGTCACCACAGGCAGGGACATCCTCCAGTGTCTCTCCTACACAAAAGTGGCCTCTCCTGTGCTGCAGGCCCTCATCCCAGTCTCTTGGGTTATTGTAGTGGCTTCCAAATCTCAATCTTCCCCAGCGGCCCCCCACACACACATACACATACTAACATCTTCAGTCTCTCTCCCCTCCAGTTTACCTTTCCCCCACTTGCCAAAATGAGCTTTCTAATGCACAGGTCCAACCAAGATAGAGCATCAGGAAGAATATTGGGCTGAAAAGGCAGGATACAAGGTTCTAAATTCTGCCTCAAGTCTTGAGATGATCATGGACAAGGCCCTTAGTGACTCAAAGTATCCATTTCCTCATCTGTAACATAGAATAATACTTAGAGTTGGCAAGGAAGGTATATTGTAAACATGTGCCTGGCACACAGGAGGCACCTAATAAGTACCTGTCCTCTTAGGTCTCCTGCCTGACCTGCCATGTGGCCCTTCTTCCCCAGCCAGCTCCAAACTATATGACATAGGGGTTCTCCTGGTGTGCCTTCCCCAGGGACAACATGTGGGTGTGGATGTGTAAGCACAGAGCATGTCTAATTCATTGCTGTGAGGAGCTCCAGGTGTGCAGACCTCCCTCCCTGGGCCTCCAGGCACAAACCTACTAAGTTATTTCAAAAGGGAGGGAGTGTTGTCCCTTTGGGGGACTCAGGAAGGCAGCCCCTGAACTGGGCGTCAACAGAGGGCATCCCAGGCTGCTAGGCCATGGACTTTGCTCGGTCCCTTTGCTTTGTTTGCAGTTTGGTAGCTGTGGTGACATCATGTCCATGTGACCAACATGGTGAAGTGTCCTCCTCCTGCTATTGCTCCTGGTTCTGCCCCTGCAGCCAATGAGACCAGGGCTGGCCCTTCCTTCAGGACAGCCCTTCAAATACCTGAAGACAGACTGTTGTTTCTTAGTCCTCTTTACTCCATCCTGAACAACCCATCCTCCTAAGACATGAATTCGAGACGCTTCACCATCTCAGACTGTGATGCTCTGACTGAGGTCTGCCAAGGGCAAACACAGTGTGACCATCAGCTCTTGGTTCCTGGAAGTTTTGCCGCTGTTCGTGAAGCCCAAGATGGAATTAGTGTTTCTGGCTGCCCCATCCTACTGTTGCGTCACTGGGCTTGTGGGCCACAAAGCCTTCCAGATCTTTATCAGAACAACCATTCTCCAGCTATCTCTCCCCAAGCTTCTGGAAGATGACTTTTATGAACTTCACACAAATCCCTAATATATTCTTCTTCAGGTCTGGTCCGCTCCTCAAGCCTTCTGAACCCTAACTTTTTAGTTCTTCCTCCCTGGGTGCTTTGTGTCCGCTGTAAAGCTGATAAGCATACCACATATACCCTTATCTGAATTCTGGATAAAAATGATCCATAGTGCGGGGCCAAGCGCAGATCCCTGGGACCCTGCCACAGTGGCACTGAATCATTGACAGAGCAGTTCTGAGGCCAATCAACCAGCCTCTTCTGACTCCATTGGACTGAATCCACTCTGATCCTTGTTTTCTGCAAGATTTGCAGGGATCTTTTAGGTAAAGTCTCTCAGGAGCAACCCCTCATCTGCTAATTCAGTAGTCCTCTCAACAAAGAAAATGAGGTTCGTCTGGTGTGACCTATGCTTGATGCGACCGGAGCTAGCTCTTGGGAATGACTACTTGGCTTTTTCCAGGCATGCCAACTGTCTCTTCAAGAATCAAAGGCAGGCTCCCTGGACTTGACTTTTTAAGCACCATTCTCTTCCCTTTTTAAAAAACAGGATATTTGCCTTCTCCTGTTTTCCATGACCTTTCACATAATCTGAGGCGGACTCTCTCTGCACCATATCACAGTGCCTGTCCCTACTGATATGACTTTGCATTTATAAGAGTTTTGTACTCTGAAATGACTTTGTACTTCATACAGTCAATATTTGGTGTTTCCCCTTGGTCAAATGTAAACCCTCTGAGAGCAGGGACAGTTTCGTTTTGACCCTGGTATCCTCAGAACCTAGCTCTATGGTCAGCATGTACCAGGCACCAATAAATGCCAGTTAAATAAAGCACCATCTGTCCAAAGGCAGAGAAAAGGGAGGGGGGTGGAAGAGATGGGGGGAGAGAGAGAGAGAGAGAGAGAGAGAGAGAGAGAGAGAGAGAGAGAGAGAGAGAGAGAAGTGTGCATGAGAAACAGGTGCCAGGTCAGTACATCTGCATTGGAAAGGAGGGGAAAGGTATATAGCTGATATAGAGATATAGCTGGAAAGGGAGGTGAGCAGAGGCAGATTGTGGCAAGCTCTAAATGCCAGGCTGAGGTTTGGGTATTTGCTCTGGAGCAAATATAAGCTATTGAAAGTTTTAGAGGTTGGATGGCGGTGACATGCTCAGACAGTTTGGCCACTGTGTGGAGGATGAGAGGAGACCATGTGCCAAGCACTGTGGAGCGTGTGAGCAGTCTGAGAAAGCAATCATCTGAGAAAGAACAAATGTAGCTTCAGGGCCCCATGGAGTCTGGCTGATGATTAAGAACAAGTCACAATCACCTCCCTGGCCCTAAGACCCCATCTCCTTCTCCTGCTGGCTAGCTGTGTATTCCAGGTCTCCCTTGGCATGCCCTCCTTACCCCCAGTATAAGCCCAATGAGGACAGGGCCTCCCTCTTCCCCCACCTCACCCTGAGTTCGGCAGCCAGGGGCCATGGGGTTGGGTCTCTCCAGGCCCAAGCCCTCGTCACTCATGTTGTAGCCTGACTTCTCACTTACGCACAGTATGCAGAAACGCCTGGGATGTGCTAAGAGGCACCTTTCCCCTTGCCCAGCCCTCAGAAAGTAGGGCAGCCCCCACCTCTTGGATGGCAGCCTTTGTCATTGCTCCTGCTGGAAACACCAGCCTGCCCCTTCCCCCGCCCTGATAGCAGGAGATATTTGTAAGTGGCCATCTGCAGGCCTTGGTCTCCTGGGATCATAGCACCCTGTTCCTCCCAGGCTGTGCCGGGCTCTCCCATGGGTTGTCATCTCTTTCCTCGGGGGCTTTCTCTGGGAACCCCTGGCAGCCTTCCCCATGGGACTTCCCCAGAGGGGCACACATGATCTGCCCAAGGTCAGAGGTACCCAGAAGGTGGGTTTGTTAGGTTAGCCCAGCTCCTCCACCCTTCTGTGGCTCAGGGTGGTTTGCTGAGCTCTGCCTGCCCATCAGCTTCTGGGAGTGGGCCACTTCCCACCAGAGAAGACAGGAGGGCTTAGCAGGCTGGCTACAGGTGGTTCCTCCCTTCCCCAGCCTGGCCTCTGGGACTTCAAGCCCCAGTGGGCTGTAGCAGAGCCATTGGGAGGAGCCTGGACCAGGGGCAGGGGGGCCCCAGCTTGCTGAGTTCTGGCAGCCCAGTACCCATGGGCTGGTTCTCTGTGGTGAGCCAGCTTGGGACAGGAGCCTGTCAAGGGGAGATAGCCCTCCTCAAACTCTGCACTGTCCTTGTTCCTCCAGGCTGGGCCGGGCACCCTCATCATGGCAGCTGGAGTCCAGGATTATAACCGGACAGAATTTGATCGACTAAATGAAATCAAAGGGCACTTGGAAATTGCTTTACTGGAAAAACACTTCTTACGTAAGTTCCAGAAAACAACCTGGGATGGGTGGGGTGGGGCGCTTGGAGCTGGAGGGGGCCCATCAGTCGTGACAGGGAATCGTCCACAGCTGGGAGAGTGCGGGGGGCTTCAAGGACACCCACCAAGGTCTCCAGAGCTTCAGCCCAGAGGAGCAGCTGGTAAAGGAGAAGGCTTCTGGTCCCACTCAAGACAGACAGGTGGGGGAAGTTGGCAGGTGTCTGCCTGGTCCTCAAGAAGCTGGCTCTGGGTGAGGCTGTGGTGGGATCCCACAGCCAGGCCAGAGCAATTTTAGAACCTTGGAGAGTGGCATTCTTTAGGGAGCCTCTCCTTTCAGGGTCTAGGACCCTTGGATTCTGGGATTGTGACCTCCCTTCCCCAAGGGGCCGAGGTGTAGCCTGAGTCTATTCTGAGTCTGTGTGGCTTCTGCAGGCTAAGCCATCCCCATTGAACCAGGCTGCTGGAGAGGGCCTGCCAGGCCTCAGGTCTCACTGAGTGACTGAGCCCGGAGCTTGGCCTGTCCAAATGTCCCATAAAACCAGTACCTGGATCAACTTCCAGGAATAAGAATCCTTTTCTTAAGATCCCTGCCCTCTGCTTTCATATAGGATGGGGAGCTCACCACCTCATATGGCAAAACTATCCAACAGATAGCAGAGTTGGAACAGACTTTGGAGATTGCAGTGAATGAATTTAACAAAAGGGTAAACTGAGACCCTTCTCTGCACAAAATCACTTATTAACAGGAGCATCTTACAGAATAATAAAGGATGGGTGTCATGATAGTAATTCTGAGAGACAAAGATCTGAGGGCAGGGAATGTATGAGTTAGGCTGGAAAGAGGTCGGGTGACTGGTCTGCCTCAGTGACCTGGAGTGAGGCCTGACATGTCTTCCTTCTGACTGGCCTGACAGTACATCACCGGCAGTGTCACCAAGTGGGCCAGCCCTCAGGGCCCCCCCAACTTTGGTTTTCCTCCTTCAGACCTTTGATTAGGAGGCAAGGGCAGGAGCCTGGTCCCCCGCAGGGACCCAGCCTAAGCTGGTTCTGTGTCTGTGGTGTAGACGGAAGTGTGAGCAGAAGGGAGGGGGACACACAGTGATCACAGTACTCAATGCCCCACCCATCAGAAATGGGGTCTGAGGCAGTGAAGAGGAACAGAGGGTCACAAGCAATGTTGGTTCATAAGAAGTGCCCATCATATCCTCCTTCCTGGGACTGCCTCAGTAGCCCTCTCTGTGACTTGTAGTCCTGCCCTGAGACCAGATGGAGCTAACCTGGCCTCCTCCCCCCAAGGTGGGTGGCCCAACCCCCAAATGTCCCCACAGATGTCCCAGGGCCTCTGGCATTCCTCGAAGGGCCTGGTCTTTAGGCAGAGCATAAGCACCTTTTTGTTTTGTCTCTGTTTAAGCAGCACTTAGAACAGGGCCAGGCACACAGTAGGATCACAGGTCCTCCATCTGGAGCTGGGAAGAAACTTAGAAACCTTGGGTATGAGTCCCTCATATTACAGGTGAGAAGACTGACTTGGCCCATCACCCAGGTGGTGAATGACAGAGGAGAATCCAAATCCCAACCCTCTGACTACATCTACAGGGGACCAGGCTCCTGTCCTTGCCTTCCAAAGGTCTGAAGAAAGGAGACCAAAGAGGGGGGAAGCTGATGGAGGTGGCATGACCATTCTCCCCGAGGGCCAATGATGTGCCATCAGACCACTCAGAAGGAAGACACATGGGGTAGCCCTCACTCTGGGTCCTGGAGAGAGTGATCTTCCAGTATCTGTCTCCATTATGAAGGAAAGGCAAGAGAAAAGAGGGCTGCATGAGGATGGTGTCGTGAATGGGGCGACTCAGACATGGTGTGCGTGGCTCCAGGAGGCAGGGAGGCCACTTTGGGCTTTGCTGAATCAATGTGACGTATCCTAAAGTGGAATGAGATACCCTGTAATGTAATGAGCTCCCCATTCCCAGAGGCATCCCAGCACAGTCTGGGGGACCCATCTGCTGTCCTATCTGACTAACAGGAACCTGGGATGGCTATATTTCTCAATAAGTGGACCTGGCTGCTCCTGAGGGGGAACCCAGGGAGCAGGCTTGGTGGCAGACAAGACACTCCCTGTCTGGGCCCACTTTGTCCTTAGTCTCTGCAGGGGTGCCCTGAGGGCTCCCCAGCCCTCATCTCTCATTGTTACTGTGGGAGAGAACATCTGAAGAGGGGCCTGCTGCCTACAAAAGCCTAGGGCTTCCACCCCAGGAACCCCTCAGCCCCCATCCCCAGGGTCCTTCAACCTCTCTCTGGTTTGTCTTTGGCAGGGAAGGCCCCCCCCCCCCACCCACCCACTACACTGAATACTGAGCTGAAACAGATTTTCAAAGGCCACTGGCATTTGGAAGCCCTGGGGCATTCCAAATGGGGATCCTCATTGTTAATATAAGGTTTGGTGGGGGTGGGGCCTTTTCTGTCTTTAGGAGGGAGAACTGACCTAAAGTCTAGGCCTGATGTCCAGTGGAGGGAAGGCAGATTGATGTAGGCTTTGGAGGCTGAGGAATTGAGTTTGAATCCTGATGGTAGGGGTATGCCCAGTCTGGAGAGCAGTGAATGGTCTTATTTGTTTGGAACACAGGCATGAAGCAGAGATGTGGGGAATGCATCCCCACGGGCAGGTGGGAGTCAGATGGGAGGGTGCTGAATGACAGGCTGAGGCGTTTTATTTCACCCCAGAGGCAGGAGGGAGCAGCTGATCCTTCCAGGGCAGAGGGGCTAGATGGGCCAGGACGGAGCGCCCAGCCGGGTCTGCCATGGTCCATTCTATGCTCCTGGGGCTTAGGACCCAAGTGCATGTTTGACCACCAGCAAGCAGCAGGTGGAGGTGGGTGCCGTCGCAGCTCTCGGCTCAGAGTTTCTGTATTCCTCTTTGGTGGGCCCAGGTTGAAGCTCTGGAGGGCATCATCCACAGGGGAATGAGTTCACAGTTCGCCCCCTCCTCAGTCCTGGTGGGTGGAGTGATGCCCACGTGGGGCTCTAATAAGGAGGATGTGAGAGCAATACCTGGGGAAAAGGGCCGAGTACAGACATTTCAGGATGCAGAATTCAGTTTCTCCTTGGGCTGAGTGGACCCCGTTCATTTGCATGGAAGCAGGAGCTGTGTAGACAGGAGCCTCAGGATTAATGCCTGGCTTAATAAAACCCATCCCCCAGGGGACTTTGGGGCTCAGCAGCAGGCTTTTGGGGGGCCTCTCGTACCCCTGACCTTCTGTTCTCAGGCCCCTCAGCACTCTGAGGTTCTACTTCATCATCTCCCCTGCCCCTCCTTCAGGAAGTCCATTAGCTCACCATCTTTCAGGGAGAAGAGATAATAGCCTACAGACCAAGATGCTTTTTCTTCGCTTATTAAGTATTAAAGAGTACAAATGGTTGCCTAAGCAGGTGATGAGGCTCAGGAATATTCTGGTGAAGTCATCAGACCCACAGCTCCCTCCCAGGGCTGGGAGGCCATCCCCCTGTCCTGGCTGCAAGCACCACATTTATCTTGAGACCCCTGTTCCCTTGGCCTAGGATGGCAGTGGGAGGGGAACTTCTTACACCATCCAGCACAGCTTGAATGGGCTTCTTCCCCCAGCTCAACTTTGGCTGGGCTCCTCGAGAAAGGACTCCCACCTTTCTTCTATCATGAGCCTTGAGGTAGGGCTTAGAGCTGACCTGACATCCAGAAAAATAACTAGCCTCTTAACAGCTCATGTTCCTAGAGCACTTTATGTACCCATGCAGCCTCACAACCTGGGAAGCACAGGCTGTGGTTATCCTCATTTTATAGATGAAGAAACTGAGAAAGAGGGCAGTGAAGTGACTTCCAGGGTCTAGCCACTCCATCCACTGTGCTATCTAGCTACCTCCTGCCCCTGATTCAGCCCGTGAGCTCAGGCACTTGAGTTAGTCCATTTATTTATCACATGACAACCCAGAAACTCCATTCAGTGAAACAAGGACATCATGATGAGGGCGGGGGAGGGGGGAGATACAGAATGAGCTTAGGACCTCACTGGACCTAAAACCAGTCAATAATGTGCTAGACAAGGCTAGAGGTAGAGAATGTGTGTGAGTGGGCATGAGGTTGGGTGAGGGGACAGGGTGAGCAACAGGATAGAGCCATAGAAGAGGGTGGGAGTAAGGAGCTTAGAGTAGGGAGCTGGGAGGGACCTCAGAACAGGGAATGTCAGGGCTGGGAGGAGCCTGAGAACAGGGAATGTCAGGGCTGGGAGGAGCCTGAGAACAGGGAATGTCAGGGCTGGGAGGAGCCTGAGAACAGGGAATGTCAGGGCTGGGAGGGATCTCAGAACAGGGGATGTCAGAGCTAGGAAGGGCCCTAGAACAGGGAAGGTCATTCAGCATCTCACTCTTCTTTGTATCTGTTGGGCAAGCAGGCCATCCCTCCCCTAGCTGGAGCAGACAGGAGGCCAGGCATGCAGTGGCTGTTATCTGCACGCCATTCTTCTCTGGTTGGGGACAGTGTGTGCTGGAGATCATGAATGTTGAGATCATCAGGCTGTCACTTTTTGAATTACTTCTATATTTGGTGCATGGTTCTCCCAGGATCTAAAGCAGGGCTAATTCTTGGCAGGTTCAAGTACATCAGGAAAAGGTAGCCAGGACTGTTGGATTCTAAAACACCTAAAAGTGATGGGGGGGGTCTCCACCAGGTCCTCTTCCCCCCTCCCCCTCCACTTGGCCGCAGAGGGCAGAATGCACAGCATTCAGAAGACCTTGCCACCACATGGTCTCAGATCTGAGTCAGGAGCAGCTTGGTAAGGAAAGCTGTCCTGCAGGGGCCCTTGTGGGCTCAAGCTCCCAAAGCCATTTTCCTCCTGGGTTTGGAGCCAAAAGTGACCTTGGAGATGATGAATCCCACCCTCCATTTTGTAGATAAGGAGACTGAGGTCAGAGAGACTCAGCTGTGGTTACACAGATAAGAAATAGCAGTGCTGAGATCTGAAACCAGGTCACAGAATTCAAAACCCACTGGTTTTTTTTTAAATTTAATTTTTCTCAATTACTTGTAAAAACAATTTGACATTCGTTTTTTAAAATTTTGAGTCCAAATTCTTGCCCTCTTCTCCCTTAGAAAGGCCATTTGATGTAGGTTATTGAATTGATACCAAGCAAAACTATTTTCCTTATTAGCCATGTTGTAAAAGAAAACACAAACCAAAAAGCCCAAGAAAAATAAAGCCAAGAACGTCTTCATTCAGACTCTGGAGGGGGAGAGCGTTTTTCATCATGGATCCTCAGAAGATGTGTTAGAACGTTATCTCACTCAGAAGAGCTAAGTCTTTCATGGCTGATCGCTGGACAAGGGAACTGTTACTGTGTACATGGTTCTCCTAGTTCTGCTTACATCACTTTTCATCATTTCATGCAGGTCTTCCCAGAAAACACACATCCATGACTTATGAAGGTCAACGGCTAAAGACAGGGATTTATAGTTGGTGCCTGTGGGAGAAATTGTGGGGACAGAACTCAATGAGGGAAAGACCAGGTTGGCCTATGGCCTGGAAGGTTGTGTCCGTGGAGGGTCATGGTCTGTAGTGGGCCTGGAGGAGGGGGAGGACTGGGAAGAGCTGAATAGGGAATGGGTTGGAGGGGGCTGACAGGCCCCCTCTCACAGGCATGCAGTGATCCAGGGGTGAGGTACTGAGGGCTAGTACCAGGTCAGGGCAGAATCACAGACCCAACTGGGCTTTTACAAAGGTAGAATTTGCATGACCTTGGGACAGAGTTGGGGGGAGACATCAAGGCCCCAAATCTGAGGACCCTCCACAGGATATAGAACAGCTGGGAATGGGGGAGAGTTTTAGGGGAACAATGATAAATCTGTTTTGGACATGTTGAGATTCCAGCGTAGGGATGTCCAGTGGGTCTTCGGGAGGTGGACCCGCAGAGCTTGGATGTGTTGACCTAGGAATCCTGTGTGTAGAAACCAATGTGGAGGAGAGGAGGAAGGGAGTGTAGACATGGTCGATAGTCCAGAAGGAGCAGGCTGAGAGCTAAGAAGAGAGGGGGCTCCTCCAAATTCAGGAAGCTCAGAGTCCATTGAGGACAACAGGTACCTGAGAATAAAATGTCTCAACATTCCATGTGGAGCTTCGGGGCTCTGGAGGACTCATCCTAGCAGCTCGGGAACATGTAGGAAGGTTCTGTGATGGGCCTTTACAAGAACATGGAAACCCAAATGGCATCAAATTGGGATTCACGCATTCATTTCTCTTAGGGGAGAAAATAAGCTAAGCGTCCTGATGCGGTGGTCCTCCAGAGAATATCAGGCAGACTAGCCCTTGGCTTCTGGGCCTTCTGGGGTTGGGTCACCAGCCTGTGTTAATAAACCTGCTGACACTTGTCATTGGGGTCGCCCAGTACCAGGAGCTGGGCAAGCTGCACGCCACCGGGCTCCAGACACAACCTGCCCCAGGCTACTGGTGTTTGGTGGGGGCAGGGTGAGCTGGAAATTTGGGTTCCCCTGCCCTTAGGGATCAGTTGGCAAATGCTTATTGAATCGAATGACCTGACTGGGCAAGGTGATTCCCCACTCAGCTTCCAGACCTGGAATCTGGGGGATCAGGTGGGGAAGGTTGTCCAGATGGATTCTGAGGTCCGTCCCTCTCAGCCCCGATATCCCCTGTCCTCAGACCTCTCACACCTCTGCCATCCCCTGTTCTAAGGCCCCTCCCAGTGAAATGATTTGTCCCTAGTTGCACAGCTGGTGAATAATGAGGCTAAGCTTGGAACCCTGGGCTCCTGCCTGTCCAGGATTGTAGTCCTTTCCCAAGGGCCTGTCTTCCTCTCTTCCTGTTGGGTATAACACTGTGCTAATATAAGGAGCCCCCAAGAGGCTCCTGTTCAAAAGGAAGCTGAGAGGGCCCAGGATATGGAAGAAGGTGCCCTGGGAGGGGGGCATGGCATGGACTCCAGGCTGTCAGAGGCACAGCCAGGAGGGGAATTAGCTTGGCCTCTTACTGAGGCCCCAGCACTGACTCCCCAGTGGGGAAAGGGGCCCAAGGTAGCCAGATGGCAGCATGAGGAGCCCTAGGGTGTGAGCCCTAGCCCAGGGAAGATGCTTGCCCCAAGTCACAACAGAGGTGAGCCAAGTTCTCTGCACCCTGGCTAATGCCCTTCCTGCTGCCCTGACCTGCCTGTTCAGCCATAGACTATTTGTGACTGTTACAGTGGAATTTGCCCCAAAATCTGGGGGCCAAGAAAGGGTGTATTATGGGGAGGGCTCCCCCTCATTCTTTCAGCACTCCTATGTAAAGCTTGGCCTTAGTCCGGGGCACAGTCCTAGGTACTCAGGGGCTCACAGTTTAGGAGGGGAGGAGGCTTAGACTTAGATAACTCTAACACAGAGACTGTGCAAGGTGCATGGAGTGGGGAGGGGCAGAGTGGCAGCTGTGGCCCCTTGGTCCAGGGGCTTCTGACCTTGCTTGAGTCCAGGAACCCCTTAGGAAGCCTGGTGAAGACTGTGGCCACCTCAACAGTATGTTTGAAATGCATGAACACATAGGATGACCCCCAAAATCCATTCTGTTGAGATGCAGTTATCAGAATATTCCAGAAAGCATGTTCACCTCTCCCCAGGCTGAGATTCTTTGACCTATGGAGAAGGTAGTTAGTGGTGGTAAATCAGAGGAGGTATAGGGGGTGACTTGAGTTGAAGGAGGAGAGGGTGGGCAGGCATGCCAGGTGTGCCAGGCATGGAGTGGGCAGGCATGCCAGGTGAGAAGTAGGCTGGTGTGCCAGGTATGAGGTGTGCATAGGGGAAGAGAGGTGTCCCGTTTGGCCAAAGCTTCTCCAGCTGGGAAGGCTGGGTCAGAAACCTTGACTCTTCCTGTGCCGGTAGGCTGAGTTGTCAGCAGTAACCTTCTCAGTTGGTGATGCTCTGGCTTGCTCCACAAGTGCTTTGACAGAATGCAGTGGGTGCTTCTTTCCCCAGACTCCTAGAGTTTCCATCCATTCTCTTGTGGGAGACAATAGGGACTGGGCATGGCAGGAAACCAGCTTTCTTCCCCCTAGAATCAACAGAGAATCTAGATGTGGTGTTGGCAGGGGGCACCCAGGCTGGGCTTTGGGGCCAGGGTTCAGGAGGATAGAAGAGGCATCTGGCCAGGGCTGCTCTCACCTGCTCTCCTACTGGCCTGAAAGAAAGGCATTTTCTTTCAGAATTCACTTGACTTTTATTTTTGGCTGGAGCTGGGCATGTTGAGTCCTGTGCCAAGAGGATTCCTTTGGGAGAGTCTGCCTTTAAACAGCTTTAAAAATAGCTGGTGCTCTATCTTCATTCACTCCCACTTACTCTCTTATCAAGGCAGCATTGTTTTGTGGGGGTGGGCAAGGGGGAAGGAGGCCCTCACAGACTCCATAGCCTTCCCAGCCCAAGGCCAGTTTGGAGAGGGGGCGGGTTCTAGAGATGGAGCTGACTGAAGGCAGCTGGCCTGGGTTCAAATCCTCATATGACCTGTAGGACCAGGGTAGATCCATTCTCCTCCCCAGCCCTCAGTCTTGGCTTCTGAGCTCCAGGACCCCAGGATTCTCTTATCCCTGTCCTTAAGGGAGGACCTCGGCACCAATGCAGATCATGCACACTACCTTACAACCTTGTGCCCCCAAGCATCAGAGACAGTCAGCCAGTGTAAGGTCTGAGGCTTCTGGCTCCCCATCCAAGGAAGGCTTCCAGCCCTTGAGCTGAGCTTCCCCCAGAAGGAGGCGGAGAGCTGAAAGGCATCTGCTTTGTATTCAGAAGGCAGTGAGTGGTCTGGAAGAGGGCTGGGGATGCCAGGGAGGGAGGCGTGATCAGAAGTTTGCTGAAATTGGAGCCAGAGAGAAAAGAATCCTCCTTGCAAGGATCTCTGCTCAGCTGACATCCAAGCTATGCGAGCAATTAACAGAAAGGCAGGAGGCCCAGACCAGTAGGAAAAGCTGAGGAGGTGAGTTCATCAAAGTGTTCACTAAAGAATTATCAACAGGAATGCTCCCAGCACTAAGAATAGGAGAGAAATGCACATCCAAACAAGCCTGAGAAGTGAGCAGTGATGACAAAAGACAGGTAAGAGTCACTGCTAGACAAATTGTGGAAAGTTAGGTACACTGATACATTGTTGGCGGAGTTGCGAGTTGGTACGAGAATATTGGGAAATAATCTAGCCTTAGGTAAATCAAATAACAAAAATATCCATGTCCTTCTGCCCAGAGATCCCTGTTGACCTGAAAGTCTGATTAAAAGAGAAGGTGGTTATATTCCCTGAAAGCTAGCAGATACATGCTGCATGGAAACAAAACCAGGCTTTAGAACAATACCAACTCACAATCACTATGTCACTCAAATTTATGATCTCCATATATGTTTAACCATAGTATGAGAGAGGAATTTTCTTAATGGAATAGGTGGTAAATGCAGTAAGATAAGAGAGCTGATAAAGTGTCCATTGAAATGATGACCCAGGATATCTGTGTTTTCTTTACCACTGACCTGCCATAACATAGTTTCTGTCCATAAAATATTAAGAAAATGTGCCATTATTCAAGATAGTGTCTCAGATTAAGGGCCTCATCCTCAATGGCTGTAAACAGGAAAACGCTCTTGAGTCAGCCCCATGGAGCCTTGTTGACATAGGAAAAAGCTGTCAGGTCCAGGCTTCTCGGGTTGGTTAATTCAGGCTCTGGCCCTTCCTGGGGTTATTAAATGGAGGCCAAACAGAAAATACGTTCACAACTCGGCTGCACCAAATAGGAAGAGCAGCCCTTTTTCTGGTAGCAAAGAACTGAAGTCCTGTGTTACCTGGCTGCTCCAGCTTGTCCTGGAGTCCCATTACACCCTCTAAGATGATTAAGGAGCTCCTCTTTCTGGGAGTCCTGTCTGCTGTTTACCAGATCAGAGATCAAACCATCTTTATATTGTTATGAAAATAGTCGTGACCTCAAGGGCCACCCTCTGGGAGTTGCTGTCCACTTATTAGCAAGCTAAGAGAAATTAATTCAGAGAAGCCGAGGGCAATTTTCTCAAGTCTGAATACAGCTTGTTCTAAGGAGGAAAACTAGGTGAAAACAGCCAGGTCAAAGCCAGAGAGCAGCTAAAGGACAAAGTCGAAATGTCTCGTTAGTAGTGGCCCAGTTCAGGGGCAGGTGTCCTGCTTCGGGGCTGAAGCATACAGCTGGGAGGGCAGTGTGGGCAAAGCAACCTGGAAGGGGAGGAGGAGGCACTGCCTCAGGGCAAGCTCAGGTCTGGAGTGGTATTCGAGGCAGGACAGATGCTGCCGAGAGTCAGGAGACCAGCCTGGCAGGAGGTACTGTTCCCCAGCTGATGTGTTGAGTATGCTGATAGCCATGCCCTGGTTGAAGCTGGGGCCTGGGAGAAATGAGCTTTCCATTGGAAACACCCGCTTCTCTTCTCTCCAATTGTCCGAAAATTGGCCACCCCATGATGGGAGAGAGGGAAGTTGATGACTGGGGACTTTGGCTGCCTTTGTCCTGTGCAAAGCAGGGGACTGTTTGCTGCTGTCATTGACCTCAATCTGTCCCTGGGGGGAGGAGAGAAGCTGTTAACGGCCGATCTCAGCAGGGATGGGAGTGGGGGTGTAATCATCCCTCCAGGCAGAGTCATGGAGCCAGGCCAGCCTCCAGGGAGCCCCATCTGCTCTAAGGCTGAGACTGGAGAGGAGGAGGGGGCTTGCAGGGGCCCAGTGCCCAGCCTCTGCACCAGCCAGAGCTGGGGGGATGGCGAGCTATGAGAGGGACACTTAGAAATGTGGGGGGTCCAATACAAGAGGGTGGAGTGGGGAGGAGGGGCTTGGAGGGACCCAGTTCCAGGCCTCTGCACCAGCCAGAGCTGGGGATGGGGCAAGTCATGAGGGGGATGCTTAGCAACATGTGTGTGTGTGTGTCTCCTTCATAGGGGACAGGAATGGGGAGGAGGGGGCTTGTGACTGGGGCTGAACATGCGCATTGTGCTATGGAGGGGGCAAGGGGAGCAGATCTGTACTGTTTGGTCAAAGACTGACACCAGAACAGTGTGTGGGAGGGAGAGTAGTGGTGATCTCCATTCGATTTAAGGGGAAACTTCCTAATGCCTAGAGCTGAAGTAGTGAGATTCCTGTCATGAAAAGTGTTCAAGCAGGGGGCCAGATGAGGCTAACTTTAACAGGATTCTTTCAGTGGGTGAGAAATTTCATGGAGGTTCCTCCCTTCATTCATTGGGTATTTATTAAGTACCTGCTGTATGTCAGGACCTGTGCTATCATGGGAATCCAAGGAAAGATTAAAACAGGCCTGCCTTCAAGGAGCTGATGTTCTCCTGGGGAAGGAGACAAGTGGGTGAGCTTAGAGGCCCTCCTGTGTGCCCAGGACTGGGACACTCCTATTCCTCCTAAAGCTACTTGGTACCCAGTAGACAGAGGATGGGAGGGAGGAGGGTGAGCCTGGAGCTTGGTTCTGGATAGGAGCACACCACTGTGGGTGACCCAGTGGAGTGGGGGCTGGGAGTCCGTTAGAGACTGAGGGAGGGGCCCAACCGAAGGCCCAGCTGGGGCAGTGGTGTGGCTAATGATCTTGGATTTGATTCTGGCCTGAGTAGGGAGCCACATTGTCTCCTTCCCATTCCTGAACATCTGCCCTATACCCCAGCCTCTTAGGCCAAGCACGGGTATACAGAGGGATAGGATCAGATTCAGAACAGGATCCCAGATCCATTCCTCTATTATATTCCAGGCCAATGCCAAGTCTAGCTCCAGGCTGATTGGACAGTTTCTAGCACCCTCCCCCCACCCCTTTCCCTCAGCTCCCACCATGGTCCCCAACCCTCCCGCCACAAGCCTCCCTGCCTCAAACAGGGCTCCTCTCTCCATCCCTCCCCCTAGGTCTCCCTGCCTCAAGTGGGGCTCCCTTCCCCAGCTCCCAAGCCAAACTCTGTCAGGCACGGGCAGGTCCTTGCCCTCCTGAAGCTGCCAGTGTGGTTGGAGACCAGACCAAGCCTAGAGAATGACTGAGACCCAACATTGCCTGATAGGCTCATCAGAGGGGGCAGCCCCGGGACAGCTGGGAGGACACGTAAAGGAAGGCTTCCTGGCAGAGGAAGCCTTGGGAAGGTTTCTTCCCTTTAATAATTCTCCTAAAGGGGGAGGGGCCGGTCCTACAGAGTGAAAGGTGGGTGGCATAGACATTGGAGATGTCAATCAAAACCTTGGTTTAAAACCAGCCCTGGCTTCCTGAGGGGCTGGCCCTTGAAAGTTGGAACCCGGAGCTGTCCTGAAAGCCTGGGGTGCTGAATTTGGGCACCTAGTCTTTCACTGCGAGTGTGAAGGGAAGGTCCTCTGGGACGAGGGGCACAAAACACCCACCGAGGGGGCAGAGGGGCCATGCCTTCACATCCCCATGAGTGAGGGGCCCAGGCATAGGGGGAGGAGACATGGACGGAGGGGGCTGGAGAAGGGGGGGTCAGGCAGAGGGACGAAGAACAGACCTTTCAGTGTAGCCCAGGAATGTGGAATGATGAGGAGATGGGGTTCTGGGAGCAGCCCAGGAATGAGGGCTCTGCAGAATCAGGATTTTGGGGTGGCACTGGGGTCAAGTAAGGATTTCTGCCAACTCTTCTTATATGGATGACCCAGCCTGGGCCTCAGTTTCCTCCACTGTCAGAGGAGCTTGGCCTCTGAGGCCCCTTCCTATTCTAACCTCTTTGCCTACAATCATGTTAGAGAACATTGTTCCCCAAGCTCCTGTCTCCTGGAAGCCAATGGGGCTTATTTTCCCAGGCAGGGCTTTCCTGGATGCTGATGTGGAAACTTGGCCCACTCCCCTGACCCCTGGGTACCCAGGGGGGCTGGAGCTCCCTGGAAATGCTGCTGGCCATCCAAGCATGAAGTCCAAAGGCTTATGGGCTGGTTTCCTCTGTTCAGTGGTGTGGATCCTGGCAGGCCTGAGTAACTGGAGCAGTTGGCATTTACTCTCTGGGGGATGGGAGGGAAGACTGTTTACTCTGAAAATAATCTCAGTTTCCCGGCTACTTACTCAGGAGATTGTGGCATTCCCAATGACTGACTCATCTCAGGAAGCCTAGTTGTAAGTGAGCAAACCATGATAAGAAGCAAGGATAATAAAAGCCGGGGACAACCCCTTACCCACCACTGGGCTGGGCCCCTCTTCCTCACCTGGAACTTTACAGATGGGATAACTGAGACAGGGGTGGGAAGTACTATGCCCAGGGTCACCGGAGCATTCTGGATGAGGATTTTGGAACATCAAAGCTACACATGAGGTAGACAGTTGTGAGGCCTGCCCTGCCAGCCTCGGCCTGTTTTTTTTTTCTCAAACATCCTTTCTCACCACAGCCCCTTGACAGAGAGATCCTCAGGTCATCCTCCTGGCCTCCTCCCCTTCCCAACTCAGCCTCGACCTGACTGCATCCCCACACTGACTTGACTTCACCCAAGTACTTGCTGGGGATTTGGTTTTGAGTTCTTTGGTTGAGTTCATCTGGAGAGCCAATGGTTATTGGGCCAGGGACCAGGAAGGGCCTCCTGTCCTTAGTGTCACCTCTAAGAGAAGGTTCCATTTCCTCTTGGGCATTAGCCCATGGCACCTGGAGCTGGGCCCACCCTGCTTGGCCACAAGACAGACAAGGGGAGAAATGCTTTATATCCCACTCCCTTGCTGGAATTCTGTATGGGCACCCAGGAATGCACATTTCCTCATAGGTCCCTGGTCAAGGGAAAGAGGACACAGCCTGAATGTGCAGACAGAGAGATGGCAGTGCCAGGGCGGACCACCCTCACCAGACTGTACTGCCATATTTCACTCATTCTCTCCATCCTTGGTCCAGAGCAGATGCTTTGACCACAAACTCTGCGAGGGAACCCAGAGATCACTGAACCCAACAGAGTGGGAACTGAGGTCTGAGGAGGGAAGGAGGGTCATTTCTGGGGTGAGCCTTGAACCCAGGCCCTTTGGTTCCCAATGCTTTCTGTTGCTGTGCCCTCTTGCACTTGTCTGATGACCATGGCCACTGGATGAAAGCCCTGGGGTCCTCATGGCTGGACACAGCTTCCACCCCCAGAAATACTTGCCTGGCCCACTGGCCTCTGGGACTGGCCCCTTAGCCAGTGTGTGTGCACAGGACTCGATGACCGCTGAATCTCTGGGCCTTTTGCCATGTATAAGGAACTTACCCTGAGTGTGAGCAGTGGGGCTCAGGTGATATGTGCAGTGTCTGTAACTCTGGCAGGTCTCAGGCCCTGTGGTGTTGCAGAGCCTGTTCCACGTCTGGCCTAGGAAGCCTGACCCCCTGGAGTCAGGAAGGCACAGGACTGCGTTGGACAATGGAGGGAGTCTTTGGTGATGCCATGGTTAGGTGGCAACGGAGCCACATTCTTGGGACTTTGATCTACCCAGTTGAGTGAGTGGAATACACTCTGAAGTCCCCGGAGTGGTGAGCTGTGTGAAATACCTGGGTTCCCAGATCACAATGTCTGGGGGTTGGCGCTGTGTTGGTCCTGGGACAGCAGGGAGCTCACTTTCTCCCTCTCCCCACAGAAGAGGAGCTCCGGAAGCTGAGAGAGGAGACCAATGCCGAGATGCTGAAGCAGGAGCTGGAGAAGGAACGGCAGCGGCGTCTCGAGCTGGAGCAAAAATTTCAGGAGATCCTGAAGACCAGGCAAGGCCCAACAGGGAGCTGAGGGAGGGCCAGGAGGGTGTGGGGGATGGGTTCCCAGCCTCTGGAAAATGCCGAGGGTGGCCCCATGGACATCCGGGCCTCATGTGGGCAGGAGCCACTCCCCCTCTCCAGGAGCACCTGGGCCCTTCTCTGGTGGTGAGGACTACCCTTCTTCCTCCTCCATGGATAGAGTGCTGGCCTGCAGCCAGGAAGAGCTGACTGTATGACCCTGGCCAAGTCACTCAACTAAAAAAAGGAGATACTAGCGCCTACCTGGCTCAGCACAGAGCCTGGCACACAGTAGAGGCTTTAGAAAAGCTAAGCCCAGTCCCTTCCCTTCATTCCCCAGCCCAACCCCAGCTATCCTGCATGGCAACCCAAGGCTCAGTGGCTTGCCACCTGGTGCTGTCCCTGGCTCTGGTGCTGACTCAGCTCACCATCCCCCAGCTCCCCAGCCTGGGCAAGTACCTGGACCCAGCACTCCTGAGGAAGCTGACTCAAAGCTGAGTGCCCCTGGTTGGTGGCTATACCCTGGGTGCTAGGCCTCAGTGATCCCTCTTACTGCCCAGGACACAGAACAGGACTCTGGCTTTGGAGTCAGAGACTCTGGGGCAGAGCTAGCCCAGGCACCTTCCTGGTCCTGGGTGTACTAGAGAGCCTTCAGGAATACCTGTAGAGTGGGCATCAGGCAGGAAACCCCTTCCCTTTGGGCCTGTGGTTGAGCAAGAGAAACCACTCGGGCTCAACTGAAACCAGAGCTCTGGGGGGCTGCCCCAATCTGAGTCTTCAGGGATGCTGGGCAAGGCTGTTTCCACAAAATTAATTGAGTCCCAATCAGCTTTTCTTTACATTCATTAAGACTTCATTTTCATTTATAAAAAAGTGCTTTCAGTGCCTGTCCAGAGGAGTGAGAGGGCATGGCCAGGGCCTCCTCAGTCCAGGTCCCATGTTCATGCCCCTGCCTCAATGCAGGGACATGATCATCATACTACCACCTACTGTGGGCCAAGTGCTTCCCCAGTATTCTCTCCTTGGAGCCTCCAAACAACCCTAGGGTGTGGGGGCTGTTGTTGCCCTGACTTCACAAAGGAGGAAACTGAGGCAAACAGAGGGGTCGTAAGCCACAAGTAACTTGCCCAAGATCACACAGGTAAGAAGTGCCTGAGGCTGGATTTGAACTTGCCACATGACCAGGCCACCCCAAATGAGACAGTTTGAAGGACTTTCCTTGGTTGGGCAGATTTCTTACAAGAGTTTTTCTTTTTTTGCAGTGAGGGAAGAAAGGTAAGAAGGAGGAAAATATTTCATTTTACTTTGATTTTTTCACTTTCCCTTTTCTGAGTCCTGACCCCCTTTGGCTGGCAACCTGATGGATCTGGGGACCGCTGCCCAGATTCTGAAGGAAAATAGCTACTGTGAAAGACACCGTTAGACTGGAATCCCCCTGAAGATAAGGGCCAGTCTCCTATCTTTGTCTCCTGCTGGAAATGTTTAGTAAAGGCTTGCTTTGTTCACAGATCTTATGGCCTAACCCCCTGGTTTTACAGGAGAGGAACCTGAGGTCCAGGCAGGAAAGGCCAGAGGCTCTGCCCCGAGCCCAGCACTCTGTACTGCCCAGCCGGAGTGCCCAGTGCTCTGCCTTCTACGCTGAGCTGCTCTCGGAGCCTGTGGGGTGGCCCTGGGGTGGGAGTCACACATGGAATCTCCCTTACAGTGTCCCCCCAACCCCGATGCCCTAAACACATGAGTAGTGGCAGAGGAGACAAACCCAGTGATTTTATTTTTTACAGAATCTGTTGTGCGTAAGGAGAAAATCTCCTGGAGAGATGCCAGGCCTCACTGAAGGCACTGCTCATGTTTTATGTATGTGGAGCTGGTACTTGTCAACAGGGGCAGGCTTTCAGGGTGTCCCTTCCGCAGCATACTTCCTGCCCAGTGGCCCTGAAACAGGCTCAGCTTTGTTTTTGTCCCAGTTTGGTGGGTGGGGCCCGAGATGAGCACTCAGAGGGTTCTGGGCACCAGTCCAGGACTGGGGAAGCCCTTTGGTGTTCCCCACAGCCGTTTTAGGCTGGGAATCGGGAACTTAGAAACCAGGGGAGCCTGAGGGTCCACGTTGTTTAGGCTCTGAGAGGCCGAGGGTGATGCTGGGCCTCAGCCTAGGTTACCACATTATGCAGGGGCTGCTATCTGGGCTGGTACCGGGAGCCCCCAGAACAAATCCTAACAAATTGAATTTCTGCCTCCTCCCCTGGCCTGATGGGCAGTTTGGGCGAGGGGTGAGCAAGGGAGCTAAAAGTCCTGGCCTAAGGAAGCAGCAGCCTTGCTTGGGTAAGAGCCAGCCAGCTCCAAAGAACTGCATTCAAATCCTGGCCTTGCTCCTTTCCTACCCTCTTTGAGCATGGGAAAGTTAGCACTCTGAGGTGACCTGGTGTCTGGGCTTGTGGGGCTCAGAGCACCTGTGTCCTGTCAAACTGGGAGCTCCTCAAGAGCAGGGTCCAAGGTTTGGCCTTTCTTTGTATCCCCAGTGTTTATCCTAGCCAGCACATAGTAAGTGCCCAATGTCTGCTTGGCGCTAGTCTTTGTGTGTTTGCAAAGGCCACGGATGTTCTCTGGACGGGCCTGGGCACAGCTCAGAGATTCTGTGCCCAGGAAGGAGGAGGTGCTGCCCACTGGCTAGGGTTTGAGTCCCTCCCCTATGACTCTCTGGACCCCTTCCCCTGTAGACTCCCTCCTGCCCTCCTCCCCCAGAGGGTTCAGAGCCTTTGGGGGTGAGTATGCCAAGGGCAGTGGTGCCAGCTAGCAGTGACCTTCCCTCAGTCCTACCACTTCCTTTCCCACATATTAAACCTTGTTAGTACGGCAGAAGTGAAAGGCGAGGGAAGTAAGGACCTAGGTGGAGGGGGAGATGAGGGGCAGGGGAGGAGGTCCTTTTCCTTTCTTCCATTTCCTTAGTCCTAGGGGTGAATCCCTTTCCCCTTGGGTGGAACAAGGGAGATCCCCTGCCCTTTGTCTGTAAGTGGGTTTTGGGACCTAAGACCCAAGGAGGGGATCACAGAACTGTCGGTAGCCTCACTACTGCCAGATCTTGAAACCAGGACTTTGACTGCAATCCTAGTGATGTGTTCAATGAGATCATAGTTGTAAAATGCTTAGCACAATGCCTGGCACCTAGCAGGTACTTGGTAAATGCTTGTGCCCTTTCTCTTTGCCCTCTCTGTCATTCCCCCATTGCCTTTTGAGTTCTGATTGAGAGTAGTGTACCACTAGGCACTTCTGCCTTTACAGAAAATGTCTCTGTATAACGAAGACTTTGCTCTGCCCACTTGGTCTGGCACTGAGGCCGATGAGGAAACACTCCCCAGGGAAGGGACCTTGCCTACGTTCATGACTTTGCTGCAGCCTCCTACTAAGCACTCCTTTCCCCACTACAGGGCCGAGGAGCCACCCCCCCAGCAGCTCCCCAGGGGACAGGCTTCAGCAACAACACAGGCCAACCATGGCTCAGGTGGGTGTCGGTGTGGCCCCTCCCCAAATGGACTAATCCTTCTGTACCTGCACTCAGCACCCAGGGCTGGGAGGGTGGGTTCAGGCCCCCAAATGGTGCCTCTCCATCCCCTCTCCCACGGCCAGGGGTGTGACCCAGATAAGCCAAAGTACCATCCCTCAGTCTTCCTCCTTAACCCAGTGGTAGAACAGTGAAGACTGGAGCCTTGAGGAACTTTAGAACACATGGTGTCAAAGCTGGGAGAGGGCTGAGAACAGGGGATGTCAGAGTTGGGAGGGACCTGAGAACAGAGGATGTCAGGGCTGAATAGGAGAGATAAGAGAGCTAAGAAGCTCCTCCTTGTCTGGTCCAGCATCATGATTTCATGAAGGAAGGAACTGTACTCTCTCTCTCTCTCTCTCTCGCTCTCTCTCTCTCTCGCTCTCGCTCTCGCTCTCTCTCGCTCTGTAAATTAATAATTAACCGTTCAGGTTCTAGTCTTGTGAGTCTGATTAACCGAAGTTTCCCTGAGTCTGAGCATCTCTGGGGTAGGCCCTCCCCCACTCCCGTGTCGCCATGGCTGTGGGTTCTGGGGAGGCAGGAGGTGGCCCACAACTGCAGAGGAGGAATCCTGTCCTTCTATGAAGGGATCATAAGGTTTGAGCTAGAAAGGACTGTCAAGACCCCTAGGCCAGTTCCCTCTTTTATAGGTGAGGAATCACCTTAAAATCACATTCTTGATGCCCTGGTGGCTATGCCTCTGCAAAGTTGCTCCACAAGGTTCCTCCTTCTTAGCTGCCCACCTTTCTTCTGCCACATGCCTGCTTCCTGTCTGCACTCTCTGACTCTCCCCGTCTGCCCCTTCTCTCTCTCACACACACATACACACACACACACACACACTCTCTCTCTCTCTCTCTCTCTGTCTCTCTCTCTCTCCTCCTTCCCTCCCTCCTCCCCATCTCTGTCTGTCACATGCACACTCTGCCTCACCCCAACATATAATTGGACCCTGATCCCTAGAGAGAGCTGCTGCACCCTGGTTTTGCCCCACATTTACCCCATTTAACCCTAACCCTCATGATTTTCCCATCTTTCTCCCAGATAAACGCAGCCAGATGATGTGCTCTCGAGTTCAGAAATGGTTCTACGACAGATTTGGTGAATATGTGGAAGATTTTCGGTTTCAGCCTGAAGAGAGCACAGTGGAAACCGAGGAACCGCTAAGCGCCAGAAGGTACCTCCCAGCCCCACTCCCTGTGCCACCACGGCTATGGGTTCTGGGGAGGTAGGAGGCGGCCCCCAGGACTGCAGAGGAAAAGTCCTGTCTTTCTTCTATGAAGAGATCACAGGGTTTGAGCTAGAAGGACTGTCAAGGCCCACAGTGGGTAGGAGCACAGAGGGAGGGCAGTGAGCCAGAGGCACCCCCAGGCATATTCCTCTGGACTTCTCTTCCCCAAAGATGGGGCCCTGTTCAATGAATGAGAACAGCTTTATGACCTTTTAGGAAGGACTTGAAAGGCACTAGGTTGGGTCAGCCCTCACCTGTGCAGATCACCACTCCGCCTGCTGTTGCCTGGAGCACAGAGAAGTTCCAAAATTTGCCCAGTCACTCAGCCAACACAGGCCAGATGTGGGATTTCCTGGCTCCCTCCACTACAGTGTGTTGCCTCTACTAGGCATGAACCACTGAGGGCTGCTCAGGTCTCCTGACTGCGCTGTGTGTTAGGGGTGTCCCTCCTGCCCCAGTCTCATAACCCCCTCCGTCACTCACTTGCATCCAGGAATCTGCTTGGCCCTCAAGGGACTGGAAGCCAGCTGAGGGCAGGGCCTGGGTCCCTCAGTCAGGAGTTTCTAGGCACTGAATGGCATTCTCTCTCTTCTAGGTTAACTGAAAACATGAGGAGGCTGAGTAAGTGGAGGTTGCTCTCTTCCTGACTGTGACTTCTGAGAATGAGTAGGGTCTCCAAGTCCCACAGCCTCAGGCTGACTGCTTGCAGCTGGGAACTGTCTGTGCAGACAGGGGGACAAGTAGAGCCCTGCTCCTGGGATCCCAGCCCACCTGCTCTGACTCAGACCCCTTGGGGTTAGGGTTAGGGTTAGCTAACCCTAAACCCCACTGCCTGGGGGACACCAAGAAGAGCCCATTTCAATGAATCATGCAGGCACACTCCCAGCTTTTCTGAAAGTTTGAGATTGCCAGGAGGATTATATACTCCCCACCCCCTTACAGAGGAGGAAACTGAGGCACAGAGGGTTTTTTTTTTCATAATTTGCCCAATGCCACTCAGCCCCTGGAGGGTCAGGGCCTGGACTAGAACTGAGCATTCTGATGCTCAGTTCCACACTCTGGCCAGTGTACCATGATGCCACCTTCCTCCCTTGAATATTACTGATTACTGACTGAAGCAGTGAGATCAGGACTGGGGAGTAGTGGCTGGGGTGGTCTGTGGGGAGTCCCCTGCAGTGCCCTCACCTCCGTGCACACAAGGAAGGAGAGAGAAGGGGGCAACCCCTGGGCACCGGACAACAACTTACTTGGTGAGAGTGGAAGGAGGTCCCCAGCCCAGCCTGGCTTTCTTTTCCATCCCTGGGCTTGGCTGTGCCTCGGCTCCTAAACCAGGGACCTTTGGTCACATCTTCCATGGGGAGGGACAGCAGAAAGATGCCGAGCCTCACGGAGGAGGGTGCTTGTGCTTTCTTCACAGAACGTGGTGCCAAGCCTGTCACCAGCTTTGTGAAGAATCTCTCTGCCTTATCCGACTGGTATTCTGTCTACACCTCTGCCATTGCCTTCATTGTAAGTGGGTTTTCTGGGGGAGGTACCCAAGGGGACTTCACCTCCTTGAAGTATTTGGGGCTTGTGCTACCGATTCTGTTTGGAGTCTTCTGGGGAACTTCCATAGTCCAGGGCCTTTGGTCATGGAGCAAGGGTTCTGTTATTCCTCTGTTGATTTTTTAAATTCCTGCCAATTCATGCATCCGTGAGAATTGAGTTATCCATGCCATCCAGCCATTCATCTGGTCATCCAGCCAGCCTTTCATTCATTCCTCTGTCCTATTACCTGTTTATTCATCTCTCCATCCAGTCCTCCAGTCATCCATAGATTCATCTGTCCCATCATTCATTCCTCTGTCCATCCATCTCTCCTTTGGCCAGTGTTTCTTGAATGTGTCTCCAGCATTAATCAGACACTGTGGGGGCAGCTTGGTTCTTTTATATTCCCCATATCTAGCTTTTCTTTCGAGGGGTCCAAACCATGGTCTGTAACTTAGAGCTGAGCTGGTAGCCAGAATCCCTGAGCTGAGAGGGACCTCAGAGGCCGGTCTGGCCCACCCCAGCCTCCCCAGAAATGCTTGTGCAGCCTCTGCTCAGCATCATTCAGGCTCTGAGACATTCCACAGGGGCAGAAGCTTTTTCTCATTCTGAGCAGAAATTGGCTTACCTGAAGCTTCCACTGCCCCTGCTCCTTGTTCTATTTGCAGGAACCCAGCAAGACCCTCTTGTCCCTCTTCTGCTGGACAGTGTCCCAAGTCCTTGCGGCCTCCAGATGGGCCATCAGAGGATGCCCTCATGGGCCCTGCCACCATGGTCCCCCTGCCCCTGTCAGCTTCCCCTTCTTTCCTCAGCCGTGCAACCCAGAATGGCGACAGACAGCAGGACAGGCCCCTCCCCAGCCCAGATGCCATGCTCACCTGGCATTGACCTCCCATCTAGCTCCAGGTTTCTACTTGACTCCTGCAGCAGTAGCCATTTCTCCATGACCTGGGCTTCCCCATGCCCCCATCCCGGGCTTCTTTTTAACCCAAAATTAGAACTTTCCATGTATTGCTATTCACATTAATTTACTGGATTCCTGCCCTCTTTCTTGCCGGCTGTGTCTGTGGTTCTGGGCTCTCTGTTGGTTTCCTGACTGGCCTCTGATGAGTTGTTTGGCCTTCCCTGCTTTATGACATCCACTGCACAGATGAAAGTTTGGGTCAGGCCAAGGCAGAGTCGGGTGGCACTCCACCAGAGACCTTTCATGCAGGAAACAGCCCCTCTGTTTTCTCTGATGGGTGATCCACCCCAACCCCAATATTCTTGGTTGTCCCCTGATACTTGTGCTCCCTTCCCCAAAAGGCCTTCACAAATGGGGGTGCTTGAAAACAAGGGTAGGGTCTCTCTCCAGGCTTCCAGGGGGCCCCCTCGGAGCAGTACAGCAGGAGCATGGGGGCATCCACCTCACACTGATAGCCTCAGTTCAGAGGCTGCGGGGCCAAGGCCTTAGGCGGGCCATTCCCTGGCATTCCTGGTCTACATTTCAGGGAAATTATAAACTATATGAGGAACACAAGCATGTAATATCCTGCTCAAATGGATCATGTTCCTTAATGAGAACATGACCTTAGAGGCTTTGCTGTTTAAAAACTTAATGAGCTAACGACTGTGCAGAGCGCAAGGAGCCGCTATTGCTGCATGCAAGGGGGATGCACCAAGGAGGCCAGAGGCATGCTGGGCAGCAAAGCCCAGATGGGCCTGGCCCCTTGCACACCCTGCAGATGGGCCCACCTGGATCCACAGTGTTACTGCTGGGAAATATTTCTTAGGAGGTTCAGGGATGACGACCAAGCAACACCTTCCCTGGATTTTCTCATACATTCTCTGGCCTCTTGCCTGAGGATCCAGCCAGCTCAGGAATCCCATGTTCTCTCCTCCAGCACTCATGTTCAATGTTTTGAGGCCCCTTCCAGCGCAAACATCCACTTTTCCAGCTCTGATATGCCCAGTTCTAGGTTCCCCTCCAGCTCTCACAGGCCCAGTTCTAGGTTCCCTCCCAGCTCTGACACAACTGGTTCTAGGTTCCCTTTTAGCTCTGGCATTCTTCATCTTGCTTCCCTATCAACTCCTTTAGGACAGGCAGGGTTTGCTTCTTATGTGTCTTTGGGGTGACATCTTATGCAGGCCTGGGAAGTGGTGGATAGTTTATCAGTTCTTCTCTCATTCCTAGTTTGTCTAATCCATAGCCAGGGACTCTGGCTTTGCTGGGGCCCTGGTATGGGTCAAGGAAGGCTATGCTATGTCCCTGTGGACCCCCTGTCCTCCACCCTGACACTCTGGGTGTGGGCCGTGGCTGGGTGCCCATGCTGACCCCTGTGCTGAGGCCCCCCCAGGCAGGCCTATAACTGCCATGTCTCCTGTGCTTTCTCCACAGGTCTATATGAACGCCGTGTGGCACGGCTGGGCCATCCCCATGTTCTTGTTCTTAGCCATTCTCAGACTGTCTCTCAATTACCTCATTGCCAGGTACTCCCGCCATGGCTCCTTGTCACAGGTTTCCCATTCCCAGTGCAGTCCTCTTAAGCCAGTGTATTGTATCAGTATTAAGCCAAGCAACCGAGCCCCCAGGTCCCAGGCCCCGCAGATGGGCCTCTTGGGGACCCGGTCACCAATGCCTGGGGAGACTGTCCCAGGAGAGCAGCTAGCCCTCCCCCCCCACAGGGTCCCCAAGGCACTTAGCTTTCAGTGACTCTGTGAAGTGGCTTGTGGGGGGATTGTGCACCCTTGTACAGAGGAGGAAATGGAGGCCCAGAGAGATAGTGACAGCCCAGGGCCAGAAGAGGGATTTGAGCTGGGCTCCCTGACTTGACATCCTGCAATGTAAGACTCTGACACGCACTTGGTTTGTGACTCTGGGAAAGTCCTTTCCCTCTGATCAGAAGCAGCAGAGTCCTGTCCAAGGTCTGGACACTGGGTCCTGCCCATCTGCCCCTCTGTCCTCTCCCAGTCACACAGGGTTGTTGTGATGAGGAGCAGGCAGGTGACAGGCCTGGGGAAGGAAGTGGGCATCCCCAGGCTAGGGGATGAGGCTGCAGGCCATGCCCCTGCTGAGCTGCTGACAATAATGAAGTCAGGAGGTCACCTTTGGGGACCCAGTGGCCTGTGTTCTAGACTCAGGCTTCTCTCGGCTCCCCAGGCTTTTTCTGAGCCAGTGCAGGGCTTTTTGACCTTGGGAATGGACAGAAGTGGGCTTGGTCCTCACGATGGGGCAGGAGGCAGACAAAGCTATTGGGGAATCTGGGGTCTTAGAATAGAATCTCAGCATTTTCAGGGCTGAGCAGGAGTTTGAATTCCTAGAATCCAAAAGGGAAGCTTTGTCCTTGCCGGGACAAAAGGCTTCTTGGATTCCAAGAAGGCTTGAATGTCAAAGCCAGAAAGGGCCTTCAAAAATAGCATATAAGAGATGAGAGACCTTAGAACCGAGATCCTCAGAGCAGGAAGAGGGCTTAGAACATGGAACTTCAGGGCTGGGAAGGGGCCAGAGAGATCACCCAAGATCTACCTCAGAAGTCTGTTCTACAAATGAGATTGAGGCCAGACCAGGGAAGAACCTCACCCATCAGGGCCTCCACAGGGTTTCCTGTCTCCCAGACTAGAGATCAGGCATGGTCAGTCTGCCCTCAATGGTTCTGGGTGGTGAAGGCTCTGATGTTAACGGACTTTTCCTCCTCTTTGTATCTTCAAAGGGGCTGGCGGATCCAGTGGAGCATTGTGCCTGAAGTCTCCGAGGTGGTGGTAAGATTTCTGCAGTGATGGGGCCAGTCCTGTCTGGGCCCCTGCTTGGCCAGTTCTCAGTCATGGGTCCAGCCTGGTTCACCTCTGCCTTGGCTCAGCTCATCCCCAGGCCTAGACTGGGCTCAGCCCTGCCCAGCCATTGTGGCGGGGTGGGTCTTCCTGTGTTCCCTCAGATATGGATACTCTCTTCTGTCCTGAGGAATCACACATTCAGTCCCCCTATACCTGGGTAGGATCAAGGAAGATCAGAGCTGGGAGGGGCCTCAGAGCAGAGATGGTCAGAACTCAAGCTCTCAGTGGGCAGTAGTGAACCCCTGAAGGCCTTTGAACTGCAGAATGCCCTGACCTTCTTTCTCTGAGGGATAATTCAGAGTAATGAGAACACTGATGACTCAGGGGTGGCCTTCTCATCCTGGGAAGTCATGGACTCACCAGCCCTGTTGTCTCTCTCTCCCTCCCCCTCCTCTTCTCCCCACTCCATCGCCCCCATCTCACCTTCAGGACCCTCCAAAGGAAGATTTGACAGTATCAGAAAAGTTTCAGCTGGTGCTGGACGTGGCCCAGAAGGCCCAGGTAGCACTCCCCCTTTCCTTGCTCCCCTCCCCCCAATGAGGGCCCTTCTCATGCTCTTGGATCCACATTTCTCTCTCTCTCATGTGTGTATATATGTGTGTGTGTGTGGGTATGTGTATACACATATGTTAATTTATTTATTTTTAATTTTCAACATTCACTTCCATGTTTTAGATTTTCTTCCTCCCCAAGACAGCATGCATTCTGGTCTAGGCTCCACACAGACATTCCCATTAAACACATTTTCACATTGCCCATGTTATATAGAAGAATTAGAAAAAATGGGAGGAACCATGAGAAAGAAAAAGCAAAGCCAAATAAGAGAAAATAGTGGCTTTGTTCTGTGTCCTTCCCTGGATGTGGATGGGCATTTTGCGTCATGAGTCCTTCGGAGTTGTCTTAGATCCTTGCATGGCTGAGAAGAGCTCAGTCTGTCACAGTCAGTCCTCACCCTCTGTGGCTGTCCCTGTGTACAATGTTCTCCTGGTTCTGCTCACTTCACTCTACATCAGTTCAGGTTTTCTGAAGCTGGACCCACATTTCTGACGCAGATATTACAGGCCTCTCTCGATGGAATTCATATGTTGAGATTTTCCTTCATTTTTGAACCCTTGCAAGGCGCCACCTTGTAGTCAGGCAGCTCCCGAATATCAGACCAGTTACCATGAGTAATTCTGAATTCACTAGACCATTTCTGGGGGAGAACCTGGGTTACGGGGTGTCTTTCCAGGATTGGGGATGTCAATGGCTGAGGAGCCCTGGTTGCTCACACTGGCACCTCCCAACTTTCTCACTATTTTGGCAGCTGCCCAACCATGACTCCTTCCTGTTCTTGATTTTAGAATCTGTTTGGGAAGATGGCGGACATTTTGGAGAAGATTAAGAAGTGAGTGAATGTGAGAGAGGGTGGGAAGGGAGGACTAAGGAAAGAGGAAGGCAGAGGGATGAAGGCTACCCGGGCACTCTATACTCCCTCTCCTCCTTCCTCCAGCCTGTTCATGTGGGTCCAGCCAGAAATCACCCAGAAGCTGTACATCGCGCTGTGGGCAGCGTTTCTCGCCTCCTGCTTCTTCCCCTACAGGATTGTGGGACTCATGATGGGTAAGTTGGAGACTCCCTCTGCCCTGAAGGGCTTTTAGAATGGAGACGGGGCCAGGGCAGCAGGGCGATCTCATGACCCAGCCACAGCCTGGGGGTCAGTGCTGATCGAGTCCTCACCAGAGAGGCAGGGAACAGCTGGAGTTCCCAGGCTCTGCCAAGCTTCCTTGTCACCAGTGTGACAGTAGCAGGCAGAAAAGCACATGCCACCCTCCCTCCCTGCTGTGATGCAGTAGTGACCACTGGCCTCATCTCACAGATGGCTCTCCCTACTGTGCTCATGGGGTGATGCCAAGAGCTTTTTCTTTTCCTTTAGGGCCAATGAGTCAGTCTATAAAGATTTGTTAAATATCTGCTATGTTCAGGTATCATGCCAAGTTCTAGATTACACACTCACACACACATACACATACCACACATGTGCGATGCACATGCATACCCATGCACTCACGCATGAAAATACCACACAGCACATTCATGTGCATGCACACAAAAATCAGAACACATGCCTCAAGGCCCCAGCTGGACAGGCCTTGGGGAGCTAACCAACTCCATTCCTCCTGAAGGTGACCACGAGGAGGGGCCCAATAGCCCCAAATGCTAGATTCCAGCCCAGGCCCACCACTGACCACTGCTTCTCTACCTTTTTCAGGTCTCTATGCGGGGATCAAGTTTTTCCTCATCGACTTCATCTTCAAACGCTGCCCCCGGCTCCGAGCCAAGTACGATACCCCCTACATCATCTGGACCAACCTGCCCACAGACCCCCAGCTCAAGGAACGCTCAGCTGCCACTGTGACCAGGAGGGTGCGTGAATATGGGTGGTCTGAGGGAGTCCTTCCTCCCCTCAGAAATCAGGCTAGCGGCCTGGGAAGTGACCGGTTCCGGCCCCAGGAATGACTGCCGGCACCCACACTGCTGTCTACACTTACAGCTCATGCAGGCAGCAAGCAGCCTCCCTGGCAGGTGACAGGGTGAGGAGTGTTCTCCCAGTTTTACAGGAGTAGAACTGAGGCCATTTGATTTGCCCAAGGACACAGAGACAGCCCTGAGAGCAAAGCAGGGACTTGGACCCTTCTTGTCAGTCCAGTCCAGGGTAGGGGAGAACCTGTGGCCTTGAGGCCACATGTGGCCTTCTAGGTCCTCAGGTGTGACCTTTAGACTGAGTCCATATTTTACAGAACAAACCCTTTTATGATGGGGTAAGTTTGAGTTCCATTCAAGGACTGCACTTAAGGACCCCGAGGGCCATATGTAGCCTTAAGCTCACAGGATCCCCCTGCCCCTGCCCAGTGTAAAGAGCCTCCACATGAATAGGGATAGTCACAAGAGGGCACTAGGGCTTCTCTGTGTACCCTCTGAGGTGGTGGCCTTCCCTCTTGATTCAGGCCAAAGGCCCTCCCAGCTGCGAAGAAAGAGGAGGAGGCCAGGCCCTGGGGCACAGCCTGACTCCCTGGGGTCTTCTGGCCCTTTTGTGAGCTAGTGTCTTTAGCAGGAGCAGGGCCCACCTCAGAGACCCTGGGTTGTGTGGGCCCATAGCATCCCTTACCTAACTTACCTCACTTATCTGCTCCACAGCAAAGTGGGAGGTACAAGGATTATTACACCCATTGTCTCAGTTTCCTCATTTGTAACATGCAGGGGCCATGTGGGGTCTCTAGGGCCCAGCTCTTTCTCTATATCTGTGATCTGTAAGCTGGACCTAAACCTTGGGACCCCCAGTGCATGGCTACTTTCTCTAGGGCTTCCTATGTCCCAGAGCCAGAGGCATTGGAGGGCCAGAGACCCACATCAATGCTCTGGGGGAGCCCTGGAGCAGACCTCCGTTTTGAGGGAATGAAGGTTTTCAGGAGCTCCCGGAGGAGGCCCAGAGTTTGGGGCTGGCTCAACAGCCACCCCACCTAACCAAGCCGCTTGCCCACTGTGGGCGGTCCTGGGGCCATGAGATTGGTGTCATCCCTTTCCTTTGTGTTTGTCAATGTCACCATGTGTCTGTTTCCTTCCTGCCAGCTGTCAGGGCATGACAAGGTAGGGACCTGAGTGTGGGCTTCGGCCTTTCTCTCCTCCTGGGCTGACTGTCTCTGCGTCCTCCCCTCCCCTCTCTCTCTAAATGCTGCTCGTGGCTTGTCTGACACCGCACAGCCGGTGCTTGACACCCCAGAGCTGCGTTTGATGCTTCCCTGCCCCTGCGCTGTGTCTGTGCTGGACAAGATGGAGCTGACTTGGGACTCTCCCTCCCTGCTGGGCAGGGCCAGGACAGACAGGCCTGGAGATGTCACCAGCCACATTTGGGGCAGGGAGGATCTTGCCTCATCCTACCCATATTTTGGCCTCTCTGACCTATGGCCAAAGGGGACCTTGTGTGATCTCAGGATCTGTGGTCAGCCTCTCGGGGGTTTTGGGCCATGTGGCCACAGGCCTTGGGACTCCAAGGTCCCCTCCAGAAGAGCCTTGGGGGCAGAAGCATGCAGTGGGGAAGAAGCTGTTCCTGGAGGAGTGACAGTCTTGTTGATGGAGTACCCACCTGCCTTCTTTACAGCTCCAGACCACATCCTCCAGGAGCTATGTGGGTGCCAGTGCTCCAGCGGGCATGAGCAGAGATGAAGACACTGGGCGCTTTCATGGTACCAAAAAGGGAAATTTCCATGAAATCTTTAATTTGACAGAAAATGAGCGGCCGCTGGCAGGTACTTCCCTCCTTAGTCATTCACGTTGCAAGTACAGAGCAGTCTGGGCATTAGTGGATGTAGGCATGGCCAGAAGGGAAAGAACAAGGCCCATCCAGGCAGGAGGCCAGTCTGGGGAGGAGACCTGTCTGGGGAGGTGGTCTATATGGGTACTTAGCTTTGCAACAGAGGTCAAGGGTGCCTTTCCTACACCAACATCACCCTCCTGTGGGTGGGTACACTGCAGGTACCAGGTTGGCACTCTCACTCTGTGCCCATGAGGGCCTTAGCAGCAACTGCACAGCCGTGGCCTAATCTCAGGGCTGCACTCCCAAGGCACCCTGGTTAACTGTAGGGGACAGAGTCCTCAAGGTGACCTCGTCCAAGGTCTTCATTGGGCAGAGCAGGAAACTGAGTCACCCCAGCCATGAATTCTGCCCCATTTCAAAGTGGAGTCATAGCTGCTCTTCCCTCTGAGGCCCCTGAGGGCAGGAATCTCCCTGGTGCTGAGTAGGGTGCTTGGCACATAGTAGGTGTCTAGCGAATGGGGATGGGAATGAGCCCCACTCTGTTTCCTGGTCAGTGTGTGAAAATGGCTGGAGGTGCTGCCTGATCAACAGGGACCGGAAGATGCCAACAGACTATATCCGGAACGGAGTCCTGTACGTGACAGAGAAGTGAGTGCCTGGCTTAGCCACCCCCAGGGGTGCCCCTGGACACAGGCATCTCTGGGCCTCTGCACCCTCGGCTGCATCAGTAGATGGGTCTGACACATGGGCCTGCTGCGAGAGCCCTGGGCTGGGCACCGGGGAGATGCCAGCCTCTCCCTGCCCAGTCCCTGGTGGTGAGGCCTTCCCAAGAGATATGGCTGACACACTGCGTAACATGGGCAGGCCATGGGGTGGCAGGGAGGGATTGAGGACGGTTGCCCAGAGAAGACAACCTTGAAGGTGGTCAGTTGGGTGTTCGCTGCACAGGAGAGACGTGGCAGTATGTCATGCCTTAGAGCAGGGGAAGCCAGGGTGCAGCCACAGACAACTAATGCCAGGAAACTGTAGGGCTGAGGACTTCCAGTCTGGGATCGTGAATGTCAGGCAGGAGCCTCCAGAGCTGGCACCTGGGCTCAGGCCCAGGCTGACGCTGCCCTGGGTTCCATGGGGGCCCAGAGATCATTCTGAGCCTGGTGGCCTTGTGCCTCTGGCTGCACATCCAGGGTCCATCCCCTGCTGGGCACTGGGCTGCTTCCACCACAGCCACAGGGATCCCCCACCATGCATGGGCATCCACCTCCCACCCAACCCAGCCTCCCTACCCTGCCAAGTAGGTAGGTGGGAGGGAGCATGGAAGGGGCTGGGAGAGGACCATGGAGCCAGGACCAGCCCGCTAGAGCCACCAGCCTGCACTCAATCACCTGGGTGGGCCACCAACCAAGCAGCCTGTGGTGTTTCTAAGATGGAGCTCCAAGGGCTGGAGTTTTGAGGCGAGAAAAGTCTCCTTTCTTTGGTCATGTCTGTCACACCAAGCACTGGGAGAGGGACCAAGGAGGGTATGGTCCAAGGCCCCACACAAGCCCATGAGGTCAGCAGGCCAGGGGTCTGAGCCCCAGAACCCCCAGGCCCTTTTCAGAATCAGGGTTTGCACAAGTGATGAAGGAAGCCAGGTGTGAGGCAGAGCCAGTAAAACCTCTCAGAGACACTCCCACAGCCCAGGCTAAGCCCAATGCAATGCCCAGAGCCAGCATGAGGTCTGTCATTTCATTGTGTAGACTGACAGCCGCAGGCTCAAAGTTCTGGAGAAGGAATAGCAGAGGGAGGTGGAGCAATAATTAGTCTTCTTTCCACAGAGCTGTCCTCACAACTACCCTGGGGGCAGGTGCTGTTATGATCCCCTTTTAACAGATGAGGAAATGGAGGCAGACAGAGATTAAATGACTTACCCAGGGTCAACAGCTAGTGAATGTCTGAGGTGGGCTTTGAATCAGGTCTCCTGACTGCAGAACTGAAGCAGGCATTGTTATCTCCATTTCACAGAAGAGAAAACTGTCTTTGGGAGAGAAAGATGCAGGCCCAAGGACAAAGAGCCAGGATTTCTAGCCCAGGTTTCCCACCTTCAGGCTGCTCACATTCTAGGAAGGGAGCTGAATCCTAGAAGGAGAAAACAAAAACGCCCATGGGGCATGGGCAGAGGGATCTGGACCTTTCTAGGATGAGGGGAATCCAAGGGGGCCTCTGGGACTAGGCTTTGGGTTCATGGGGACAAGCAGGCCTTCAGCAGGAGGAGGCCAGCATGAGGAAGCCATGCAGAGATTTGGCCTTGCTCAGAGTGGAGGAGCTTCTACTTCTCATCTTCCAGGGGTCTCTTCCACTTACCTTCTTCCCTTTCAGTTACTTATGCTTCGAGAGCTCCAAGTCTGGCTCCTCCAAGAGGAACAAGGTCATCAAGCTGATGGACATAACAGATATTCAGAAGGTTCATCCATCTGTCCCTGGGGACTGCAAGGAGGAAGGGGCGGGGGGTGAGGGTTCCATCCTTGCTTGGCTGGGGGTTCATCATCATTCTCTTCTCCCTTGCCCTGCCTAGCCTCTGGGCACTGGCTTTCCATCCACCCACTCTCTTGAAATGGCTCTTCCAAAAGCTCTTTGAAAAGTTGGAGGCCCTTTGGGGTGAGGGTGACCCCCCAACCTCTAGTCTTCACCTCTCCCCATCTGGGGCTCTGTCCCCAGGCATTGGTCAGCCCAGGCAGGAGCCCCAGGGGATCTGTGTGTCTGGGCCCAGTCCCCTCATGGGACACTCTGTGTCTTACAGTACAAAGTCCTCTCTGTCCTCCCGGGATCAGGCATGGGGATTGCTGTATCAACGCCATCCACCCAAAAGGTGAGGACTCCACTTGGGCTGCTGCAACCATGGTACCTCCCCCTTCTTAGGTTCTAGATTCCTGGGACTAGAAGGACCCCTTCTAATTGGTATTTCTGTCACAGTCCAGAAGCTTAGGCTTCCATGCCCCAACAGGCTCAGGCTCATGAAGGAGAATTTGATAAGCCCCTCCCAAGTTCCTCAGATGCTAGACTCCTAGATCAGCAGGGCTCTGAGGGAACCTAGAACAGGGGATGTCAGAGCTGAGAGGGAGCTTAGAACAGGGGATGTCTGACAGAGCTGGGAGGGGCCTGAGGACAAGGAGATCAGTGACACAACTCAGAGGAGCTGAGACCCTTCCTAGTTGGGTGACCTTGGGCAGGTCACTTTACCTCTGTCTGCCTCATCTGTGAAATGGGGATAACCATGGCATATATATATATATACCCAGTGTTGTGGGGATGCAGTGAGGTCTCATTTAGAAAGTGCTTTGCCCAATCCTAGGTGATGTGAAAACACTAACCATGACTATTAAGAGCCAGGATATGGAAGACGCCCAGCGCCCATCTGGTCCAGAATCTTCCTTTGTATGAAGGAGGACTGACCAGGCCCAAGTCAGTGGGAGAGGCAGGAACCATGCAGGCCTCCTGACTCATAGCCAGGGCCCCTAGGTCTCAGACTGGCTTCCCACAGCTTACGATGGAGGGCTAGCTCCAATGGCCACCAAGGAGTGTTGGCTTGAGAATGGGCTTTGATCCCTTCTGCCCAGTGAGCTGAGGTCAAGGAGGCCTTGGGATTCGTGCTTTCCTCACACTCTTCCATCTCTCCAGGCTGGAGGTGGGGCCTCACAAAGGAAGGAGAGAAGTCAGGAGAGGCCTGAGCCTCCTGGGCTGATGGACACATAGCTTTCCCTCCGGCTCACTTTCTGACCATCTCTTTTCTTGACAGCCTCTTGTGTTTGGCGCCATGGTTCACAGGGACGAAGCATTCGAGACTATCTTCAGCCAGTATGTGAAGATCACATCAGCAGCGTCCAGCAGCGACAGCTAGTAGTGCCCCCGGGGAGCGGGACCTTCTCTGTCTTCTAAAGGACTCTGGCAGTGAAAACAGTCGGTCATCTCAAGATCTCCTTTGCAATAATGCTCCCAGTCAGGGTTTGGCTCCACATCCTGATCCTCTTTCCTTGGCCTCCATGTTTGTCTGCCACGTTTCTTGGAGAGGCCATGAGGGCACTTTGGCCATATCCCTGGACACTGAACATTCTTCATGTTTACTCATGGAATGTGAAAAGGCAGGGGGGTCACAAGCGCCCACTGGATGAATGAGGTGTGTTGTTTCACCACACATGTCCCACTTGCACAGAGCAGCTGGAGACCTCATGGCCCAGTTCCTGGTCCTCCTGATCCCTCTGCTGGGGGCTGGTGCCTGTGATGCTGAAAGCCCCCTTCCACTGGTTCCAATAACTTTTGGTTCTCCTTCACTGAGGTCAGTGGAGGAGAATTGGGTCAGGGCTGAGTCTGAAATGCTACTTCTCCGTGGCCAGGAGAGTTCTTCCCACTCTTGGCCCTGGGGTCACCAGTGCAGAAGCCACAGAAGTGTTTCCCCCTGACTTACCTGAGGCTGTCTCCTGCTCCACTGCTGCAATGCCTTGAAGGGGCATCTTGTGGAAGGCCCGGCAGGGGATGTGACCCCTGACAAGCACCCCGTCTCTGGCTCCACCTTGCTTCCTCTTCCTCTTCCCCCAGCTCCATGCTGGCCTTCTCTTCAGTGCCTGTGCTAGGGTGAGCCCCAGGAAACCTGACCGGAGGCCAGGCCAATGGAAGTTCCTTAAATCAGAACTGGACCATCCAGGTGCCCCAGCCCACCTGTGTCAACACCCCATCAGAAAATGCCAGGGAGGGGCAGCTAGACCTCATGGGGCTACTTGGTTCCTATGGCAACACTGAAAGTGCTTGGTACTTAGTATAGGGTAGTTAAAATTAGTCCTGGACAGCTTGATCACCAAGCTGGACTGACTGATGGGCTTGAGGCAACCTCCAGACTTAATCGTTGGCGCTCAGCCCACTGTTTGAGTCTGGTGGCATCGGTCATGTTTGCAGTGTTTGACCAGTGTGTGGTGAGGCCCAGTGACCAATGCCCGATGGAGGTGGCGGCCTCTTGATCCCTCCTCGTACACATTTTAGGGGAAATGTGTTGGTCTGAAGGGACAAGAAAGTGGGGGTGGCGAGAAGCTGGGGGATGGGGGGCCTGGACACACCTTTAGTGGGTGGAGCCAGGGGCTGGGTGTGGCCTCGGCGAAGCTTCCCTCGGGGCAGGAGCTGTCCTGCCTTGTTGCTAGAACCCAAGGCCAGTGGGAATGCTTTAGCACACAAGCCAGCCCTTGGCTCCAGGGGAAGAAGACTCGCCAAGAGCCCTGACTGAAGTCGCCTTCTTGCCCTTCGGTGCGGAGGGAGTGGGGGAAATGATGACCGACCGAGAAACCCCTCTAGTCTAATGTCCTGCCCTCCTCCAACCCAGATCCGCCCGTCTGCTTGTCCCATGTCCCTGGATGTTTGTGAGAGTTGTTTTTTGAAGAAACAGATTCTATTTTTTACAGAGAGCAAGCTGTTTTTTCTTATTTTTGTATCATTTTAAGATGGACTTTTTACCTTTGCTCCGATCATAATTTGCTGGTTTGGAGAAGAAATCGGGAAGCAGCCCTAATCACCTTCCTTTCCCAGCCCCCCCGATGCTCTGTGGCGTTGCCGTCACCTCTGGGGGATGGGAAATGAAAAAAAGCTTGGAGTGTGGCTGGTTTTGCTCCCAAAGCCAGTCCGGGTGGTACGGGGCGCTCAGGGCTTGGTGGATTACCGCATTAGAGTAGCCAACAGCACAGGGCTCATTGCTGATCACCCACCCGATGACGCACCGGACAGAAATACCCACCATCCCTAGTGACCGATGACCCAGTCGGGCAGCCCAGGAGCTGGATTTCTTAGCGGCCTCACCACGTCAGGCCGTCTTGCCTCTCTTCTTCTCAAAGGCCCCCTTGTTGGGGCTAAGAATCCCAGCTGTGCTCGCTGGCCTTCTGACCCTTTCCTTCTCTCAACGCTCTTCCAGCCTAAATCTCTGACCCCGGACCCTCATTACAAGCTTCGGATGATGGGTGGGTCTCGGGGCTAAGACATGGGCATGTCACCCCCAGGTCTTTCCCACTGGCTTTGGCAAGGTATAGTCAGGAAATAGTGGGAGACGTCAGGCCCCTTAAAGGGGTTCCTTTTCCCCCAAAACCAGACAGATGTGATTGGCCACGGTATTTGCTGCTTCTGAATATAGCTTGGTGGAGCTGCTGAGATGTTCGCGGCAGAATTAGATTCAAATTCTTTAAGCAAAGTGGGGTGGTTGAGTTGGAATTCCTTCTAAGGCGCAAGGGAGATGAAAACTGACCACGCGGATGCCGAGTGGATTAGCTTTGACATTCAATGCCCATGAAGTTGCAGCCTCTTCTCTCCACGTCCTCTGTTTCTGCCCTGCTGGGAGGGAAGCCAGTTGACTCTCAGGGGCGACTGGTCCCCTGGCGGCACCATTAGCCAGCAGCCAAACCTTCTGTCCATGTCTGTGCAGACCACGACCACAAGATGGGCTTGTGGATCCTTCTGTCATCTCGGAGGAGCAGAGGCTCCTCGTTTTGCTGACTTGGGTGACTCGGGGGCAGGCGATTCGTTTCTGTGGCTCATCACCCAGATCGAATAGGACGCTCAGTTTTCACGTCTGAAGTCGGAGTCTATTTTGAACTTGTAAATAATCGTTCCTGAAGTCACTTTTGTTCAACAAAGCAATTGTATGGAAAACCGGTGAAAACAAAATTGCCCTGTGACATTTTTTAAGAAAACCTTGTTTGTTTAAAGAAGAAGTCTTGTATAAATTATAATTTTTATTTAAATAAACCTAAAATGCTTTGTGCTAACAAGCCCAGCCCAGTGCTTCCATTGTGCGCCCATATAGGGGTGATACCAGGCCCTCTAGTGGACAACGCTGGCAAAGCTAGAGTCTTGGTGCAAATCAGTGGGAATGGCTGATTTTCATTTTTATCTGCTCAGTCTTCCGCAGAAGGAAAGTGGTTCAGGGTTCGAGAAGCACCAATGCCCAGAGTCACCAACCCCCTCATCTCTTCCCCTCCACCACAGTAGACCCTTCCACAGGGAGACATCCCCACTCTAAGACCTTGGTGCCCATCTCCCAACTCTCCTAATGAACCCCTTGGGGCTAAACCAACCAACTTTGGAGCCAGAACCTGGGCCCATGTCCCTCCTCTGACACATGGTGTCTGGGTGACTTTTGGCAGAGTCCCTCATCCATAAACAGAGGGGCCTGGTTCTAGAATCTAATCAGAGACTCTCCTCCTCCCTCCTCAGAACAGGCATTCCCAGCTCAAAAGCCCTTATGCCCTTCTAATTATCCCCTTCTAGGCAGTGTCATTGGAACCGGGTCAGTCAAGAAGCATTTACTAAGCACCCAATAGTAACTCCAGGATGCTGTGTGTGTATGTGTATGTGTATGTATACAACATATAAACAACTGTGTACAAGCAAGCAGTAGTATAAATAGGAAGTAATCCAGCGGGGAGAGGCCCTGGCATCCAGGGGTGACAGGAAGGGCTTCTTGCAGAGGATGGGACTTTAGCAGGGATTTGAAGGGAGCCAAGATGTGTGAGATGGAGATAAGGAGGGAGAGAATTCCAGGCAAGGACCATCATAGAAGACTGTCAGGAGTGTTGGATGCCAGCAGCAGCCAGGAGACCATTATCCCAGCTCACAGGTGATGTGGGGGGGGGGAAAGAGTTTTGAAGGCTGGGGAGGGAGGTGAAGGGGATGGTTGCCAAGCTCAGAAGGGCTTTGAGTGCATATACAGGGATCTTGGAGGGGACAGAGCCGCTGTAGTTTCAGCCTAACTGGAAGGGGCATCAGGAAGCCCTTCATCTCAACAATTCAGAAGCAGACACAGGGAAGCAGTGAGGGGGACCGCCAAATCTGAGGACCTTGGCTCAGATCTTTCTCAGATCCTTGCTCCCACCTGTGTGACCTTGGCCAAGTCTCAGGATCAGTTTTCTACTCTAGGATGAGAAGGCTGGACTATGTGAGGTCTGGGGGCCTCCTTTGCTCTCGGTCCTGGCTCCCAGGACTCTGCTGAGCTCACATTGAGAGTTAGGGGCCACCAGTACTGGGGCCCGGATCTTCACTTTCCCAGGTCTGTGCCGCTAACCCTGCCCTGGCCTCTTCCTCACGTCTTGCCCCTGGAGAGCTGAGATAAAGGCACAGTCCTGGTCTTTGCCTTGGCCATATTAGGAGGAGGCACGTGCTTGTCACTGCCCTCTACTGTCTGCCTTTGCTGGCCCGGGCAGCACTCCCACACCAAAGTCTCAGAATGGTATCCCTCCAGTGCACAAACCTTCCCAGAGACAGTCCAGCCCTGTATCCGAGTCTGGACAGACCCCTGTTGTAGCTGCAAACAGGGTAGGTCCTTAGAGGGTAGAGAGGCTTGTGACCCCCCTGGGAAGGCAGGACTTGGGCTGATGCCCCCCTGCCCTTGGGGAGTCTCCAGCAGGTGAGTTGCCAGCAGGGATCCAAACAATCCAGCAAACATGAAGCACCTCCTGTGTCCTCAGTTACAAAGATGAATCAGTTTCTATTTTTTTTTAAAGCTGGTGCCTGCCCTCAAAGATCTTTCAGTGTAACAGGGATGTTGAGAGGGGCGCACAGAGATGGAGCAGGTGGGTCCAAAGGACAAAGCCCCACTAAGCTCTAGGAAGTTTGGGGGAGGCCACTTGTGGAGTGGGAGTGGGAGGAGGCACCTGAGTAGAGCAGGGGAAGAGGATTTACCAAAGATACTTTGAGATTGAGGGGAAAGATGGTTTCCAACCAGAGAGATCGTGGAGGGTTTCTTGGAAGAGGCAACCTTAGAGACAAAATGATAATAGCTAAGACTTATCTAGTGCTCACAACAAGCTGGGCGCTTTGCAATGATCTCAACTGATCCTTGCAACAACCCTGGGAAGGAGGTGCTTCTACTGTCCCCATTCTACAGATGGGGACACTGAGGGGAGCGAGGTTAGGTGACTTGACCAGGGTTACACAACTAGCATGTGTTGGGTCAGATTTGAACCCAGGTCTTCCTAACTCTGGGGGCCCTCTATTCCACTGCACCACCTACAATTTGGTCATCTTTCCCTGGATCCATGGCTAAAGGTTCTAGAGCCTTGAGGCAAACGATTTGCAAAGTTCTTAATGACCTCCACTTGAGAGGGGCTCAGTCAACAAGCATTTAAGGTCATAGGTCCCTGTCCCCCGCCTCCAGACCCTCAACTTCCCCCATTGAGGTGCCCTCCAGGTCTGACTGCCATGTTTGAGGAGGAAGGTGCACTGGTGCTGGACCTGGGAGGCTGAGGCTGAACAGGAAGCTAACAGGACTTTGGTACTTCCTCCACTGCCTTAAATCAGGCCTCTCAGGGGCTGCCAGGTAGGGGCTGGCATGTGTTGAAAAGGTGATCGCCCAGAGTCAGAAGTCTGGGTTGTAATTCTGCTCTGCCTCCATGTTTTTGTGACTGGGCCAGCCCCTTCAGACAGAGAACTGATTTTTTTAATTCTTGACCTCACATTTTCAGAAAGATGGTGATAAGACAAAATGCCTTCAGACAGGGAGGCCCCAGGACGAGGCCAGATAGACAAGCATGTATTAAACACCTATTGTGTGCCAGACCCTGAGGACACTGAAGCAAACCAAAGAGGCTCTCCTTCCCCGCCCTGGGGGAGCCCCAGGATCCCCTGAAGGAGAAAAGAGTTGGGGGACCATGACTATAGACTTACTGGGCTCCCCTTTGCCCAGAGCTCAGGGTAGGCTGGAGGCCCAAAGGTGTGGCCTTGAGGGGGGAAGCTGGGGGGCCACTGGGCTGCCACCCCATGATGGATTTTGGTCCCAGCCTTAAACCCTGAGTCTTCATTTTCTCCTCTGTAAAATGGGTACCCAGGGCTACAAGACATGGACAGAGGCTGCTATAAACAGAGGGGACTGCAGACCCAATGAGGGAGCTCCCTTCCACCTAGGCAGAGAGTCTGAGGGGCCATCAGAGGAGCCCCTGCCTTCTTGGCAGCAGCCCTGGATGCTCCGGGGTGTCCTATCCTGGACCTCCCAGGGTAAGAAGGCCATGCAGGAGCTGCCAAGGAAACCCAGAATGAGAAGCCCCAGTTGCTCTCAATTTTCAAGTGACAGATGATGTTTGCTGTGGGGATCTCAAATGAGGCAGCACCAGCAGTGCTTCACTTAGATTTCCATCAGTTTTTAGATAATTGCTGTGCTGGAAGCCAGCTGGAGGGTGGAGTGTTTGCTAGGTGCTGGGACCTCATCCTTGGGGGCTCAAAATCTGCCCTGGAGGACAGCCCTCTGCAAGGAGTCACTGGAGTCAGGACACCAGACACCCAACCCGTTGCCCAGCCTGTCTGGACCTGGGGTGTCACAGGAGAGCCCAGTAGTGGTCAGGCTCCTCTGGGTGCCCAAGGAGGGGGCAGGGCAGCTGGTCAGGGAGCTTTCTATTCCTGCTTTAGTGATGGAAGGGGAGCCTAAGGAGAGCTGATGGATTAGGGCTCCAGAGCAGGAAAGGGCCCTGGGAGTGTGGTCTCTAAGGTGGAGAGGTCAAGCAGCACCCATGAGGTTCCAGATTCTTCAAATAATGGGAACCTAGCACGTTCCCAGGGACAACCTTTGCAGCCTCATTAAAGTTGGGCTATGCTGAGCTGGAACTGAAATTCAGAGGTGTTGGTTAGCCTGGGGATGATGTTAAAGCTCCCTCCCCTTGCCTACCACCCTCTATCCTGTGAACATCCCAGGTGAGTTCATCTACATTGTGCTATTACAAAGTCCAGCCTCCACAGAGGCCTCCAGCCTGCCTTCTCCAGGAAGCCCTCCCTGAGCTTTCCTCTCTGGGTCTTCTAAGGGACCTGGCCCTGAATGATGGAGCTCCTGATCCAGAGAGGAACTTTGTCCACATCTTTATCCTGCCTTGTGTTGTATAGCCAAAGGAGGAAGGAGAGCCTGGTCCCTGGGAGACTTCTGGGATTTGGAGTTTTTCCTCTTACCTCCTGAGGCAAGGACATATTATATGGTTTGAGTCTGGGCTTTTTAGCTCAAGAAAAGGGAAAAGAGACAGATCAGGGTCAGCCACAGCAGGTCCCCCAGTCACTGACAGAGCCAAAATGGTCACTGGAGCTGGACAGCTCCTGCCTCAAACCCTGACCAGCCTCCAGGGAGTCTGCAGAGAAAGAAAACAGTAGGTGTGAGGCATAGGAGGTGTGGGAAGGCCAATGGTCCCAGGCCCTTCCCTCCTTGGGCAGTACCCCGTCTGGGGCAAAGACTGTGCCAAGGGCCCACATGAATGTGCCATGGCTACTGTCATTACAGCTTTTTTTGGGTCTTGTTCTCATCTTCTTTCCTCCCTTCTTTCTCCTTCCTTCCTTCCTCCCTTCCTTCCTTCCTTCCTTCCTTCCTCTCTTTCTGTCTCTGTCTGTCTCTCCTTTTTTTCGTGGAATTTAGGCATAAATAATCTGAGGACAAGTTGCTCATCTGCTCTTTCTGTTTAACTATCTTTACAATTCAGGTGGATTGTTGTGCAAATTGGCAACCCCAGGTTGACCATATGCATGTCCTCATATCCCTCTGTGAGAGGCCTGAGGGTGACCCTAGGCCAGTAGTGTGGCTCTTCCTCCTTCCCTTCTCTCTCCTCCTCTGCCTCTGCCCCTCTGTCTCTCCTCTCTTCTATCTCCCTTTCTGTCTCTGTCCCCCACCCCTGTGTCTCTGTGTCTCTCTCACTGGGAGCACAATCACAAGCCATTTCCAGGTTTCATGACGACCCTTCCAAGGGCAAAATTAATATACAGCCAGGCCTCTTTTCACTGCCCCCCCCATTCAGATGAGGAACTCAACTGGTGTTTTTCTAGGTCACATTGAGAGCAGCTGGGGCCTCTGGCCCCCTAAAGATAGCTGGTATCACTTGTGGGTCACAGCCTCAGGCAGGGGCCCGCTGACCACCCACATCTCCCCTCTACTCCAGCAGGGCTGCTGCCTCTCCCTCCTCCCACCCCTGCCTCCGTCACCCCACCAGGTCTCCAGACTGGCCTCTCTTGCCATGAGGAGGGCAAGAGGGTCCAAGTGGCCCCCACTTTCTGGATGTGCCCTGACACTTAGTCCTGTCCTGGCTCGGGCCTCATTCACTCCCCTGTGGACAAGCAGCCCCTCTTCTAAGGGGTACTGTGACCACAAAGAGCCACTGTCGGTATTTTTGTCTTTATGGATCCTTTTCCTCTTCCTTCAGTTGCTTTGGAGTCGACCCTTTCATTTTGTATGTGGAGAAGTGAGGCTGCCAGGAGGAAATGACCTTCTCAAGGTCGCACAACCACAACTTCTGGCTCCCATTCCAAGGAATTTTTATGTCCCCCTCCTCTTTCCTGGGACTAGGATAACATATGTGAAAAGGCTTTGAACAACCCCACTGGGAAGCAGTGTCTAACGACCATCATAGAAATCACAGCCATCACATTTTTGCCCCCAGAAGGACGCAGAGCAAATGTTTACCAGGAACAGCAACTCAGTGCAAGGTGGCCATGCAGTCAAAATCTAGAACTAATTAATTCTTCATTTTCCCTTAATTGGCCAGATGTCAGCGCTAATTGCAGCCTGATACATTCCTAATGGTAGGACAAAGAGGTCACCGTCTTGGTAGATGCATGAATAGGGAGGCAGGTGGGCAGGACTGGTGGGACCTCCCAGGCAGCAGAGAGTGCACAGAGAGCTCCTCTGGCTCCAGCTAGCCTCTTCTTCAGGCTCAGATGCTTGGGGGCTGTGCTGGACAGAACCCAGCTTACCTGGGGTTCATTTTTCAGGCTCATCACTTAGGCCTGGGTGACTTTGGGCAAGCTGCTTCCTTCCTCAGAATCTGGAGTCACAATCCCGGCTCTCAGCTTACTAGCCATATAAGAATATTGTGTTGTCTGAGCTCAGTTTCCATCTTTTTAAAATTAGGCTATCTGTTTAAGTGACTTCTAAGTCCCCTCCCTGGAAGATCTAGGATTCTCTGTTTTACAAATGTTTATGGCTTATGTATGAATGTGTATTCATTTCATGTAATACAAAGAAATGAATAAAAAAGTCTTCATTAGGCATTTAACGATTATGCCAAGGGCTAGACCAGACCCTGGGGACACAAAGACAAAAGTGAGACAGTCCTGCCCTCAAAGAGCTTCTAGACTAGTGTCCTATCCATGTACATGACTTCCTCCTCCTGAATTGGGCCCTAAAGAGCTCAATAGTTTCCCTCAAACTATCCTTTCTCACACCAGTCATCTAAAGAAAGGATGCAGAAAAGCACAGAGGAATCCCTGGGGTCCAGGGAAGAAAGAGACAAAATGATACCATCTGCAGATTAATGTCAACAGAGTTATAAAGTGATTGCCAACAGGAAAGCAAAGTGGGGTGGCTTAAAAGTCCTCCCCCAAATGAATGCAATGTTCTTGTTCAGTGAGAGCTGATGGAAGATCAGTTGCAGAGAAATCTGGGAGAATGAATATGAACAGGTGCAGAGAAAGGCAACGAACCAGGAAAGCAACAGGCACCGTAACATTTGAACTGGAAAGACAAGCTCAAGAAGTCTGTCAATGCAGCGACCAAGCACAATGCCAAAGGACTCACGATGGAAGGAGTGACACTCCAGGGACAGGAGGAGGCAGATCTTTATGGACATGGCCATGGTGGGCATTTTTCTGCTTGACTATACCTATTTGTTGCAAGGATTTTGTTTCCTTTTCTTTCCTTTTGAGAAAGTGAGAAGGAAAAGAGAGCTAGGAATAGGGAGGGATGGGGAGGGAAGGATGGAAGGAAGGAAAGAAGAGGAAGGGAGGTAGAAAGAAAGAAATTAAGAGGAGGAAGAAAGGGAAAAAATAGTACCATTGAGTCACTTTTTATAAAATTCATAGAACAGAAAGGACAAAAAGAATCAGACACAAGGTCAACAACTTAGAAAGTTACATGATGAATTTATTATACTTCATAAAAGAACAGTAAGCTCTATGTAATGGAGAATTCCCATTTTGTGTATAATCCTCTTTTCTATTCCACTGTGTGTACAGAAATGCTCATTTTACTTGGAATCTGTTCAATTCAGATTTTTCAATTTTAAAAAGCTCCTCTCCCCAGTACCCTAATATCTTAATATCCTGATAGTATTAAGTCTGACACCTCAATTTGCCAGTGAAAACAGATCTCCCAAGAAAGCTGGTCTATGACCAAAATCTCCAACTGTAACCTGTTCTTGTACTGATATCTAAATATTTTTTTAATTGACGTAACATTCAGATAGATACACCAACATTTAACGAGTACCATGGAGAGCAGGAGAGAGGACTGACTTGCCGCCAGAGGGCAAACAAGGGCAACCCTTCAGATGGGGTGTGTGGCAAGAAAGGTTCATTTGGGAGGAGGAAGACTGGGCAGAGGACAGATTCCCCAGGGAGCATTAGCCTAGATGGGAGAGTCATTTTTTTTTTTTTTAGTAACTCTAACTGTGTCACCTGAAGCTGTCCTATTTGGAACAGAATGGTTGCTAATGACCTCATAAGAAACTCTGAAGTTGAGTCATAAGATGATGATAGGACTGAGATGGAAAAGATCTAATCAGACAGGCTTTAGTCCAACACTCTCATTTTGCCAATAAAGAAAGGGCGGCCCAGAGAGGTTCTGGGCCTCCCTCTGAGTCAGCCCTCATTAGGACAGTCAGGAAGGCAGGATGTTGTGGGAGGAGGAGCAAGGCGGGCACCAGCCTCCATCCATTCAAAGGCTACTTGAGGCAGCAGAGAGAAGCCCGGCCTCTGCCTGAGTTTGAAAAAAGTATTTCCATATTGGGGCCTGGTGACTTCATTTTCTGATTAGTTGACTCTCCCCCATGTGCCTGTCTTTAGCTGTGCCCAAGCTCAGGCTTGGGCATTGGGCTGGGCTGTATGTTCCCAAGGTCTTGGGCACAGAGGGCCTCTGTCAGGGGCCATCTGGACAATCTTATCACAGGCCTTGCCTGGCCATCTCCCTTTCTCAGCATACACGGCTGGATCATTCTATTTATCTTTATATCTTCTGTGGGGCAAGTTGGCACATGAGGCAGAGAACGCTCTTCCTGCAATACCTGCAACTTCCATTCTTGGAGACCAGAGTATGCCAAGGTTCACCAGTGCAGAGCCAGCCCCACAAGCACCCTATGTTTAACAATCTTCATGTGGATGAAAAGCATCCTACTGTCATCAGAAGATGCAACGTAGGCCCAGCTTTGTTCGAAGACCCTCAGGCAGCAAGGGGGCCTGCTTCTCATTCGCTCACCCCATCCTGGAGGATGCTCTGAATAGGAGACGTGTTTTCTATAGACAAGGAGGAGGTCAGTGTTTGATCCCTGAATGTGGATGGTCTCAGGTTCCGGAACCATCGGAGTCCTCAGTAGGGAGGACTAGAGTGAGATCAGCTCAACCATCACTGAATGACTTCAGACAACCAACAACACCCCTTTCCTCCCATTTTACATATCGAAAATGGGGGCCCAGAGGAAGCAAGGTGACTTGGCCACGTCACACTCATGGTAGTGTCAGAATCGGAACCTGGTCCCCTGAGCCCAGTACCCCTTCCAGTACACCACGTTTGTCCTAATTAACATAGAAGATGAGAGATGGATGGAAAATGTTGGTTTTGTCCCCATTACTCCAGGCAGCCGAGGAGTCCGCCAGGACACAGAGCTGGGACAGGCACCGCAGATGGCCGGTCAGCTGGGTCTGGGATGCAGCAGGCAGAGGGGAGCCAGCTGGCTGGCCCCAGGAAGGCGCATGGCTCTTAATGATCCCCAAACGCTCCCCAGCAGAGCCCCCCCCCCTCCCCTAACTCGAACATTTGTTCTGGATACGATTCGGTTCTGCTACACGGCTGGAAACAAAATGGGCTCTGAAGGAAACAAGGGCTGGTGGGAGGTGAGGGAGCACTGAGAAAGTGGACCAGCGGGAGGAGGGGAGCAGTCCGTGGATGCAGAGCCGGGCGGCAGATGGACAGCCCAGATCCTGCCCAGGGAACCGCCACGTGTTTTCTATAGACAAGGAGGAGGTCAGTGTTTGATCCCTGAATGTGGATGGTCTCAGGTTCCGGAACCATCGGAGTCCTCAGTAGGGAGGATTAGAGTGAGATCAGCTCAACCATCACTGAATGACTTCAGACAACCAACAACACCCCATTCCTCAGTAGTCCGAGCAAACGAGGGAACAGGTCTCCCAAAGGGCTTGGACACCATCTAAATAGCCACCGGAAAGAATGCTCCAAATCATGAATTGTGAGAGAAATGCAAAGCCTCCCCCCACGGAGGTAACAGAAGTGACAAGGCGAGAGGACAGCGCTGGAGGGCTGTGGGAAGACCAGGGTACCCAGACCCTGCTGCTGAAGCTCTGAATGAGTCCAACCACTTGGAGTTAGATGAGAAAAGTCGTTGAATTGACCTAGAAATGCCGCGGCGAGAGACTAGGTATGAAGGTCTTCTGCCAGAGATCAGTATTTACAGGCAGTCAGCAAACATTTATTAAGTGCCTTGTAGGCTCCAGGCACTTTAGAATTTGATCCTTGGAGAAACCCTCTATTTTACAGTGGTGGACACTGAGTCAGACGGAGGTGAAGTGAGTTGCCTCAGATTACAGCTAGGGAGGCGACTGCCTCCGGACTCTGAAGGGGTCCAGGACCCCCGCCGGGAGCCTCCTGATGAGCCGGCACGAGGACCCCCTTTTACAGCCAGGGAGGCGGCTGAGAGGGGTCCAGGACCCCTCTGCTTCTCACGTGTTTGTCCTGAGGACTCAATGCCTCGTTAGCGAGACTGCCGCGCGTCTTGAGTACACGGGTGGCCTCCTGCGCTATGGCAGGAGGGTCCCCCGCAGGACGCTTGGTCTGCTAAGGCCGCCCCGGCTGCAGTCTCGGTCATGGTCACCAGGTGGTGCTCGGCCCCGACAGCACGACCAAGGCTCAGGATTAGATAGAGCTGTACGACCCGCCCAGCGTCTCCATCCCTCACCTCAGCCCAGGTAGCCCTGGGAGGGAAGAGGCGCTGTCTTGTCTTCGTTTGATGGATGAGGAAAGGGGGCCCAGACGCAGCTAACGTCGGAGGCGAGGTTCGAACTGAGGCCTCGGGTCTCCAAGTCCAGCCTTCTTCCCACCCTGGCACCTCGAGGTCTCCGTGCCCCCTGTTTGGGGTCTGCCTGGCCCCCCGGCTCCGTCTGGGGTTTAAGACGCAGAAGTCTTCATGTGGTCCTGCCTGCATCCACCCCTGTAGGCTCGGCCGCCCGCCCCATCAAGACTCTCCTGTGCCTGATGATGCTGCAGCATCCCCACTCTGACCACCGGAGTGCCCAGCAGGGGCTGGGAGAGCAGGTGCTAAGGCAGGCTCCTTCTTCATTACCCCCATCAGGGAGCAATCCCTGACTGCATTAACAGCCAGGAACTGAGGGGAGAGGGGTACAAACCCAACCTGGGGCTGTTCCTGCTCTAACCAGGGCTGCGTGGTCCCTGGGGAACTGAGGAGGGGCCCCAGGTACCCGGAGGAGTACGCAGAGTGGACCTGGCCCAAATGGGGTCCTTGTGCCAACAGTGATCACTAAGAGCTTGTTCCCCTGCACCCTGCAGTTCTGGGGGCCCAGGCCCAGCTGGGGCTGGGGTGGGGGCAGAAGTACCTGGGACTGCCCTCACCCCTGCACCCCCACCCCTCAAGGCTCCAGTTCCACTGCTCCCCAGGACCGATGGGCCGCAGGAGCCGTGGTCTGACGTGTGCTCAAAAGGAACCCCAAACGCCAATCTCTCTCATCAGCCATCTGGAGCCCCACTTTGTCCCTTGGTCAGCTGGAGGAGATGACGACTCCAGCGTCTGTGCTCATCCTAGACAGGTGGGTGAGTGGTGCGGCGGTTAGAGCGCTGGCCCTGGAGTCAGGAAGACCTGGGTTCGAATTCAGCCCCAGGCACTTACTAATTGTACCGAGTCACTTAAGCCCGTTCCGCGTCTGTAAAGGAAGGATCCTAACAACAGCAAGGACTCTCCAGGGCCATTGTGAGGCCTCCGGGGAGTCGTATATAAATAAAAAGTTACGGGGAAGCTCTTGGACTCTTCGAAACTTGGATGCACCACATACACCCACAGGATTACAAAGACGGTCGGGCTGTGATCAGGCCCCCTCAGGCCTTTCCTTTCCTCCGACCCTGAGATTTCCTAATGCTCAAGGCAGGGGGTGCCGGGTTGGAGGGATCAGTGAGGGCTCCCTTCTTAACTGAGGATTTCTTGGGTCCCTCCCAGCCCTGAAATCAGAGGGTCCCGGGATCCGAGCCTGGGCTCCTGACATATAGGGAGCCCTCCTACCCCTGCTGCAGCAGCTGAGCCCGGACAGAGAAGAAGCCCTGTGTAGAGGGAAAGCGTCCCCGCTCTGGAATCGAGGCACACTCCTGAAGAATCTGTGCAGCCCACACCCCTTCCCCTATCTGGCCCGAGGAGAGGCAGCCCCAGCAGGACCGGGCAGAGACTCGAGCTGCGTCTCAGCAGAGGATGTTCTGGAACATTTCCAACTATCACCAGCACTCCCACCAGAGTGAAAGGGAATGGGGCTTTTCTTCTCCAGGTCCCTCAACTCACAGAAAGAAACTGAGGCACAGAGAGGGGAAGGAACAGATTTAGTGCACAGAAGGCGCACGCGCACCACACACACGTATACACCTGTATACACAGGTACACACAGGTATACACAGGTACACACAGGTATACACAGGTATCACAGGTACACAGGTACACACAGGTAGCTATTTTACAGGCGAGGAAACAGAGGCAGCCAGCTAGTAAATAGCAAGTCAGCTCCCTCCTCTCCAGCGGCGGCGCTCTGCCTCCAGCATCCTGTCTCTGGTTCTCTAATTGAGGGATTTGTCTGTAATACTTGACACATTATCTCAATATAGAGAACCTTCCAGAAAACAATAAAATGGTAGAGCTAGAAGGAAGCTTATAATGTCAGAGGCCTCCAGAGTCAAGAGGGCCCTGAGAACAGGGGGTTGCAGAGCCGCATTTAAGGAAGATGGCTTTGGTGGGCAGAGACTGGAAGCATCAAGACCAGTTAAGGGACACTTGGAATAATCTGGGGAGCAGGTGAGGGCCTAAGACAACGTTGGAATTGTGTAAATAGAGAGGACAGGCCAGTAGCTTGATTTGGGAGCCTGGAGCAGGGGTGGGGGATGGCTGCAACCCCACAGCACTGAGGACTGGAGGGAGAGGGGCCCTAAGTGTCTGGGGTGCCTGTGGGTCCGATGCTTCACGTTATAGTTCTGCATGACTCTGCTGTGACCCCACCAGAGCGTGGGTTCTGTGAGGGCAGGCCTCAAGGACGTGGGCCTCTGTGTTGGTGACCTGCATGTGGACAGAGGGGAGCATCCTCCTGAGACAAGTCATCTGAAGATGGACAGTGAATTTCACCAGGCCAGCTCCACCCCACACACAGCTCTGTTCTTTACTGAAGAACCTTTGTGAGACGTGGACTGGAAGAGCCTTCAGAGGTCCTGGGTCACCTCCATAACAGGGTGGTGCTGCAGGGGCAGGCTGACAGGTGGAGGGACTGCCATCATCACACTTAATCACAACGAATGGACTTCAAGGCTGAGGAAGTCTGGGCCAAGTCTTCTCTGAATTCATCAGAATGATCTGTAACTTTGGGAGATTTAGGAATCGCTATGGACAGTTCAACGGAGACATTTGCTTAATGTACAGTCATGATTTAGGATGAAGGAAAAGAATGAGATAGCAGACAGTCTGGAGAGAAGCAGGGAGAAATGAGAGGGGAAACAATGAGGCTGCTCTGTCCTGGTTGATGAGCCACGTGCCTGCCCAATCTCCTGGCTTCCAGGGGGTCCCAAGATGGATGGCCAAGGATAGAGTCCTGCTTTCCTAAGAGATGTCGTCATTCTGCTCTCCATTACCGGAGACAGTGGGTGCAATCAGAAGAGAGATCATGTCCTCACTCCTACACTCATTGAATGACTGTGGGTAGGTCACTGCACCTCTTCTCAGACTTGGTTTCCTCCTCTGAAACAAGGCTAACAACATCCTCACAACAGGGCAATGAACGACCAGGATCCATGAGGATGCAGGCTGCCACATCCTTACTCAGGAGAAGCAAGGGACTCAGTGCAGCCCAACGGAGAGATTCGTCTAACAGGGCCAAGGGGCATGGAAGGGGATGAAGGGGAGAGGATGTGAAGCAGTGACTCAGGCCTCCCATGGCCCTTCCACCATCAGCCTGCCCCTACCACCTTGCTCTCCTCTTCCTTAACACCAGATCTCTCCTTGGCCTTCCAGAGTCCAAGTAAGGTTTATCACACTCACCTTTAGGGCTCCCATCCTAGGGGCTTAGCCTAGCCCAACAGGAATTAAAACCAGCCCACTCAGGCCACAGATCTACTGCCTGTCCCTAGACACCAGGCCCTCCATCCCCAATCATATCAGCATGCTCCTGGCTGCTCTCCCCAGCTGCCTTCTAACTTCATCCAAAAACCCAAGTATCCTTCATTGGCCCCCAGCCCTCAGAAGTCTTGTCTTCCCCGTGAGAAGGTAGTGAGGACTGTGAGAGCAAGAACGTCATTTTTTAACCTATTTGTTCCTCAGCACTCAGCACAGTCCCTGGCACAAAGTTTTTTTGTTCATTCATTCAACCTAACGAATTGACTACATACCTTTAAAAAAACAAGTTGCAGGAAATAAAATTTCTGGCGTCATAAGCAATCCTTTTCCTAATGTGGAAATGTTTCTGTTTGTTGGTGTTTTTCCTAGTTTGGAATAAAAATTAGAACAGAATAATTGTTTCTCCCCCTCATCCCCCGGCCCCCATCACCTGCATAAGCTCCTTTGTCTAGGGCATTTTAGGGTGTTATAGGATCAGAATTCAGCGCTGGAAGAGGTTTTGAAAGAATTGGACCTAGCTTCTCCCGTGTCAGAGGGCTTGCCTTCCTACTCGGTTGTGAGCTGTCCCAAATCTCCTCTTCACTACTGCATCCTTTGGGAGAGTGGTCCTGCTGAGCCGGGGCACTCACTTCATTCGATTTCATTCCTCTCAGTATTAAGTCCTTTTGTGCCTGTCCATTGTTACCATTTCTGCCTTCTAGGGCCAAACACACTGGGGCTAATCCCATTGCCCCATGACAGCCCTATTCTTGTGAATCTTTTTGCATTCTCATCAATGGGTTCAATTCAATTCATTTCCCTATAGAATCAATTCACCTCAGTCCAGTTCATTTCATCTTTAACTACGCTGTGAAATCTTCTGTAACCACAGAATCTCAGAGCTGAAAGGGTCCAAGTGGTCATCCAGACTCTGCCTGAAGCCCTCCAAAGAGGAGGTTTTTGTGTCTCCCTCCTCTGGAAAGCCTTTACTCGTCTCTCACTTCTCAAGTGACCACTTTGGGAACACATCCCCCTCCAAGAGAATCCAAGTTCATAGGGGACAAGAAGGGCTGGGTTTGCTTTTATATCGCCAAGATAACCTAGAGCCTTCGATGTTGCAGATTCTCAATCCATGTTCCTTCACTGATGGTGCCTTGCCCTGAGAAGGCACTTAGGTAGCCAACCATAAAGTGCAAGTGGAGCACTTATCCAAGACCCATATATTAATGGGTTTCTTGTCCTAGTGTATTTCACAGTTTGGGCACTATGTGTCCAGACAAACACATCTGCATTGTCTTTTTCTTCAAAGACTTATTGATGTTGCTTTTATCCCCATTAAAATCATTTCCCAATAACTCCCCTTTACCTTTCTGTTCATGGGAGAGCCCCACAACAACAACCTCCAAAACAGATAAACCCCACCAACCAAAACAGTGACCTATGCTGGCAACCTCCCACACCTATGTTCCTCCATTGGATTTTCTCACCAAGGACAGTTTTCTGACAGTGTTTACAAATGTGAGAAGCAAAGGACCACGCTAACAGGAGGACTCTCCCCGGTAAAAATGTGATGAAGGCAACTGACTACTAAGTCGGTAGGTAACATTACATCCATAACTCTCTCCATTTAATGCAAACCTCCCTAAAGAAGGAGATATTTTCTTCACAATAAAAACATGGAATTCATCCCTTCCAAAGCCAAGGAGATCTCAGACCATGAAAATGTTGCTTTAGTTCTTGTTAAAAAGGAAATTTCTGCGCAGTTGGTCAAATGTGGAAAATTATCAAAAGATTTACATGATATAAACTAATGACAAATGATACAAAATTCAGCAAAACCAGGAAAATAATGTACCCAATGACTATAGCAGTAGAAATAGAGAAAACCACCATCTCACAACGATGCATTTTTGCAAAATTACACGAATAAGCTTGGTTCCAAAGAAGAGATATGAGAAAACAGTTCCCTCTGTCCTTTTGCAGAGATTGGTGGGGGATGTATCTATTCTATTTTATCAGTGTATTTTTCCAGTATATTCCAAAGTACTAAATATATTAAGTCTTGCTGAATTGTTTCCTCTTTTTATAAAAAATATCTTTATTAATTTTTATAAATCTTTATTAAAAATTCTTATAAGGGATAGTTTGTGGGGTGGGAGGGAGAGAGGGTGTGAAAAGGAGGAAGGGTTATGTGAAAACCAAAGATAATAAAAACCAATTTTTTAAAAAAGGAAACTCCTCAAACAATTCCCTTTCCCAACTCTGAGGTACACCTGAGACACCTGAGGTGTCTCCCATCTTGTCGACTATACTGAGGCATTTATATAGCTACAAATCATAGCATCTCAGAGCTGGTAGGGACCAAGGAGGTCAGCTGGTGCAACCCATCCCAAAGTGGAGTTCCCTTCTATAATACTCCTGGCAAATGCTCATCTAGCCTGTATTTAAAGACCTCCAGTTAAAGACTCACTCCCTATACAAGGAATCCTCTTCTATTATTCTATATTCTGTACATTGAGCCACAGCCAGCCTCCCTGTAACGTCCACTCATAGCTTCCAAACCCTCTGCTAGAACTCAGAAGTATTCTACTCTCTTCCTTATGTGTCACCTAGCCCTGAATTGGGCATACAGTTGGTCCCCAGGACAAGCTAACAGACTTATGTGATTCTACAATTGAGTGATAGAGGAAAAGATTCAGGGAGACAATACACTTCCACCACCACCACCTCAGGGGAGGCCTTCATCCCCTCCAGTCTGGGCAACTATAATAGCCACTGGGTCTGCCCACCTCAAGTGTCCCCACTCCAGTCCAGTCTCTCCAGTCAGCCACCAAAGGGAGGCCTGATCATGTCACATACACACACACACACACACACACACACACACACACACACACACTCACTCTCATCTTTAAGACTCACTATCAAGTCCTATGGTATCCTCCACGTCAGTCTCTTGGCTCTGCACCCCACCCTCCTCTGGGGTCCGGTGATGCCAGTCCTCCTGACGCTGGGAGGCACTGTCACTGTCTCAGGTGTCTGGAGCTCTCCCCTTCTCTGTCTCTGATTCCCTGGCTTCCTTGAAATCCCAGCCAGAATTCCACCCAAGCTAGCGCTTCTCCCCTGCTGCTCATCTCCAGTTTCTCCTGCACATCCTGTATCTTGTTGGCCCATCATTGTTGGCATGTTGTCTCCCTGCTAGCTCCATGCCAGCAGGGACTCTCCCCAACTTTTCTGTACCTCCAACACAGCACAGTGCCTGACACATGGTATCAGCTTAATCAGTGCTTGTTAACTGACCAGCTGGAGGTCATCTTGTGGATGATGGGTCAGACAGGTTTAGTAAGGCAGAATAGGTGGTACCCCATCTCTCCACCCCCACCCCTTCCTGGCTGTGTGATCCTTCTCAAGACTCAGCATTCCCTCTAAAACATCTGCTAGCCCTTCCCACAGCACAAAATGTCTCCAGTATCTCCCCTTCATGGAGCAGGAAGGACATGAAGCTCCAGGAGGGAAGGGATTTGTTCCAGGTCACTCCCATCTCCGCTCCCTCCCTGATACCAAGGTCCATGCTCTTTCCCCTCTAACATGTAGCTCAGCCTCCTCACTGAACTGAGGATGGATCTTACATGTGCAGTTGAACAGGACCTCAGAGACCACCTGGTATAGCCCCTTCCCCCATTCTGTTGATGAGGAGCAAGGAGGGAAAGGGCACCCTAGTGTGAGCCCCCAGAATTGGTGGCAGAGGTGGGGCTCAAATCCAGGTCTCCTGAATCCCAGGGCCAGGTCTAACTCCCTGGGACCAGGAGACCGGGGTGAGGGACAACTGGCATCCTGCGGTCACAGGCCAGGAGGGCTAGTCCCCCACAGTGAAGGGCCTTTCTCCAGACACAGACACAGACACAGGCTTTCTCCCTTCTGGGTCTTGGTATCTTAACTAGCACAAATGCCCACATGTCCTCTTGAGCAGGACAAAAATGATGACTCAGTCCCACCGGGTAGCTGCAAGCTGGTGGCTTCTCTCATCTCACTTGGGGAAACCAGTCTTTCTCTGTCAGTCTCCCCTGGGAGGGTTCAGTGAAGGGCTCACTGAAGCCCCATCACCACCCATGGGTGCACAGAAGCCTGGGCTCAGGAGTCAGACTGAATTCCTGCAATGCCATTGGGTTCTTGGGGGATTGAGCAAGGCCCTGACCATCTCAGGAACTGCTTCCTTTTCTGTGAGATGAGCGGGCCACCCCTGCTTCATACCAGCTTTGTGGGCTGTAAGTGAGCTTTGCCAAAGCCCTTCAGTAAAAGGGATTTCAGGGACATGCCTCCAGGAGACACTGTGCACAATGATGGAAAGGCTGTTTTCATCCCCTTTTCACAGCTGGTGACACTGAAGCAGACTGGAGTTAAGTGGCTTGCTTGCAGGGACTCAGGCTTCTGGAGTCCAGACCCAACACTCTATGCCCTGAAAGGTGGAAAACCTCAGCCCACCTGAAAGTTCAGTCTCTCCAGGCCCTGCTGATAGAAGGATGCTAACCTAAGGCTTGTTTCCAGTTTTTCCAATGTTTCTGAGACAAGTGGAGGAGGAGAAGGAAATGAACTGGCTGGGCTGGGAGAAAAGTAGGTCATGATGCCTCCCACTCCACCCTCATCTAACTACCTTGTTTCGACACCCTCCACATTTCCCAATGTCTCTGTTGCTTCTGGCCCTCCCAGAGAACCATCCCTCCTAACAAACTCTAGGAAAGCCACTCCATGTTGGTCCAGAGGATCCTACGCCTGACAAATGTCCATGTCTAGCTGGTAGGACAAGGAGAGCTCAGTTATCATGAGCTCCAAGGCCTTTGATGTCAAAGGATGGGGAGCACCTCCATCACCTCCAGGATCCCTCTCAGGGGGAGGGGGCAGGCTCATGTGGTTCCCTCCCAAACAGGAGCTTTTAACACAAGCAAGAAAAAAGAAAAATTCTGTCCAACATAACTTTATTTTTTAAAGTCCTCTCAATATATCAATATACATCAAGTATACCCTCTTTTAATCTTGAAACCAGCAAGATTAGACAGAAAATTAAACTTCAGTATTTCCATTAAGAATTTCTCCACATGATTGTACTTAAGGAATAAATTCATAAATGTTTTCAGATAAAGGTGGGCACAACCTGTAAAGCCCTTTTCTTAATGAAAATAAGCAAGAATGCATCATGTAACCGGAGTTCAGCTGTAGCCCCACCTCTCCTCAGCTGTAGCCCCACCTCTCCTCTGGACACTGTCCCTCAGGAAGAGGACAAGGTGAGGCAGGGAGGCTGGAGTCAAGGCCAGTCTGCTAGACCCCAGGGGGTGCCTGGCTTTGGCCACCCAGGAAGGGAGGGGCTACTCGTGCGCAGGCAGAAGGACCCTTTCCTACACATGCATGACATGATGAGGTACTGCTGTCACCACCACCATGCTGACAAAACCATGGCTCTCTTCCCGGATGCCAACTGCCAGGGGCTCAGATTCCACAAGACAATGTATAAAGCAACCATTAGTGAGGATTCTGCAATTTCCAGTGTGACAGAAGGGAAAGTAGAGGAATGTCCAGTTTCATAATCTTCTACACAAAGTCTGGGTTTGTGAAGTCATGTTCCAAATTGACTGAAGTCACCGTGGCAAAGTAGGGAATGTAGACTGGGCCTTTTTCTGGACCAAGAGCTTTCTCTATTAGCAGTTCAAACTATTAGCCTAAAACTGGCAAGGCAGACCAGCAGGAGGCTTGGTTTTCTGAGCAGGGCAATGCCCCTCCTTTGGAGACTCCTTTGGAGTCAGAAGGAAAGACCTAAAGCAGGTTGACCTGCCATTTTCACAAAAAAGGCTTGTTCAAGTGCAGTTTGACTTGGCCTTCCCTAAAGGCAGTCACGGAGAATGTGGAAATTCCCACCAAGAAGGGGAACGCCAGCCAAAACCACTCTGGGGGCCATCCCCCACACAGGGATAGGATGAACGTGACAATCATTTGTGCCAAGACTGTCACCTGCTGCCTGAGTGCCTGCCATGTCAGGCATGACAAGATCTGGGCAGAAGGAAGGGAATGCCAAAGTAGGAGACCTGGTCCCTGCCCTCAGGATCTTAGAGGGATAGCAGGCTGAAAGCATTTAAAGAATTCCTGGAAACCACTGCAGTAGTTTGTCTGGATCTAGACATCTGATTCCAGTCTGCGGGCTGCCTGACTGGTTCTTTTACCCTGGAAACTTTCATGTTTTCACGAATCAACTGCAAGCATTTTCCTCCTTCCCAGGGTTGGACCTACTGATGCAACAGGCAAACTGCTGTCTACTTCAGAAGACTAAACTGCTCTAAGTAAATTCTAAAAATATATCATGTGATGTCTGTTAAATCTGTCTAAATACCTAATTGAATAGGTAAAAACCCATCCATTACGGATTCTAGAGGAGTATAGAAAAGAGCCTGCTTTTGTAAAAGCCGTGTCAAGCATTTCACTGTGAGAACACACGCAAGCGATTCTAAGCTCATCCTCTTGTATTTTAGAGGAGCCTACTTTGCATACATTTTTATCATATTCATAACTATGAATAAGAATAAAACAATGATCTAGGACACAATTTAGTAATTACACGGCTACTTGAGGAGGAATGCCTTCACAGAAAAATCTGGTTCCTCTGATAATTGTACTTCCAAGTGCTTCGGCAGTAAATGAACATTAATCATGGTCTGTACGCAAAACGCAAACGCTGGAAACCCCCACCACATACAGCACTGGGGTTGAAAAGGACAAAACTTCCAATAAATACAAGGAAATAGCAAAGCAGATAGGACTCTGACAATCAGGCCTGTCACACAAAGGTAATGCAAACGGAGGCTCCTGCACTGGAGAAGAACCATTACACATCTGTGACAACATCCGTGCTCTGCAGTTAATATCACTAACAACAAACCACTCAACAATGACTTACTGAATACCAGCTTCGTCCCACTTCTCCTCCATTGTGCTCCCCCAGCAGCATAATGAAGGTTATTTTAATCACTTGGTCTGCATCAATACAAAGTACCAACATTTGGAATCCAAAATGTTGTATTTGTGAAAAATAAAAAGTTTGCTAGGGCCTGTTTTCCTTCTTTAAGAGCCAAGTGATCTGTGACCTGTTTCTGCCAACACACCTTGGGAGTACTTGCCATCAGCTGAAACAGTCCTCGTGAAAACACTATGTGGAAAGACAGAGCTGAGACATTAAAGATGAATCACGAATTACGATTGTTTAAGTACTAGCATCCATCGAAGGCCAGAATTCACTGCGCTGCAGCAAGGCTCAAGAAAAACCCCCTTACCCCTGAACTGGGAGAGAGGAAAACAAAGGCCTCCAATCTCACCCTCTGCACAACCTCACCTCAGACAAGATGAGGCCAAGGGGCCCTTCCCTGTCACTGCAGACGAGGCTGCTGACCTCTGGCCTTTCCATGGTGTGTGACTGACGGGGAGGATTCATGGCATCTTAGAGCTATGATACATCAGGCCTCTCAGAAAGTTGGGCAGCAGCATCATGAAAACCTTCGTCAGCCACATCCTCCCTACACCCTGGGCCCCTGATGATTTACCCTGTAAAATGATCAGGATGTACAGACACTGTTGAAAAAAACAGAGCTTTCTAAAATCAACATTTAACTATCAAAAATAAATTCCAAATTTCAAATGTGTGTATGCATGAACAGAAGTGGTCTGCAATATTCTTTCTAATAAATATGTCTGATGATTTATAAGTGCCGGCTGCACCCCAAAGGCCTCCACCAGTAACAGTGTCTCAGCTGAGGACTTCCTGCGTTGGGGTCTCCTCAATCCCACGGGCAAAGAGCTGCAGCAGCTGGCAGTGAACCCTGAGAACAAAGATATCAGAGAGGTGAATCATGGTGTAGGGACTGCATGGGTCCAGCCCTATGCCCAATCCTAAGTCTGGAGACTGCATATAGTCAGCCCATGGAAGGGGGATGATGCAGGCCTCGCCTCAGATAGCTGGATCTGAGTGGGCCTGGCCCAATCCCATCTTCTTTCTGAGCACCAGATGCATAACAGCTCTGCTGAATGAGTCTCTGAAGGTCCTGGTCAGCCCTTCCATTCTAGCCTAGCACAAAATGTGTTCCCTTATTTCTAAAACAAAGAGGCTGGAGGGGCGGGTCCAGCCTCAACATAGGGGCAGCGGATGCTCAGAGAGGGGCCAGGGCTTGTGAACACAAGGGGCAAAATGTAGGCTTGAGTGAGTCTCCCAACTCCATAGTTACTCATCACCAGTGCCCAGTCGGTGTCTGCTGACAACCAGACCAAGGGAGGGGGAGGAAGGCAGACATGGAGGGGAGACACCCACCTGACTTCAATGGCCGAGTTGTTCAGAATTTCTCCATCACAGTTCCAGGTGCTGTTAGGAAGAGGGCAGCAGCACGCTGGATGATCACTGCAAATGTGCCCAAATCCCTTTTTCCCAAGATCCTTGAGATCGCCATCTTCATCTTCCAACTGCTTTGATGTAAACTGAAATTTCCTCACCCGGTAAACCTCAACAAATGCAAAGTCAAACTGCAAGACAAAAGGAAAGGGGATAATTATATCCTTAAATCTTGTGTATTTGAAAAGCTAAATTGTGCACTGAAAAAAGTCCTTAAGTCTTCCATGTAGAATTGCCACATCAGTTTTCATTTAAAAAATAAAACCATTTCCCTGGAGACCATATTCCCGTCGTCAATTGGTTGGAGGTAATTATTCAGTCTCTAATCCGTGCCTGCCCCCAGTTCATCTACACCAGCCTGTCAGACTTGCCCTCTGGAACCTAAGTAGTGAGCAGGCTCTCCTCTTTTTAGGCCAGAGCAGCCACTTACACAACCTCTTAGCAAATCACCTCAACAGCTCTAAGCCAGTGTCTTAGGTCTTAAACAAAGTCACAAAACTCTTCCTGAAAACTGAGTCTGGGCCAGAACCCTGATCCTCCAGGAAGGTCATGCCCTCCCACCCTTGACCTCATGGTTCCTTAGATCTCTAATGCCTTCCACTCAGCTCTTACTGAGAAGAAGCTACAGAGGATTGTGTGAAAGTCACTCAACTTCCCTCCACCCCAGTGATGCCTCCAAAGGGACACACCCAAAGAGGGCAAAGACAGAGTGGAGGACCCCTCGTGACGCTGAGTAACGGTGAAGACACAGGGGGTGCCGTGTGACAGACTGGAATGCTGCTGTGCTCTGAGAAACCCGCTTATGAGGAATCCAAAAGAACTTCAAAAGTCTTGAGCCAGGAGTGACAGCAAGGGCAAGTCAAGTCAGCCTCCCGGCAGAGCTGAACTCTATTATACTGTTGTGAAGAAAGGTTCTTGGGCGGGGCTTGGGGCTGAGCAGGGACACTGGGAAGAAAAGTCACAATAAGGCACTGGGGAGCTCTCTGGGCCACCTCCTTCCTCGACCTCCTCCTAAGCCATCCACTCTAGAAGTGAGGGACCATGCATTGGACCTTTGGCCCATAGAGACCAAAACCCAAGGCCATGATGCCCTACTTCACAGGGGTGGAGCTGTAATTCTAAGTGAATCCTGAATGACTGAATCTCACTTCTGTTAAACTCAACAGGGTTACAATAAACGTGAAAAGGGCTGGTCATAGTAGAGAGGCGAGAAAAAATTCACCAGGACTTAAATCTTTATTCCTAGTTTCATAAAAGGTCAATAATTTTTTTAAATGGGAAGATAGGTGCTAATTTCAACAGTTTGCTAAGATCTTAAGGACGCCAACGAACAGTACAAACACTGAGAACGACTATTTTGTACAGTGAAAGAGAAACATAACACATCTTCATTTAAAGGTCCTCTTAGGAAAAGGGCCTTTGATAAGGATTCAAGGAACAAATCAAGCGTCCTGGTGCTCTTCCTAATTAAGTGAAAGCTCTAGAGGCATCCCTTTGACCTGCTCTCTCAAGCAAATACACAAAAATAAACGACTCGCACAATTACATGAGAAACCAAAAGCCCCCAAATGCCTACCTGGTCATCTTGATTCGTATGCCTGATGAGATACCTCAGGAAATTCAACCGGGAACATTTGCGGACCAGGATGAGGTCCGAGGAACCATCAGCCAAGTGGGCCACTGGGGACAGGCCCTTGGGGCTCCGAGGACAGGCGCAGCTCATGTTGGCTGCATTGATTGCCAGAAACTTCCCCTGGATGACCTTCCACTCTTCTACTTCCTCTGGAATGACAAGAAGAGGACTTGGCGGCTAGAGGGCCCCAGGGCTGAAAAATCCATTTCCTGATCTGTAAAAAGGTGCCATGTTCTAAACCTACTTCCAGTCCTAATATACAGCTCAATGTCACCAATAGATAAGAAGCACCTACTATGTGCAAGGCCCAGCTGCAATACACAGAAAGATGTTAGAATCACTTTGAGTCCAAGACCCTCAAGTTTGGCCCCAAAGAGGAGATGAGAAGAGGATGGTACCCAAGTGGGAAGGTGGATGAATGTAAGGCAAGACTGGGAAATGGATGGAAGGATGCTGTGTGCAGGGAAAGAGGGGGAGGAAGGAGGCCTAGACCTGTAACTCCCAGCTGAGGAAGCCACCTCTCGGTGCAGGAGGCACCTCCTCTACAGCCTGCAGCTTTAGGGAGGTTTGAACATGTGAGTGGAGGCATCAAGCTCTCTCCCACACACCTCTGCCAATGGTGTAATCATCATGAGGACCTTTGGCCCAGCTGGCCTGCCCCATCCTGGTCCCTTCCCCAAGGCCGCTGGTGAGATCAGCATGGACCAAACTGGCCACAATCTTCTCAAATGATGACTTGATCATTCCTCTTAGTCTCAACTGCCTTTACTGTTCTTCAGGCCTAGTTCCCACACTGACCTTTCCCCGGAACGCTTGAGTAACACATTCAGGACTATGATCATTGTCTGAGCATGCTGGTTCCTATGTCCTGGATGGTGAAAAGAGCTTGTCATAAACACCTTTCTACCTGTTTCCCCCCATTTTCCTCTGCTGTCCTCATTCCCTCCTTCTATGACGAGTATCCTGCCAAGTTTTCCTTAAATTAGTTTTTAATGACTGTTTCCTTTTTACGAGGTACACTGTAATCTCCCATACTCTACGTCAGATTTCCTAAACAAGTCCATATTTTAAACTCCTGCTGTCTCTGGCTGCAAGGATTTTGCTGGCCCAGCTTCAGTTTTTCTCTGTTACAGTAGTTGGTTTGAACCAATTAAACTTCTTGAGGGAATGGTGCTTGTGTGGCTTGAGGCTGCCATGCTCCTGCCCCTCCCCTTTTCAGTCATGGCTGGTCTCGCTACATCCATTTCCCCTGACTACTTTTTATGCCATCTCTCAGTTTTATATTAATGCTGATGGCCACTCTATCAGGCTGGATATTGAGACTCAGTTTGGGAGTATGTCAGTAATAGTCTGTTAAGTCAAAGGTTTTACTCAGTTCATACTGTGTCTAGCACCTCATTGATTCTTCTTCTGAATCAAGTATTTGAGGCTGTGGAGGGATGAGGCAAGCTTTCCAACGTCCTGAACTGTCTTTTCTAAAACCAGTCACAGAAATCAGGCCACAAGGGGCCTCTGAGGTGATCTCTTGGATAGCTATCTTAAGTCCCTTCCTTTAGGCCTGCCCACCTTTGCATGGATTTAATTTGAGGGATCTTACTGTGTTTTTGTAGAATTCTGTAGAATTTCTCTACCTGCTCATTCTCTGCAACAGATATTGGCACAGAAACTGCAACTATTTTCCTGGTGGTCTATTTGTAAATAGTTATCATGAACCCGGCAATGAAAGATGATGAAATGCCTATGAAATGGGAAGCTAGTTGGCTCAATGGACAGAGAGCTGGGCCTGGAGCCAGGAAGACCCAAGTTCAAATGTGGTCTCAGATACTTATTAGCGGTGTGACCCTGGGCAAGTCACTTCACCCTGTTTGCCTTAATCCCCTGGAAAAGGAACTGGTGGACTCCTCCAATGTCTTTGCCAAGCAGAATCCTACATTTCACACCCCGTGAAATGATGCTTCTTGGCAGCTTTGCTGCACAAAAGCCAAGTCCTTATTCTCATGCACCTTCTCCAAGAAAATCCTGGGTCCATCCTCTCCCTCAGCTGTGACTTCTCTCCTCCTCCAGTTTCATTTCAAGACTGCCAGGACCTGGTGTGACTGATGGGGGGGGACGGAGGCCACTCGTCTGGCTGAGACGAGGATCTCGATCAGAATAACTAGCTTTGTGTTCACTGATCTGTTTCTTCTTCGCTCTTTCCCTTTGCTCTGGTCATCCTCCCACCACATCCTTGATGACCGACGTCCACGTCCATGCCCCATCCCTGCTGCCCGGCCTCAAATGCTCTCTTCTCATCCCTGAAGCTGCCCTCAGTATATGACGCATATACCCAGTCATTCTCCTGGACAGCAGTGGCCATATTCTTTCCTTTCTTTTTTTATCTCCGGAACTTAGAACAGAGCCTGGCACACAGAATGAGTTTAATAGGTGCCTGGTGGCTTTCTGGTCAGACATTTGTTAGTACAGATAATAGTCAATGTAAACAAAGCAGAGTCTAGAGTAAGGGTTCCTAATCTGGGTGCTAATCTCTGCAGTTTCCTTTGTAATTCTAGGGATTATATTTTATCGATTTAAAAACATTATTATGAAAATGTGTCACCAGGTGCTAAAAGGTTCTACACTCCCCCAAAAGATTAAGAACCCTTAGTCTACAGACCTCCTAAGTCAGGCCCTAAAGCTTTTGAACTACTATTTTGACTGTTAAAAAAAATGACAGAAAAAATAAAATTTCCATATATATATATATATGAATTGCTATGGTTATTAAACTTCTTAGGGATTTCATCAAAAATTACAGCAGTTTTTGTATGATTTGCTGCCAAAAAATGCTATAATAGAGACAATTAGAAAAAGAAGAAAACAATCAAAATGATATGGTTTAAAAATTCATTTTTTTATCTGATAGAATATATCAAACTTTTAAAATAGTTCTAAACTCTGAAACTGCTGCTTTAACACTGAGGGTTTACTGCACACAGAGCAGAGTTAACTAAACACATGCTCCTTCAGTTAGATACTGAATGCTAGATTCATTCTTAAAAATTGGGTATTAATTCCCCAATTGATAAATGGTCAAAGGATATGCACAGGTAGTTTTCAGGGGAAGAAATTAAAGATATCTATAATCATATGAAGAAGTGCTCTAAATCACTACTGATGGATATGAACAGGTAGTT
>CM053770.1:246754177-246781101 GCA_028658325.1 Potorous gilbertii | reverse complement strand
AAAAAAATAAAAATAAACTGAACTATTTCCATAGGCTCCTAAAAAACAAAAACAAAAACAAAAAAAAAGAAATGGTTTAAAAATCAACGACACTTTCAACAGTGAATTGTTCTTCAGCAACTGCAGTTCTCAGAAACACCGAAGACCTGAGGTCTTCAAGCTTCATGCTTATGGAATTTGGAGAAACTTGAATTTAGAACCTCAACTGAAAGTTCTCTTCTGAGATCTCCCCTCTCCACAGCTGTGGAGGAAGGACTATGGAATCCTGGAAGGACTGGAGGGAGAGCGTGGTGGTGGGTTTTCTGTTTGAAGAAGTTCTTGCCACAAAGTTGGCCAAGGAGAACTAAGAACAGTCTTACACTGAGCAGTTCACGAAGACTGTCTTACTAATGGCAGGTGGAAGGAGGGCCTATCCCAACACAAGCAGGGCCAGGAAAGAAGAATGATAAACAGTAAAAAATGAACACTGCACAATTACAAAGACTGAGTGTGGTCCTGAAGAGAGGGAAGGCATAGCACCACCCCCCCACACACACATACTCCTTTGCAGAGATAGGATTCCACAAATGTGGTATACTGCACATACTTCAGACTTTTTTTGATGTAGTAATCAGTTTTGCTCCTTCTTTTTCTCTCTCATTTTCTTTTTTTTTTCCTTTAAAAAACAGTTATATGGGATGTCTCTCTGGTAGAAGAAGGGGAGAGATACTGAGGAAAAAGGAATGTTTTAAAAAAAAGACAAAAGATCATCAATCACTTATTAAAAGGTATTCAAGATGGAGACTAGACATAAAACCGTGGGCATCTTAAAGCCATGGAATCAAGCCATGCCAGTGAGAAAGAACACCAAAAGAAAAGCACAGAATCCGGTCCATTCCAGCCACATCACTGTCCTCCACTACTAGGTCGGTAACAGATCAGAGAAGGAACAGTGTGTGGCCGCAAATCACACTGCGACCCCTGTTCGTCACGCTACCCTTCCCAGCTGCTCACAACTCTCTTTAATGAACTTTTCAAGGCTTTTCCCAGGAACTGGAGCTGAGCTCCATGGTCTCATCTGTAGACTCTCTTCCTCTCTCAGAGCCCTGGACAGCCTTCACCCTCCTGTCATCTTGTGGCGTTTCGTGCACTCCAAGGTCTTTCCCACATCATTAACATCGGCCCTTCCCAGACGTGAGGGCCAGTGACTACTGGGTGAGAGCAGCTTGCTCCTCAGTTAACATGGGGTCCAGCCTCCGAGTCATGTTTGTTGGGCTCCTGCTCCCAGAAGGTAATGGATGGAGTAGCTCTACCTTCTGGCAGTTTCGATCCCTCCTCAGAGCCTCTTTGTCTCCCACCAGGCTGCTGTCTCCTTGCAAACATCACTTTACTCTTAATTCTGGCTCATGCTGGGCACTAGCTTCTCCATGATACAGTATGTTTCTAAAATCAAAGGCAATCAGTGAATTTGTGGGGGAGACGGATTCCTCCCTATCCAAGCCTAGTCTCTCTTTCACTTTTGTTAGAACTGCTTCTCTAGCTGAGTGGCATGAAGCTGACTGTTGCATGGATTAGTCCAGATCCTCAAGAGTCAGTTTTCTCTGCTCTGATTTGTAGAGGGTGAAACCAAGAAGAACCAAGGTTCTCTTCCTCACCCAAACTGTCAGATCGACAAGTCCTGCTGAGAGATGTGGTTATAGACTTTCCATCAGGGAGAGGAGAAAGAAGAGGGGGAGGTGAAGGAAATACCAGAATATGTCTGGCCACTGGAAGTTCCCCATTACCACTACATCACAAGCCTCTGTGCTGGCCTCTACAGTACAGACAAAAATTCCTTTCTTCCTTCTTTTGCCCCTCACTGCTCAACGTCATGCTTCCTGGCCCCTCCCCACATCCTATGCCCCTGCTCTTAAGTTTCTTTCTTCACTTGCACTGTTATACACACCCCCCTCCCCACTTATCATGTTTCTTTTAAACAAAGTTAGACTAATCCTGAGTTACACTCCAGTTTTGGGTTTCATCCCAAGTCTTACTGACACTTACAAAGTACAATTTGCCACATTGCTTTGGAATTTATGGTTCCTCTTGTTGCCTAAACGTGAGGCACTTGTGTACAGATAATTAGGGTCATGGGTTTCTGCTGGCTCTTTTCCTGGACTTTGTCTCCCATGATTTTCTAGGGCCCTCAGCTACTAACAATAGTTTTCTTTTGCCTCCTTTGTGGCTCAATATGGTATGGAACTTGGTGAATACACACAGGGAATCTTCTTCCTCTCTAGTCTTCTCCAGTTTAAAGACCTTTTGACCACATTTACAAGCCCCCTGGCAAATACATTCTTACTGGCTTTTCAGATCCACTTCATCCCGGACCAGGAATCTGTCAGCCATATGTCAGAAGCTACAGATATTGTAAGATCATCTCTGGAGATGCTGTAGGCCCCCAAATTCCTCACCTAGTAACTAGTCTTCTAGTACTTATCAGGACTGTCACTGGCCTATAATCTATGAGGGCAGTATATGTAGCCCTATGAAAACCCAAGGCCCCTGCCTGCCACAATAGCATGAGGCCTTCCAGGGAATCATCAAGCAAAGATCAAACTATGCCTAATAAACCTTTAAGGTCACATGCATTTTAACTCTGAAAACTGGAAACTGACCGAGGAGGTTCATTCACCCCAAGAATCCCCACATGCCTTTTCTAATCCTGTTAGATGAGAGTTTACCTCAGTTATAATTCCCATCCCTTTCTTTCTGCAATACAAGGGAAATAATCATATGGCAGATGAAACTGTCCCACTCCATTCTATTTACAAAACCATACAGAAGATGGCTTTCTGAATCTCTGCTAAAGAAGAAAAAGGATAAATAACTGATATGCAGAGGCTTAAGAAACAAAAAGAATGATTAAAACAGGAGAGAGAGCCAGACAGTCACTGCAGAAAACAATCCCAATCACTATGAGAAGGCAAGTGACAGTAAGAGAAAAGGAGCTCAAGGCAGATACACAGATAGAATAGTTAGCCCAAGAGCCAGAGGAAGAGGGAAAGGTTGGTTCTCTGGCTTCACCTTAAGTCTCTGGCCCTCTGGGTTAAAGAACAGCAGCTTCCCAAGGGCTAACAAGCACGAGGCACAGCTGGGGCATTCCCAGGAGGGCCTTGAATCCCCAAGAAAAACTGTTAAGGAGGCAACCAGATCTTTTGGAGAACACTCTGCCAACATTCCTTTCAAAAGTAACTTCTCTCCTGGAAGCAGCACAGCTGGTTCTAACACTAGCCCCCAACCAAAGTGTTTGGGTGGCTTACAGGCACTGACCCTGGGCCCTCGAGGCTCCCATTCTTTGCTGGCTCACTTTGGGGTTGGGCAAATCCAATACCACGAGAAAGTTCCTTCTCTGGGCATCGTTACTTAGAGAAGGAAATCCTTGGCTGTATCTCCCAAATGCTCTGAACAGTAAGACAAAGCGCACACTACATTTCATAAGATCTTCAACAAAAGATGGTGAAAATTCAATTTGGGCCTTTTGGGGTAAGCTTGAGTTATCTAAATAACTGGATAATGAAGTAGGCAGAACACTTGCATGAGACTAAGTTTAACAAGGTGTCACTGTAAAAATATATCATCAAATGAGTGTATCTCACTCAAAGTAAGAATGTGATAAGACCTTAGCCTGAAAGGGCCAGGGTCTCACTGCATCCTGGGCCTTCTCCAGCTATCCTGATGAATATCATGCCACTGCACCCCGATGCTCAGGAGGAGAAAGTGAGGCTGGTCACTTGCATAGCCCTTCTTCACTCAAATCAAAGTCAACTGCAAGTCATGTCATCATCTTGACGTCATGGTCCTCTTTGAGAACGAAGGACAAACACAACACCGGCAAGAACAAACGTAAAGACAAATAAACTGGGGACAGACAAAAGCAATCACTGGAACACAGGTAAGAGCAGGCACAGGTCTCCATCATGTCAGCAGTCCAGAGTTCCTTAAGAAAGACATTTTGATATCAATTTTGTTGATACCAAATACTTTCTCAGAAAGGACATTTATCCAATAGCTTGGTGGCAATAAAAATCCGTTTATATCATGAAGTGAATCAGGATAGGAAATGCGCTTTTTGGAGCCTCACTCTCAATCCAGCCAGTGATGAGTATCTTCACTAGTTGAGCTTTGACTGAATTCCTACAGAATTAAGTGAAGAGTAATGTTCCCCTCGTGTGAAATATGTTAAAACACACCTTAAGGCACACCGTGCTCGCTTACCTGCAGGGATTATCCCAATTCTTAGACTGCACTGGACTAATGAAGCTTTGGGGTTATTCTGGTCAATACCACAATCCTTCTGTGTCCTTCCAATGAGGCCATGTAATACCTCACTGAACATGCCATCTCCACCAACACAGACAATTCTGTAGGAAAGCAGAGAATACAGGAGAATAGCATGGGGGTAAAAACAGTCAATCACTCTCAAAGAGGCAGGATACACTAATTCCAGATCCTCCACAAGCCAGCCCTGACTAGCCTCTCCTACCCCTTTACAGCAGCCATGCCGTCCTGACTATCCCCTTCATAGGGCTCTGGGCCTTTGCTCAGGTCACCTCTTCTGCCAGGGACACATGTGGACTTTTCCCTTCTTCCATTACCCATCTACCCATTAAGAAGTCAACATTCTCTGAGGTCCAATTCCAGGGTTACCTTGTCCCTGACTGGTCCAACTCCCACAGTAAACACTGACTGCCCACACTGCTCCCAGGGATCCTGGGCTTCCTTCCACCACTGAGTGAGCTAGTTCCCTTTATCTCACACACACACACACACACACACACACACACACACACACACTCTCTCTCTCTCTGTCTCTCTCACTCACACACACTCACACACACACACACACACACACACACACACACACACACACACTGCAAACTGTGTCTTAAACAACTCGAGATCACAGATTTAGAACAAGAAGAGGCCCCTGAAGTCACCTAAACTAATTTCCTCACTGTACAGATGAGGAAACCAAGGCTCACAGAGGGGAAGTAAATCACCTAAGCTCACCTAGGAACCAAGTGTCACAGGCCCCTGATCCTGCAGTCACCCCGCTGCTGCCCTAAGAAGATTTACCTGTAAATATTGTGGGAATAATGAAGCACACACTTCACACCTCCTCTCTCTATAAGAACTCCTCACTTACAGTTTGGAGGCAGGGACCAGGCAGGGACCAGGCATGGAGTCTCAGATGAGAAACACAAAAGCAGAAGCAGAAGGGCAGGAAGCAGGGCCCTCCTAGGCAAGGACAGCAATCTCCACCCACCCCATCACTGCCTCATGAAAAGGAATCACAAAGTGAAATGATGGGTAAAAGGCAATGAATAATTAATTCCATGTTTCTGGGATATACTTTTTTAAACATCAAGAGACAAGAAACCTTACTTACCCATCATATTTCTCAATATTAATTTCAAATAAACTGTCCATGGCATGGTTAGCATGTTCAGTAACTGTGGAGAATAAGATTGTAATTTATAGTTAAGTTCTCATGAGAAATAATCAGCCATAAAATACCATTTTATGGTATTTAAATAAATACAAGGAAACAACACTTTAGAATCTAGCTATATATTACACCGCCAACAACTGTAAATGGTATCTTCGGCAATAGTAGTAGTAAGAAAGATTTATTCTTCAATACTCAGCTTAGGAAAACTTGTAAGTAAACCACAAAACACAAAGATCATTGTTTCTGAAAAGGCCAAAACTAAATTATGAGGAAAAAATGGCTCTTCTGCCCCTTCTGTGGGGCAAAGGTTTTTCCCTGAGAGAGATCCTAGTCAGGCGGTGTCAGCAGAGAGAGCTCGCACCCAGGATGCTTTCAGGGAGTCTGCAGGAGGCCAGGGGTCAAAGATAAGACAGCTATAGGGTGACAGGTCCACCCACCACTCTTCACAACATTACACTGTGATAGTGAAAAGGCGCAGGATGGCAATCCTTTAACTTTTAATTTTCAATTAAGGATGAACACCTAGCATGCACACAGTGTTATGCCCATGAACAGACTTACAGATAACCTTTATCTTGGACAGATAGGAAGTATGGGAAAAGAGCAACTTCCAAAATTAAACAGGAGGGAGACTGCAGGCGAGATTGTTTTGGGGAATTAAAACAATGCTCTTAAATCAAACCATATTTCTCTCTAAAAAAACAAAAATTTATCTTTTAACACCAATAATCTTTCATGATGCTAGATGGCCATGAGTTATGGAACAACACAGTTACCAACGAAATAAAGCAGAGGGCATGGTAGGTGGGAGCAGACTACCTGATGTTACAAGGAAGACATGAAGGCGAGAAGTCAGAGAAAAGTTGTTCTCAAGACTGTCTGCCCAGAGAGGGCAATGGGTGGCCACAGAGCAGAGCGCAAGCTTGCAAAGCTTGCATGTTCTGCTACTTTTCAGGTACCTCGAAGAGCAGGTGTGGGAGGTTTCTGGCACACAGCAGGGATGTGAAGAAAAGCATCCCAGGAAAGGAAGGACTGGAAGAAGGACCCACGCTGGTGGGACTGCCAAGGCACCGAGGGAGAGGATTCACTTGGGCATCACAAAGAGCTGATTGTTCCAAAGTTTGGAGCTTCCCAATGGTGGGGAAGGTGAGGCCATGATTCTGTGGAATCCTTTCTAGCCCTTTTCTTTATGTACTTCCTCCTCTAAAGAAATGAATCGTTTCCTCTGTTTCCTCCTAAACACCAACCAGTTCTTTCTTGTGAACATCTGCTCTCTGGAAAGACCTACAATCACTCCTTCCATTTCCATTCTTGACAAATTATATTCGGGGAATGCTGCCAGACACAGGTGTTTCAGGACCATATCTGACAGGCTATACGATCCTATGGTTAGAGGGCTTTGAAAGTGATAGAATGACTGGACCAAAGACTTGATATTAATGGCTCAATGTCAGCCTGGAATGAAGGGCTATGTCTTTGACCTTGAGCTGGGCCACATTTTTGTTAACGATGTGAACGTGAAGGGAGGGCTGGGGGCTCCTTCAAATGGCAGCCAATGTGGATGCTGGGGAACATTGTAATCCCTTTACAATCTGGCTCCAGCCTCCTTCTTCAGTGTATATCACCTTACTCCCCTTCTATTAGAGTACGCCCCAGAAAAAGTGGTCTGCTTACTGTTCCCTGACCTTGGCACACGCCAGGGACATGCCCCCTTCTCCTGGAGGCTGTGCCATGACCGCCACTGATGTTTTCCTCTTCAAACTGGATTAGGCTGATCTAAACCCTAGCAGAAGGGAAGGCACTGTTTCATTTCTGCTTCTTTATCCATTACATTCATATACCATAATTTATTAAGCCATTCCCCAATTGATGGGCATCTCCTTGATTTCCAGTTCTTGGCTACCACAAAGAGTGCTGCTATAAATATTTTTGTACATGTGGGTCCCTTTCCCATTTTTATAATCTCTTGGGGATATAGTCTTAGTAGCGATATTGTTGGGTCAAAGGGTATGCACATTTTTGTAGCCCTCTGGGCATAGTTCCAAACCATTCTCCAGAATGGTTGGATGATCTCACAGCTCCACCAACAATGAATTAGTGTTCCAGCTCTCCCACATCCTCTCCAGCATTTATTCTTTATCACCAGCATCCTGTCTTACACATACTTGGCACTTCATAAATACTGACCAGATCACATGGAGAATTAATACTTCAACAACAGAAGTGACACCTAGAAAGCCGGCCAAAGGCCAGAACCAAGGGCTGAACAGAGCATGAAGCTTAACAGTGAGAACACAAAGTACTGAAGTCAAGCTCCCCAAAATAAATGCGCAGGAAAGGCAGAGAAGGTGTGGCCAGAGCTTTCAGGGAGCTGCCATCACTGGCTCAGCAGGGCAACATAGCTACTGTGTTCTCAGCAGAGTAGTCAGAGAATAGGGGGAATGGTCACGCTACATTCAGCTCTCGTGAGGCTACATCTAGGATACTGTGTTCAGTTCTGAAGGTAATAATGATGCGGAGCATCTTCTCAAAGCAAGAGAAACAGGGTGGCCGAAGACGAGGAGTTCAGACGACAGGCCAACTGAGAGGACTCAAGACATCTGAGGCCTCTACATGGTCCTCTGGTCGTTAGAGGGCTGTCCTGTGGAACACGGAGGGATTCAAGTTCCTCTGCTCAGCCTCAGAAGGCACAGGATTGTGAAAGAAAAATGTCTTCACCACTAGAGGTTCCCTAAGGCTGTTGCAGGAGACAGGCAGTGCCTGTCCCCAGGAGCCTTCAAACAGAGAGGGCCTCATGGCCCAGCACAACCTGAACTCCAGGCACCTTTGAGGCTCCTTCTAGCTCTTGACATCATTCCTTGGTCTCATGAAGCCATGTTCTCATCAGCTACATCCTTTAACCTGTTTTTTTATCCACAGAATTGTGATAAATTAAACCTCTTCTATTCTGTTTAAATAATCATCCTGTAAAGCTGCTCTGCTGCTCTGTCAGCCCAGCACTTAGCAGAGTATCTGGGCGCACGTTAGGTACTTAATAAACCAAACTGAGGAAGAACTCCCATTTCCACAGCACACTCCAAAGGTCTGCACGAAGCCTCCTGAGTGTTTTCTTGCTGGAAGCTTACAGTCCCTGGTGAAGGGTCAGTCCCAGGAAGATGACACAGACGGTAAGTTTTCTTGGAGGCTTCTACCATTCACCGTGCCACGCAACAAAGCCACCTATGAGCAAACATTTACATTTATAACATGCTCTGCTGAATCTAGTAAAAGATAAAGGTAAATCTTACCAATGACATCAGTAGTGATAGAAGCGAGATTAAACAGCGGCTCAACTTTCTGTTCATATATTCTCTTGCCTTGTCTTTTTCCTCCAAAGGGATTAATATACACAAGTAAGTGCTTTGGTCTACACGCTACAGGAAGAAAAGGAGATCTAAATCACCGTGGGTAAACAACAACGTGCAGGCAGATAAGAGAGGCATTCAGAAGACAGATGACATAACGATCTCAGAAGCGTGGTGTAGCTTTTTCTGAAACACTATCTTTTAAGTCTTCTAAACAGTGGGATTGCCATCTTCGTCATGTGCCTGACAAAGAGGTGAGAAGAGCAGCCACTGTTCTGGAGCTTCCTGTAGGCCCTGAGTGGGGAAGTGACTGGCCTAGGGTCAAAAGTAAGACCTGATAGGAGCCCAAGGATTCCTGTGCCCAGCTTCAGCTCTCACACTACAAGCCAGCCCTCCTCTCTGGGCTCCCCTTAGACGCTGAGTGCAATGTCTGCCCCCTAGGGCAGGCGCAATTGAAAAAAGAAAAAGAAATGGAATAAAGAATGGGGAATAAGAAAAGAAGCAAAAGGAGAAAAGATCAACGATGGTCACCACTACTTGGAGGGAAACTGCAGGCTCTTCTTAAAGAACTGTTTCATTCACTCAAGGTCCATGCATAGAACTTGCAACAAAAAAAATGTAATTAAGAAGTGATAAGCGAAAGGACTGTGGAACCAAAGATGTGAGGAAGAAAGCACATTGACAAAAATGGAAGCAATTTAAGATGAGAGCAAATGAAAAAGAGGACAAAACTTTACTTGAGCAATTTAAAAACTCAAGCTTTCAAATCACTCAGAACTAATGGTATGTTTCAAAGTGTATGAGGCTCTTTTGGGGAATGGCTAACCAAGTCAAGGTGTGCGAAGATAAGGGAGCATCACTGTGTTGGAAGGAATGCAGAGACATCTGTGGCAACTTGGAGGCACTGAGGCAGAGCAGGCTGAGCAGAAGCCAATAAGCCCAAGAACAGGCAGGGGAGCAATAGCTCAGGGCCTAAGATGTTTCGCTAAAGCCTAGCCTACTCCAAAGCAGCCAAGGACACAAATGCCTCCTCTGGGCACTCACCACCCAACGCCATCTGGCTCTGGCTGACCTTTCATGGATGCCCCATTCCAGCCTCAGAGATGCCTCCTCCGGGACTTGTCTTTCATTGTCCCCCACCTGAACTGCTGTCACTCCTCACCTCTCCCTTCAGGATCCCTCAGTTCCTTCAAGACTTGTCTCACATGCCAAAAATCTCTACACGGAGCCTGTTAGAATGCTCCATAATCCACCCTCTTCATCGTATTGGAGAAGATGACCCCCAAGATGATGGAGTAGGAGGAAAGAGTGCAGTTCAGATTCCTTCATAATTACTCCAGTACAAGACCTAACAAGAGTGGCACAGAAAATGGGACCAAGAAATCCAGGGAGGAAACACAATGCGTTTCCAGTCCAATAGACAAGTTGGCATGACCAGGGCATGAAGCACTGCCATTCTCCCATCTGGGCCTCCATGTTGACCAGGCTTTATTCCCTTTCTGGGTCTGAGTCCAGCTCTCTGAACTTTGCCCCAGTGACTCTGCTGCCTCCTAACCCTGGGGCCTTCTCAAACTGGAACATCCCTCTGAGACAGGGCAGTTCCTTTCTCCCTCTGGTGAGTTGTTTTAGGGTCTAGGGAATTCTAGGGAATGCCTCATTCCCCTCTCGGTGGTGCTTCTGAAGCTTTGGCCCCTCCACCCTATGTAGCTCCCATTCATGCATGGTCTACTCTCTTAGAACATAAGCTCCACAAGGACAGGAACTTTCTTTTCATCTGTATTTGTATGCCCAAGTCTCAGCACAAGTATCGAACAGGGATCACAGACTCAACCTTACTTGCCTGAATTCATTTTTCCCCTTAAGTTCAGTTCAGCTGCCAGCTCTTGAGAAGCCTTTCTTAACCCCATCCCACCTCATTATTCCTGCTCTCCCTCCTCAAATCACTTTGTGTTGATTAGCCCGTGCGCCCAGTGGATCTAACAACCTAAGTTCTCTGAGGGAAAGGTCTTTCCTTGTCTTTGCATTCCATCAGAGCAGTATGGAATAGGTACTCAGCGAAACAACTAGTGTCCTAAGAAGCACTCTCAAACCTGTCAGGTTACCAATCCAATGGGTTCTTCTTCATCTGTATTCTCCAGGCTTGGTCAGTTTGCTGAACTCCAGTCCCCCATCACCAACTGCCTCTTGGACATCTCGGATGTCCTGTACACATTTTAAACTCAGTATGTCTAAAACAGGACTCATTCTCTTTCCCCCTAGATCTTCCTCATTCCTACCTTTTCTATTAGTATAGAGGGCAACCCCATCCTTCCAGCCCCTCAGGCTCCCAACATAGGAGTGGGTCTGGACTCTTCTCTCTCCCACTCCCCATATCCAATATGGTGCCAAGATGCATCCGTTTCACCTCTGCAGCATCTTTCCTGACACTGCTGTCACTCTGCTACAGGCCCTCAGCCTCTGATCCTGGACTACTCTAACAGCTTTTCCCAGCTGTTTTCTCTGCCTCCAATCTCTATTTACTGCAATCCATCCTTCAGTCGGCTGTCAGAAATCTGTCTAAAGCCATAATTTGACCCGGTCACTCCCCCTGCCATCCCTCTCCCCTCCTCTGGAGGCTATGAAGGCCTTTTATAACAGGACTATGCTGCTCCTCCAGTTTACACTTTCTTCGAACCCTAGGATCTAGGGACACTGGTCTCCTAGGTGTCCTTCACACATGACGTGCCACCTCCCAACTCCGAGCATCCCTCATGCTAGGATTCTCTCCCTCCTCATCTCCACCTCCTGGCTCCCTTCAGGACCCTTAAAATTCCACCTTCTGCTGGTCCCTTTCCTGGGTCTTGTTTGCACATAGCTGTTTGCATGTTGTCTCCCCCTTCAGACAGAGCTCCTAGAGGGCAGGGCCTGTGTTTTGCCCTTCTCTGGACCCCCAGGGCCCAGCAAAGTGTCGAGAACATATGGGGCATCTAATAAATGCATGTTAATTTGACCTGACTATCCAACCCAGCCTTCCCACCTGCTGCATAGATCTGGACATCAGTGGTGTAGAGCTCAAGGTCCTCTGGCTGGTGCTGCAAGCCCTCCACAGTCTGGAACTCCTTTACAAATCAAGTCTCTTATTACTTTACCTCCATATAATCTCAAAGTTAATCCAACCCTTTGTCAGTTCCCTGAACATACTCTAAAATCCCCTAACTCCATGCATTTACTCCTACTGCTTCCTATGGCTGGAATGCCTTCCCCTTCTATTTTACCTGAGAAATTCCTACTAATCCTTGAAAATTTAACTCAAATGCTACCTGCTCTAGGAAGAGAAGGGCAACCCCCAATTCTCATGGGGGTGACCTTCCTGAGACCTTATTTCACAGTCTCTTTTGTTATTCTGATGTAATGATTTAATATTAATTGCATATATTGCAGTTTCTTCTATTGTGGTTTACCCCTACTAGATATCATATACCCTAGGAAAAGAACCAAGTCTTATCTAAGTTTATTAACTCCCCAAGCAACTTGTACATTTTAAGTAAATATTTGTCAAAGTAAGTCAGTGAAGCCTTCCACTACCCACAAAGAGAGATCTTTGTCTTTAGAAAGTGCTAATGTTAATAGTGGCTTATGAAACGAGATGTAACAGTCTCCTCGTGTCTCTTCAAATCAGTATGCACAGAATGCTATCCTTAGCCTGCTCTAAAAGGTCAAAAGTAAATGTTAAATAACCACAGAATGGGGGGGAGGGCAGGGAAGTGGTCACTAAACCCAGAAAAGGGTGAAATGTCTGGGAATAAATGAAAGGAGGGATGGGCAGGAAAAATAAAGCTGTAAAGGTTCAGAGGCTGAGGTCCAGTAGGAAATGGTAAAAAACCAACTTGAAAGGGCTTTCTTGAATATGGTTCCTCATATGGAAAGAAGACTGGCTGTCCTTATGGGGCAAGACCATGAAATGCACAGGCCCTGCAGTACCATGACGCCAACGTGCCTGAATAAGCCTCCAAGCTCATTCATTTTCCTCATGAAACTGCAAATCACCAGAAAATAATCTGCAGACCAGCTGGCAGCCTGGGAAGGGGCCTGCCTGCCATGCATCTCCTCCCCTAGAGTCTGTCCAGACCCCAAGCATGGCCTGGAGAGGGACAGATGCTCCATTAAGTCGGGGTCTCCTGAACAATGACTTCAACTGGTTTGATGGAAATCAAGCTAAGGACAGATTTCAAAGAAGGGAGGAAGGGCAAAGAAAGACCTACTGAGGAAAAATTAGTGAGGCAATAATTAATTCCTCTCTTTTTCACTCATTTAGATGCAAGAAACTTACTCAGCTTCTCAAGCAACTCTTTGAGCGTTTGTATCCACTGGTTACAGAGAGTCTCGTCCATGCACCAGAAAGTCACATGACTGCACCGCCAGCGGTGACGCCGCGCTCTCTTGACATAGTACACTACAAAAAGAAACACATTCATCAGTCCCAAGTGGGTAAGCCTCAGGGCTTGGTGCATTCACGATGGCTGAGCAAGATGTCCAATATCTTAAGCTGCATGATGCTCATGATAAATGTGGTGCATAATAGTCAAAGGAGAAATGCTTTCTTATAAAATTATGCAAAAGAGGGGGGGGGGGGCGAAGAACTCATACTGGGAAGTTATAGGGAAAATAACCCACAGGACACTGAGCTAGTTTAACCCGGCCTGCCCCAAGTCTGCCCCAACCTTTCTTCAACAGTCTACACATCTGTCAGAGAAGGAGGGGGGTGGTTCCAGCATCCCACAAGCCTTGGAACAGCTGCACCATTACCTGTGAAAGCATAAGGCTTTGCCATTTTTTGCCATTTTCCACTATGATAGTGCTTCTCATCAATTTCTGTTTCTTCTACAGTGATAATCTCAGAAACAGGAACTGAGCAAGTATCTGAGAAGAACAAGAAAAGAAAAGCCAATGTTAAAGGGAGAAGTTTATCAGCACAATCAAAAGAGAAAAAGTCACGTTCTCATTCATAAAATATTAGAAGCAAACAATAAGGCACGCACCCCACTTTAATCTTTGTGACAGCTAACAATATGATAACTCGTTAATAAGCTTTCTATTCCTTGGTAGGACTGAGAAAGAAAATGCCCTAGACGGACACAGCTTGGCACACAAGAAGTCAAACCTAAGCACACACCTCCTGCTCTAAGGTTAATACCTAAGTTGATTATTTGGAAATCAGAGCTCAAGGAAGAATGTTACCAGTCTTTTTCTGAAAAGCCCTGTGCTCAGAGGGTATCCATTTAGGGAAATCTAAGGAAGAAAGATGGAACCTGCAGAGGAGATTAAGAAGAAGGAGCTCTGAGGACTGTCCAGGGCTTCAGGGCCTGAGCACACAGACCCATTGGTACCAGAGAGGAAGAGAGGAGGCACAGCCCTGCAGGTTTGGGGGATGGCCCATGGAAAGGTCCAGAAATGAGTAGGGAGGAAAGATGAAGCTTCCGTTTCCCAGGGTTGTGAGCCTGCTGCTAAGGCCAGTGATGTAAGACTGTGGAGTCTCTGCAATAGCAGGACAGAGGCAGACTTAAATCACACAGGGCTGGGGCAACCCAGACTTCTGCCTTAGCACAGCCAGGACTGTTCTAGCGAAGCAGAAGAGACACAAAACCTCAGAATTGCCTCTCCTCTCCCCACCACTCATTCATTTGCCAAGTCTGATCATGTCTTTCCATCTCTACTGCACCCTCTCTGACTAACTCTCCCCTTTACAGGCCCACTCAGAGCTACTTAAAAATCATAAAACCACAGAAATGAAAGTCCAATCAACTCCGCCCCCAGGACACCCCTAGAGGCAACCACTAAGGCCTCCTGAGATTGCAGTACAGATAAAGGTAAAAGAGGCCTACCTGAGAGGAGGGGCAGCCTTTGTCACAGTACCCTGCCTCCTGAGAGTTTTGGCAAAAGGAGACAGAAGAGTCCCTGGCTACCAATGGAACCTGCCCAGAATTGGTGGCTCCCTTCACCAAGTAACTTGCAGATTGCCATTCCCCTCCATGTTCCCATCTTCTGCTCCACAGACTGTGAGCCCCAAGTCATGGGGACGATTTCCCTGGTTTGTGCCTACAGGTCTCGCCTGCAATTCTCTTGGTCCCTATGATTCTGTCGGAAGGCACATCTGCTCTCTCCACTCTTAGTCCTGCCCCTGACAACCCCTTTCCTACCTCTGCCCTCTTGCTCTGCTGGGCCCTTTCAAGATCTTCTTTACCCCTAAGCCTTCCCATTTATCCCCAAATCTCTCCCTATCTTCTTTGGGTTTGCTGCTTAAGGCAGAGGACAGACACTAGAAAGCAGGGTTCCAACATCTTGTTTCAGTTGGTCTGATAAGAGGTTTCAATTAAACAACTCTGATACTCTAGGCCCTGACAACTTCGATCTCAGTGAAGGGAGAGTAAAGGAACTTAACTACTGACAAACAGTTAAGGGCAATACTGAGGGATTAGGGAGAATGGCAGGTCTTGGCACCGTTTCCTTTTCCAAAAACACAATAAACTGTCTGGGAATACTGGAATGGTTTTAAGGATTTCCCAGCCTCCCTTCTCCCCTCAACTCTAAGAATAACAGGGTTTTCCGCATGAATATGAATGCTAGCATCTGGGCCCAGAGGGTCTAGGGAGGGGCCTGGCTCAGAATCTGGCTTCTGACAACAGGCAAATCATCTGAGTTCTCTGGTCCTCAGCTCCATCATCTGTCAAGTGAAGACACACAACACACACACATACATGTCATTCCCCAAAGAGGTCAAAGGATAGGAACAAATGATTTTCAAAAGAGGAAACACAAACTACTAAAAACCACATAAGAGAATACTCCAAATAACTAACTGATCATAAGAAAAATGCAAATCAGAACCCTGAGGTTCCACTTCCGGTCCAGCTTTTTGGCAGAGATGATGTAAGCTGGGAACAGTCAATGCCAGAGTAGTTGTAGGAAGACAGGCTCATGATGTATGGCTGTTGGGTTCTAGAAACAGGCTGGAACGCAATCTGCAATTCTGAGAGGCTAAGACGTCTTTGCCCTTTGACTCTAGTACTAGTCATATCCTCTGAAGCTCCATATAATCCCAAACATTTATTCCACCACTCTTTGTGACAGTCCAGAAGTGGGAACAAGGCAATGGCCATACACATTCTAGTACAAGAGTGTAGTGGAAAGTTCCTGTGCCATAAGAAACAACAAGATGAACACAGAGAAGCCTGGCAAAGACTTGTCTGAACTGATGCAAAGGGACCTGAGCAGAACCAAATCAGTAACATAGACAATTACTACAATGAAGCTCAGTCCATTTGGAAAAAGAAAAAAGAAAACAACCCAAAGGAAATGTTTCCAAAGTAGAAAGAACAGTAAGTAAAACCTACTGCCTTGACCCGCTCCCTTGGGAGATGATCTCAGGGTTCACAGGGTCCAGGGCAAATGCCAGCTATCTCAGATGTATAGGTTGGTTTTTACTAAAGTTCTTTTTTCTTATTCATTTTTCTTTATTAAAAGGCATGGTTCTCTGAGAGGTGAAAAGAGAAGGGTACAGCGGAAAATTTAGGAAACGGAAATCCAAGATACCGACAAAATCTACTCTATTTTAAAAGACCACATGCTATGTATGTATCTCCCCAGGCTCCCTTGGTGAAGCTCCAAAGAACTGATGTATAGAAATCTCTGGATGGAAAGCAGATCAGAAAAATCATTTGCTGATCCCAAAGAACTGAGAAGATCTGTCGACAAGTTACTCACGTCTCTGTTTCCTTGTCTGTAAAATGCCTGGCTGGCCTCTAAGACCCGCTCCAACAGTCCCCACAGAACCTAAGCTTGCTGAGGACTTTACATCTATGGTCTCAATGGATCCTCACCTAAGGGAGGTGCTGTTATTACCCCGCATTTTACTGATAAGGAAATGGAGGCTGAGAGAGTTTAAGTGGCCTGCCACCAAGTATCTGAGGCAGAACTTGAACTTCAGTCTTCCACTGCCCACTTGGCAGCCTTCCAGCTCTAAACTCTGGATACTCGGAATGAGGGACAGGGAAGAGCCAAGAATAATTTGAAGGGCATGAGTCCTGAACAAGACGAATGGCCGTACCCTTAAGAGAACTAGGAACATTAGGAGAAAAGATTCTAAATTCTATGCCTCTAAAGTAAAATTATATTTCAAAGTTTAGAAAATAACTTTAAATTTCAGTGTATTTCTTAGTCAAAGGATTTGTTGGTGTTAAACAATAGGGAAATCAGGCTTTTTCATGTTCTTGGAGTTGCACATTCATAATGTTTAAGTCTGTAAATTTCTGCAATTGCCAAACATTGCTTAAGTCCCTGCTCTAAGTATAGAATTACACTAGAAGCCAAGGGAAGAAGAAACACAGATCACTTGATTCTGGAGTTAGAGAAATTCATAGGAACTGAGTCTCTAATTAGAAAGTGTGTCAGAGTTCTCTCCTCTTCTAAAACTACCCCCCAATTTACACTCCCTGTAAAATATGACAACAGAATCAAAGTTGCATTTCCCAGTGATGCAGGTGCAGGGCCTGGAACCTAGAGTCAGAAGAGCTGAGTTCAAATGGTGCCTTATAGTTACTAGCTGGGTGACCCTGGGCAACTCATTAATCCCTCTTCGTCTTGGCTCCCTCACTGGAAATAGATCACTCTACAATATAGAAGCTGACAAAAGCTAACAGACCAGGAGAACAATGCTCTGATCATGTCAACAACATGAAATTTTTGGCACAGCCCTAAGGAACGTTACTACGTAACACTGGCAGGTAGTAGGCGATGAGGCCAGATAGGACAGTGATAATGGGACACATGCCCCCACTCTGCCATCCCGCCCATAACGGGATTGACTTAGCATGTGCTCTTCTAAACAGAAAACGACTCCAAAGATACACTGAGTCCAAAGAACAAAGAAGCTGGAAGGGGGACTATGCCCACTAAGAGCAGCTGAGAGCTCTGGCAAGCTTTTAATAAGTCCTCAGTGACCTACTCGGTGTTTTCACATTACCCTGCTTTCCTGAGTATCCCTCCCTTCCCTCTTCCCACAGATCACAAAGATGTTTAAAGACAATAAAGAAAGCAGATGCTTTCAGCACGCATCTTTGAGTGTGGACACCCTTGTGTGGGGCTAGGGATGGCCCTAAGTCTGAGTTTCCTAATTCTATGTGTGTATGGGGGAGGGGGGATGGCCATGTCCATGGTCGCTGTGTTTGGTGTCTCTCTGGCTTAGCATTCCAGGCTTCTCTGCACTTTGCATGTTTGTCATTTCTTATGGCCCAGGAAAATGCCAGCCTGGTTAGCCACCTCCCTCACCACTACCACTGAGAAGCGTTCTCCCTTTCGCATTCTTTGCCACCACTCTGTTCTACCGGCTGCACGCTAGCCTTTCTTGGGTCATGCCCCAGACACTGGGGCTGCAGCCTTGGCAGTCATGCCCTGCAGTGCGGACAGCTCCTCCCAGAATCTCCTCTGAAGCTGGATGCCCAGACCAGTTGTGCTGTACTCCTCCCTAGGCTGCCAGGGTTTCAAATCTAGTCAAAAGGCCAAGTTATCTTCCAAATACCTCTCTACCATGGAGGTGAGTGAGTAAAGTCATTCCCATAGAGCCTGAGATGAGGGATTGTCTGCCCCATGATTAACACTTAAGGGTCGGTTGCAAAGCACTTTACATAAATGATCTTAGCCAGTCCCTGGGACAATCCAGGGGGTAGGTACAATGAAAAATCCCGTTTTATACTTGGGAAAACAAAGACTGAAACAGGTTAAAGGACTTGCCCAGAAGTGTTGGACACACAATCTGAACCCCTACTTTCAGTCTCAGGCACAAAGCCAGCTCACTGCCTCAAGGCAGAAAGGCTCTGGAATCGTATCAGTCAGTGCCAATGTCTACCCTGAATTTCTGCCCTACATTGCTAACTGCCTCCCGGACACCTTCAAGTCAACATGTCCAAAACAGAACTTGGCACATTTTCTTCCAAACCTTCCTTTCTCCCCAAACACCTTGATTTCTCTCTAAGGCATTACTGTGGTCATGTGTTCAATCCTGCAATCCTAACACCCAAAAGCCATTATCCCAAGGAACAGTGCCTCTGCAGAAAGGACAAGCAGTAAGTATGGAACAGCTTCACAGTTACGTGTATGATCTCCTCTTTCTGTTCTATTTTGGAGGTGGAAATGCTCATTTAATTGCTACTATGTTCAGAATAAAATCTAAACAAAAAGATTAAGATGACATGGAATATGACTGGGCCATCAGGGGACTTGTACTGTTAGAGGAAGGCTCCTCGTGCCAAGGAAATGACCAGTAGAAGGAATTACAAGAACCTTGGGAAAATTTCTCTGAACTGATGCAGAGCTGAGGAAGAAGAAAGAGAAACAGGAAAGACCCTAAAGTCAAACCTTACAAACAAACCATGCCTTTTCTCTCCTTTCGATGACTGGAGGCACAGACTGTCAGACTTGTTCCACAGTAAGGCTTCCAGAGAAGGGGCAAGGAACAGCACATTCCACGAGTGCCCAGAAAGGCAGGGGCTTCCACAGAAACTGAAGAGAAACCCAAACTCAAACATTCCACTTTCTGGAAAGAGAGAGAACACCCAAGCAATGGCCAGATTGCACCCTCCATCAGATCCCTGGGAGATAACGTACATGCACCTTATCCCAGGAGGTGGAACAAGCCCACAGCAAGGCAGGGACCCCAAATTCCAGGCTCTTATAATACCTGAAAGGGGTAATCATATCCTGTTGTTTCTGGCTGCTTCTTGCAATTGGTCAAAGCCCTCAACCCAGCTGGGCAGGTTATCTCAAGTTTTCAATTCCCTTCAGGGCTGACTCTCCTCTACTGTATTCTCAACAAAGCTGATGGAAATATCTGAAGTCTGAGTAACTCCGGGCTTCCCCCAGAAATACGACAAATGGCATCATCCCATTTCCTAAGGCCAGATGTTTGGGGAATGGCCTTTGGTGAGCTTCTTCCTGAGCCCCCATTTTTAGCTCTCTTGATGAGTCCTCTTCTCCCCTAGAGTAGAAGCTGCTTGAAGGCCAAAGCTTACTTTCTTTTTGCTTGTATGTGTATTCCTGGTGCTTAGCACAGTTCCTGGCACACAGCAAATGCTTAACACAGGCCTTAACTAGTTTAGGATGAACAAGAGCTGCTGGAAGATATCTTCAAAGTGCTAAAGGAATGCTAGCTTTCAGATGTCTGCCTTTACTGTTGCTCCTTCCTGACAACTCACCAGCACCTGATTCTCTGCCCAAGTCAGTGTTTCTGCTGACCCCCTGGCCCTGGGCACTACAAGCACCTGGAGCCCCATGGGCTCATCCTCAGCATCCTTCAGCCTGTGCATCTCTGCCTGATCCTCCCCGTTCTTCTAAGGTTCTTGGTCTTGCATGCCTGCTTTCCATGAAGAACCTGCTGCCAACAATAGTACAGGAAACCTTTTTACAAAATGATCAACAGGCCAAAAGGGCTAGGACATCCCTTCTCCAAAGTGGACACCGTTTGAAGTTATTTTAGAAAGACAACGTTAAAGCTGGTAGGTTTTAATCCAGCTCCTTCATTTGTAGAGATTTAGGCACCCCACCAACTCCCGCTCACCACCCTTCTCTCCAGGCACTCTGTTCTGCAGTTGGGTCCATTGCTCTTCTGATCAGAATAGGTTTAAATGAAGGCAGAGTGATTGATTATTACCCTGAGTCTGCCACCCTGGAAGAGTAGACTGATTTAGATCACCATAAGCCACCCCAAGTAGGCGCCTCCAGGAAATCCTCGGAATGGCCCCGCTAGACATGCAAATGAAGAATATACAAACGGATTCAATTTTCTGTAAAGTACAGTGGCCACACAACATTGGATTTATGGTTTCCAAAAGGTAAAAAATGACAAATAACCAACGTTTGGTCACAGAATTTACTGCAAAACTGACAATGAAACCCAAAGAAGTATGAATGTATCTCTATAAACATGGCCAGCAGAAGAGAAAGGAGGCCTAGCCTATGACACAACCTGTAACTCCGTGGCCTAGCACAACGCCAGAAATATGGATGTTATTGTACAGCTTAGATGACCTCGAGGATCCCTGTCAGCCCTCAATGTGAACTCTATGATCAATGAAACCAAACATATCTATGTCACTGCCATTTACAGCTATGAAAAAATTTTTCAGCACATACAATGACCCCCTCCCCCATTGCCTCATTCAAGTATGGAGGAGATTCTAGGTTCTCAAAAATGATGCCAGCATCAGGTTTTGGGAAAATCCAAGAAGAAAATACCTGGAGACCAGGAGGAGGAAAGGAAGGAAATCAGCAATGGCTTCAAAAAGTGGTGCTTGGGTGAAACCTTGAAAGAGAAAGATTTGGACAGAGATAAAGGAGAATCAATCAGTCCTCTAGCACTCATTTAAGCATCTACTATGTGCCAAGCTCAGTGATAAGTCCTGGGATATAAAGAAAGGCAAAAGACCATCCCTGCCCCACTCCCCCAAGAGCTCCCAGTCTTTGAGGGCAGACATCTCTTCAGAAAGAGCAATAGGGACACAAGATAAACTAGGGGAATCTCTGAAGGCACTAAGATCAGGGAGGACTGAGAAAGATGACAGAGAGAGAGACAGAGACAGAGACATAGAGAGAGTTTGTTCCAAGTAAGAAGGGACAGCCAGAAACGATGCTCCAAGTCACAGGAGATAGAGTGAGGTGTGAGGAACCACCAGGAGACCCATGTAGCTGGATCACAGATTACCTGGAGCCTGCCAGTTAGGCATGAGAGGCTAACCATAGAATTTTTCATTTCATTGTGGAGTAATAAGGGGCCGCTGGAGTTTACTGAATGGGGGTGTGCGTGTGCGTGTGTGTGTGTGTCTGTGTGTGTGTGTGTGTGTGTGTGTGTGTGTGTGTGTGGCATGGTCCACTTGAGAAGTAGGGGATGGGCTTGTGGGGGAGAAACCTGAGGCTACAGCAGCTTCTGCGACAGGCAGGGTGACAGAACTCAAAAACAAGGTCTGTCTGGGACATGTCTAGGGAACGTCCAGATGGAGATGTCTGACAGGAAGCTGGAGATGAGAATAGAGGGCAGCAGAGAGGGTGGGCCAGGCCAGCTAGATCCAACATCATCAGCACAGAGAGCAAGAGGATAGAAAAGGAAGGCACTGATTAGAGGAGCCTTTTCAAGGAGATGAGTCACAAAGAACAGAGGAGAAATAGGATGACACCAGGGATGGAAGGATCAAATGGGGGTTTGGGGGAGGAGGAGGGAGGCATGTCTGGAGGCAGGAGGCCAGGTGCCAGTAGGCAGGGAGAGACTGAAAATGTGAGAGAGGAAGATGACAAGAGGAGACGGGATGGAAGGGGATGCTCAAGCAGGTACAGGGAGTAAGGACACTTCATCACGTGAGATGAGGGTAAAGGATGAGAGGCGCAGGGGGCACCTGAGAGACAGGAAGTGAGGAAGAGGAAAGAAGAGGGAGCTCACAATACACGGCCTCAAGCATTTCTGAGGCAATGTTCTCAGCTGAGGATGTGGACAGAGGGAGCCACGGTAGGTTTGAGGGTGAGTTGATGAGGGAGGTCAGGTAGGATTGCCACGCAGCTGCGAGAGCAACATTCATCTGTGGTGGACCCAGTCAGAACACTAGTGTGCTACCCTCCATCTTTGTGCAGCAGCACATGTGTAGGGAGTAAAGGCAGCAAAGAGTGGGAGTCGTGCCAGGCTTGGCTCCTAAGGCTTGGCTGGGCATAACCGGCAAAGTGATAGGGAGGTTAATGGTTCAGGACAAGAAGACAATATCAAGGGGAACTGATTCACCAAAGGGCCAAAATGGAGAAAAGGGGAGAATGTGTCACCCAGGTAACAGCCTGGGAGACAAGTGAGGGGTCAAGAGATTAGAGGTCATAATACAGATGACAAGGGAAGGTTTAGAGGTCATAATACAGATGACAACGGAAGGCAGAGGGAGAAGTTGGATGCCAATAAATTATGGCTGCAGGAGGAGATTTGGCGATTCTTGAACATCTGGAGGTGGGATGTGGGACACTGTGGGTGACTGAGGCTATGACTACACTGGTGTGTGACTGAGATGGGGTGGAGGTGTAGGTAATGAGGCCTCTGGAAAGCCAAATCACTGACCCTCCCTAAGCTTCAGTGTCCTTATCTATAAAATGAAGAAGTAGGTCTAGCTGACCTCCATGTTCCTCTTAAATATAGTCTTATGAACTCTTTCCCATTCAAATTCTGTCCTTTTTTCAGTCTTTACCAAGACGTATTTCTCAACAACTTCAACCCAATAATAGTGTCTACTTTCTTTTAACCTAGGTTCTTTGAATTTTTTCATTTCTAAGGAAATTTTAATAATTGCATTTCAACATAACTGGTATCCTTTAGATGTTATTTTATGTATCTGAAAGTATTATTTGCTCAGGAGGCCATAGGTTTCCCCAGACTAACAAAGACTGTCTTGACACTTAATCAGATACTGACCTATCAGGTGCTATGTGCTAAGCAGAACTCCCCTACCCCCAGGTTGTTGGAGGACTGATGACCAAGGGAAACAGGGAAAGCTTCGTGGAAGAGGTAAGAGGTGAGGATGAGCTGGGCTGCAGAGGAAGAGAGGGATCTGGAGAAGGAGCAGGGATTAGGAAAGGGAATGAGACAGGAAAGGCTCCTGTGAATGCAAGATGCCAGGTGACAAACACTGAGGACAGGAAATTCTCCTAGTCAAATTGGGGCCACAAAGTTGCTGAGGAGCATGAAGGGGAACATGGGAACAAGGGCTGGGAAGGCAGATTTGGAGAGAGGTCTTGGAAAGCCTTAAACCAGATTCACAGCATCCTTAGAGACTCAGTAATGTTTTCATCATGCCATAGGCCAAAAGAAATCCTAAAGAGTTCCATTTATTAAATAAGTAGGCCTAAAAACTGAGTATTTCTTGTCCTAACAACTTAGTAGCCATTTTAAAAAATCCTATTTTTATTTCATTCTTAACAAACCACAATCACAAGAGCACATGGGTGCCTGCAGGCTAGACTCAGCCATTCTCATTTCCTGTTTTACAATGGATTTCACATAGTACTTGGTTTTGTTTTTTATCACAGTAATCCCTAAAGTCTTGCTTCACAAAGATATGACATTGGAAGTCGAAAATTCTAGAAGTTACTGCCATGGCTGAAGCAAAAATATTTATAACATCAGAGAGCATCATAACGTGGAAACTGTAAATTTCCTCCAGCCAGGGGCAGACCTGGGACCCAGTGAGTGAGATCTGCTTCAGCAAACCTTGGTCATCAACATCATGCTGGGGTTTTAGTCTCAGAATAGATGTTTGCTAACTGATCCCAGGGGTCAAAGAAACCACTGAAAGCTTTGGAGCAAAGGAGTAACCTTGACAGAGCAATAGGGTCTCCAGGGAAACATCATCCCCCCTGCCAGGCAAAGGTCAGTCTGAGAACCTTCAGGATTCTTTGAGGGGTGATACATGGCCGTTCCAACTCAAAAGGCTGTCAGGTGAATTCACCCACCTGATGGGACTCCCACTGAGTACCCAGGGATCCCAGAGTCTTGGCTTCCCAAATCCTTGAAGGGAAAAGGCACATCCACCTATGTCTGACCAAGAACCAAGAGGACCTAAGGTCATTTCTTTTTAGCATCCTTTATTCCAAATACTTCCAATTTCCAGACCAGGGTGCTGAAGGCCCAAAACTTGGAGGCCACTCACTGGCTGTCAAACAGCAAACTAAACCTAAACCAAAGAATCACATTTCTAGAGAATATTCCCTTACTTGGAAATGAAAGAAATGGACTCTTTTTCTTCTTTCTGCATACAAAGCCCCAAAGAATGTGGGCTGATCACCAGATATGCCACCACAGAACACACCTGGCACATATGACTGGGAGCCTTCCCTAAGTCAGTGCAGTTCAGGGTAATTTTGTGGCTGTTCAGTTCTGCAGTTACATCTGACTCTGTGTGGCCCTGTGGATCACAGCATGCCAATACAGTCCAGGGGGGTTTTCTGGGCAAGGACAAAGGCTTGCCATTTCCTTCTCCAGTGAATGAAGGCAAAGAGGTTAAGTGACTTGGCTGGGTAACCCCACTAACAAGTGTCTAGAGGCCAGATTTGAACTCAAGTCTTTTTGACCCCAGGCCCAGCAAGCATTCTAGTAGTCACCTATAGTAATGGGGATGAGGCAGCAATTTTTTCTCACCCAGGAAGTGCCTGTCCTGAGTCTGAATTTAGCTCTTGCCTCCATTCCACAGTCTGCTCCTATCACCAAGCCCTGGCCCTGGCAGAGTGCCACAAGAGGAAGGAAAAGTCCTAATTAAGCTTCCGTAGGTGAACCAATGGAAGGAAATCATTTCCTTTTATTCTGGATGCCAAGAGACTGATGGTTCAGATAGCAGTTCTCACAAGCACAGGACATGTCATTTCCTTGATTGATGTGTCAGCATCATCAGCCATAAAATACATGTATGGTCTGCCTCTTGGGTGTTTATAAAGCTTCATGACTTTTCTAAGCCTCTCTGGTCTCACCAGAGGACTTTCATTGGGTGCTAAAGGGTGGCCTGGCTGGCTCACAAGTTCCTTAGGAAGATAGTTTGGTGGCTGTAGGAGACAGACTGGAGAGTGAGGAGCCCAAGAGACCGCTGAGGAGTAATGTCCAAACCTGACCACTGGACTTCTGAGGGCACTATCTCCCCAAAAGATAGCGATATTTTTTATAACAGAGAAAAGAACTATGGCACTGATGGGGAGTGTGTTAAAGCACATACTGGCAAACTGTTAGAACTTGTTTGAGGAGAAAATGCACAAAGGCAGAAAAGGCATTCACAAGATATAACCTGATCAGGTCATTTATACACCTGCAAAGACAAATATCCAATAGCTCCATGGTTTGGAACTTGACTGTGGCGGAATCAGTTTGCTTAACCTCTAGGGCTGTAACTCCCACATGGCAGCAGCTGCCACAATTCCTCAGTCCTCTCTGCAGGTTCCTAGGACCGGCTTCTTCATATATGACCCCTGGCTGGGCCCCATGCCTGGAGTACACTCCCAGGTCTTCAAAGTCTTCAAGCAGGGAGATGATGGAAAAAGATCCCTGATCCAGGAGAGCCTCTCAAGGCCGGGTTCCCCTCTCTCCCTTCGCACTGAGCGCATTGATACCCTGCTAACTAGTCTGCCACACACCCTTCTTTCCCCCTTTACACTATAAATGCCTAGGCCAGTATCCTTTTCTGATCTTTGTATCCCAAGCTTATAACATGTAAAAGACTTTTAAAGAGATCTTCATCAAATGAGAAAGAGAAAATAAACAGAAGAAATGCCCAGAGTCAGTCAAAGATATTCTGCCGGATGAGAAGGAACAAAAATTAAATAGAAGTTTGGAAGGGAATCCTCTTTGGAGGAGGCACTCATCTAAGGGTTTCTGGAGGAAGGGACCCAGGGAGATTCAACTCTGGGCCCATACCCTGGCCCGGGGTAGGTGGGCTGGAGAGCCTCCCAGGCACAGCTGAGTCCAGGGAGGGCTTCTCTCTATCAAGGCTGCAGGAATTAGAGCTGAAGGTGACCCGAGATGAAGGATTCTAATGCTCTCTGATTGATAGGTGCCAAGAGGTAGGCACAGACACCCAAAGTACCCCCAGCTCCCTCAGGTCTGTGCAGGTGTGTCTGTGCTCTCAGACTTCAAGTCTTGTTGCAAATGCTATTTCTCACCAAAAGGAAGAGTTTGGGACCTTACCCCTGCTACACCCTCACTCAATTGAGAATTCTCCCACCCCCCAGACCCACCATCTTTATATCAAGAGCATGGTTCTTTTCCTGCTCTAAACTTTTTGAAAATAAAGAGAGAAACAATGTGTTTTGAAGATTCCATGATCTTATCCAGAATTCCAAATAAATGGGAAATTATGGTTTAGAAAATACTACCATCATCCCCCACAGAATACATACAGAAGAGGGGGTAGCTAGGGGATGCAGTAGATACAGCACCAGTGCAGGAGTCAGGAGGACCTGAGTTCAAATCTCACCTCAGACACTTGACACTCACTAGCTGTGTGACCTTGGACAAGAAACTTAACCCCAATTGCCTCATCCTGGGTCATCTCCAGTCATCCTGATGAATATCTGGT
>CM053770.1:246731932-246753677 GCA_028658325.1 Potorous gilbertii | reverse complement strand
AGAATGAACATGAACAGTTCACACCAAAATGAAATCAGACTTCAGAATCTACCACATCTGCCCCAAGCACATGGGCCAAGCCAGGATTAGCAAGGCCTGAAATACAGAGGCATTGCTCTGATGATAATAAAGACTGGATTCTCCAAACACAAAATGCAGACTGCTCTGAGGTAGGAAAAATGCTATCATGGCCTATAAAAGGAACAGGGAGAGAAATGGCAACCCAAAGACTTGTTAGGAATCCCACAGGCAGGTAGGGGCTCAGTCCTGTTCACCAGAGAGAAACCACATCTCTTCCACGCTGCTGAAAAGACCCAGCTCTGAGAGTCTGCTCCACACCTCCAGCAAATGCACTGATCGACTAGCTTTCATCACAGAAGCACACCAAACCCACTGAGCAAGGTGAGCAGAAAGGTGGCCTGAAGCCTTTGGGGCAAAGATGCAGAACCCTTAAGCAACATCTGTGGAGCTGTCTAGACAAGTCACAGGGGAGGAGGTCTGGGCTGACATTTACAAAGAGCAGTCCTGGCAAATACTCTATCAAATAAAGTTCCATAATCAAACCCTGCTCCTGTGGACTCTTCTGGGGAGTGCTTATCACCATGGGGTGGGGTAAAACTCACTTAAGTAGAAGGTGTTCATGCTCTCATTCATGAACTCAACTCAAATCAGATGGGTAATGTTGTGTTCCCTACAGCCATCCTCCGTCATGTGGTTTCCATCAGTCTCATTTGGTACTCAGATGCCTCATGACCTCAGGTCTTTCCTAGAGCTCAGACCCTTTTCTAGTCATGTTAAAGAACAAACGAGGCTGCTCAGAAAACATAGGAAGGAGCTGGGTGAAGAGCTTCTGCCTCATTGACTCGTGTGGCGATGGCAGCTGGGCAAGACAAGGAGGATGGAAGCAGGGCAGAGTTCTGCTTGCTGGCATTCACTTCTGTCATAAACAGCCTCCATTCCTTCAATTGCATAGGAAATCCCTGAAAAAAGCTTCACAGGCAATAACCCTGGAGTATATGTGATTGTATCTATCCTGCCTTCATTGGCTTCTTAGCCAGGCAAAGGCTAAACAAAACACCGTAAATCAGATTCAAATAACACCTCATTCACACAGTAGTTCAGTCTCAAAATGCCTTACATGCATTCACCCATTTTCATCCTCCTAACAATCCTATGAGATCAGTCGATAAACAGTTATTATGTGTCTACTATGGAGGAAGCACCTTGCTAAGTGCTGGGGACACAAAGGCAAAAGATGGTTTCTACCCTCCAGGAGCTGCCAGTCTAACTGGGAACACAACATGCAAACAAAATGTGGAAACAAGTGACACACAACCTAAGGAGGAAATGATCACAGGAGAGGCAGCTGGCTGGCAGAGGGAGTCTGGAAGTTCAAATTCAGCCTCAGATACTTCCTAGCTGTGTGACCCTGGACAAGTCACTTAGCCCTGTTTACCTCAGTTTCTCCATCCGTAAAATGAGCTGGAGAAGGAAACAGCAAACTACTCCAGTGTCTTTGCTGGGAAAACCCCAAATGGGATCAAGAAGAGTCAGACCCAATTGAAAGGACTGAACAACAAAAATGAATAAAAGGAAACACTAGGATTCAGGAAAATTGGGAAAGGCTTTCTAAAAAAGGTAGGATTTTAGTTGGTCAGGGGCCAGAGATAGGGGAGGAATGGAGACCCAGGCATGGGTAAGTCATTCCAGAAATGGAAGGTCTTGTTCAAGGAAGAGTTCAGAGGCTGCTGTCTCCGGATCAGAGTACACTGGGGCGGGGGAAGTGAAAGAGACTCAAACAGGAGGCCAGGGCGCAAGCCTGAGTGACTGGCAGTGCCCACCATTGTAAAAGAAGGGTTGGGGGTGGGGGGGGGGGTTTGGACAGGCTGCTGTTGAGAGACCAGAGGGCAGCAGGGAGGCTGGGAGCTGACAGAGGGAGACGAGCGGGGGCCTCCCAAGGTTAAGGGCATGACCCGGAGGAAACCGCAAAGAAGGCGGAGGAGGGGAAGAGAGCGACCCTAAGAAACCCTCGGCTGAAAGTGAGAGCTGAGGCGCTCAGGGCCCCGGCCGGGCTGGGGGAGGGGAGGGGAGGCCTTTTTCGGAGCACGCCGGCCGGTGGAGCCCAGCCGAGCCTGGGCCCTGCGTGACCAAGTTCAAAGGGAGAAGCCTAGGGGCCCGGGAGGGGGAGAGGCAGGAGGCGGCGCACGAAGTGCCCGGCCCCCCCCAGGGGTTCCTGAGGACCCCGGCCCGCACCCCGATCCTGCTGGCGGTCAGGAGCCGGCCGGCGCTCGCAGAGACGCGGGGAGGTCGGAGGGTCCGGGGGCGTCCCGGGGGGGGCAGGCCCTCCGCACCCGCTCCCCTCCTGCTCCCGTCCCTCCCCTCCAGGGGGGCGGGGCGGGGGTCTGCTCTCAGGACCGCCTTCTCCCCCGGAGGACCGGGGTCAGCGCTCGGGGGTCGGGGGTCGGGGGTCATCACCGGGGCCGCGCGCGCGCACTCACCGGGCCCTGGGGTCGGGGCCGCGGCCGGGCCGGGGGCGGGCTCCGAGGCGGGCCCCCACAGCAGCAGCGCCCGCGGGCGGTCGAGGCTGAGCTGGCAGCGGCGCCGCTTGAGCCACAGCTGGGGCGGGCCTGGCTCGGCTTCCATGGCGACCCCTGGGCCCGGCCCCGCCGCGCTCACTCGGCCCTCGGCTCCCTCTCTATCCTCCCGGCCGGGCCGGGGCAGAGGCCGGGGCAGGGGGCGGGGTTCCGGGTAGCGGTCCGCTCCCTCCCCCCCGCCGTCACGGGTCCTCCAGGGGCCGCCGCGTCACCACGTACGCAAAGAAGCCCCGCCCACCCCAGAGGCAGGGGCGGGTCCGCTGACCAATGGGAGTGCCAGATACTCCCGCAGGGGCGGGGCAGAGCCCAGACCGGAAGCTCTCAGAAGCGCAGGGGTGGGGCGGGGACCCGAGGAGAGCGTCAGAGGGTCCCCAAGGGGCTGGACCGGGCAGACGATGAACTTTCCCAAAATACTCCGGGATCGTCGGGGCCAAAGTGTACAAAGCAGGCGGGAGCGCGACACGTCAGGATTCCGAAGGGGCGGGACGGAGCCGAAACAATGACCTTTCCAGAAGGCACAGCTACGTAGGCGGAGCAGGAAGGGGAGGAAGGGCCCAATGAGAGCGCCGGGGTGACAGAAGGGGCGGGGCGGAACCGAAACCATGGACCTTCTTCAGGGATGGGCGGAGCAACCAAGAGGAAGAAGGAGGGGCCCTCAGCGGCGCGTTGGACACGCCCTCGGGGGCGTGGCCAGGCGGTGGGCGGGGCGTCTCGGAGGGGGCAGGAGCGTTTCTATGGAGCTTCGCGGACGCTGCTTCTGACACCGCAGTTCCGGAACACTTGTGCTGATTCCGGAGGCTCCCATTCTTCAGATTTGAAGCCCGCGTCCGGGGCCTGGCCCTGCTTCGCGGACTTCCGACTGGTCCCAGGATGGACGGAGGGCTGCGGCCTCCTGACCTTGTGTGAGCAGGCCAAGGGCCTTGCAGCCCACTGAGACTGACAGAGCTTTTCCCTGCCACCTGCAGCCAAGGACTCCTGGGCCTCACTTTCCACATGTGTAAAAGGAGAATGCATGAGATGAGCCTGTGCACCCTCACGCCTGCCTTCTCCCTCGGATCCGCCTTTGTCTCCAGGTGTGGTACACCTGCCTCAGATTCAGTTCAGGTGTTACTTGGCGGGGCTGAGATGTTTTTCATCTTTAGGTTTTGTTCTTTGTTGCATAAGATGTCTTCTGGGGAGTGGGTGGGGGGAGGGGAGGGAGATATTTGGAGAGGAAGGTGATGCAAGAATCAAAGGTATTTAAGTTAGTGAGAACTGGCATTTATACATCACTTAAAGTTTGCAAAGCACTTTACAAACATCTTTCATCCTCACCACATCCCTACTTCACAGATGAGGAAACTGAGGCAGACAGAAGTGGCTTGCCTTGGGAGTGTCTGAGGATGGATTTGAACACAGCCCTCTCACCCCCTGGACCACCTTGCTGCCTCAATTTAATGTTTCTTAAATACCTCCCCAAATATTGATTAAATATCTCCTGAAAAGCCTGTGGGCTTGAAAACCATGGCACAGAGATAGAGATGGAAGAAAGTTGCTGCCCCTGTGATCACAGACTGCTGCTGCTCACTGATAAATTCTTAGGGGCAGGAAATGCTTCATTTCCTCATTTGTCTAAGGAGGCGGGTGAAGGGTATTTCTAAGATCTTTATCGTCCCTAACACTGTTTACATCTCTGATTCTGGGCCCAAGTCATCCACAGCTGGGACTCGGGCCTTTGAGGTCAGAAAGGACCTCAGGAAAGATGGCCACATGGCTCTCAGGGTGGTCCCCAGACCCTGTCAGGGGGTCAAAAAGGACAAACCTAATTGCTCTCGGTCTAAGATGCTATCTGCCCTTTTGCAATCACCTATCAGTGGGAGGCTTAATTTTCCTCTGGTGCTTCAACCAAAACATTATGCAACAGGCTGAATGCAAATGTAGATGTAAGAATCCAATGGGCCTCTGTTATGCCAGATGGTAAGGTAAAGAGATTCATCACAATAACACCTCCCACTAAGTTTTTTTGATTAGGGAAAAATTATTTTTCATTAAAATATGTTATTATGCTACCATATTATTTTCAATGAATATTTCTGAATTTTATTAATTTTAATTTCCAATACGATCACTATTGATAGATAGAACCCACATAAACAAAAGCTGTCTGGAGTCCCCAATAATTTAAGTCTGAGAACCACGGGGCTGAACGTTGTGTAGATGGCAGATATGTCTGCTACCCAGCCTGAACCTCCTAGCTCCCAGTCTAGACATTTCCCCATTTCTCTACGTGTCTCTGTGGCCTCCTCGGCCACTCCCTTGACACCATTTTGTCATTTACTCACTGGGGTGTCCACTCCCCCCCTAACCCCTACCCCCATCCCAGGAGAACATAAGCTTCTGGTGGGCAGGCCTTGGCTTTTTGGTCTTTGGAGACACTGAGCTTTGCCTGCGGGATGGATCAATGGATCAGACTTCCAACTGCAGGGATTTGAGAGATCATCAGGAGACACACTGCCCAGAGAGACCCTGCTTCAACAGCTGGGGTTAAAAGGTTACCAAAAGATGTGATATTAAGACCCAAGTGCCTCCTAGGACCCATTCTAGGCATTGGGTTTATATAATGAAATATCCCTGCTTCTGGGAGCTTACATTGTATCTATGTGGACCTAGAGATGGCAGGAACCTTAAAGGATATTTGCTTTACAGAGGAGGAAATCAAGGCCAGGAGCAGCTCGCACAGGCAGTGGTATTGGAAGGGAGCCTCACATGCATGGACCATGATGGTTGCTCCGCTCTCCCCACCCCCATCCACTTGAAAGCTTTCTCTGCTCCAAGGTCTTAGCTCTGTGCCCCTTCCTCCAGGAAGCCTCCCACACCTCAAGGAATGTCTTCTTTAGTTTTCCAAGAGCCCCTTGTCTCCTTCTCTCCTTCGTGCCTAACTCTGTAACTTTGTAACTGTTGGTAACTGACAGACTTCTGTATGTCTGTATTGGATTTGGTGCCTCTTTCCTGCCCTGGAGCATTTTTCATCTTTACAGCCTCTGCCCTGCATTCAGAAGGTGCTTAATAAGTGCTTGATGTGTTTTAGTTTTCCTTGATGTCATCTTGGTCTTTGTGTGAATTGTCTCATGGTTCTAGGTCAGTTCATGTAAGTCTTCCAAGGTTTCTCCGAAAACCTCAGACTCATGTTTTCTTTCAGCACAATCACATCTATAACACTCACTTCCCACAATTTGTGAGCCGGTCCCTAGTCAACACGTACCACCTTGCTTCCAGCTGCCAGCATAAAACATGCTGCTCAAAATATTTTGGTTGCATGTGGCACCCATGAAGTGGACAGTAGTGGAAGTAAGGCAGATTGTTTCTGTGGGGAAATACAGTGCTGCTTTATTATGGTTGGATAGTTACTTGCATTTTCTTCCCCACTCCCTGCCCAGAGCACCCCAGATGCCTGCCTGGAGCAAAAGACAAAGGGGAACCCCTCCCTGCCCAGACCTTTCCAAGGCAGTTACCAATCCAGTGCAATCAACCTTACCCTGGGAACTGCTGATGCCCTAAGCCCATCAGGCTTTACCTTCTGCCTGTTGCTGCACTCTCAGGACCCCTGGGCTATCCCATGTGCCTGCAGGATTCCCTGAATGTGCTATGTGCCAGGCTGCTGAAGCATCCCACCCCATAGAACTGGGGATTCTGGAGGGCACAAGCTGGCTCGCTTTCCTATCTGTATCCACAACATTTAATATGGTCCTTGGCACACAGCAAGGGATTAATTAAATCCTTCCTTCCTCCCTCCTTCCTTTCTCCCTCTATCCCTTTTTATACTTCTTCCCTCTGTCACTTCCTCTCTTTTTACCTCCTTCCATTCTTTCCTTCCTCCCTCTATCCTTTCCTTTCTCCCTCTGCCCCTTTTTTCCTCCCTCCTTTCCTCTCTGCCTTCCTCCCCTTTGTCCCTTCCTCCTTCCATTCTTTCCTCCCTCTATCCCTTCCTTGCTCTCTCCCTTCTTACCTCCTTCCATTCCTTCTTTCCTCCCTTCCTTCTTTCCTCCCTTCCTTTTTCTCTTCTTCCTTTCCATGTAAGCTCCTTGAGTCCAGTGCCTACCTGAGAAGAGGTCATTAAATGATGCTTGGGGATTGATCAAATAATTGCTTGTTGAGGATACATTGCTGACCAAAGTTCAGTTTAAGATTGATGACAGTTGTGACCAATAGCTGGACCCTAAAGGCCCCTTCCAGGTACCTTGTATGTCATGGAGATGACCCAAGTGTTAGGAGCTCTGCCAAAGGGGCCCAAACATGCTGGTTTGGGGAGGTGGCTTCTAGTTTGAGGTTGAACTCTAATATTATTCAGAAAAGTCTTGAGGAGCCTATATGCAGAGATCTGGTACAAGCTTGGCCTAGTTCCTGCCCTCATGGAATTGGAGTCGGAGGCATTTAGGGTTACGGTTAGGATCCAGCCTAGGCAGGGATAAGATACAAACATGGAACTGGGATATCCAACATTAATTAAGTTTATTATAAAAGACCAAACTGCAGGGCAGTTGGTTGTGCTCTAGATTTTCAACCTAAGGATAGAGGAGCTGATCCTGAGAGGTCCTCTGAGAGGTGGGGCTTTTCTGGGGCCACAGTCACTCAGAGTGGCCCAGGAGGCAACAACCACAAGAAGTATTGAAGGCTGACTCATGACTCACCATAAAAGCAAAGATCCAACAACTATCAGCCTCCACAACCACTGAAACTCTTCTAATTGGGGTAGCTGAGTCCTATAAAATGAGCATCAGTGGACTGTCCACACTGATCTCCCAAGGGGCCCAGATGCTCCATAAAACACTCTCCTCTGTCTCATCAGCAGTACCCTCAGGTTAATGCACCACAATTATCTGCATTAATTAAGGAGTAAGTGTCCTTGCCTTCTCAGAATTCAAAAGGACATTTCTCCTGCTGTGGATGAGTGGGCTACTTGGAAAAATCAATGACGAATAAGTCTGAATTAAGTCTTCCATGAAGAACTTTGTTGGTAGGTTCTCAGAAGCTGATCATGGCACTTCATGCAACCAAGTTGATTCAGTAAGTGTGTGGTTGTTGCTGTTTTTAAGGAGGACAAAAGGTCACCCCAGAAGCATTTTGAAATGTAAGAGTCAACCCAGTATTTCTCTCCATTCTCCTTCTCTTTCCTGGACTTGGAGTAAGAAGATTCCCCTCTCTTTCACTTTTCCTAACACTATCATTCCATGCCTGGGATGTTCTTCCTCCTTATCTCTGCCTGCCAGCTTCCCTCAAGCCCCAGATACAATCCCACCTGTTTCCCCATACCCTCAATTTCTAGCGCCTCCCTCTGTTGATTCTCTCCAATTTATTCTGTCATTAGCTTGTTTATACATAGCTATTTCTTTGCTTTACCTATTAGATTATAAGCTCCTTGTGGGCAGGAACCATTTTTTGCTTTTTTTTTGTATCCCCAGGCTGAGTACAGGGCCTAGTACATAAGAGGTGCTTAATATATGCTTATTGCCTGCCTTACTGCCCTTGTGACCTTGGGTAAGCCACTTAGACTCTCTGGGCTTCAGTTTCTTCTTCTTCAATCAACCAACAATCAATAAGCATTAATATAAATTACATATTATCTATTATGTATCTTAAAAATATTACTGAATATAAACATGGATTGACTGCCTTTGTGTTATATCCAGTGAGGATATTTTGAATCCTGTGCTCTGTCAGAAGGATAAGCTTTAGGTTGGTGCGGTTCCTTTTAATGAGATTGGAGAACGGTCTCAAAGCCTGGCTAAAATCCCACCTTCTGCAGGAAGCTTTTTCCATCCCTCTTAGTGCCAGGCCCCTCCCTCTGCTGATTTTCTCCATTTTCTCCCGTCTGCAGTTGGTTTGTACAAACTTTTTGCATGTCCTCTCTCTCATTAGACTGTGGGCTCCTTGTGGGCAGAACAGTATGATTTTTGCCTTTCTTTACATTCTCAGGGCTTAGCAGAGTGGCCAGCACATAGCAGGCACTTAATAAGTGCTTGCTGGTTGGTTGATCTCTCAGTCCTCAACCCTTATGACCTCACTGTCACCTTTGATGAAGCTGATGATTCTCTTCCTTCTTAGGTTTTTGGGACACCAATGGTTCTCCTATCTCTCTGATAGCTCCTTCTCTCTCTCTTTTGCTGTACCCTCTTCTAGATGGTGCCCAAGGCTCTTCTTCTGGGTCCTCTTCTTCCTCTAGAGGTTCCATCTTCTCAGCTCCCATGGATCTATCTCTCTGCTGCTAGTTCTTCAATCTGACCCCTGCTGTCTTCCTCTTTGGTTCCAGCCTCTGCTCAAGCTACTATCACCTTCTGAGACCACCTTCCACCAACTCGGTCTATGTTTGTAGATACTTAATTGCTTCCATGGTGTCTCCTCTGTTGGAGGGTGAGCTCCCTGAGGACAGGGGCTGGTCTTGGCCTTCTCTGTATCCACAGGCCTGCACACAGTAAACAATGCTAGTTGATGGACTGACTGGCCCATGCTCACTGGTTGAACAGAGGCAGCTGGGGGTGGGCTTCAAATCAGGAGGACCTGAGTTCAGATCCTACCTAGGTCACTGAGGGGAAGTCATTGTATTCTCTGGGCCTCAGATCACTCACCTGTTGGATAGAATGATCTCTCACCCTTTCTGGCCCTAACCCTGGGACACTGTGTCCCACATCAATAGCTGCCCTGCACTCTGATGCAACACATCATTAGAGCCTCTTGGAAGCCTGGGGCACATTGTGATGGCCTTAAAGGACATAGACTTGAAGCCTATGGGACCTTAGAGGTCATCTTATCCAAAGCCCTTATTTCACAAATGAGGAAACTGTGACCTTGAGAAGATCACTGACTTGCCCAAAGCCACAGAGCTCGTGAGAGGTGGAATTTGAACCCAAGCCCTTTGACACCAAATCTGTCCCACTTTCTGCTCTAGAGTGTGGTATACCAGGGCTCTTGGCCTTCACAGACTAGGAGGACCAGTGGAAAAGGAAAAAGCAGTGGAAAAGGAAAAAGGGAGACCGACAGTGATGAAGCCCCTACTGTGTGCCAAGGACTGTGCTAAGCACTAAATGTGATCCATGCGGGATTAAGCCTCAGAGCCATCTCTTTCTCTCTGAATCTTCCTCTTCCATCTTCTCTCTCTCTTCTTCTTTCTCTCTATGTCTCTGTCTCTCTAAGCTGGGAGAGAAGTGAATCTGGGAGGGGGTTAGGGATGAGGAGGAGACTAAATCTAATGCCTGTATCTAAGGCAATCTGCTTTCATGAGGCAGACAGTGCCCTTTTGTGGAAGGGGCCCATGGGCCTTGCTCCTACCCCCCAGTCTTCCTCTGAGGAACAGAGGACCCAGATCTGGAGGTACCTCAGAGATGCACTAGTCCAAACCTCCCATTTCACAGAGGCGAAAACCAAGGCCCAAAGGGGAAAAGGGACATGGCTAAGGTCAGAGCCAGAATTTGAACCCAGGATTTCTGATTCTACAGTTAGCTCTTCTCTCCCATGCTCCATCACCCTAGCTCTTCCTAACTTCCAGGCACAAAGTGAATGTCCAGGAGAGAAGAGCACCAAGGGACTCCGGAGATCATCTCACCAACGAGAGGAGAAAACTGAGAAGTTGGCTGAATTGCCAGTCTCACCGCCACACACAGAGGAGGTAAATGGGGCCACAGGGGCTGGACCTCTCCACCTAGGAGTCCCTGAGGTCTGCAGGCGGAAGACAGGTTGGAGTGGGGGTGTCCTGGACCTTTTCCTGGCACAGAGTCAGCACTGGCAGCCACTGATCCTTGCTCTGCAGGACCCACATTTTAGTGCAGCTGGAGCAGTCTGGACATCTGCTTCTCTGACGAGGGTAGTGCCAGCAGACTGTCTGACTGGGGCTCCTCACACTGAGAGCCTCGGGGTCTCTTCAGGGGAGGGTGAGAAGGGAACAAAGTCATCTCCCAGGCCCCTCAGCTGTGTCTGAGCCTGGCCTGGCCACCTTCATTCCGTTGTTGTCTGACTCTTGCTTTCAGTTAAGCCCAAGGTATTCGATTCCCCCTCTTCTTCCTGCTTCTGATCCCTGGGGTTACCCATGCCCTTTCTGCTGACCAAGAAAACCATTTTTGTAAGGCTTCTGCTGAGAAATGGGAAAAGGCTCAGGAGAAGCTATTAGCCTAGCCCAAACTGTGGCTGCAGAGCCCTTACCAAGGCTCCATGTGACACCCCCATCATCCTCACAATCAGTGTCCTAGGAGGGACACACACATACCTTCCCACATGCACAGAGGAAAAGACACTCAGCAACGCCACACAATACAAAGCCATTTTCCTCCCTACCGATCACTGAGTGGGCTCCTCTGACTCACTGCCCCTGGCTTCTGCAGCTTTGACACCCCACCTCCTCCAGATAAGAGGAGATAACAGACCTTGAGGAGAGCATTTATATGCACTCTCCCAGCTTTGTCCCCAGAGGGAGAGTCAGGCTGGTGGTGTCCTCTCTGGTGGGCAACTGTTGCCCAGGTGTGGGAGGGAACAGGACTCCAGCTCTTGGGGCTGTTACTTAAATGAGCTGTGTCAGAGGAAGAACATCCATCAGGGGCCATTCACCTTCTGCTCCTGATATCTGATTCCCAGCCCCAAGCTAAGGACTTGCTACACCAGACCCCCAATAACCCAACACCTCTCAGGCTCCTGCCACCAGCCTGACATGAACTCAATTAGCCTTGGAAAGACAACATATCAGTTCAGAGACAGACCAGGTTAAGGCATCATGGGAGAGGGAAGGACCACCCTGGGAAGCGAATATAAGGATAAAATCACCAATCTGGTACCAAAAAAAGGTCTTAAGAACCTGGAATAAAGAGATAGGACCCTGCCCCAGGCCATGTGTTACTTAACTTCTAACCCAGTCTATGTCTCCATAGGATAAACTGAGCCCATGACCTTCCTGGAGCTGGAGGGCTAGGTCACAAATCCAAGCTCTTTTGGGCCCCACAAGAATGGTATCTTCAGCCCCTGGAGTATGCCCACACCCATGTGGAGGTTTAGCTGGGAAGGCCTGTGAAGCAGGATGCTGGACCAGTCTAAACACAGGCTGGGCTCTCTGGGCCAACTGGGAAACCTCTGTGGGCCCTGGGGCTCCACCCAGTTCACAGTATCCCTGTGCAGAGGCTGAGGCTTAAGGGCTGTAATCAGAGTGAGGAAGCCAGGGACTCCAATCCCACCCCTGGCATTAGTGATACAACAGCAAATGAGGTGGATGTGAGGATGCCAGGAGGTGATGTGTGTAAAGCCTTTGCCCACTGACCCAGCCCTGGGAACAGTGGAAGCCTGCTGCTCATTCCCTTTGGACTCAGGGCTCTTGACTCTGCCACTAACTCAGTGGGTGACTGGTCAAGTCCCTTCCTCTTTCTGGGCCTCAGTTCTGCCATCTGAAAAATGATGGGGCTGGATGCTCAGATGGCCCCAGAGGTCCCTGCTTGCCTTAAAGTTCAGGTCCTGTGACTTCCACCCTGTTTTGGCAGGCTTGCTCCTTCTGTGTAAAATGAGGTGGCTGGGCAGGGATGAGCCCTTCTGTGAGTTAGAGGCAGCAGAAGCCTGCAGAGGGGCTTGATTACAGGGATGGAAATAACACTGTATTCTCAGCACACACCAATCTCGACAGCACAGAGTGGGATGTAGTCCTTTGGTGACAGGAAAGGAAATGGGAGTGACCACCTTTGGGCTCCTTCCTTCCCTCCCAAGGTTAATGCTTTATAAACCTTAAGGCCCTGGAGGGGTCAGTGGGGCTCTTAGTAGATGGGCACAAGCAGTGATGCAACTGTCCAAAGTCAACTGGATGAAGTCTGGTCACATTGGGCTACTCAGACCTGGGCTCCCAACCCCGCTGTGCCCAAGAGATAAACAAAGGGGTTCCAGGTGTTTGTGTTCGGTAGCTTCTTGAGGTCAATGTAAGGAACATCTTTTTCCTGCCTCCCCCCAGGACCCACTAGGGCTCAGATAGGATGATGTTCAGACTCCTTGGCCTGGCCTGACCTGTAGGGGTCTCCCCGTCCGCCCTTCACCACATCTCTATCCCAGTAGAAGTGCCCAGGCCTGACTGTTACCCCACTGCCCGCCCTTGACCAGTGAGCCCCCATGCCTGGCATGCCTTCCTCTCATCTGTCTTTCTGCACTCAGACTTTGGGATCACCTCCATTTTCTGTGTGCACTTGGCATTTCCTTACATGCCTGGAGAGGTCTGTGTCCCCTCTTCCCATTTTTGTGTTTGTAAGTCCCCCTCCCCCCACTGTGTCTAGCAGAGTCAAGGCTTGCTAAATTGGTGATGGGCAGTGTTGGTGCCTTGTCACAGAGTGGGGCTCTCCCATGGGAAGGAGGGAGGGGGGACCCTTCTAGCTCCCTCCCCTGAGGGGCATCTCCTAGCAGTTCTCCCAGGTTCACCACTGGGGCTGACATCTTTCCTGGCACTCACCTGGGGAAACTGAGTCATCATCTGCTGCTTTCCAAATCCAGTCTCCCAAGTCTTGGTCCTTCTGACCTCCTGCTGGAAGGTCCCAGAATGAAGAGGGCACAGGGAGGGATTCCTGCAGGGACTGGTCAGCTCTGAGATTGAACAGGCTGGGTTGTGGGGCCACAGCATTGTGGAAACAGCTTCCATGGTGACTGTACTGCACCATTTACAAAGCACCTCCCTCACACCATCCTAGGAGGGAGCAGAAAGGACAAAAGTGATTGTCCTCGTTCACCAGTAAAAGAACTCGATCCCAGAGGGGTACAAGGATTCTCCTAAGACCACATAGCTGGTAAGGGTTGCCTTAATCTCAGGTCCACTGATCCTTCTGCCACCATTCAGAACTGAAAACAGACTTCCAGAATTGGGAGTGACTTTGTCACTCATGGGTCCAGTCTCTTAGCAGATTGGAAAGCCCCGGGCACCATGGTCACAGAGAGGTCAGGGGCAGGTCAGGACAAGAATGTAGCTTTCCCAACATTCCCCCCTGAGCTCATTCCACCAAACCACCCTGCCTGTCTTTAAAATGACTCCACAAATCTACCTTGATAGAATTTTCTATAAATCAGCTCTTACTTCCAGGCTAAACTTCTGAAAAGGGGCATCTAAGCTCAAGGTCTCCCTCCATACTCTGATCCTGGCTTTCCTCCTCCATCTGCAACAGCCTTTTACCAGTCACCCTTTCCAGGCCTGGCTCAAAAGTTTCTTTCCATGTACCCAAGACTCTCAGAAATCATCTTTCCCTCTTCTGAACTATATCTGTCAAGGAACCACTATGTTCCAGTCTCTTAGGTTGTTAACCTCAGTGTTTTCCTAAACTCTGTATCCCCTCCTTCATCCCACTTAGCTTAGCATGGTGCCTGGCACATAGTAGGTGTTTAATAATTGCATACGGGTTGATTGAAGGTGGTTGACGTGCAAACCACTGGGATGAGTCGGTGATTCCCAGTGAATGACTATCAACACCACCTAGTGGCTAAAAAATTAATGTGCCAGTTTTCAGAGAAATCTCTAATAAGATTTTTTTGTTGCTGTTGAAACGATTCTCTTTAGAGTGCCTGCTAGGGCAGAGGAAGAAGGTGCCTTGAAAGATTTCTCAAGGAATTGTGGACAGTGTTGGCAGATTCCTGAAATTCAGCTATGAGGGTAACCACAGATGAGGCTTGAGCAGAGAGATGTCATCCTGTCTGGAGTCAATCTAGGAGCGAAGGTAGCTGAACAGCTTTTAGACCCAGAACCTTAGAGAGAGAAGAGATCTTGGAGAACATTTGGGGGTGGGTGGGAGGGGATGAAAGGACCTCTGAAGTCTGCTCTTCTGTCAGTCTAGAAGTCAGTGCTAGGTGCTGGAAGATAAAAGGCAAACAGCTCCTGCCCTCAAGGAGCTGACAGTCTGAGACAGATAAATGTTCCTTATTAGTACAGACATAATACATACAAGATGAGCACAAGATCTTGGGGCAATGGAACAGGGGAGTAGCAGCAGTTGTCAGGAAAGGCTACAGGTAGAAGATGGCATTTGAGCTGAGTCTTGCAGGAAGCCAGGAGATGGGAGAGCATTTGAGGCACAGGGTCATCCAGGACAACGACTTGACACCAATGCTGGACATCATAACAGATGAAAGGAGAGCCTAGCTGGGGATTCCAGGCACTAGGGTCAAGTTTTACCAGATGCTGGAGTAGTCGCTGGAAATATTACCACTATTAATTATAATGCTATTACCTATTTATGTAATAATTTCTATCCTCATCCATGGCACTACATTTGATCTTCTGAACAGCCCTTAAGTAGGGAGGGCAGTAATTATCTTTATTTGGTGAGTAGGGGAACTGAAGCACAGAAGGAGGATGGGCCTTGCCCAGAGCTGGCAGGGAAGCCAGGAAGAGAAAGGCTTCCATACTTCCTGTCTAGCATTTGTCCCACTAGACTCCACTCAACCCATATGCCCTGGTAATGTCCTCTGAGAACTGGGTTGTCTTTGTTATTTGTTAATGTCTTTGTAGTCAGGGATGACTTCTCTTCTTAGCTCTCTGTAGGAATGATGATGAGAGCTGGAGAGAGGCAGATTCCAGCTCCTTCTCAGGAAGAACAAGAGCTGTCCCAGGAGAGATGGGATCCCTCATAATGATAAGAATCACTAACAGCTACCTGACACAGTACTTTCAGTTCAGGCAGTCCACAAACATTAATAAGCCAGGTATTGTGCTAAGTGCTGGGGAGCTCAAAGAAGGCTGAGAAAGGATCTCAGGTTTGCAAAGTGCTTCCCTTGAAAATCCCCGCACTCGGACCTCTCTGACTCTTCATGGGTGCTCGCAACAGATCTTTCAGGTAGGAGGACACTGACCACTCTCATGATCATTTTGCTCAGAGGCACACTGCTGACTCCCTTCCAACTTCATGGCTAGTTCCCTGTCGCTGGGAGGCTGAAGGAGGGATTCCCTTTCACCTGGGGAGAGTAGTTCCTTATGGGCCATGAGACTGGGTGATTTCAGGGTTCTGTGTTTGGCTCTGATGTCCCCCACACAGATGTCCTATCTCTTCCCTTCTTCACAGCTTCTGTTTCAGCCTGACAGAACTCCCCATTGTTCCTTCTGTTTCCTGTTCAGTATCCCTGCTCTGCACCTCTTGCCTAGGATACTTGCCTTGTCCTCCCTTCCCTTCCAGGCTTAGCTCGAATCCCACCTTCTCCCTCAAGTCTTTCCTAACTTACCTCATTGGATACTTTGGGCACCTCAAGTCCTTTGTCTGCTGAATGAGGGGGCAGACCGACTGAGCTCTGAGGCCACTTCCTGTGTTACACCTGTGACCCCATGATTCCACCCAGCACACGGTCTTTGCCTCCTCCAGATATTACCAAGTCACTTTGAGCCCTCTTTCGCCCCTTTCACTCCCAACTTTAGAGGAACAACAGTCACAAGTAGCATTTTGATAGTGCCTACAAGACTGTCTGGATCTTCTCAGTAGACTGGAATCTCCCTGAGGGCAAGGACTGTTGTTTTCTTTGGCTCTTGCCTAGCTAGTGCTCTGTACATAACAGTAAATGTCTTCTGAATAGCTGCATGGAAACTGCAGCATTCCTTGATCTTCCCTGTGCATGGGCATGCTTTTTTATGTTCGAATATTTCATTTCCTTCTTGGTTCAGTCAGGGGCTGCCTCCTCCATGAAGCCAGTCCTCATCTCCCTAACTAAGCATGATGGCTCATTCTCCCAATTTTCTTTATAGCACTTGGTCTCGACCAGAGGTGGGGAACCTGTGGCCATGAGGCCACATGTGGCTCTCTGGGTCCTTGGGTGCAGACTTTTGACTGAGTTCCTATTTTACAGAACAAATGCTTTTACTAAGGGGATTTGTTCTGTGAAGTTTGGATTCAACCAAAGGGTTGCACTTGAGGACCTACAGGATCCCATCATTAATCTTGTGACATTCTGCCTGGTATCTGCAAAAGGTCACCACAAGGACCATCCCCACTGGTCATGGATGCTTCTGGGTCTGCTTTCACTTTTCCACAGATCCCAGAATGCAGACATTTCAAGCCCAAGGTGCCGATGAGAGCTGGATGAGGGAATCTGCAGCATATCTACCAAAGGAGAGGCTAGAGGGAAGTGTGGGGATGGTTGGGAGGCAGCTGGAAGGGAAAGAAGAGAGCCCCAAGGTGGAGACCCAAGGAGAAGCAAGGTCACAGAGCATAGAGATTGTCCTAACTCTGGAAGCAGATGAGGAGGTAAGTCATTGCTAACTGGCAACCTTCCTGGGTAGTTTGAGGAGATCCAGTAAGGAAAAGAAGGCTTACAGAGTCACCGTGATTATGGAGACTTGAATGGGCAGCTGGCATTGTAGATCCTGTGTGGTTCTGGTCTGTTCCCATAGGTTATGATGTCTTTGAAGATGGGGATGATGCAAGGTTTGCTTAGTTCCAGGGCAGAGTGTCTTGCACATGGTAGGCACTTAATAGACATCTGTTGTATTTGTTGAGATATCCCATGGCTAATATAAACATGGAGTTCTATACGTGGGTTCAAAAACCAATTTTGCTTGTGTAAGATGGGGAAGTCTAGGTAGCAGGCTTTCCCTTTGAACAAGACTTAGAGGTCCAGGGAGGACCATCGTCAGTCTCCTTGACTTATGTCTTACCACTAGACTACAATGACTCTGGCTGATGACTGCGCAGCTCTGCCTCACTTAACATCCAATTTACTCGAGTCAAGACATCACCCTTGTGATATCATTGGTCCTCTTTGAGAAGGAAAGACAAATGGCAAACCCACAAGAGGTCCAGAGGCACGGCTCCCTTCTTTTTTTCCTGACCGCTTCTGCCTGTGACCTCTGGAGATGTCAGCCAGCTTCTGGGATCAAGAGATGGGGCAATGGGAGGAGGGAAGGATGTCAAAGGGAGAGTGGCTCTTCTTCTTTCTCCCTAGGTGGTGGTGGGCAACAGATTTCCCTTCTCTGACCTCAGGTCCCTTCTCCTTAAAGCATGGGGGTTGTTTTAGGTGAACCTGGAGGCCCTTTCTAGCTCCCTAAGAGATGGTAGCTGACATCAAGCATCTGTGAGGGTGAGGAGGAGATGACTGGCCTGCCGAGGACTTGAAAGCGTGTGAGGGAGCCAGCCACAAGATTGGACCTGGAGGTGGCTATCAATTCCAAGTGATGCTTAGGCTGAACCTATTAACTCCCTGAAAACAAGCATAGCCAGCCCCCTATGAAAGGGCCTAGAATGATGAAGGATCCACTGCAATCTGATTTTCGGCAAAATTTCAGGAGCCAAACCATATTTCAACTCCAGTCGTTTTTCATTTTGCCCACTCCAGGGCCTTGGGCCTTAAGAGTTCAGTGTTCATAACTGTTCTCAATAGAAGAATGCCACAGGACCAGAAGCTCTTACACTCTCATTTGCTGGTTTACAAAGTACTTTCTATACTATAGAAAGTTCTTTTCCAATAGGCCCTCACAACAACCCAGTGAAATAGGCTGGGTGCCTCTTGGCACCATTTTTCAGTGAGGCCCAGAAAGGGGAAGAACTTGCTTGGGATGCCCAGACTATAAGCAGGAGAGTCAGGACTTCAAGTCAGGGGCTTCTATCCTGAGACAAGGGCTCTTTGTGCCCAGTGGGGCTGCTTCCCAAGTATAGCCCTCTACTTGCTTCTCTGAGGGGATGAATCAGGGCCTTGTTTGTTACTGCTGATTTCCTTAAGTGTTGGTGAGTCAGCATCCTTGGCCAGTATCCATCTGTGGACAGAGTTCCACACATGCTGATGTTTCTGCCTAAATGATTTTCTGCATTTAGAGTAATCAGTTTGAAGTAAAGCATGAAAGAATGACAGCACTGGGGTGATAAGTACTTGTGGATTTGGACTACCCATTCACGGATATGAGAGCTGGAGGAAACAGGCCTGGAAAGTGGGAATGCCCAAGGTCAGGGAGGTCGAAATCTTCTGCCTTTAAATCCAATGTTCTTTCAGATTCTGTCTGGACTTCTTCCATGGTTGGACAGACCAGATAGGATTTGGATCCTCTTGTTTGTCTTTCCTAGGAAAGACGGTTGGGGTACCACTCCCTAGATATGTGGTGAAGGGGTCTTTTAGTTGCCCTGAGTTCTGCTACTGAACTGGAACACTGAATATACTAAAAGGGAATCCCTCCCCCTCACTTTCTTCTTGTCATCCTCAAAAGTGAAGGGATGGCTCTGACCTCTGAAGGCTGAGTTGAAAACCATGAGCTTTTGGCTTCCCAGAATTCTTGTGCGTCCACCCTTCCTTCCCCACACCCCATGCTAATGCTCTCCATCTGAGGTTATCTCCAATTAACGCTGCATGATCTTATCTGCATTTACTTATTCACATTTTCTCTGACATTAGACTGTAAGCTCCTTCCTTGAGGGCAAGGTCTGTTTTTGCCTTTCTATCCTCAGTGCTTGGCTCAGGGTCTGGTATATAGCAGGTGCCAAAAAAGTGCTTAATTGGCTTCACTTGGTTAGGGAAGCTGGCATCTGTGATGGGCACCTGCTCTTGGCTCTTCCTTTGGCACAAGGCCTTGTTCAATCCCTTTCACATGCTCCTGACAGGTGGGTCCCAGCTCCTGGAGCCGCTGGACTGCTTTAGATACTAGGGCCTCCTTGGTCATCAGCCTCCCCATGACCTTTCTCTCCACTGTACTCCAGTCACATCCCAGCCCTTGGAGTTGTCACTGATAGCTGTAACCCCCCATCCCCCCTGGTCCTGCCATCATGCTTGAGCCTTCTCTCCCTCTCTGTGGCTCACTCTTATCAAATCTATCGTCCATTCCCCCCACCCCAAGTCCACTCTTTTTCCAACCTTTGGCCCTTTTCTGGCCTCACCTTCCACTGTCACAATCTTGACCAGAATGTAGCTTACAACCCTTATTACCTAGGCATGTGGACAGCAGAACTTTCTTACTTCCTACACTCGTCATGCTATTCTCTCCTTTCTTCTTCCGTGGAGCTCTTCTGAGCATCCCAATCTTCAAGGACAATGGTCCCCTCACTCTTGTTTTTCACAGCCCTTTGCTTGCACCAATGACAACCTCCCATGTATATCAGTTATGTATTCTTGTCATCTCATTAGCGGAAGCTCCTTGAGAGTGGACCTACCTGCCTGCCTTTGTGTCCCCACCATGAACACAGGGTTTGAACACAAACTAAAGACTGAGAGTTTGTTCAGTCAAAGTAGAGTACGGTTATTTGACTGATGCTCAGATGACCATGGGATGATGTCAAGGTGGATAACCAGGAGAGCAAGAGAATTGGAGCATGTGCTGTGGAGAGCAGAAACAGGATAAGGTTGCAAACCAGTAGGTTTTTGGTTCTGCATAAATAATCCTTTTCCAACAGAGCTGCAACAGCTCTGGGATGGACTGACTTGGAAGGTGGCAGGAAGCCTGTCACTGAAGTTCTCCAAGTAAAGACTGGCTAATCATCTCTTGGGGATCCTGCAAAGGAGATTCCTGTCCTGTTAGGGGTTGGACAGATGTCTTCCAAAGTGCTTTCCTGAACTCAGACTCTATGACTCCAGTCCAGTTTAGACTAAAGTAAGTTCCATGTTACGCTGATTCACAAATACGTTCTTTGACAGAATCAAGGCTGGAAGAAAATATGAAAGGGGAAAGTGAAGAGATGACCTCTATGATCACTTCCAACTCCAGCTTCTGGGGCACCAAAGACAACCTTTCTCTTCTCCTTGGGACCCCTTTTATCCTCATTAAGCACTGATGGCATTCAGAGTCCTGGCAGAAGTCCAGGAGGAAAGAACTTTCATTTAGTTCTCTTTCCTTTAATGGGAGTGAAGTTGTGTGGACATTATCAGGACCTGCACTGCGTGAGGCCCTCATCAAAATATGAATACCTTCTCTCCCATGCAGAAAGTGGAGGCCAGCAAATTGCCAGAATGTCATTGTCCTACTGTCACACAATTCTAAAGCTGCATTTTTTTTCCCCTTGAAAAGCCATTTCAGACCAAAAGCAGGGAGGAGAATCTGGCTATTGTAGAGCTCCATGAAAAGAGGTGAATGCTGTCCTTTGTTTGAGGCAGTGTTTTGAAAAGGCAGGCTCATTCTTGCTTTAAATGAAAAGATGCAAGAAATGTGCAAGAGGGGTGGGGGGGAAGCAGTGAATGAGGGTACAACCCATGAATTCTTGAGCAGCATTTGATCTATTTAGTAAGTGGTTCTGTTTTGGGGGTCTTCTCATGACTGATATTCATACAGGTCTATAGTATCCGTAGTTGTTTCATGAGGTGGGAATATCCAACATGACCTCAGAAAGAGGAACAATAAAATGAGGCCCTGGATAAAGGAACAAGGTGCGGAGACAACGGAGAGGGAATTTTTGTGCTGACACTTTGAGGATGTTGCTGGTTGATTGATGATGAGTGTGTAGATAATTGCTTTCTGAGTTCTGTCCAAGTGCCTGGAAGCTTGAGGGCAGTCGTTTCTTGGCCGTGGTGACTCATGTTTTTTTCCCCAAGTTGCTCCTCTTGAATTTCTGTAGTTGGCCAGGTACAAAGTACCCTGGGATTCAGAAATTGCAGTTTCCTCAAATGCGCCTTTTCCCCATGGTGACAAATAATCTTCTTACCAAGAATTCTACCTGGCCATGAGTGAATTTAGAAAAAAAAGATTTTTATTTCATGTCATTTCTGATGGGTGACCTGGCCTTTAACCCTTTGTGAATAAGTGTCCCCTAGTGGACATAGGCACATAGTTAAACAATTACAAAGTCCTTTTATAACACATCCAGATTAGAATTTCCCTCCTGAGCACCATTGGTCAGGTCAGGCTTCATAGACCATCTGAAAATACTCGCCCACTTTACATCTCTTATTTCCACATTTCAATCCCCTCTTTTCATCCTCATGTTTCCTTTATACTTTATTTAATAAATGCTTTTAGTTTGTCTGCATCATCCATAGCATTGATGGGGTCTAGACTCTGGGAACTTCCTTGAGCTCCCCCGGAATCTCCTCACTTAAACTGACTTTTCATACTCACATTGAGCTCTCCTTATACCATGGTCTGTTATCTCTTGATTGCCCTACCTGCTTACCACCTAGGCACCCCCTAGTCTGATGTTTGTTGACTACCTCCAGCTATTTCCAACCTTTGACCCTCCTTGGAGGCCCTTCCTGAACTTCTTCCCCCATCACTCTAGACTACCAGACCCCCC
>CM053770.1:246703249-246731432 GCA_028658325.1 Potorous gilbertii | reverse complement strand
GGCACGTGCCCCCCACGGCCCTGAGGGCAGCCAGGGTGGGCGCTGGTCCGGCCCGAGCCTCCACACAGCCTCCGGCAGCGGTACCGCCCGCGCCGGCCTCGGCCTGCCCTCCCGTGGCTCTCCAGCCCGCCCCCGACCCTCGGCGCCCAACCACCGCCACGTCTCCTCCTCCTCCGCCGGCTCCTGGGCACTCAAGTCCCGCGCACGGCCGAGCACGCGCACCCGTGCCCTACGTGTCTGCGGCCAAACCGGACCCCGAGCTCGGCCCCGGCCCAAGCCTCGCGCCCCGCAGCGCCCTGCCCGGCCCGCCTCCTCCCACTGAGAGCTGGCGCGCCCGGCGTCCTCTTTTATACCGCGGAGGACATCGGCGCTTCCGTGAGGCCACGCCCACCGCGCCTGGGGGCGGCGGGGCGGAGGCGGGACTTCCGGCCGCGAGAGCCAAACTTCCTGCTGGAGGCGGAAGCGCCGCTGGGTGCCGGGCTCGGAGGGGCTTCGAGGTTTCGGGGGCGGCGGCGGCGGCCCGGCCGGGAAGGGCCGCTCCGGCATCGGGCCTGGCCGCATCCGGGACGCGTCGTCGGGCCGCCTGAGGGATGCGGAGGGGCCATGGCCAGCGACGGGGCGCGGAGGCAGTTCTGGAAGCGGAGCAGCCACAGGCTCCCGGGAAGGTGGGCGGGTGCCGGGGGCGAGGGTCAGGGGTCAGGGGTCGGCCCCTGCCGGGCGGGCCCGCCTGAGCGCGTTCTACAGGGGAGAAAACGGAGGCTTGGGACAGGCCTTTGGGGTAGAAAGAGATCGGGTCCCACCCTTCCCCCTCCCCTGCCCTCAGCCTCAGTTTCCTCCTCCCTGCTTGGCAGGAGTGCAACCGGGGACCCTGGCACGAACCTCACCACGCCAGCCTCAGTTAATCCCTCTGTGGCTTGGGCAGTCTACACTCCCTGCCCAGGGGCCCCTTCTCTAGGTCCCCACTCCCCTGGGCCTCAGTTTCCCCTCTGTGACTTGGGCAGTCTACTCCCTGCCCAGGGGCTCCTTCTCTAGGTCCCGGCTCCCCTGGGCCTCAGTTTCCCCTCTGTGGCTTGGCAAGTCTACACTCCCTGCCCAGGGGCCCCTTCTCTAGGTCCTGACCCCTCTGTGCCTCAGTTTTCCCCTCTGGCACTTGGGCAGTCTACACTCCCTGCCCAGGGGCCCCTCCTCCAGATCCTGGCTCCCCTGGGCCTCAAGTTTTCCCCTCTGTGACTTGGGCAGTCTACACTCCCTTCCCACAGTGGCCCTTCTCTAAGTCTTGACTCCCCTGGGCCTCAGTTTTCCCCTCTGTGACTTGGGCAGTCTACACTCCCTTTCCACAGTGGCCCTTCTCTAGGTCCTGACTCCCCTGGGCCTCAGTTTCCCCTCTGTGACTTGGGCAGTCTACACTCCGTGCCCACAGCGGCCCTCCTCTAGGTCCTGACTCCCCTGGCCCTCAGTTTCCCTATCTCCAGCTCATTCCTCTGAGCCCCCTGTCTTTCTTCAGAGCCTCCTTTGAACCCCTGTACCTGATAAAGTACAGAATGAAGTGTATCATTGTGTGTGTCATTGCCCTCACTCTACAGATGAGCAAACTGAGATACAGTCATCCCATGACTTCTATCCCAAGTCAGGACTGATACCCTTACCTTTTGAGGGCTGCTTGAGGACACAGGGGTGATGGTGTGCTTGTGCTTGGGCCTCAGCCACAAGACCATGTCTCTTGTGAGCAGGATTTGTTCCCACTTGGCAGGGGGGGTGGAGGGGGAGAGTGGAGATGGGAGGAGCGGGGAAGATGCAGGAGGAAATTGAGCAGTGTGGAAGGAGGAGACTGGGCTGGACTCTGGGGTGGTCCAAGGGGGGGCATCCGCACCTCTCTTCCTGACTCTTAAGTCCCCTCCCAGCCCTGACTCCTCAGCATCTGGGCAGGATCAGAACTGCCCACGTGAAGGTCTGAGGAGGTACAGTTGGGGCCTGGGGGTCTTGTGGTTGTGCCTCAGGGACTGGAAGAAAACCCGTGTCTGCTAGGGTGTGGGGGGGTTTGGCGGGTTGTGACCTCCCCATCCGCAGCCTTCCTGTTTTTGCCTTAGTTGCTGCTGCTTGGGCCGGACTTGGGAGGGCCCTGTACTTCCTACCCTCAACTGTTGCTGCTGACCAGCCAACATGAGCCCCTGCGCAGTTAGGAGGACCAGCCTGCCCTGGAGAGGCCTCTGCTCCTTTTAGTGCTGCTCAAGGGTGCTTGAGGAGGTGGAGGACTCAGCCCTGGGGTCTTCTTTCCCCGCCCCCATTATCTCCAAACATCTCAGCCATTCTACGTCTCCTTCCCTGGTCCCTCATGGGGAAAAAGGACTTGGGCCTCTGCCAGAGCCCTCGGAGGGAATGGACTTCTGTAAATGGGTTTGATGGGAAGCCTCAAGTCCTCTTCCAGCTGCTTTTGGGACATTCCCAAGTTGAGATGTGACTGTGTGTTCAAGTCCACTGTGGCCTCTCCTGCCTTTTCCTGAGCCCTCTTCACTCTCAGGGGCCCGCAGCCACACTCCTCCTTGGCCATCAGATTAGCTTCATAGCCGCTTGTCTTGCTGGGCCATGGAGCTTGCTCCCCCTCATCGAGGTCAGAGTAGAAATGCCTGGGGAGTGATGGGGACTGCGATGGTGCTCCAAGGAGTCAGGGACAAGAGGGTTCCTGATCTCAGGGAGCTAAGCTGAAGGTTTGGAGATATGGGGGACAGTATGATGGAAGCCACAGAGAGCTTTGACACGGTGCTTGGGATGCTGAAGGCCTCTGGGAAAGGACACTTCCCATTGGGGCTGGGGGAGGGTGGCAGAGTGAGGAAGGGGGCACATGGAGGTGGGGGAAGGACAGTTGGGAGCACATGGAGGTGGGGAGTAGGCTGAAGTGTTCTCAGGTAGCTGCTGATCAGCCCTCCAGAGCCTGGAGTGGGGGAGGTCTGAGATTCAGCATGAGGTTGAAGAGGAGAGTGGTGGGAGGCTGTAGGCCCTCGCTGCCCAGCCTAGCAGACCAGGGTATATTGTCTGAGATGGCCTGAGCGGCTTTAGGGGACGGTGTTGTCATCTGGCTTGTGCCTGAGGAGCTGGTTTGGCATTGGCCAAACATGGGTGATAGTAGCTTCTGACCCGGTCTCCTTGGTCCTTCCCCAGTCAAGCTCCATCATCTGCTCCACTGGCAGGTTGCTCTTCCTAAAGAAAAGGTCAGAAAACTGGGCACCCAACTCCAATGACTCCCTATTGCCTTTAGGCTGACATTTAGATCTTCAGTTTGTTGTTCAAAGCCCTTCCTGGCTCCTTCCACCTTCCTCTCGATCTGATGACACTGACCTCAGGCTGTCCCCTGGATGGGTCCTGCCATCTCCCACCTCTGGTCATATTCTCTGGCTTGCCATGCCTGGAATGTGGAGATGACCCCTCCTCCCTTCCCCTTTCCTCCCCTCCCCTTCCCTTTCCCCTGTCCTGTCCTGTCCTCCCCCAAAACTTTAAACCTACTGCCCTCTGAAGCTGAGATGCCAGTGGGCCCCTGCCTAAAGGCTCCTTTGGATCCTCCTGGCTTTAGAATGATTATCAATACTAACTGTTGCTGTTTTCCTTCCAGCTTGATATCTTTCCTTTTCTTGACCTCATTAAAGGGTCCCTGCCCTGGCTACTTCTTAAACAGGCCTATTCAATGAATGGGTTTTGCCTCACCCTAAGTGAGTACCTGCAAACACCTTGGCCCAAAGGGCGCAAGGTGTCCCAGTGAATCCTGGGCCATCTCCAGTCATCCTGATGAATATCTGGTCACTGGATTCAGATGACTCTAGAGAAGAAGTAAGGCTGGTGACTTGCATCACCCTCCCTGACTCAAAACAGTCCAGTGCAAGTCATGTCATCATTTCCCTGATGGCATGGTCTTCTTCAGCAACGAAGGATGAACACAAGGTGACCCAGGTCCTGCCCCCCAATCTTAGCTCTTCTCCTTCTCTGGTGATCCCATCAGTCCCCAGGGCTTCATTGGTCATTTTGAGGCCCATGTTTTCCCCCATCGTTAGCCTGCTGTAGTCTGTGCTGAGCTACGGTCCCAGCTGATGTCTCCCAACAGGGCTCATTCTGCCCCTCCCACCCCCATCTCTCCATGGTGTCACTGTCAGCCCTCTCTTCTGGCCCTTGTCTTCATGGACTCCCTAAAGCAGTCACACTGGCCCCTGACACCCCATCTCCTGCCCAGCTTCCTTTGGCCTCCGCCCCCCTCACCTCTGCCTCATTTCCCTGGCTTCCTTTGTGACTCAGCTCATGTCCCACCTGCAGGAAGTGCCTTATTCCAGCCATTATGTCCAGTTTCTCCTGCCTGTGTTTTGTTTGTATGTAGTTGTTTGCACGGGGCAGGGGCTGGCCTTATTAGCCTAGTGCCTGGCACATAGTAGATGTTTCATAAGTGCTAGTTGCCTCTTTGTCCTTAGTGACTGTCCAGTCCAAACCAATGGAATCCTCAGTATAACCTAGTGGCATATAGTGCATGTGTGTGCGTGAGTCTAGATTATAGACTTGCAAAGTGCGTTGCATATATTACCTCATTTTCACAACTCCCTCTTCTGGGAGGTATGTACTGTTATTACCCCCATTTTACAGATGAGGAAGCCACGGCTCAGAGACTTGAAGCGACTTGCTCAGAGTCACATAGTGTTGGAGGTGGGATTTGACTCCAGGCCCGGCATTGCTTTGCCAGCATCTTGGTGAAGGGAAACAATTTGTGTTTCTAAGTGTGGGGAGCTTTTCTGATTTTAGACTTTGCGGCTTCCACCCCTTGGTCATTCCTGGATCTGCCCCTTTGGTAAAGGATAGCTTTGGAGAATGATTGCATGTTGTTCTGGCTTTGGAGTGTCTGGAGGGGTCGAGTCTTGGGAGAACTGGACCATTGCCATCCAGAAGACAAGAAAACTTGAGTCAGCGTGAGGGTTCTGGTGAGCACACGAACCTGGGATTAGTGAGGAAACCTTGGTTGGGGGATCCCTTGTTCAGGGGCCTCCCCCAGCACTGAGTGGTGGGGGTCATCCTATTCTCCCCTTCTCCCTTGCAGCACCTCTGGTAATGAAAGCCAAGCCCCTTTGGTCAAGCCAAACTAGCCTTCTTGTTCCTGTTATACATCCTCATTCTCTCTACCTTTGAGTAGCTGCCTGCCATGCTGGTCCTCTGCCCAGACAGACCTCACATTTGTTTTACATTTGCTAGTTTTCTGTGGTGTTGTGCAATTGAACATCATGCTCTCAACAATGACTGTATGCCAAGCACTTTGCTGGGAGAAGTCACAGAGCTCCGATTTGAATGGGGGAGACAAGGTGTCAATGTTTGGCTAGATCAGAGTTAGATTCAGGGGGGATAGAACCTAATCTGAGGAAGGAAAGTGGGTTGTGAGCTCAATCAGAAAGGAAGTCAGGGAAGTGAGGCAGAAGTGAGGGGGTGGAGGCCAAAGGAAGCTGGGCAGGAGATGGCATGTCAGGAACTGATGAGATAGCCAAGGGAGACAGTGGAGGGAGAAGAGCCTGGGGCGGAGGGAGGGGCATCTGTGGTTAGGGGAGCAGGGCCTGGATAAAGACCAAGCAGAGGAGATGGAGATGGAGGGGGAAGGAGCCAGAGGAGAAGGGTGATCGCAGGGTCAGGTGCTACAGAGAAGTTCAGAAGTGGACTGAGAAAGGCCACTGGACAATGATTTCAGTAGAACGATGAGCCTAAACTGAGAGATGGGGAAGTGGAGGCCCTGACTCTAAGCAGATTTCTCTGAGGAGTTGAATTAGATGGGAGGAGAGATGTGGGACCACAGCCTGGGAAATAATGGGTGAAATGGGAAAGGTGGAGGAGGTGGGAAAGTGTCTGTCGGTAGCAGGGAAGGAGGCAGCACGCAGGTTTGAGGAGACAGTGAAGCGGGGAGGGAGGGGAGTAGTAGTTTGCTGGAGATGTGTTGGGGGGGTGAGAATCGAGAATACCCTGAGGGCTTCGCCTTGGCAAGGAGAAGCACTGTGAGGCAGGTGTGAAGGAGGCAGATGCCCTAGTGAAGAGGAGGCCAGGCCCTCTGCTGGAAGATGTGGGGGGAACCCCGGGATCCTGACAGGTGTTTGGGTCCCTTTGTGTGCTGGGCCCTTTGGGCCAGTACTTAGTTATTTTGGATGGAGATGAGGGGTCTGATAAGTGGTGATAAAGGAAGGGTTTTGTGTTGGTATCCTCAGCACCATGGACAGAGTGCCCTTTCCCCTTCCTCCCTTCACAAAGGCTGGTTAATTCCTGTAAATGTGATGATCTCTCAGGCCTCTCTCCTCTGCCCCTCACAGTCCACATTGAGTTGTGCTTATCTGGGCAATTACAGAGTGATAACTGTTTCTCTTTTACCCAGGAACCCCGAGGGTCTTCCCTTCCTAGTTTGATTTTTTGGTTACTTGGCCATACCTTGAATAACTACTGCTGAAGTGAGTGTATGTCACTCAAAGCGAGACTAAAATGTCCAGGGTCTCTCATTGCATCCTGGGCCATCTCCAGTCATCCCAGTGAATATTGGGCCACTGGCCTCAGATGGCTTAGGGGAAGAAAGTGAGGCTGGTGACCTTGCACAGCCCTCCCTCCCTCAAATCAAAATCAACTGCAAGTCATGTCATCATCTTAATGTCAGGGTCCTCTTTGAGAACGAAGGGCAAACACAGCCTGGGTAAGCAGTATGCTTCAGATCAGTTACTGGGCAGTTTTGTCCTCACCATGATGTTCAGGGTTTTGCACACAGCTGGTGTTTAATTCATGTTGAATTGGACTGAGGTTGTGGGGCCAGGGCTGGCCTGGCTGTGCCAGTGCCCAAGTGATTTGAGGGTTGTTTCCCATTTCCAGGAATGAGGTCTTTGATCCCAGGCTGCTTCTCTTAGGATGCACCTCTGATTCATTGTGTACGCTGAAGGGGAGGCCATTTGGTCTCTTTACTTCTTGGCATCTGTCTCTAGGCCTCTATTGCCCCAAGGGCCAACCTTGACCTTTGGCTTTGCTTTTTCTTCCCTTTTCTTCGAATGCATTTCATGGCTGTTGGGGATTTCCAGAGACATTCTGCCCCAAAACCTGAGGATCACAAAAGTTCACAGGTTATCAGCTTCCTTGGGCCCAGCAGGGGCAAGTTCAGTTCCTGTAAAGACCAGTTAGCATCTCCATGGACCCTGCCCCATTCACTGAGTACATCCTACATTTATGAAGCTGCCATGTGACAGACATTGTGCTGGGCACTGGGGATTGACACTCTCAAAACAAAACCTTCCTTGCCCTGATGAGTGGGGGAGAGAGCATGGAGTTATGTCTAAAGACTGCAGAACCAGCTTCTGGGGCATTCCAGATAACTCTGACCAGCTCCATTGGACCCCTCTATTCTCTGCCTCTCCTGGAGGGCAAAGGCCTGGTTTGTTCATTTATATCAGGCAGTCAGTCTAGACTCAGTTTGGAAGGCACGAAGTCAGAGCCAGAAGGGTTTTTAGCAACCCTTTAGGCCCCTCTCTCTCTTGGTGACTGAGATCGCCTGAGCCCAAGGCTCCAAGGCTCTGGTCTTTCTGCTATTCCAAAGGGCCTCCCATTCGTGAGTTTGCACTTGGAGTTTCAGTTGGCAGCCAAGTTCTCCCTACCCCAGACCATCTCTCATTCATCTCATGTCTCATGTCACTCCCTACTCTCCCTACTCTGTGACCTCCAGTGGTTCCCTCAGGATCAAACAGGGAGGCCTGTTTGCAGCTCTTTGTAACTGGTCCCTTTCCTGCTCTTTCAGTCTTCTTATTCGATTGTCCATCTACCCTATGTTATCTACCTTCTTTCTCCATTAGACTGGGAGTTCCTTTGTTTTTTTCCTTTCTTGATATCTCCAGGGCTTAACCTGTAACCTCAGGAATCATCTGGCCTAAGCCTCTCTTCCCAAGGAGTGTCCTAGTACAGTGCCTGGTCTATGTTATTTCACTGCAGGAGCTGAGGCCTAGACAGATGAGGTCATCTGGGATGCTTGGCAGAACTGGAACTTGAACCCAGGTCCTCTGATTGCAGACTCACCACCTCCTTTCCTTTGACACCATGTTCACTGTTCCATCCACAAGTCCCCTTGCTGGGGATGCTGTGGCTCACTTGCTGCTGCTTGCATCTGCTTCCCAGTGCTTTGTGGGGTCTAGTTTAGAGTGGGGTGATTGATATTCGACTTCCTTCCATCTCCATTCTAACCAGACAGAGCAAAGAAGAGCACCCTGCTTTTCCAATTCTGGCTCTGAACCCATTTAGGTCAGATGGAGTTTCATTGCTACCTTCTGGACAAGCTGCCAACCCTTAAGCAAATCCTTTCCTGGGAGGCAGACAGCCAGGTACCCCTGACACCTTTGGCCTCAGAGGCAGGGAAGGTGGGGAAAGGAGGTGGCCCAGGAATGGGGATGGTTTTCCCCTGTTCCTCCAGACCAGTTTTGTCTTTGTTTTCAAAACAGTAGTAGTCTTATTGACTGAGGGCCTGCAAGTGGACTTAGCCTGTCTGTTCTTGGGAAAGTCCCTTGTCAAGGCTATGCCTGATCTGGTAGGAGATGAGGTCCCTTCAAACTCTCGAATTCTCCTGAGTTTCTTTGTCAGTCAGTCAGTCACCAACCATTTCGGAGCAGTTACAGTGTCTGTCCTACAAGGAAAGATGAGAAGTCTCTGCCCTTGAGGAATTTCATTTCTAATGAGGAGGAAACATGTCATTAAGCAGGTATAACTGTGACCTCTGCAGATGCAGCCACTGGGAGAGAGAGGGATGATTGGGGTGAAGGGCCAAGAGACTCCAGGCATGGGGGTCTGCCAAGTATGAAGGCAATGTGGGGAGGCGGGAAGGTGTTCAAAGGTGGCATCAGTCTAAGATAAGCTTGTGAAGGGTCCATTCCAGGAGAGCTCCTTTCCCCCAGCTCCTTGCCATTTATTTCATGATAGTCTTCAGAAACACCACCCCCCCCACCCCCACCTCCCTGTCCCCAAGCAAGGTCAGACTTGCTAGATCAGCAGAGGTCTGGATAGGGCAGGAGGGAATCATCCCCTTTAAATTGTTGAGTTCCTCCAGGCTTTAGAACAGTTCTGCACACAGTAGGCACATACATACTTGAATGAAGGCACAAGCCACCATTGCGGACTCTGGGCCCTCCTCATTTTCTTCTTTTGTGTTTGGGTGGGGAGGGATGATGCATCTTTGGCCTTGAACTGCTGCCCAACTTGGTTCCCACTTAACATGAGCTTTTAAGAGCTGAGGTGGTACATAAGTCTCTGCTAATTGGGGATCTGGGGCATTTTTCTTTTTTAAGCGTTGTCAGAGTTTCATTGAAGGCTTTAATGCCTCTATAAAATTTTTTTTCAATGGCAGACCTTGTTTTTGTTTTATTTTTTAGGAGTGAATCTCTGCCTTCTGTTAATTTCCTGGCCTAAAGCCAGTCACTGGAGGCGGCAGAGCAATTTATGGATCGACTAAACAGCCTGTTGGAGAGCTTTCTGACTTTAGACAGGAAAGGGGGAGCAGTGGGAGCTGAAGAGGGCTGAAGAGGGAGTTAGCTTAAGAAAGATGAGAGATACTAGAAGTTAACAAATTTATTCTCTTGAAAATGATTTAGAATTTGCAAGACTGCAGTGCCATTGCATTTGCATAGCTAATCATTTCTCTGTTTTGTAATGTACAGAAATGGAGGGAAGTAGGGAAAGTTGCCTCTTGGTTCCTGCAGGTTTGGGTCACAGGGAAATGTGCTAGCACCTGGATGTTGCATGTAGTTCTGGCTGCCATTTTACAGGGGCCATGTTGACCAAGAGGAGCGGGCCCAGAGAGGAGTGAGCAAGAAAGAAGGGTGCAGGGCCTGGAAGGTTGTCTCTGGAGGTACATTGGAGGAAATGCAGTTGGTCAGTCAGCCTGGAGAAGTCCAGACAGTGGTCCTCTAATGGCCATGGTAGAGAGAAGCTAACCTTTTGCTGCTCAGTCTCCAGGGCAGCAAGAGGAGAACTGCAAGGAGTTACTGGGAGAGAGCTTCCTTGAAGCTGAGCAGGCAAGTAGGGGGGCTTCCCCAAGAGTTGCTGAGCTCCTGGAGCCTGCAGGGCTTTGAGCTCTGCTGGGGCCATTGGAGAGGGGCCCCATCTTTGACACTACCATGTCTTCATTCCCTTCTCAAGTGAAGATCTGGCACTATACTCCTTCCCCTTGAAGAAGAGTCAGCACTTCTTAGTGGTTTCCAGATTTGAGTACATGGCCCTGGCACAAGGAAGTTGTTGAAATACAATTTTCCGTTCAGCCAGAAAAGTAAAAGCATAGAGGCAGAACCCTCAAGGGGTTGATTGTCTTGGCAGGAAAAAAAAAGCCAATGTAGAATTCAAGATTGATAATGAACAAAGGTCAGGGTATCACTTGTATGGGCCTGAGTTCAGCTCCAACTCCCCTGCTTAGTACCTGTGTGACCTCCTGTTGAGAGAAAGGGCGAGCTCTCAGGCAGTTCCACAGCCCGCTGACAATGTGTGAGGTTTGTCATGTTTTATTTTCCACTTCTTCTTGCATCTATGGGGTAGATCTGATTGCTAAATTCTGGACTGAGAGAAGCTGTGGAATTGATTACTGTCAGAAAAATGGGTTTTCTTACAGTTTCTCTGAAGCCCTTTAAAGTTAATTTCCTTAGAAAACATATCTCCCCAGAATGTAGTTTATAAATCTTTGGAACTTGTTGATTCTGTGAGAGAATTAACGTAATGGCAGATAGAGTTCATCTTCAGTGTCTGTTACAAACCAGTGTTGAATTCAGAGTGTACCAGGGGTAATGACTCCAGTGCAGAGAAGAGAGGTTGATGACTCTAACAGACACTGACTCTGATCCGCCTGGCTGGCTCATCTGTTTGAAATACGGGAAAGCATTTAATTGTAAATGTGGTAATAGAATTTTTTATTTATTTTATGCTCCCCAGCAAATTGCTGCTGTCCTCACTTCTGTGTTCATGCTTAATGCATTCCCCAGCCCCCCCACCCCCCCAGCCTTCACCATTATCTCCTTCATGTCAAAGACACTTTTTCTGGATGCTTCGCTCTGAGGTCTGCAGTGATGATGTGGCTTTCTGTAGGCGTCATGTTGGAGGTTGAGGAATAAAGTTTATTCTGAGTTTACAGATCACACCCAGGCTGAGGAATGGTGGCACCAGTGACTTCTATGTTGCCCACTCCCACAACTCTTCCCCACATCCCCCTTTTTTTTTTATCATTTTCCTGGACCTTTTATCAGCTTTCCTGGACCTGGAAGCTAAACGTGTGTTAGCTTCCAACACACGTTCTTGTGTCTTCTTTCTTGGAATGGTCCCCTTCTGCTTTCTGTTTGAGGGGGCTGCTTCTTCCTACTGTTCTCTTGACTCTGACCATTCTCCAGGCCTTAGTTCTTGGTCTTCTGCTCTTGGCTTCATCTGACAGAGCCACGGGTTACTTCTGTGCCCATGCTCCTGTGTTTGTAGACTCAGGCCTGCCTTCCTCCTCAAACCCTGGCTTTGCATCTTGAGCTGTCTGCTGGATACTTTCACTAGTCTTTGTTCTTTCATTCTGCAAATGTATATTGAGAGCCAGGGATGTGATGGTGTATAAAGACACAGGTAAAGCCATGCCTTCCCTCAGGGGGCTCCTGTTCTCTTGGGAAGTTTGGAACAACATGTGCCCAGAGAAGTAAATCAAACACAATGTCCCATGCACATATAAGGAGACTGCTGGAAGCATCTAGGCTGGAAGTGATGAGGGCCTTAACTGGGGTGGGGGTGGTCATGGGCATGGGCATGAACAGAAGATACTTTGTAGAGGGTGAGGGAGAAAGAGGCATTGAGGATGATGGCATCTTGGTAACTAGAAGGTGCTGGAAACAAAGGAATTTGCCACAGGGAATGGTGAGGGGAGGGAAGGAAGATGACTGGGTATTTTGTACCACGTGGTATTGAGATGACTCCAGGTGGCAGTTGGAGATATCCAGTACTGAAATGGTGAGACAGTGAAAAGACTCAGGAAAGAGAGACTGATGGATGCATAGATTTTGGAGTTGTCTGCACAGCGCCATGAGCTTATATATAGAATGACAAAGAGAAAGGGAAGAGAAAGAGAAAGGAAGAGGATCCAGGGGAAGGGTTGGATAGGTCATGCTAGCAGACTGTATGGAAGAGAAACCCAGGCAAGTGAGAATGACTGACCAGCTGCAGAGAAGTCATGTGGGGTCAGGAATGAGCAAAGCCCGTTGACCTTGACAACTCAGAATTTGATAATCCTGCCTCTTGGCAAAGAGGTGGTGGACTGTTGGTGCAGAGTGGGACATGCCTTTTCCAACACCACCAGTGCATTGGCTGGTTTTACTTGTCTGTACTTATTTATTATGAGTCGAGGTTTTGTGGGGAGGGATGTTCAGTCAATGTTCTTTTTTATTAATATAATTTAAGAAACATGAACAGACATGAACATTTCCAGCAAGAACAAAAAGTCAGGTTTCTATGGGGGACTTTGGCTGCATCTCCAAGGCGCCTTGGTTTTTGTCAGTAGTTGCATGTAAGCTGGAGGCTGCTGAGCTACCCTCTGGGCTGACCTTCCTCCTGCTCTCATCTTTACGCTTTTCATGCGGTTTGTGCTTGGTGGTCTCTCTTGTCTTATTTTCAGCATCACAGTCGCTGCTCCCCTTGCCCAGAGGGAAGTACAGTCGCACAATGGTTATACCAGGTGGCGTAGATCTCACTCCCGTTTTGGTTGCAGGGGCAGAGTCATTGGGCGCTGACTGCTGATGTCAGGTTGCAAATGAGCATCAGTAACGCAACTAACTATGCTTTTGATGATTGGCAACCTTGGGGAAACCAGTTCTAGTCAAGGGATGGAGCTGGAAGCCAGATTGTACAGACTGAGAGGTGAGCAGGTGTGAACACAGGAGCAGTGCAGTGTAGATAACTTTTTCTAGGAGTTTGTGAAAGAGACTAGAGATCCAGGGTGGAAGCAAGATCAAGGGAAAGTTGTTTTTTTTTTGTTTTTTTTTTTTTTATTTTCTTAGTAGATGGGTTGGACAACCTAGGCAGGTTTTTAGGTAGTAGAGAAAATGCCAGTGGATAACGAAAGGAGTGAGAGTGGAAGGGGCAGACTCCTTGAGGAGGTGGGAAAGGCTGGGATAGAGGGCCCAGGCACAGAGAAGGGATTGCTTCTTCCAGAGACCCAAGGTGGTAGGCGAGGTTGAGGTGATTTGAAGTGTGGAGTAGGAGGGAGGGGGGACCTTGTGACGAAGAACCTCAGTTTTTTAGGGCGTATTTGGTGAAATTCTCAACTGTGGAGGGGATGCTTTAGGGAGGAAAGAAGTTTGGAATGATCCTGGGGAAGACATTGGACAGTCAAGGAGGAATAAAAGCACTGGTGTAGTATGGTACAAAATATATACAAGAGCAAGTGAGGCTGGGTGACTGCTTTTCAGGGATCTCACAATCATGGACCTTAGAGGTCATCACTTCCAGTTCTAGTACAGATGAAGAAACTGAGGCTGAGATAGGTTTAAGTATCACAGAGGAGATTTGTGTTCAGGTCTGGCCTGGTCTCAGTGGCCTGGAGGGCCTGTCTAGTCCTGCAATTCTGAGGAATGAGGTCCATGTTTAGCTTAGCTACTTAATATTCATTTACTCGAGGAAATGTGCTTTGGGCCCAAGTGTTCTCCATCCATCCTCTGGGTGCCATCTTGGATGCCTGGGCTTCTGGCATTGTGTGTATCCATTGTGAGCTGTGGACCCAACAGTCTTGATACTCTTGATTCCCAGTGCATTTTGTAGTCATTGTATAGACAGAGGGTCTCAGTCCTCTCCTCTTGTACTTCCTCATTCATCCTTTTTCCCTTTTTTTGCCCGGTCGTCTTGTAGCCATGCATGGCTGGTGATGGAGGTTTTCCTGGGTTCCATGTAGCAGTGAATATTGGTTGTTCTTCATTTAATAGGTAGGACAAAGAGTTAAGTCAGACAGAGTTTAATTTCTTTTTCTTTTTTTTTTTCAAATAGTATCCAGCATGTATATGGAGCCCAACATCCTCCTTTTGACCCATTAGTACATGGCACGTAAGTTAAATGGCACCTCTGAATTGCTTGTTCTTGAGTACTTGTTTGGAGAGAGTGATGGGGACATGTTGGCCTGCTTGGTAAGCTTTGGCAAAAGCCAGGTGGGAGCAGCCTGCATGTGATGGCATCTTTCTAGTACTGCACCCCTAGAGTGAGCCCCAGGGCTGAGTTTAGGGAAGGTGGGCAGAGGGCATGAGTCCATCTTCCATGTGAAAGGGCCTGGAGATGTGAGGGGCCTTTAGTCCCCAGTTCCTTGAACCACAGTCGACTTCAGCTAGTGGCATGGTGGGGCCTGTTGCTCTCCTTACTATGGTTTCTTTCCTTTTGCTGTGTCCCTGTATGATCACACCTCCCTTGGAAATCTGGAAGACAGGAGATAGAAGTAGATGAAAGCAAGCTCTAACCCTATTCTAAACTTGCCCCATGGTGAGGGACCAGCCCTGTAGGCAGCCAGGCTGGAGTAGGTCTCCTGTGCCCATTCCTCACTAAAGCTGTGAGTCTATGAGTTCAGGAACTCAGGCACAGTGGGATCCCATGGCAGGGCATTCCCCTCTCCTTGTTAGCTTGGCCAAAAGGCCAGGCCGGGAGAATGGGGTGGAAGATATTTGGGGATCATTGATGCATTGAGTCAACTCTCCCTGGGTACCTGTAGACACCTCCTCAGGGCTTGCTCAGCGGCTCTCCCCAGATTTACTTTCTTCCTTACCCAGGGCTAAGTCACTTGTACATCCAGGGAAGATGTTCATTCCCTATTATTCCTATGTTGCGATGGACTAAGGTCTGAAAACAGGTGTGTGTGTGTCTGAGTGTATGTGTGTGAGTATGCATGTGCGTATGGACGTGTGTGTTTGTATATGGGTGTGTGTGTCTCTGTGTATGTGTGTGTGAATGTGTGTGTGTGTGCATGTGTGTGTGATGTGTGTGTTTGTATATGGGCGTATGTATCCATGTGCATGTGTGCATGTGATGTATGTATGTGTCTGTGTGTATGGGTGTGAGCATGTCTCTCTCTGTGTGTGAATGTGTGTACATGTATGTGTGATGTGTATGTTTGTATATGTGTGTGTGCATGTGCGTGTGTGTGTGTTTCTGCCTCCTGGCTGCTGTGCTCCGTTCTCTCTTTTTGGGTGTGCCTCCTTGGGGACTTTGAGGAGTAAAAACCTTCAGTTTTGTTTGCAGGTTGATTAAGACGGTCCCCAAGACACCAACCACCCCAGTGAAACCCAAGAAAGTCAGCACCTTCCAGGAATTTGAGAGCAATACAAGCGATGCGTGGGATGTAGGGGAGGATGATGATGAGCTCCTGGCCATGGCGGCTGAGAGCCTGAACACCGAGGTGGTCATGGAGACAGCAAACCGGGTCATTCAGAACCACAGCCGGCGCCAGGAGCGGCACCGGATGCCCGAGGAACGCATCTGTGGGGACAGTGAGCGGCCCGAGCATTTTTCTGACCTGCCCTCGGTGACGGGCAGTGACAGCCGGCTGGTGAAGTCTGTCAGTGAGAGTCATACATCCCATTCTGCAGGTAACGGTGGACGGCTTCCTCCCTGCTCTGGAATGCCCTGGGCTGCTTGGTGGGGCAGCAGGGCAGAGAGGGGCCTCTGCTCCTCTCCTCTGGGCCCCTGTCGGGGCTTTCTCTTTGGTTCTCCCTTCTTGGGCAGCTCAGTGGGGACAGTAAGGAGGGAACCATAGCATCCTTCCCTTCTTCCATCTTCCTTCTCCCCATGCTTAGTTTCCTTTATGTCTCCTCTCTTCTCTTCTCTCTCCCCCTCCATCCTTCCATCCCCTTGTCTCTCCTTCCATTCTGTCTTTTCTTTCTTCTCCTCTTTTTTCTTTTCCTTATAAGGTCCAGAAGTCCATGTTGAGGAGGTGCCATTGTCAGTGATGGTGACAACAGATGGTTCAGCTGGGCAGCTGCTTCCACTGGCTGTGTGGTGTTATTAGATGCCTGTATCCACATGGGGAGAGATCAGCCCTCTGAGTCCAGAGGGGCATGTCCCCCACGGAGCTGGAAGCAAGCTTCTCTCTGTCCTTCAGTTCCCCAGGCTCTGCTGGAACCTTCCCTCACCGCCTCCTCAGGCAGCCCTTTGGGCTGACCAAAGTCCTTGTTAGGGTTTCCTGACCTCCAGCTGAAATGCGTGACCTGCCCTCATGGCCCCTGGCTCAGCCCACTGGGGCCAGGGAGGGTGACTGTCCTCTTGGCCTTCTGGTGCTGCTGCTCCGTGGCTTCTTGACAGAGATCGTGTCTGACTGTCCCTCCCAGAGTCCAAGAGCTGTGGCCATTTTTGTCTGTCCCATCCATCTCTCCCCTAATCACTCTAATTAGGGCTTCATCAGCCCTAAGAGATGTCATGTGTGAAGAGATTAGATGGCGCCCAAGTCCTCTCAGGCTGCCAGCAGATGCCCATGCTGCCAGGGGCTGATGAAGGGAGGGAGGGAGTCAGGGGCCTGCATTCCCCTCTTGGCTCTGTTATCTGACAGGGTGGCCTTAAGTCAGGCTGCTCTTGGGACAGCCTCAGCCTTTCCTTTCCTTCTTGTTCTCTGTCCAGAAGCAAGAAGAGTCTCTCCTTTTTCTGCTTCCTTCTCTAGCCATGGGTTTTCCAGGTACCCCAGAGACTAGCATGGACCTGGCATATAGAAATTGGCCTAGGGAACCTTCTCTGCAGCTTCTCATTGTCTTAGAGAGTGGGAGGTTCAGAGGCTCACCCAGGCTCAGCCAGCACACATGCTTAATAGGTACTTGTTTGAGATTGGTGACTGGACGATAACTGTTTGCTTTTGACTGGTGGGGCAGCCTGAGTTTCAGAAAGGGGGAGGAGTCTTCCTCCTGCTCACTCCAAGGACTCCAAGCCTTTCTCCTGACTTCCCTCCCCAAGTGCTTTCAGCACTTTCCCACCCCGCTTCCTTTTCTGGGCCTCATCCTTGTTTCAACCTTTGTTCTGTATGGCACCTGGCACCTGGCCTCAAGGTAGTGAGTGCTCAGCCACTCCCAGTGGGTGTGAGCAGGGCAGAGGCCTGTAGGAAGCCCCAGGAGGAAAGGACAAGACTGTATCTGCCTTTGGGGTTGTTACTGTCTCCTTGTGGGATCTTGCTTGGAGGTACATCCTATACTGAATCTCCACACTGGAGTTGGCCTTTGCACCTCCAGTGTGGCATGGCAGGATCTTTAAGTATTGAAGTTTCTGGAAGGTGAGGCAGATCAGACTTTTTCTAGTGCGTTTGGTGTTGCTCAGTTCTTGAAGTGTGTGCCCTGTGTGGCCCCATATGGGTATTTTTTTTTTCTCACCCAAGGGACATACTGGCCTTTCTTCCAGGCAGTGTAGCTGAGGAGGAAACTCATGTGGGTGGAGCTGGGCTGTGCCTAGGAGGCCTGGGGCTTGGGGCCTGTGGCCTGTGTGAAGTCATCCACAGTGTCCAGGAGGTCTGACTTGCAGGTGTCGAGAGGCCTGTGGGTCTGGCCTTCCAGCATAGATAGGCAACATTTGAGTGCTTGAGGAAACATGCCACCAGTGTTCCTAACCTTCATTATGACCTTAAAGGTCCCTTCAGAGCCTACTGTCCTGCTATCGCAGACAGTGTCTGTGGCTACCCTTCCAGCCCCAGAGCCCTTGCATGGGCACAGTGGGAGGCTGAACGGGATTGGCATTTTGGTAGCTTGGCTTGGGTGTCTCCTTTATTTCTTCCTGCAGAAAGCAAAGCATGGAAACCAAGTAAAAACAGTGGCCCTGGGGAAGAAGCTGCCTGATGAGGAGGGGGAAGCCACATGGGTGTGGCTCCAGGGGAGGCCAGCAGGCAACCAGCTGTGCCGCAGGTCAGAGGCCTGTCGGGAGGAATCTGTTTCCATGACAACTACAACATTTGTTTGGCTCTTGCTGAGTGCCAAGCTCAGTACTAAGAGGAAGAGGGAGACCGAGCATTTATATCAGGCATGTCCTAGTCTTGACTGGTGGAGCTCCTAGCTGCTGCTGTCTTCCGCCTCCCATCTCCATTTCCATTCTTTCTTTGGCAATGAGAAGGGCACTCTCTTCACATGAAATGAGTGAAGGAGGTGTTGGTGGCCAAAGAGGCTGAGTAATAGGAGAGGAAGAAGGGAGAAGGGAGAGCTCCCATCGAACAGCCTTCCTTTGTTCTGTAAAAGGGTGAATAGCTAAGATAGATGGGGCATGCCGACCCCTGCCTGGCAGCAGCAAGGGCCTGGTGGACCCAATCAGCACAGCAGCCAATGAACAGACACCTATTAAGCACTGACTGACTATGGGACAGGGATATTGAGACCCCAGTGAGCCAGCCTCTGCCCTCAAGGAGCAACAGGGAGATGACGTGAATCTCTGGCTGCAGCCTCCTCCTTCACTCTTTTCTCATGTTGCCAAGGCAAACCTATGGAGGTGGGAACCCATTCCATTCCTTTTCCAGCTGATTACCTCCTCTCTCATAGGTACTCTTAATTTTCAATCTTTTTCCTATCCACTGGCTCCCCTGTTGGCCAGAAACATGCCCATCTCTCCCCCATTCTCCTTTGACCTTTCTATCCCTGCTTGTTCTTCCACCCTTTGGGGCTAACATCCCTGAGAAGGCCCTTTCCAGTGGATGCCTCCATTTCTCTCCTCTCACACTGCTTGCAGTCTGACCCCTGACCTTCTGATTCCACCAAAACTGCTCTCTCCCAAGTTACTAGAAGTTGCTCATTCCAATGACCTTTTCTCCTCAGTCCTCCTTCTCCTTGACCTCTCTGCAGCCTTTGAAATTGGTTGTTCCCTCTTTCCCCATTGATCCTCCCTTTGGGTTTTTGGGCTGTCACTGTCTCCTGGTTCTCTTCTTTTTGACCGCTTTTTCTCAGTCTCCTTTGCTGGATCATCCTTCAGATCATGCCCTATAAGTGCCTTTCAGGGCTTTGTCTGGGCCCCTCTTCTCATCTCTATTTCTAACACTTTACTTGGCAATGTCATCAGCTCCCCTGGATTTAATAATGGTCTCTACTGATGAGTCTCAGATCTGCTTTTCTAGCCCTAACTTTTCCCCTGATCTTCATTCTCATGTCTCTGAAGGCCCATTGGACATTTTAGACTGCACGTTTCACAGAGGTTTTAAACTCAGCATGTCCAGAATGAAAGTCATTCTCTTTCCTCCTAAACCCTCCCTCCCTAGTTCCATTGAGGACACCACCATCTTCTGGCTCACCTAGACTCAACCTAGCATCATCCTGGACTCTTAATTCTCTGTTAGTCCAATTTCCAAACAGTTGCCAAGATCTGTTGACTTTGCCTTTTCAGCATCTCTCTGACGGGGCCTTCATCACGTGGAGTATTGTAATAGATGCTGAGGGGTCTATCTGCCTCAAGTCTCTCCCCACTCCAATCTACCCTCCATTCATTGTTAAACTGATCTTCATTTGATGCAGGTCTGGCCATGTCAGCCTCCCCCCATTCAGTGAACTCCCATGATTATCTACAAGATCAAATATAAGGTCCTTTGCTTTACATTCAACTTCCTTCCTCCCTTTCCTTGTTCTCCTGATATATCATCTTAGATCCAGTGACACTGCCCTCCTGGCTGTCCCACCAACAAGGCACTGTATTTTCTCACATCAGGGTAATGACAGTCTTACAGTTATAAAGTTGAAATCAAGTGAGATCAAGGTCAGCTATGCAGCCAGAAACCATCCTGGTTGGATTATGAGAACTAAAGGGGGACTCTTTCTCCTGCTCATCTTTCCCCTTGGGGTGCAAAATTAGTATGTGTTGTCCAAATGCTAAGATATCTTGGTGGGAAAAAAAGCTTCACAGATATTCCCTGTCTTTTGCCCTCCCATCTCCACTTCCATTCGTTTTTTGGCGTCAGCCCCAAGGCAGCACTGTGAGCTAAAGCAGGATGGAGGGGATAGAGATTGGGAACCCTTTTCTTTGGGAACCCTGGACTCTCCCCTCTGGTCAGGAAGCAAGCCTGCCTGGGGATTGGGGACAGGATGTGAGAAAGGTGCATAAGGGGGTACAGTCTGCCCAGGGGTGAAAGCCTAGGCTTTATGTTGTTGGAATTGTTCAGTCCACAGTTTGAATCAAGTGAGTTCAGTGTATGGAAATGAGCAGCCACTAAGAGTGACTTCTGTTCCTGATTGACTGGGCGCTGTCAGAAACATGTGAATGTTAGTGCGCTCATCAGATACTGGCGTTGACCCTGTCACTTGTCTGGAGTTCATCTTTTTACTGGAAACTTAATTTTTGTCTTAATAAAATGAGGTGAAATGCAGTGGTATGGTTTTAGACCGAATTTGCTGGACTTTTTTTAGGTGACCAGTCTAGCGTAGTGGAAAGAAGGTGAGATTGAGGTCAGGAAAGACCTGGGTTCAAGTTCTGACTCTTACTTTGTAAACCTGAAATAAGTAGAGGAGTATGAGCTTGGGGAGCATCCTCCCAGCTTCCTGGGGTACCCAGGAAGGCAGCTTGTTCTGAGGTACCCTAGTAGCATGGGAAGGGCATGGGATTGTGACTCAGAACACAGAGGTTCAAGGCTGGCTCTTGCTTTTCTGGGCAGAGTGATCTCAGACAGCTCCTGTCCAGGATCCATGCCAGCTTCCTATGAGGCTAATGGATCCAAAGGCTTGATCCCTTCCTGATCTGATGTTCTGTGATTTTACTGCCCTTTGTAGGAATGTGATTATGGTGGTAGTGATGGTGGTGGTGATTGGTGGTGGCGATGGTGCTTATCAGCGTAAAGAGGGATGATAGCAGGACCACAAACCTCTTTGTATCCCTTTCCCTGTTGTCTTGCATGCTTATAGGGTAAAAGATTTAGAAAGATAACCTGATGTTGTAGAATCTGGGGGCCTGGGTTCTAGGCCCAGCATCAAGTGGGGCAAATCACTCAAATGCTCTGGCTTTTCTCCCACCTTCACTTGCTGAACATGCCGACATCTGTATGTTTCTGACGTGGGGAACATTTAGACATTTCCTGCCTCCCTCATAGTATTGCTTTAAGATTCAAAGGAGATGACTTTCCCCATTAGCCTGCTGTGGGGGACTGTGGAATAGAGCGTTTGGGTATGTTTCCTGTCTCTGACAGGACACCTTTGTCCTCTGCGAATCTCAGCAATCGCTGCTTATCCCTGGGCCATACTTTCCTCTGTAAAATGAGGAGACTGGACTAGCAGGCCTCCTGGGTGTCCCTTGCAGCTCTAGATTGAATGCCTTTGGCATGATAAGCAGTATTCACACACAAGGTATGGTTCTGAAACTGAAGCTCAGTTTCCTTGGTCACTTTTTATCCTCTGAATGCCCTCTGAATGGTCTACTCAGTATGCCTGGGCTCCCTTCTTTTCCACACTTTCTTAGCTTATGGTAGTTGGATCTGTGATAGTTAGGAAGTGTTTGAGTGGAAAGGGGCTGTACAGGTCACCTTGTTTGCTCTTCTTCCCAGGCTGTGAATGTCCTCAGGAAAGTACTGACAAGACACCCCCGAGGAGGAGCCTTATGTTGCCAGGACCTACCATTTTTGATGTCTAGAATTATTAGGAAGTCATTTCTTATAATGGGTGGAAATCTACCTCTCCGACCATCACATTTATTGCTCCTGTTAGCTGGACCAACCAGCCTCTAACTTGTAGATGACCAGAGCCGAACAGAGCAGGCTAGAGGCAGGAGAGTCAGGAATCAACCAAATTTAATTTTAAAGTGAGAGAAGCAAGTGAGGAGGAGATTAAACACATGTTCTGTTCCCCTGCCCGTAGTGGGGGGCGCTTACACTGATGGTTGTGCAGAGAGCTGTAGCCCTGACAGCAGCAGTGAGACCAGTTTGATTCATAGCTGGGCTTCATCACCAGAACACGGGGGCTTGTCTGGTACTGATCTAAACAATACGGTAATTACAGGATTTTGCCAGAGTTTGAAATCATCCAGAGGGTGAGCCCCAAAGATTGTTGTTATGCCAGACTCTGGGCCTTTGCTCTGGAAAGCAGGGCATCTCTTAATGGTACCCTGAGACTCCCCTTTCTCTCCTCTGTCTTGTGCTTAGTGGTCTCCACCTCTCTGTGCACAGATGCTTCTCATGGTCTCTCCAGGCCTGTCTTCTTCTCTGTAGGCTCATCATCCACAGGGCCTTCAACTGTATGTGACATGACATTAGGTCCTCCTTCGTTTCCTCAGGATAGGTTTTTGTTGCTTCCCCCAACAAGAGAACACAGTGCTCCAGCTATGAACTGACCAGGGCAGTGTATTGTGGGACTCTTCTATCCCCAGGCATTTGCTAATGCTGCCTGTGACTGTGTTAGCTTCCTAGAGAGCCATACCGACCTTTCAGCCTTTAGTCTATGACAGGCCTTCAGTCTTTTTCACATAGACTGCTGCCTTCTTCATTCCCTTTTTGTAGGTTCCTTTCTCTTTTGTACCTTCATACACAATTTCTCATTTATCCCTATTAAATGTCATTGCCTCAGCTGCCAGCATAGGAAGGGGCCATAGAGATGACACTTTGGCAGCCTGATGGACCTCTTCCCAGAATCGAGTTTTTAAATGATTGAAGAAAATGCTAAATTTCAGTTAGAGGTTAGTGAAAATAAAGCTGTCATTTTTTTTCAATCATTCATGTTCATCAAGCTTTCCATGGACCCCAGGTTAACAACCTTTGATTTCAGCCAGGTGTCCCATTTTAGAGACAAGAAGTTAAATGCCATAGTCAGGAGCACATTAGCAGTAGTGAGCCTGGGACTTTGCCTCCAATCCTGTGACTCCGGTGCCAGTGGAAACGTCTGGCCATGGCTTTAGTCTTTGCAGTCTTGTAAAACCCATCTACGGACATAGTCCTGACTGGGGATGTTGGGGGAGCACCTCACCTTCTCCTTTCTTAAACTCGGTTCTGAAAACGGTGTGCCCCATGAACAAGGCACACTCTCCTCATGCCCGGCTGCCCTTATAGTGTGACAGCTCCATTCCCAAAGTGCTCTGTTCATCTTAGGCTTTTCTAGGTACCTCTTTATTTTAAAACTCTGCCCTCATAGCTCCGGGAGAGGGGCTTCTCTTTGGTGGGGTGCCTCTCAAAATGCTTTCTCTTTCCTCTTCAGAAATGCAGAATTGGACAGAACCTGTAAATGGGAGAGGACTCTTGTGTCACAGGGTGGGGATGGGGGTGCTTGGTGAGTTTGGCGAGCTGGCAGCAGATAGGAACAGGACAACTAGAGACACCAGCTCTGCTAATAGGCGTTTTATTATTTCCCTCTTGCAGAAATCCTCGGCGACACCACCCCTCTGCAGCGCTCCCAGTCTCTCCCTTATGCCTCCATGGCCCCTTTAGGCTGTGGATCGGAGGATAAGAATGCTCTTGGCCCACCAGCATTGACAGAGAGGGAGGTCTATCGGCTAGAGAAATTCAGGCAGCTTCTCGCAGGTCCCAACACAGATCTTGGTAAGTTCTCATCTGCTGTGGAACTTCCTGTGGGAATCTGGCAGGAGGCATGGGAATCTTCCTTGTCTCAGGGGTCTCCATGTCTGGAGTATAAAGAAGCCCCTGCAGTGTTGAATAAAGCTTTGGTTGCTCAGTGCAGCCTAGACTGAGCTCTCATGTGGAGCTCCCAGGTCTCTGTTGTTGAACTTTGAGCAGGCCCATGGACATAGTAGGGCTTAACGGCACAGGCTGGCCTCTCCTGCCTCAGACAGTTTGTGTATTTCGCAAGGAGGCCAGGGCTTGAATATAAAATTGTGTCTATAGTCAGCTTCTTTTTCCGCAACTTTTCTCTCTGGAAATGGTCTTCACCCTTCTTTTTTGCTCCCACACCTCTCCAACTCTTTTTAATCGAAGTGATGGTTCAGACCCTACCAGGCCAGCATTTCTGGGTTGTATTATATTTTATTATATTATATATATATTTATGTTATTATATTTCAAATTATCATGTGATTGGTTATGCGATTTTGGACATTCCTCCTTTGTTACATTCAGATTTTGTGAGTGAATCTAGGAATTTACTCATTAAACAACCCTGCAAAATGCTTGTTCTGAGTGCAGTGGTGGTGGGGGGATGGAAGGATGAGTAACACATAGCCACTGCCCTCTGGGAGCACCGTAAAAGGGAGGAAATCCTCTTGAAGTGAAAGTATCAAAGGCCACTGCTTGGAGCAGGTGATATAGGTTGAGAGGAGGGGCAGAGAAGGTAATTTCAAGCTCTGACCCACTGAATATTGATTGATTGGCTCCAGCCGTGTAGCTTGATCCAGTGTCTACCTACAGTGCTTGGCTTGGAGTTCCCTCCCTAATGTGCCATAGGACCCTGGGCACATTACTGTCCCCCATGGGCCTGAGAATTTTTCAGCAAGTTGTGGTCTTGGCCATGGTGCAGGGGCTTCCTCCCTTGGAGCTCCCCAAGCTGAAGAAATACCTGTTTCTTCACTTGAGACTGCCTTGTGATCCAGTCCTAGGCTGGAGGAAGGGTCCTGCTACTGTTTCTCTTTGGGTTTAGTGTCCTTAGTGGAACTGGAGGCCTTTTGAGCTCTTTGCTGGATTCTGTGTCAGTGAGCTGGGCTTTTCTAGGAGCCTTCATGCTGCTGGGTTAGTCAAGAGCCTCTTGGGGATACTTTGTTTTGTAATCTCATTATTAGAAGACCTGAGTTTGAAACTTTTTCTTGGTGCTTCTTGGTGGTGTTAGAAGGGAGCCCGTTTAACAAGCCCCCAACAGTGAGAAACGTGCTCACTTTAAATAAAGAACAATATCTGTTGTGGAATCAGGGAAGCCTTTATTAATCTTTATGTCCATTCCCCCTGAATGGATGGGTAGCCCCTCAGTAAGGTTACAGAAAGACTACAACATGTGCAGGAAGATGGGGCTTCTTATACTGTTTTCTGGACTTTGGATCTCTCTAGACACCATCCCCTGGCCATGTGACTCCATGTTTTCCTCTCTGATAGGTCCTTCCTCACACAGCTCCTTGGGCCTGTGTATTAGTTTCTGACCTCTAACCTGTCCAGGCTAAGTCACAACCCTTATCACCTAGGAATGTGGACAACAGAACTTTCTTACTCCACACAAAATCCCTCTTCTTTTTCTTTATTAAAATTTCTGTTTCCACACCTAAGTCCAATCAATAAATACCTCCTCATGTTCTTTCCCCTATGAATCTATCCCCCTTTATATGAATATGAGAAGGGAGCAAAGTTGACTGATGCATTGACAGATTACAAGGGGGATTACAGTCCCCTTGTTATAAGTACAAATACAGAGATTCAAAATACAAAGGTAGATCAATGAATTATCTATTCAGAAATTCCGTTTCATATAGCAGTCTGGGGAGGAACATTATCTGATGCAGTTTTTTGGCCTGGATGCTTGTTCAAGTCATCTTCAGCACAGCATCTCAGCATCTTCTTCCCTTTATCTTCTTGTAGAAATCCAGATGTCCACTCTCCTACAAAACTGACCTTAATACCATTTTAGATTATCGTTCCTAAGCTTTATATACACTCTTACAAAATCAAAATTGGAACTTTGGCCAGTTGTCATATTTAAGAAATTCATGTTAGAACTCAGTTTTTACATTTTATATAAATTCACTATTATTTCTCCCATCAGGAAGATGAGATATGGAATTAATAACAGTCTCCAGCACTTACATAAGTACAATGAATAATCGTTTTTAACACGGTACATATCACATCATAAAACATTTCCAACTTCTGGTCATGTGATGCTTCTTTTAAAGCATTTACAATATAGATCACAAACCATTTTTCTTTTAACGTTAACCAACTGAGACAAAATAATAACTATGTATGCTAACCTCATAGGTCCTTCATCTAACGGTTTCCATGCTATTACTAAGAATTAAAGGGTCCTAACTTATGGTTGGTCAAAAATCCTAAACCTAATAGCTTAATTTTAGACTTAACCCTACCAGATTTAACAGATTTAATAGATCTGGTATTATGCTTACAAAAAAATAGGAAATTGCCACAAAGAGTAGGGACATTGTAGGGAAACATTTCCCTAACCTCATGTCAGTTCCAGGCAGGAGTAGATCATCAACTGGCATTCAACCAGGCTTAAAATCTGCCAGGTGTCAGTGGGGAAACTTACTCAGGAGAATCCTTCCTCAGCCCAGGCTGAACAGTCGCTCTCCCAACCTTCCCATGATATCACCTTTTTGTAGTTCATACCAGCATCTCACAGGCTTGCTGACGTCATGGATCGGTGGCTCAGACCGTCTCTCTTTCTATCCACACCTGAAGTTAGACTCAGAAGAACAGTCATTTAATAGTCCCATAAAATCTTAAAATAGCATGCTCCAATAATCAGTTTCAGATATGACTATAATTTTGCGTTGGCTAAGGACCATCTTTTGAAGCAAGTCTTAAGTGGCTTGCATACCTTTCTATACTTTTTAAAATTCCTGATTAAATAACAATCATAAAATGAAATTTACCATTAAAACCTTAAGTTATTGCTCTAATAGATCTAATAATCTGTTTCCCAAACTTCTCTATCCCTTTCTAACCATGCTCAATCTAAAAGAATGAGCTACACATGTGATAAGTTCAAATGCTAACTTCACCTTATGTTCATGAAGTGAATTCAAATGAAAACAGAAACATTTAACTTTTACATCAATGCCATGTATCACCAGAGGTTACCTGCCTCCAAGAAACTTAGACTGAAATTCTTTTCACCAAACTAAAGATGTCTCTGATTTAGTCTTAGTAATTAATTCGGTCAGTTGTTTTTACTCAGTTGGTCTTTGTAACATGTAAAAATCATATTCCAAGTTGGGGCATTTGTGTATCACCCCCAAAGAGTGTTAGTCCCATTTGTCTAAGAGGGTCCTGGAAAACCTTACCTTGTCCCATGTGAACTGGCTCTCCAGAGGCCCATAGAAGCATATCACTATGCCCTATCGATCCAGTTCTCTAGGTTACTGGCCATTCCCTTCAAGACCATGCCTGGAAACCCCAGACCGCTTGGGGCCACCCTGGACTCCTTCCTCAGTCCCTGTAGATAAGGTAGAGTTATAGTTAACTTTAAATTCCAATCTTGCTCTGTGTAACAGTGACACAGCATCACATTTATACCTTGGTTTCCTTTCCTTTATGTAATTATTCCCATAAAACTCAGAAAGAATGTTCTCCAGGATTTTATCTTTCACAAGACCATACCAGAGCCCATTGCTCAATTAATTGAAAACAGCAAGATTCCACTACTTGCATTGTGCTTACATTTTAAATTCTCTGCTTTGATTATAGAAACATGCCATGAAGATGAAAAATAAGGACCTAATTAGATATAATCTCCACTTTATAGCCAGACTCAGCAATAGTCAAAGAGGAAAACATTCTTTTTCAAAGAACACAATGGGAAAACTGAGCCAGAAGGATCCCATCCTAAGCTGAGGACACAATAAGTAATGGTCCCAGAGGCTTTTACCAAATGACAGGTTTCATTAATCAAAATTTTTACCAGGACTTTTATCTTAAATCTTATATTTGTCCTAAAAAACAATCACTAGAGATTATTTATTACCAACACAAATTTCTTGTTTAGAAACTCCATATACAAACAGTTTACACTTTAGACAGAGAGTACAACTTTATAAAAAGTGAAGGGCCACACTGTTTGGGTGATCATTTTAGACACTTCAGTCCCTGGGCATTAACATCTCTTCTCTGAGCATCTCCAGTTCAGATTAGATCTTAAGAGAAGTTCTTCAGTAATGACTGGACTTCAAAAGAAAAGGGGGATGGGGCCAAGAGGCTTTTTGTCTTAAAATTATCACAGAGCTTCCTGGAGCCATAAAATTCTTGGTCTCCCTTATCTTGTCCCTTATCTTCCAACCCCCCCCATAAAACCTTAGTTATTATAATAAATTAACTTACAAATATTAATTTTGTAGGTAGGTCTTTCAAAAATCATACAGAAGATTTTACAAAACATTTCTTGATAAAACAAATATGTTCCTCCAAGAACAATTTGCAATTTATCACAAAACCCTCATGAACCTAATTCATAAAAATTATAAATGATCTTCGAAACCAAGGCCTTTTCACATTTGCCCATAAGCTTCCTTTTACAGATATACTTTTGTAAATGCTTGATTCATAGCAAAAACAATTTTAGTTAAAATTTCCTCCTTAACAGCAGAAATAAACTTTTAA
>CM053770.1:246668081-246703149 GCA_028658325.1 Potorous gilbertii | reverse complement strand
TTAAAAATTTATAACTATTTAAACTTAAACTATTTAAACTAAAACTTAAATGGGCGGGCTACTACCTCATTCAGCTGAATACATTTCCACATCACCTTGCACAGTAATTCTCCTTACTTGTCATGTGGGCACCCTCTATCATCCAATATCCTTTCAGATAGGGTCATCTCAAATTTGAACTATTAATTATCAAATCAAGTTACATGATTTTTTCTGTCTTCTTAAAATGCTTCCTCACACCCTCACTACTTACTGAAACCATCTGAAAGTGACCCATCCAGAACTATTCAAACCTTATTCATCTTTCCAAGTCTTTGAATCCTATTACTCAGATTATCCAGTTTCTCCACTATTTGCGTTATCTGTTCCTGTAACTGTCTGCCCTAGAATCCTTGTCTAACTTAGACAAAGCACAAGTTAACTCTACCATTATATAACAAACATTTGCATTTTCACTACTTATTTATAACCAAATACAAGTTTCAAATTATCAGATTTCTATCACATCCTTTTAAAACTCCAATCTATATATAACAAACTCCAAATTTAAAAACTGTGTAACAATTACATTAGATTAATGTTGCGTCTTACATATATCCATCCTTGTGTTAAGCACTTTACAATTATAAATGCCAAATAACAATATCTTTCTGCTTAATCCTGATAAGAAGAGCATTCTCAGATGCTGCTTGTTAGTCCTTCAGGACAGATTTTAACGTGAATCATGTGAAATCTGAATTTATAATCACTAATGAAAAGCATTTTAGCCCTCCTTTTTTTTTTTTTAATATTCTTGCTACTTAAAAGAAAACTTTATTTCTAAAACTTCCCATAATCTCTTTTTTACTGTTTCCTTAAAGATCTGAAAAGCCCTCTTCCAGCTCCCCTCCCTTTCCAAAGCCCACCAAACCAGCTCTCCCAGTCTCATTCCAGCCTTTAAATCATATGGGGGGGAGGCGAGTAACCTTCCCCTTGTCCATGTGGTCTGAGCACCTGGACAGAATTAATGCTTCTGAAAGAAATCACCGAAATTCTAAAATGAATTCGCAATTTTAAACACATTGTCTTCTGGTATCAGATATATTTACTTAATTTAAACATAAAGTATGGATTTTAGCTTTGACATCTCATTAAATCAGAATTCAGCTTTTCCCCCCAGACTGCCAGTATTTTTACTCTGCTAATTTCCATTACAAAAGAGATCCTCCTTTAGGTATAAAATGGTCTGCCACTCCCTTATCTGAGGCAGAAATACCTTTCTAGATTCAAAAAAACGTTTTGAGTCAGATTAATTAAACAACCTCTTTACCCAGGCAAAAGGGCCTAAATAATTCAATACTGACAAAGTGTGACTTCCAAGCATGAAGCTTGGGAGCTTACTAACTAATAGTAATAATTACAAATCACAGTAAACAATTTTTAAATCTTTAAATCCAATAACCTTCCATAACTTTGTCTGTTGGTTTCCTAATCAGGCTAAATATTTTCTTAAGTGGAATGGGGGAGGGGAAAAGCAAATGGAATACTCTACCATCCTACCCATATCCTCCCCTTCAAATAAACCAAATACTCACCATTTCTTCCAGCTTCTTTGTTCCTTAAAAAAAACCTTAGAGGTTAAGAGTCTAACAATTTAATTTATCAATAGAGCCACATTTTTTTTTTGAGTTGAATACTCTGCAAAGAGCAAAAATCTTTCTTTTTCACTTTCGAAGAACCTGGCCCTGGCTAAGGTTTTAGAATGCAAAAAGATTTTTTTTAAACAACTTCTTCCAAGTTTTCCGACTTCCTATTAACACTATTATCAAGCCAAATAGTAAAACATGTTTCTCTTTCTCCCTGCAGCCCACTCTCTCCTCTGAGGCTTCTGTAATCGAGGAGAGGGGGGAGATTAAAAGACAACAGAATTCCAAGGGAAAGTTTAGCTACAGCCCTGGCTACACAGGCTGGCCGCATGGCTGCATCTACAATGTAGCAAAACCCTTCACAAATACATGGGCAGATGCAAAACAGATAGAGCAACACATTTCCCCTCTTTTTAGGAAATAAACTAATTTTAGACTAGACTGGTCAAATTCAACTATTCATGTCAGTTTACTCTGACTAATTCCAAGCCAATTTCGAAAAAAATCCTTCCCAGAATCTAGATTCTCCCTCCCCCTTCATTCTCTCTGCTCTGTCTCTCCAGGCAGAGAGAGGAAGGAATATAGCCAGCATTCCTTCAAATGGGCTTCTGAAAGAATACCCAGAGGATTATTCATTCCCTCCCTGGTACCATTCCCCATTTTAGGACTTGTACTCTGAAAGCCCCTGAAGGACTGGTCTAAGATCCCGAGGCAGACAAGGCAATACTTAGCCCCCTATTTTCCTGCTGTTGCTCAGGTCCCTGACTTACAGTGCCTCTGGCCATTCAATCCATTGTTTTAACTGTATTCCTGAGTTCACAACACTTCCAAACAGTCCTGGAGAAGTTAGCAGTCAGAAGAGGGGAACCAGGCCTGTGGGTGTTTGGGCCGCTGAAAAATCAATGGGCACGCTCCCATTCCCCACAAGCAAGTTTACATCCTAACCTTTCTTATGATAAAGATCCCAGATTAACCCCCAAGAATTATTACAAGTGAGCCTGTTTAACAAGCCCCCAATAGTAAGAAATCTGTTCACCTTAAATAAAGAACATTATCTGTTGTGAAATCAGGAAGGCCTTTATTAATTTTTACATCCATTCCCCTTGAGTGGACAGGTAGCCTTCCTAGTGAGGTTACAGGAAGACTACAACATGTGTAGGAAGATGGTGCTTCTTATCCTGTTTTCTGAATTTTGGATCTCTCTAGACGCCATCCCCTGGCCATGTGACTCCACGTTCTCCTCTCTGATAGGCCCTTCCTCACATAGTTCTTTGGACCTGTGCATTAGTTTCTGACCTCTAACCTGTCCATGCTAGGTTACAACCCTTATCAGCTAGGAATGTGGACAACAGAACTTTCTTACTTCCCACAGTAGCATGACCCCAAGCAAATAATTTCACCATGTTCCTCATATATTAGATAGAGAAATTGGCCTTGCACTGTCTTATAAGATTATTGCTAGGGAGACACTTTGCAAGCCTTATGATTTTACGGAGATGTGAAATTTTAAGATGACTGTTGAGATATGCTGTGGAAGAGGATTCAAAGACTGATCATCAGGGTGTGTAGCCATCTTCCTGCTCCTCAGCATGACCTCCATGAAGCTATTTACATCTAGGGTATCATCTGAGCCACGGCCCTCCCTGCAGGCATTAATAAGTTAATAAAGGAGAATTCAGAGAAGGTGCAGCTGAGGGCTTTCGTCTTGGGTCTCCCACTGGTATGTAGGGAACCAGGGGGATTTGGACTCTTGAGTCTAGCATGTGCCCCATCATGTGGGTGAAAGCAAACCCACACAAGTGACTTCACAGGAGATAAGCAAAGATCAGAGAGAGAAAGCAGCCTTCTCACTTGGGGAAGAGAAGGAAGTCATTATGGCTTTTTAAAGTGGCCTGAATTTGACACATGGACATTGCTGGACGGCCATCCATCAGTCAGCATTGATTAAGGAGCTTCCAGGTGCTGGGGATACAAATAAAAAGCATGGAAACATTCCTCAGTGGTGGAGACAGTATAAGGAGAAGGAGGTCCAGAGAAAGATGAAGAGAATGGGGCTCCATGTGGAATGACAGTGCCTAAGCTTGAAGGGAGAGATTTGAGTAGGTGGGAGTGAGGGATGCATGCATTCCAGGTGCTGGGGATGCTCTGTACACAGGGGAGGAGAAGGTCAGCTGAGGGGAGAAAAAATGTGAGTGAGCCCCCATAGATGTGGCTAGGTTATGAAGGCTTAAAATGCTAACCCAGAAGTTTCTGCCTAGGGGCATTAGGCTTAGGGAGCCTGGAGGTTATTGAGTAGGAGAGTCACACTTGGGCTCAAGGAATATAACTGCAGGAGGAGGAGGGGTGTTTGGGATGGCCTGGAGAAGGCCTGAAGCTGAGGGCCTGAGCCAAGGTGGGAGCTGTGTGAGGAGGACACATGAGAGCTAGCGAACACAAGATTTACCCTCTTAGTGGACACATTGGGAGAAGAGCAGTGGTGAGTTGAGGATGATTCTCGAGTTGGAGCTTTTGGAATATTGGAAGGACAGTAATGGCCTCTGACTGAACTGGGAAGTTTGGAAGAGGGAGGTTCTCTCCTCTGGGCTGGCCCCCCCCCCCCCAGGCTTTATTCTATAGGCTTTCCTTTTTTAAAAAAATTAATTTGTTTTCACTTTTCAACAGTGACTTCCATAAGTCTTAAATTTTCTCCCCTCCCTACCCCCTGCCTCCCCAAGATGGCATGCAGTCTTATATGGGTTCTATACAAACATTCTTATTAAACACATTTTCACATTAGTCATGTTGCATAGAAGAATTAAAATGAATGGGAGAAATCATGAGAAAAATCCAGACACAACATGACACAGGAGAAAATAGTCTGCTTTATTTTACGTTCCAGTCCTATACTTCTTTCTCTGAATGTGGATGGCCTTTTGCCTCAGTTGTCCTTTGGGAATGTTTTAGGTCCTTGCATTGCTGTGAAGGGCTAAGTCTATCAGAAACAATCCTCGCACACTGTGGCTGTTGCTGTGTGCAGTGTTCTCTGCTCACTGAACTGAGCATTGGTTCATGTAAGTCTCTCCAAGTTTTCCTTAAGTCATCCTGCTCATCACTTCTTATAGCACAACAGTATTCCATTGCATTCATGTACCGCAGCTTGTTCAGCTGTTTCCTAGTTGATGGGCATCCCTTCCGTTTCCAGTTCTCTGCTGATATACATATTTCTGTACATGTGGGCCTTTTGCCCTTTTTGATCTCTTTGGGAAACAGACTTAATAGTGGTATTACTGGGTCAAAGTACGGTTTTACAGCCCTTTGGGCTTAGTTCCCAGTTGCTCCCCAGAGTGGTTGGATCACTTCACAGCTCCACCAACAATGCGTTAGTGTTTCAGTTCCCCCCTTTCATCAACATTTATCATCTTCCTTTGTTGTCATATTAGCCAATCAGATTGGTGTGAGGTGGAATCTCAGAGTTATTTTAATTTGCATTTTTCTGTCAGTAGTGATTTAGGACATTTTTTCATGTGACTTCATCTGAGGACTGCCTGTTCATGTGAGGGGAGAGTTTTGAAGGAAGGTTAAGGAGTCCCATCTTAGACATACTTAATTGAAACACAGAGTATGGATTTAGCTTTGAGATCTCATTAAATCAGAATTCAGCTTTTCCCCCCAGACTGCCAGTATTTTTACTCTGCTCATTTCCATTACAAAGGAGATCCTCCTTTAGGTATAAAATGGTCTGCCACTCCCTTATCTGAGGCAGAAATACCTTTCTAGATTCAAAAAAACGTTTTGGGTCAGATTAATTTAAAGAACCTCTTCACCCAGGCAAAAGAGCTTGTGTACAGTGTCAGGCATTGGTATGTGCCCAGTTTCTGTCACACTGTTTTCTAGTTTTCCTAGCAGTTTTTGTAAAATAGTGACTTCTTATCCCAGAAGCTGGGGTCTTTGGGTTTATCAAACAGTAGACTGTTGTATTCATTGACTACTGTGTCTTGAGTACCAAACCTATTCCAGTGGTCTACCCGTCTATTTCTTAGCTGCTGTCAACTGGTTTTGATGATTGCTGCTTTATAATACAATTTGAGATCTGACAGGGTTAGGCCACCTTCCCTAGCATTTCTTTTCATTAGTTCCCTTGATATTTTGGACTTTTAGTTCTTCTAGATGAGTTTTGATATTTTTTTCTAGCTCAGCAGAACCCCCTGGCTTTTTTCATGTTGGGGCCTTCCTGTCTGGTGATGATCAGGTACAGGACCGTGCATTTGTACTTGATCCATTTCACCTGGTGAGTTTTGGCCTATTTTTTCAACCTTTTGAGTAGTGGTGGACTCTTGATCTTAAGTGCCTTGACTGCCCGTGCTCTGGGCTGATAATCACTTATTTATTCAGACAGCAATTGATACAATTGGGATTGACTGAGGGCACATTGAGACTTCCATGTTAACCCTAATGTAATGATCATTGCTCTTTGGGCTTTTCACAAAGCCAGGAATGAGAAGTCCCTTAGGAAATGTTGGTGATAGGCATTTCAAAGGGGGCTCAGGTGTGATCTACAGTGAGTGACTTACATCTTGTCAGCCAGTCCTTTGTGCTTCTCACCCCCTTTATCTCATTGTATGCAGTGCCTGGCACAGGTGTATGAGTGTTAAGATTGTGTGGCCTGGAGACTTAAACTTGCCTCAAACCCTTGGGTCTTGGGTTGTCTCCCTTGCTTGAGACTTTGCCTTTTAGTCTGAAAGTCATGCTCTTTGGCAAGAAGAGCACACAAACTGTCAGGGCCTCTTCCTGAGAGTTCTCTTGGCGCTGCTGTCTGTCCTGGGTGCCTGACCTTCCTTTCCCTTACTGTACCAGGCCTGACAGTGGTTTTCTCTGTGGGCCTCTCCTTTGTCCTCACCCTAAGTCTTGTAGCCCCAGTTTCCATGGCTGTCTCCTGGCATCTTTGCGACCGGGTCCCTTGGGCCTCACATTGCCATCTTTTTAGAGTTGCTCGGTCCTTTTGGGCTGACTTCTAAGCCCCTCAGATTTTCTTTCCTTTAGATTGAGGGTCAGTTCCATCTTGCAGAGTTTCTGAGCTCAAGGAGGATGTCAAACTTTTTCTGAGCTCAAGGAGGATGTCAAGCTTTCTCCCCAATGCCCAGACATTTCTTTTGGCTCTGCCTTGTGGATGTGTTTCCCTTCTTTGTGTTACCTGGTAAACTATGAAATCATCAGGAAAGAGGTGAATTTATCTGATGTTTTGTTATGGTGGATTGCGATCTCCTGCAGTGTATGGACCTTGGAAGCCTCTGGTCACAGCTACCACTTGCTGCTCTGTCCATCGCACAACCCACTGTCCAGCTTGGCCTGACATAGCTGGTGTACACTCATGGCCATGACCCCTCTGTGTCTCTGCCTCAGAACTGGGAGGTTGTATAGGCTCTACTCACCCTTTCTGCCTGATCTTTCCCTCGAACACACAAGCCTCCCAAGTCTGTATTCCAGGACCAGGCTCCTACATACCTCCCTGAAAGTGTCAGGGTCACACAGTTTGCTCCTCACACTCTGGATGCTCTCTGCCAAGTCCTTTCAGTGTGAGCCTTTCCCCTCTGAGTTGTCGGTCACCCCCTGTGCTGCTGGTGTCTCTCTTACACCTGTGGTTCGTGCTGGTGCCAGGCCTGCTTTGGTAGATAGAATTTCCTCACCTGGGAGTTCCCTCCACCAGTGAAATTCCAGGTCCTGTCCCTCTCCCTAAACTGGTCAGATGTTTATCATATCTTGTGGATGTTTTTGCTAGTTGTTGATGTTAAGTATATTGGGTTAGATGGGATGATAGCCTGGCAGAGGGAGACAAGCTCAGTGTTGGCAGTCAGAATACTCAAGTCCTTCCTTTCTCCCAACATGTGATGGCTTTGTCTGGGCCTGGGAGAGTGAAGGACTTGAGGCAAATGCTTCCAGGGTCACTCCCAGGTCAGGCCTCAGGAAACTCCCTGCTCTGGCATTCTTGGTTGGTTGAAGGTAGAATGAAGCAAAACATATTTTGGACTTAAAAATGGGATGGTGCCTCAGAAAGCTAAAACATTTGATTGAGAAGGTGATTAGCCTGTCCATTTGTACCCATTGTGTGGGCCAGGTGCCCTTGGCCAAAGGAGCTGCCTTGGCTAAGGTCATGAGGAAGGGGCTTGAGCTGGGATGGAGGCCAAGTTAGGGAGCGATCTTTCCCTTTGGGCCACAGAGGCAAATTTCACCTGTTTGGCAGTTACGTCTTGGAATGGGAGATGGTTGACATGACTGGAGATGGTAGTGCAGGGTGTAAGGAAAGCAGGAGTCCAGAGTCGTGCTCAATGAATATTCACCCTGGGGTCTCTCAGATGAGGGCCCTGCTTGTTCTAATAGTATTTGAAATTAGAGATTGAGCATCGAGTACCTGCCCTTCCTTCTGGGGCGGCATCTTGGAGGCTGCATCTGTAAAACGGTGGTGGGTGGGTCTGTTAGGGCTGATGGACTCCTGATTTAGGCTTCTCAAGGGAATGGTGTATTTCCAGGAAAAAACAGAAAAATTCTTCCCAGTGGAGTAAGAAGCCACATTTGGGTCAGAGGAGAGAAGTCTGTACCCCAGAGAAGGAAAGATCTCTAGCTGAGCCCTGAATATAGAAGAGGCCCCTCCAAGACAAAGGGCCTCAGAGAGTGATGCTTGGGACCCACAAGTGCCTTCCCAGGATGGGTGTGCACTCATACATCTTAAGACCTGAGAGAGCCTGCGGACACTTGAGAAACTCAACTTGGGGTAAAATTCTGTTTCATACTCCTCCAGTATGGGAAAGCAATAAAGAGATATTTACATATACTGATGGAAAGGAGTGGTCTGTTGTTGTTTTTGGTGGTTCCGTGTCTGCTGGATCTCCAAGTAGGAAAGGTCCTTGGGCACTATGGAGCTGCTCCTGTCACCCCTAGAGAGGGCCTAGGCTGGCCTTGGGCCCTTCCAGAGGAAATGTGGAGAAGCTGTTGGCATCCCAGATTACCTTAAAAGTATCCTCCATTCCCACAATTCATTCTTGAGCTCTCCTAGGCCTGTAACCTTACATTTTCCTGTCTTGAATTGCTATTAGCATTTACTTTTCATAACCCTACTCTGTGCAAGTCCTTTTCTGTTGCATTGGCCCTCCTACTTTTGTGTGTCTAGTTTATCTTCTTCAAATGAGTGACTACTTCCACCTTATTGCTGTGCTCTGGAGTGATTCAGGCCCCCACCATCATTCATCCATGTCTCTCCCAGTCCCTCCACGCCTCACATTCAGGTCAGATGACATCATTCACTTGTCTCCTTACTTTAATGACCTTCTAGATCAGACTGTTAAATCTGCCATGAAAGCTCGTTTGGTTCTTGCATTCACTCTACATGATTTCCTCAATAAAAAGACCTGGTGAATGAGGAAGACCCTGCTTTTCATTTGTGGTGCCAGCTTGATCAGAAGTTAGTGAAACTTTTCTGGGTGTGAGAGAGCTGAGTGCTAATGGGCTTTTCCCGTTCTTGAGCTGAGGGTGTGAAGCATAGAACCTACCTCGCTGCATCTGGTTTTACATTTTGTTATATTTTTAATACGGGAGCACTTATATATAACTTACTAACCAGATAAATTAGTGTGTGATCATTCTCATTTCTGCAGGATTCAGGTGGCCCGTGAGCTCAGAGTGAATTCTCTCTGTGGGGGCCTCCCCATCCCCCAGGCAGAGAAGCCCATCTATCCCCTCTGGTCCACTTGGATGCTTCATTACATACCACCTTTACTCGTTCTTTTATATCCATCTACTTTTCACTGCATACCCAGACTCGGACCTTCTGCTCACTGCTCTCTCGGTGGCCTGTGCTCAGACCTTTTGGCCTCCATTCATAGTCTTGGATCCAGCTGTCTGTCCATCACCTCCCCTTCTTGCCATATGACTTCCTCAGCCAGCCTTCATACTATATAAGCTGCCTCCAGGCCCACCAAGCAGGGAGAGGTCCCTGCATTCTTGGAGCATGCATGGAGTCTCTGGGCTCCATCCATGCCCCTTGTCTTCAGGGAGCTTTTGTATTTTCAGTGTCGCTCACCTTTCCTTCAGGGAGTGATCCTGGCTTGTCCATTTTCATTGGGTGAATGAAGCCTTTTGCAGTGTTCCCTAAGTGCACTACTCTGGATACCACCAGCAAAGTTGAAGGAGCCCATGATCTTTGAGGCGAAGGTTTGAGCTGCCAGTCCGATGGAGAGGTCTGACACTAGGCTGGGTGTGAGGTCCCTGCTTTTGCCACATTCTTGGCTGGTCATCACCCTGTCCTACCTGGTCCAAGGTCACTGAGCATCATTCCCCTTTTAATAACATCTTAGTTGTTTTAATTACTGAACAATTGTGGCTTCCTTTGGTGTCACATTTTATACCTGGTGTGTAATGAGGTTTTGCTTTTTGTGGTTCTTGAAATGAGTTCACACCCATTCTGTGATTGAAAAAGTAATTAGTATTTGTTATTAGAGCTTTAATAAATAATTCTCAGGTACTTGGATTCTTGACTGGGGAACAAAGCAGCAGTGTGTTTCAGATGTTTTTGCCCCATGGGCCATAGCTGCCTCTTCCCAAAGACCTCTGGCCAGAAAGCAGCAAATCAAATGAAAATCGCTGACTGCCATGCTCCCATCAGTTCCTATGGCTAGGAAACACTAACCACTTTTTAGAGGAAATCCCCACTAAAGTACATTTTTTTCATCCCTTTGGGAACTGAGTGGCCCAGAAGATGAGTATGGCCATTAGTATCTTGAAAAACAGGCTGCTCTGCCAGAATGTTTTAAATAGGAAAACAAACTTTCCTTGTGGAATCTTGGTGCTTACTGTTGGGCAGTATAGGAAAGGCTGTCCTGGGCACTCGCTGATGCTGACTTGGTTACTGGCTGCCCATGTAGGAAAACCACAGGTAGTCAAGAGGACTGACTTTAGGTGGACGAGGGTTGTCCTTGACATGTAAGTCTGCTGTAGTCATTCATGCCTGAGAAGGCTGGGCTGCTGAGCAGGAGGGGAGGAAGGCTGAGGGGAAAGAACAAGCCTTTCATCTTCCTGATGTTTAACCTGAGACAGGAGGAAGGGCATGCCAGGGAAGTGACTGAGGAAGAAAGGTAGCAGCCTGAGAGGGCTCTTTCCAGCACTCTGGCTTTCAAAGAAAAGAAAAAACCAGAACAAAACCAAGGTTACTGTGTTGTAAAATCATGTATTGCCATTACAAATGCACTTTCACCTTTCCAAAGCTGTCAACAGTTTGAGTTCTTTGGAAAAGATGTGAATGGCGGTCTGGTTTTCCGGTAGCAGTAGGTGGCAGCTACACTGTTGTGCCTAGTTCTGGAGACTACTATTTATAAGTTCCATAGACAGGCTGGAGTGTCTTTGGAGGAGGGTGCCCATGATGTCGAGGGGCCTTGAAACCATGCCTTTGGACAGGGGTGGGGGACTTGTGATGTTGACATATATGGCTTTATGACTGAGTCCAAGTTTTAGAGAACAAATCCTTTTATTAAGGGGATTTGTTATGTGAAGTTTGGATTCAGTCAGAAGGCTGTACTTGAGAACCTAGAGGTCCCCATGTGGCCTTGAGGCTGTAGGTTCCCGAGTCCTACTCTTGGAGAATCAGACATCTTGAGTCTAGAGAAGAGAAGGCTTAGGAAAGGGGAGACAAGAGGGCAGACTGCACAAGTTTGAAGGGTGGGCAAGGGCTCAGGTTGACTCTCAGTGCTTCTAAAGAACAAGTAGGACAAGTGGGTGGAACTCTGAAGGAGATATCAGTTCAATATCAAGAAACCCTTTTATAATAATAAATGAATGGGTCAGCAAGGATTGGTACCTGCCATGTGCTGGGTCCTGGGCTAGGGACTGAGGCCACAAGTGCAAAGAATGAAGCCATTTCCACTGACAGGAGCCAGCTGGGGAGAGAGCCATGCATGTGGGTATGGATAGATAGGAACATGAAAGATGAATAAGCATGTATGGGTCCATAAGAGTAAGTGTGAGGTTGTGTCCTGGCAGGTGTGACTTCATGCCAGAGATTCCAAAAGATGATACTTGAGCTGTAGCTTAATGAGAAGGACTTCCTGAGGCCGAGCTAAACTGGAGTGCTAAGCTGGAAGTGCGTTGTGGGCATGGGGCACAGCGTGAGCAAAGGGGTGGTGAGAGCGAGGGACTTGAGATTTTCTCTGTGTGGGGCTGCCTGTGGAATAAAGTCTGGTGGTCAGACCTTCAGGGCAGTCACTCTCCAAGCCTCACTGGTTGGTGTTTGAATAAGAGACAAACAGTCCACTCTCTTCCACCCCCGTCAGGCTCATGCTCAAATGCTGACATGATGGAGAGGGCCGCTTGTACAGGGTTATCTCTGTAGTGTCATGAGGCATCCTTGGCTGGCAGTCAGGCAGGTGAACTGAGGATGATGTCTCAGGTGGAGTGCCTGGAAAGGTTTCTGCATGACTGTTTGAGAAAGCCAGGCTTCTTCTAGAAACCTGTCCACCACTTCTGATTTAGCCACATTTATTGGAATCCTGGTTTCAGTCCTAGTGCTGTGGCCGGCCAGGGCCCACCATGGGGATCACAGTGTGCCAGGCATAGGTGTGACCATCTTGCTGACCTATCTCTGGGAACCCATGATCACTATTCCCAAGGAACAAATGTCCCATGAGGGCAGTGACCCATGGCGGGGTGCAGCATGTCTGGGGAACTGGAGATGAGTCCTATTGGGCCAGATTTGTGTGCTTGGCTGATGGCGATCTTACTATGAACTTTGAGAAAACCCACATGGGGCATCTTAGATTTAGGGGCTTATGTACTATCCACTTTTCTTTTTTTCTTTGCACATAGAAATGTTCATGTTTTTGATATTTGTCAAGTTCAGAATAAAAAACATGTAAACAAATGTTTCTTGAAAAGTAAAGTATGAAACAGGGATGAGGACTACGCTTGAGGCTTCCTTGGCATTGGGAGTTCTAAGGCGAGCAAACTACAGCTGGCACCTCCTCTGCAGGTAGCAGCCTTCTAGCTGCTTGGAGTTCTCACTCAGCCAACCTTGGAGACTCTACCAGGAAGCAGGTTTGCAGTTGGGTGTCCTGGGTGCAAGGGACAGTCAGGGGAGCCTGTCTGGGGAGCCTGACCTTACCTGACTTGGCTCTTGTACCCACACCTGTGAGAGGAGTGTGATCAAAGCGAAGTTGATTTTTGAGGGATGGTAGGAGCAACCTGAAGTCTTTCCTTGCTTCACACTTACTGGTTTCTCCCTTATGAAGGAGTTGGGGTGGTTGATGTCCAAGTGCTCCCTCCATTGCTGTGGTCTCTCACGCTCTCCACAGGTTTCCATTCTTCTGGGGTGAGCAGCCGTGGATCATGGTTTCTTTGGTCTTTTCCCTGATGCACCAGGATGTCTCTTGCCTGCACGGGCTGACTGAGTGCAGACCGGCTGGCTAGTTCCCTCTGGGGTGATGGATGGAGGAGACAGACAGTGCAAAGCTGGGTACTTTGGATTCCATTTCCCAGTAAATACTCATTCCTCCAAAGTGTGGCTGATTAGTGTCCTCCTTTTTCCGGGCTGCTGAGGCTTTAACTCCGTCCTGTGTTGTAGCCGACTTTATTTTCAGCTTTCTAAGTACGTTCTCAAGTAGTCTTTTGTTCCATTGAGAAGATGAAAGGCACTGGTTTCTTGAAAAAATTTTAATGAAATGCCTAGCAGAGCTATTATTCATTTTAGAGACCGTTGCCGTGGTTACCATAGTACTAGCAAGCCCTTTTAGTCAATGTTTGCCTCCTCACTTCTGGACCATAGCTTTTTGTTCTGTGCTGTTGGGGGAGCTACAGATCCGCGAATCCAGTATCCAGAAAGAATTTTCTAGCTCTGCTGAGTTAAATCATTCAAGGAATTTATGTTATAGGAACATAAAGCTTATAAATCTAGCTTATCATATCTATCATTTAATTGTTCATGCAAGCCAGCTCTTCATGTAGCGATTTACAGTAATCTCAGTGAAATAACAGTTTTGTGTCACAAAATGAATAATGCATGGAAAGAAATTGTTGAGCTCCGTAAAGTCATTATGCTCGAAACATTCATCTCCTTTATGTGAAAGTGATCGAATAAGGATCCGCTTCTAGTTGCAAGGAAAATCTTGGAAAGTCTGTTGTTTGTGTCTGCATTAAAGGTGTGGGGGGTCAGGAGCTCTTGGGAGAGACATGTTGGCAGGGATGAAGCCGATTACGGCAGGAGCCCTGTGCTTGCAGTCGGGTGGGAGCATGGCTGCCTGATGCCCTACACTGTCCGCTTGGATTATTGTTAAAGCTTTTAAAAATCTCCGTGCAGAGGACCAGCTGCCTTTTAGAGACTTGTCTGTTTGGGGTGAAGAATGGCTAGCTTGCTGTGAGGTTCTTTGGTGAGGTGGAGACTCTTCCTTATTCCTGGGGGAACTGGAGCCCAGTATCCTTGCAGGGTGGATGGCATTCCAGGCTTCCCTCTCTGCCACCGGGCTGTCCACTGGGGAGGAAGCCACCCGCCAGCAAGGCAGGCATTTTGTCCAGTCCCTACCCTATTCCTTCTGTGGCATTTCCCCTTGGAAGGCCTCCAGTGATGGAGCCCACTTGTGCCAGGCTCGCTCATTCAGTTTTGGGGCAGTTTTCCTAGCTGGGCAGCTCTTGATGCTGTACCCAGAGGCTCCTCTCCTCTGAGGTCAACCCTAACCATCCTGGTTCCTCTTTCAGCCGAATCTTTGACAGTGGTCCTGCCTCTCCCTGTCATCCATTTTCTGGGTGCTCTGTTCTTTGTTCTCTCCACTGGCCTGTGGTGGCCTTCAGTCTTCCTGGACACCCTTCCTGAGAGATCACTCTGTATTCATTGGGCCTTTCCAGAATGGTGACCACCTTTAATATCAACTTGAACAAAGTGCACGTGAGATTTGGAGCCAAAGCTTATGGCCCTTTGGGGCCCAGGGCAGTGGGGAAAAGGCCTCCCTTCATCAGGAGGGAAGGCATGAGGAAAGACCTGTGCTCCTAGTGCCCCGCTTCCAAGGGGCTTTGTATGTAATCACTGTGAGTGTGTGGGTGCGCGCCCATGTATTTATTAAGTTGATATGTATGCCAAATGTTTTTATATGTACTTGTCTTCCTCATTAGAATTAATCTCATTGCAATTAGGGATTGTTTTATTCTTTGTATCTGTCTTCCTCATCCTTAATACACATTTGCCGGTTGAGTGCAGGCCCCTTCTAAGGTGTAAGCATGGCCACTGCTCTCTGGAGTCCTGGTGCCATTTGATGCATTCCTTAGGGAAAAGTGGCGATTTCAGACTTTTCTACATCACTTGTTTTCTACTCTGCCCTTTTCGTTCCCCTAGTCAGGGAACCAAGCTTTTGACCAAAATCAGAGGGAGGGAGAGGGGTAAAGAGAGAGGAGGGACACACACACACACACACACACACACACACACACACACACAGGGAGGGAAGAAGAGAAGGGGAGAGGGAGAGTGAGTGAGTGCACATGGCAGAATGGGGGGGCAATGCTGCTCATGATCATTGGACAATCCTAGTCATCATCCTCATTCCCATTCCTCTTCTTGTGGTGTTCATGGAGATTGGTTCTACTTGTTTCCCTCAGCATCAGTTCAGAGTTGCCGTGTTTCTCGTTAAGTCTCAGACTCATCATTTCTTACAGCACAGTGTTGTTCTATTTCATTCTTGGACTAACTGGTTTATTTCTAAGTTGGTGAACATTTAATTTAGGCAGCTAGATGCGCGGTGGCCAGAGTACTGTGCCTCGTGTCTGGATGGCAAGCGTTTAGATCTGACCTCAGACATTTAGTGCCAGCTCAAGGACCCTGGGCCTGGAACTTATCCTCTCAGCCTCAACTACCCCATCTGTAAAATGTGGATTAATAGCACCTACCTCACAAGGTTAGGACCAGCTGAGATACCAGTAAAGAAAGCACTTTTCAGACTTTCAAGTGTGATGTGTGTCCAGTCAGTCAATGAACATTCATTAAACTCCTATTGTATGCCATTGTATGTATTGTGCTAAGCCCTTGACAAATATTTTGTCATTGTCATTATTTAATTTGCTTCACTTCTTTGTTACTTTAGTTTTACTAAACGATAGTTGGAGGAAGCTGGTGTGCCATACAGTGTAAAGAATCCTGGGATGGGACTTGAGGTCAGCGGATCCAGTTCTTGCCTAAAGCATGGATTCCTTCCATCATACTTCTGATAACTGGCTCTCTGTCTGGATAGCGTGTCTGATCATGGGGAGCTCACTACCTAACAATGTATTCCACTTTTAATTTTGGACAGTTGAAAGTTATTAAGAAGGTTGTCCTTATATTGAACTAAAATCTGCCTGAAATTTGAGAGAGAGAGAGAGAGAGAGTGTGTGTGTGTGTGTGTGTGTGTGTATGTAGGAATCATTGTGTACACAGATCATAGGAGTATAGATTCAGAGCTGGAAGGAGCCATGGAAGCCAAATGAGGCCCTTCAGGGCTCATTTTACAGATGAGCAATTGAGGCTGAGAGCACCGGGGACTTGGCCAAGGTCGCTTCACCTGCATGTGTCAGAGGAAGGACTTGAACCCAGGTCTTCTTGCTTCTGAGGTTTCTTCTCTATTTCCTCTGCCAGGCCAATTTGAGAGAAATGGAACCCAGGGAGGGGAGCCTCAGGAAAAGGTTTGGTGAATACCTGAGGTGCCAGAGTTCTGAAGAAAGCTGGGGTTCCTCAGAGGGGAAGAAGGGCAAAGGCCACCACTGTTGCCTGGTCTGCTGAGTATGTGAATGGGAGACACAGGAAACGACTGCAAATGCAGCTCTGAGACAGCGGAAGGAGGCTGAGAAGGGGAGCCAAGGAAGACTTTCTGAGTAGGGAAGTGGCATCGCCACATCTCTGTCTGAAGAGCATGGATTGGACTGTATACACCTGTTTTTCCAGTGGACCGAAATCTATTTCCTTCTTTCCTTCTGCCCTTGAAAGAGGCAGGCTGTGTAAAGATTCCTGGGATGGCCCTGTTCAAAGTTCATGTTTCAGTCTGTGCCCAGGGGGCAGTGTGTTTTATCCGGAGTTGGGGATGGCCACTGCCTTGATGAGAATTTTGAAGTCCTTCCAAGTGATTTGTCTTTATGTTATCCTTTGTAGATAGTTACTTGTCTGCTGTCCCAACTGTCTCCCCCATTAGACCATAAGCTCTGAAGAGCAGTGGTCAGGATCTTGCCTGTCTTTCTGTCCCCAGTGCTTAGTATGGCACTTGGCACATAATAGTTTCTTAATAAATGTTTATTGACTGGTTTGTATCACTTATTCTCATGGTTTTACTCATTTCATTATGCATCAGTTCATACAGGTCTTGCCAAGATTTTCTGAAATTGTCCCTTTTTGTCTTTTCTTACAGTGTATTAGAATTTCATGAATTCATATGATTTGTTTAGCTCCACCCTCCTCTCTTAATTTCCGTTTTTTTGCTACCCCAAAAAGAGCTAATAATGTTGTGTGTGTGTGTGTGTACACACATGGGTCCTTTTTCTCTGAGTCAAAGGATATACACAGTTGAGTAGTTTTGGGGGCTTAGTTCCAGGTCGTTTTACAGAATGGCAGGACCCATTCACAGCTCTCCCAGCAGAGCATTAATAGACCCATTTTCCCACAACACCTTAATTTTGCTGATGTGATTTGTGAGGTGAAATCTCAGAATTACTTCAGTTTTCATTTCTCTACTTTTCAGTGATTTGGAGACTTTTTATATGACTAGTAATAGTTTTGCTTTCTTCCTCTGAAAACTGTTCATATCCTTTGACCATTTATTAAGTAGAGAATTGCTTTTATTCTTACATATTGGAATCGCTTTTCCCCCCCATTTAACTAGTTTCCACTCTAGTTTTAAAAGAACTGTTTTTGTTATATAGTCATTATATGTTATGTAATTGTATAGTTAATTGTATATGTATGTTCTGGCATCAAAAGCATCCATTCCTTTTCTCTTCTCTTGCCTCTGTCCTTTGCTCATGCACTGTTCCCCATCCGTTGATCCAAAAATGAATTCCTTTCTTGCTCCTCTAATTTGGTTATGATATTATCATTTATGTCTCTGTCATGTGAGTTTGGAAGTTACTTTGATGTCCTTGGTAAGATGTTGCTCTATGTTTGATTTTTGCTTTCCTGTTTTCTTCTTCCCAAATGGGATGTTCTTACCCCAGGAATGGTGGCTTTAGGTTTGTCAAGCACCAGATTACAGTGCATGTTAGCTTTTATGGACTCTTTATGACCCCATGGGCCCTGTCATCTATGGAGTGGTTGCCAGTGTATTAAGACAAACAGAGGGGAAGTGACTTGCCCAGCGTCACACAAATACTAAGTGTCTGAGGACAGACTTGGGTCTTCCTGGTTCCAGGCCCGGTGTTCTATTCCCTGAGTCAGCTACCTTCCCCTCCTTTCTTTTATATATTGAGTATTTGATCTCTCCTTTGTGACCAGTGCCCAGTTGTTCTGATGACTACTTGTTAGTGTAGTTTGAAATCTGGTACTCAGGCTGTCTCCCTTCTTACTTCCTTTGAGATGCTTCAACTTAATATTGCTCCAATAGAATTTTATAATTCTTATTTTTTTCTAGTTATATAAAGCAATCTTTTGGTAGTTTGATTAGTTTGGTGCCAAATAGGTAAATTAATTTAGGAAGCATTATCATTTGAATTATTTGGGTTTGTTCTACCCATGAGTAATGAATGTTTCTTCAGTGAAATAGATCTTCGTTTTACTTGTGTAAAGAGTGTTTTGCATTTATATATTTCTTGTATATATCTTTGCAGGTAGAATCCAGGTATTTTATATACTTTGTGGCTATTTTAAATGGAATTTCTATCATTTTTTGCTGGGTTTTATTGGTATAAGAAATGCTGATGATTTGTGTGGATTTATTTATACCCTATAACTTTGCTGAAGTTATTGTTTCAATTAATGTTTTGATTGACTCTCCAGGGTTCTCTTAAGTAAGCTATCAGTTATCATCCGCAGAAAGTAGTACTTGCTTCTTGTCAGCCTCTGCTTATTCCTCAAATTCTTTTGGTTGTTTTCCCCATTATAGTTAGCATTTCTAACACTTCATCAAATAATAATGGTGACAATGAACATCCTTGCTTTTCTCCTGATGTAATTGGAAAGGCCTCTAATTTGTCCCCATTACAGATGATGCTGACTCTTGGTTTTATATAGTTAATACTTATTATATAACAAAATCATTCAAGAGTCTTTGAAAAAAGTCTATGTATTCTTAAGTTAATTTTTATTTTTATTGTTTTTTAAACAGTAATGGTATTGTATGTCAAAAGCTTTTCCTGTATCTATTGATTTAATCATATTATTTTTGTTCTTATTGTGGTATATTACATTGATATTTTCCTTATGTTGAACTAACCCTCCATTCCGAGTTGCTGTATACAATCTTTGTTAGGAAGGCCAATTTGGTGGGTAAGAAAGGCTGAAGACTTGTCAACTACATAGAAACTCTTTACCTTTAGATCATGAATATTTTTCCTTAAAAAAAATTCTGGAACATTGGACATGGCAAATACCAAATAACATTCCTCAAACTGAAATGAATTAGATTTTAGTAGCCTAGAATTATTGATAGGAGTTATCTCTAAATTGTTTGTTAGACTGAATTCTGTCGTCTTCCTTTGTATTCCCAAGACTCAGGGCAATGTTCGGGACATAGTAGACACTCAGTAAATGCTTATTGATTGTGTAGCCACCTCATGACTCAGATTAAAAGTAATCAAAAAATAACAAGAAGATCTGGTGTACAATTGAAATAACGCAGTCCTTTACTGTTTGAATTAAGTGATTGACAGTAAAAAATGGAACACAAGTGACAGAAATGACATTAGTGCCAGTTTTAATGATTATATCCAGAAGTATTACTATTGTAGATTGACAAGAACCAAAGAACCCAGAAGGGACATTGGATTCCTTTGTCTTCAGAAGGATGAAGGTGCCTTGTATCGCACTGGGATATAGAGAAACTTGTTTGTAGTAGTTGATGAGGAAAGATGATGGGTGTCAGCAGAGGGTAAAATCAGATTGGAAGCATCTTGACAGCAGTCCTGGGTAAATAGAATGACCTAAGAACACTTAAGGATGAAGTGCAAAGAGGAAAAAAAGAGAAAAATGGAAAAGATCTGCCAAAAAATGAGTAATTAGTAAATTATTAGTGATTAGTGGAAAGTAAACTTATTTGTAAAAAACAATTTTTCCTTTAAGAACACTGGACTCATCCCATTTAAACTCCTGGATGTGACAGGGGAGGCAGGTGTAGTGCCAAATAGAACAAAGACAAGAAAAACTGCCAATTTGACCAAGCACATGTAGAGGTGGCCCATCTGTGCTAGACGGAATCCAGTTGTGAGGGCACTCATTGAAGTATTGATATATACAAGTCTCTGGAGGAGATACAAACCTATCGCAGACCATGTGAATACAAAGAAAAGAGGCCACTAGGCATTCATAACTACCGACCAATGTGTCTATACTGCCATCTCTACAGAATCCTGAGTTGCATCAAAGGCATTGTCGTTGAGGCGATTTGTAGGGAAACAAGCATGTTTTTTTTTCCACAAATGAGTCCTATTCAGCAGTGGGCTACATACTTATATCAAAGTTGACCGAAAGATGTGGAGAATAGAAGATCCCCTGGGTTCTTTGTTTGTTCTTTATGAAAAAGCATTTGATTTGATGGCTCAGAATGCCTCTTACAGCTTGCTTTCAACCAGGTGCCCCCCATCTATGTGACACAATCATTCACTACACCTTGAGTGGTCTAAAAAAATAGCAACACAGACCCGGGAAGAGGCCCAGCATGGAGCTGTCCTTTCAGCACTCTGGCTTGAGCTGGACAGCCCTGTGCTCCTGTGTAGAGGACATTGTCTCTAGAACTGAGATTTTGGAGAGCCTCCTGGAGGAGAAGCTGTGTACTCATAGCTAACATTCATTGTTCTCATTACAGTTTTCAAAATGCTTCATGTACAGTATCCCTTTTGGCTCCCACAACCATCTTGTGAGGTGGGTGCTGTTATGAACCCCATTTGACAGATGGGGAAACTGAGGCAGAGAGAGGTTAAGGGACCTGCTTAGGGTCATACAGTTAGCAGGAATTGGGCCTGTCCTCCCACTCAGGGAAAAAAAAAACAAGGGTTGGAAGAATGTTTTTTGCCCAGCTTTCAACAAGCATTTGGATGGAACATTCCAAAGTTAGTCAGCATGCACATCAAGGGCATGTGGTGGGCAGATTTCTGGGACCACAGCTGAGTAGCAGAAGGACAGTGCAGTGGGCTGTTTTTGAGAAATTTAAAACCTATTTTATTGTTTGCCTAGGCCCATCTTTTCATATTATATTCTAATATAAATATTCTGTGGGTGTTGTTGCTTGCAATGAGATACTGAACATAGTGATCTCTGAGGGATTGCAAATGTGAGTATGGTCAAGTGTCTAACTCATGAAAAGCTTTGGGCAGGAGTAGGAGAAAAGGGGGCTAGTTCTGTGGTGAGGAGATACTGAGGATCTATAGAGTTCTGCTTCATGGGGCTCTTGTGACCAGGAGAAATCAAGGAGTAGTAAGAGATCTAAATGGATGATTAGCTGTTATAGGAAACTGAAAAGGAAATGAGGAGGGCCATCCAGTCAGGTAATCAATAAGCATTTAAGTGTTACCCCAGGCTTCCCCTGCCCTCAAGGAACTCACATTTTTTGTGAGGAGACCACACCTGTATCAGTACTATGTTCAGGTGATGGGGCTGGGCCAGAGAGTGCTTCCTATTGGAGTTCATGGGATTGAGCAGTATAGAAGGGCCATAAATTTGGGGAGAGCAACTACGTGACCTGTTCCAGCCCCGCAAAAGCTATATCTTGTATCAAAAAGCCAGCTCATCAGGATGTTAAAAAGGCAGGTTTAAGGACCCTCTGGTAATAATGGAGATGAGTATGCCTGCTTGATTGGATCAATGCAGTGTGCAGAAGGAGTCTGTGTAAGATCTGGGATGTGATTTATTTGCCATCTCAACAATGGATAAAATCTTCAGTGTCTGATCAATAAATGAAAAATTCAAAACTAGACAAATGGCAGTTTCTGCTTAGTGCTTTGTGATAATAAAACACTATATTATCCTCTTCCTTTTGCTTTGTGAGGTGGGTCATCTTACAGGTGAGGAAACTGAGTCTGTGAGGGATACAGCCCAGAATTCCACTGCCACATGAGGCAGTATGTAAGAAGGGCCCTGGAAGGCTAGGAAACAGGAATGCTTGTTTTGACTAAAGAAAAGAGATTCTTAGAAACTTAAGTTCTTAGAAACTTAAGGATTGAAGAAAAACCCTTGTGTGGCTCTTGAGTAATATGATAATATTAATGCTTCTATTGAATCACACAGTCAGTCAGTAAGCCATTATTAGACCCCTAGTCTATGGCAGACTTTTGTAGGATACCAGGTATAGTTGCATTTTAAAGAAGAAAGAAACAATCCTCCCCAAACAATGAACCCAGTTGTATTTCCAGTTCCATCTTGGTACATGATCCCAAGACATGATTTTCTGGATTGCCTTTTAGTCAGGAGTGGAGGAGAAGGCATAGGATGCTGAAGGCTTTCCTATGGAAAAGTCATCTGTTCAATCAGCCAGTCTAGGGACTACTTGGGGTCTGTGGGAGATTTGTCTTTAGATTTAAAAGATGCATCTTTTTGGGAAAGAGAAATTAGGATTGTAATTTCAAAGTCACTTGATGATGTTAAGATTCAAATTGTGGGGCAGAGGGTCACAATATGGCATCAGGCCTTCTCTGGAATGTTTCTGCTGTGTCATCCTACCCCTTGGGGGTAAGATTTGTAAGAAATAAGTAGAGACCAGAGGAGAGGGAGCTGTTGGAGATGACATAATTCTTGTTTTGTTTGAACTTTGGCATCAGGTGGTCATGGAGAGTAGAGGAGGTTGAGTGTGACAGAAGGCTTTTCACCAGGAGGTATGCCACTGGGGGCCTGAGGATAGGCGCAGTCCTGGACCCTGGTGGAGGGCAGAGGCCTAAATCCACTCAGTTTTGTATTTCTTTCAGCTTCACACACTGAGGTTTGTTGTTCAGTCATTTCAGTTGTGTCTGAATCTTTGGGAGCCCATTTGGGGTTTTCCTGGCAGCTGGAGTGGTTGGTCATTTTCTTCTCTAGCTCCTTTGTTGAGGGAACTGAGGCAAGCAAGGTGAAGTGACTTTCCCAGGGTCACATAGTGAGTACTTGTCTGAGGACAGTTTTAAACTCAGGTCCTCCAGACTCTAGACCTAGCACTCTATCCATTGCATCAGCTAGCTGCCCTTCCTCCATTCACTGTAGAAAGCAAGATGACAGCTTGGGGCATGTGAGACACAGATATGGGAGGCCAGGAGGGCTCGTAAGAACAGCCTTCCCCCGGCATTGGCCAGTTGGCCCTCAGGTGATTCCTCATTGCTAGTGTGACTGACGCCCTGTCTGTAGTATTGGAAATGGCTCAGTGCTCCTGTTACCCCCTGGTATGTCCCCAGTCTCCCTAGGAGGCCTGAAATGGAGAGGGAGGCACATGTCTTGTTGAGATGGTCCATCCATTGATAGAATTGGCTTTGTAAGGCATTTCCCTTCCCTGTCCTGACAGACAGGTCTTGAGCTGACTTCCACTCTGTTACTTTTCCATCCATACTAACACACTGTCCCTGGGGGCCAGGAGGAACATTCCCCTAGGACAGCCCTGTAATCATGGAGGATGTCTTATGTGGCTTGGACTGTGGTCCCCTCAACGTCTCGGTGCCTGCCTTCTACACCGTCTTTGACTAAAATGCCATATAATCAACTGAACCTAAGAATAGGACTCCAGGTTGGTCTGACCAGGGCTCTACCCTAGTCCAGACAGGCAGCCCCTCTGAACATGGCCTGGCACAATGCTGTTGTCCCAGTGATGACTGTATTTTGAGCTTGCGGTCCACTACGATGCTCAGATCTTTGGTGTCTAAAACCTCAATTCCATCTTGTCATTTGGTGGAGCTGGGTTCTTTTGGGGTTAGTAGAAAGCTGTGAGGAGGCTAGATGACCTTTGACTTGGAGCTACAGTCCTTGGTATGTTGGGATTGTCATAGTCAGGTTGTGCAGTATCGAGTCAGTGGGACACATATTTGCTAAGTGCCCTTTTGGATTTGAAGAGAACCCAAAGAAAATCTGGCACCAGCTCCTTCCCTTGTGCTTCTGTCCTCTGCAGTCTGGCCCTGTCATCTCTGCTGTCCCACAGCCTTGGGTGAGGTCTTTTCAGTATGCACATGGCTAGATGGGTCTTTCCTGATGGCCTTGAGGTCTCCTCTACATTCAGGGTCTGGTCAGGGTCTGGTGGCCAGAGCCAATGCCAATGCCAGCAGGTCTGAGGTAAGGAGGGTTACTTAGGATCTGCCTGAACGTGGGTCATTTGGCTGGCCTCACCTGTGAAATAGGGCTGGTGTGCTCTACTCCCTTTTGTAGAGTTATAAACAAAGTGCTTGAAAAACCTTAAAAGGCCATCAAGAGAGAGGGAGTTGTTGTCTCATTATTACTTCAGAGCGTGCTGTCATTTCCTGCCGGGTGGGACACAAACTTGATGATGATTTAGTCTTGGTGTTAATGGGGTTGTATCCATGGTTTCCAATCTAGTACGATCTTCTTGGGCATCCTGCTCTGGGCCCACCTTAACTTTGCACGTTTAAAGCACACACTTGTTTCCTAACATGCCTGCTCACTTTCTGTGATCCTGCTACTCTCGACACGAGGGCTTTTTGTGCAGGGGTTGGGGGACACTCAATGACTTCTGGACTTTCCTGTGACTCTTAGATTTCTGTGAACATGGACTCCTAGACATCCCTACAGCTCATCTCCTTTTGCTGCCTCTCTTTGGGTCATGGCCGGCACTGTCCCCAGTTCTTGGAGCTCCCTTTTGCTTGGTAACAGTATACCTGTCCTTAAAGTACTAAGCCAAAGGCCTCCATGATGCCCTCCATGCAGAAAGTGCACTGATCTGGTGGTCATCAGGATGGAAGTAGCAGCTATACATTTGACTTGTCATCTTGTCACCTTCAGGGTCTTGGCCTGAATGGCTTTTGCTTTCCCACCATCACAACCAGGGGGTCCCTTTATAGGCTGAGTCCTGAGGCCCCCCAGAGCCTCTGTCACCTCCTCCCAAGGCTGATACAAGGGCCATAGTGGCTCAGCTCAGCGGCTTTGCTCCTCTGAGGGACCATCAGTCCTTATACTTTGACCTCCCATCATGCTTGGCATGTCCTCTTGGTTGTAGTCATGGGTAGAGCACCTGAAGCTGCAAGTGGGGGTTCTTGCCTCGACTCTCAAGGCCTAATTGTTGCCTGTTTAATGAAATGCCTCACTTCCTCCCCTAATGCGGAATGACATTGTCGGGAGTCAGAAATAAGCCTGGCCTCATCACAACTATGAAGGTGCTTGAGCGCCTCCGGCTCATTGGAGTCTCACGCTGATCTTCCTGACAAGTGTTATTGTTCCCATTATCCAGATGAGAGTGTGGCTTAGAGAGGTCAGTGACTTGTCTGTGGTCGCATAGCTAGTGAGGACCAGAGGCAAGATTTGAACCCAGATCTTTTTGACTCCCAGCCTAGTCCTTTGTTCATGTAACTAGGCTTCCTCTCAGAGAGGCCCTGGCCCTGACACTGGCATGGATGTGGAGGAGGGGTGCCTTCTACATTTCCCACTTTTTGTGCTGGTCTCCTTCATTTTACTTTGTTTCTTTTCCTAGTGTCAGTTTTCCAAAGCCAGTCAGTTGGCTGCTGTGATGCCTTAGAATCTGCTTCATTAGTCCTTGGCACTGAGGCCTTGTGTCTCACTGAGCACATTTCATGCCAAATGCCAGGTCTTGTTTGACAGATCAGCTCTTGGAAGCTGCTCCTTGATGTGCGTAGTTCTGTGCTTTCAGGTGCCCCCGAGGACCAGTTGTCACTCAGTGGGGAAGAAGGGAGGAGGGTAGGAAGAATGATAATCAGCCTCTGCTCAGAGCCTGCTTGGCTCACGGTTTTCCTTTCTTCTTTCCCACCTTCTTAGCCATATTCCTCACCTCTCTGCCAGGTAGTTTGGTGAGGACAGTAAAGTTGCCCATGTTAAAAGGTCATCTGTCTTTTTTTGAACTCATTCTTATCAACTTCAGGCCCTAGAAATGTGCTTCAGAAATTCTACTCTATGTAGAAAGCTGTTTGCCCACCTGGGAAAGGTCTCTTCCTCCCTGGCTTGATGATTAGGTGATTCAATGCTGTTGTCTTCTTCAGCTCCTTGTAGTTCTTGGTTTGGTGGTAGAGGCTTGTCTTTCCTTCCACCCCAGGGCATTGGTGTTCTTCAGTTAAAAGGAGGTTCAGAGAGGATGAGATGAGAGGGGAAGTTCTGGAGTCAGGATGTGGGCAGACCAGGTGACCAGGGTGAGACTCCAGGAGAACTGAAATCTAAGTGCACCTCCCAGGTCCTTTTGTTGCAAGTGCCTGCTTGGCGTTTGGAGAAATACCGTTTCTGGCTTTTAACCCCAGAGAGCAATTTGTGCTTAATTAGATCCTTCTCCACACTGGCTGTGGAATGAATGTTACTGAATAAGAGATACTGGCCTGGGGCCTTGTGGGGGGCCTGATAGGGGTGGGCAGGGGCAGATGTGACCTGACCTTTGCCAGCTCAATGCTACTTCTCCTTTGCTGAAGTTGGACCGGGGTGGAGGTGAGGGGCTTGTTTTCATCCTCTTTCTCTAAACTGCCTAGATCAGCCACGATTGCTCATAGCAGCTTGCCTGGAGCTGCTCTCTGTGTAGCTTCTGCTAAGGAGAGAGCACTGTCTGGAAACTTGCCTGGGTGGTTGAGGAAGGAAGGCTTACTGGTGGGAAAGGCTAGGGAGGATCTGGAATAGTACAGAAGATCAGGGTTTTCCCATGAGCCCAGAGTCAGTCAGCATCCACCACAGTAGCCCCTGTGCTCAGACCCTCTTCTGTTATCAGAGGACAAGTCCCTGCTTCCTGGTCCCCTTGAGGATGTAGTCCTCAGGTCTGAGTGCCAGTCTTTTGTCTATGTACCTCCAAGCCCTAGCATGGGACCTCCTTAGTCATTGTATGCCCATTTGTCCCAAAGATAATGACTGAGATCCAGTTCATGGTGGTGGAGGAGGAATGTTTGCAGTGGTTTAGCCTGAGGAAGAGAGGACTTGGTAGCATTTGAAAGGTCACATATTGCCCACCATGCCAGAAAGCTCTTGGGGGCAGGTTTTAGGCCAGTGTTGGACAAACCTCCTCGTGGTCTGGGAGCCCTTGGGAGAGACCCACCACTTAAGTATTGAAGCAGGCATTGTATGATTGTTTCCCAAGAACATCGGGGCAGACTTCTGCCCAGGTGCACCCAGGGCCTGTGCAGCCTTCCTTTTTAGGAAGGGAACATGGAGCCTGAGCTTTGGGGGCCTGCCAATATTCCATACAGTTCTTGGCCCAACCTTTTCCCTTTTCTCCTTTTGGTTTTATCATTAAGGAAAACTTGCTTGAGATGGGAGCCATCTAGACTTGCATGGGACCGAGAGCTGAAGGGGGTGGTTTATGGTTTAATCCCTTGGTTCTGTTGGTGCCACTGACTGATCGAGAATAGCATGTTTTTGTGCATTTTTATTTAAAGTAAAAAATATCTGCCTCGTGCTGAATTCTTCCTTCATCTCTTCATCATTTATTAAGCATTTACTGTATGCCAGGCATTCTGCTAAGTGCTGAGGATGCAAATACAGTAGGAAAAAATAACTCCTTCTCTTATTGAAGTTCCATTCTAAGGGGAAGGGAAGAAAACCCATAAAAATGGGCTGAACACCTGGGAGCAGGAAGGGGAGGGACAGGATAGAGTAAGGTCTATCATGAGTGTACTAAGGAGTACGCAACTTTTTGGAATATTGTCAGTTTGGGTCATTTCTCTTGAGGAAGACTATGGCTAAATGGGGGTGTGCCTAAAGAAGTACTCAAAGTGGTGAAGATGGCCCTCAAGTCCATGCCCTGTCAGGCTGTGGATGGTGGATGGAAGCCAGCTTCAGGTATTTGAAGGGCTGTCACAGGGGAGGAGGTTTAGACTCCAGTGGAAACAGCTGAAGGCAACAGGTGGAAGCTGAAAAAGAGTCAAATTTGAACTCCTCCTGGTCCTCCATCCCCCAGCCCTCCCCACATTTGCTAACACCCAAAAGTAGAAAAGGAATGGTAGGATTAGATTTCCCCTTTCCTAGAGGACTCCAGGCAAACTGGACTCTCTCCTCAGTTTCTTATCTCTTGTTCACCAGCTTCGTTCCTGTCCCATAGCCATCTCAGACTCACGCAGTCCATAACAGAACTCATCTCCTCCCCTGTCGTTCCCTCTCATCCCATTACCCAGGTTCACAGCCTTGGCGTTTTCCCTTACATCTGTGTGACTAGACTAGTCTTCTCATTAAGTAGTCTCTAGCCCATCCTTTTCTCCAGCAAAATTTATCAGTACATTGAAATGAACGTGCTAATATAGTCACATCAATGGAACCTCCAACCTTACAAAGGAGAAGGGAGACAGCTTTTCCTATGTCATTTCTTCTTTGGCACTGTGCTTACTCTTTGCAATTTTCATTCTTTGCAATATTCATTTTTTTCCACTTGTTCTGTGGCAGTTCATTCCACATACATTGTAATCACTGCATATATTGTTTTTTTGTCTGTGCTTCCTTCATTTTTTACTTCAGTTCACGAGTGATATTCCATTGTATCCATGTATATTCATGTTTGTTTAGCCATTCCCTCTACATTGAGTTCTCTTGGGTTCTAGTTCTTTGCTCCCACAAAAAGTGCTGCTAGAAATGTTTGGATATACACGAGGCCTTTCCTCTTATTGACTTTCTTGGTTCATATGCCCTGTAGTGGAATCTGAGTCAGAGACCGTGGGCATTTTAGCCACTTTTTGGGAGCATTCCAAATTACTTTCCAAAATGGCGATACCATTCCATAGCTCCAGTAACACCGTACCGCTGTGCCTGTCTCCTCACAGCTGCTCTGCCATTACTGACTAATCCTTTCTTTTGCCGTCATTGCCAGTTTTCAGGACGGGCGGTAGAACCTCACAGTTGTTTGAATTTTTAAGAAATGTTATTATTAGAGATTTGGAGCATTCTTTTGTGTGGTTAATAGTTTATTATTCTTTTGAGAACTGTTGGTTTATATCCTTTGTCTCTTGGGCGGTGGTTTTCGGATTTATATGTTACCTCTTCTCTCTATATCGTGGATCCCAAACCCATATCCTAGGCTTTTGATACAATTTCTTCCCATTCAACTGCTTCTTTTGCCCTGAGTGTATTAATTTTGTTCTTATGTGAAGTTTTCCTCATGTAATCGTGTAATTATTGTGTAATCATGGAATGTTATCTGTTTCTTAAACAGATTAATAGACTTAAAAAATAGATTATCCCTTGTTTGGTGAGAAAATGTGACTCTGCCATGTCTGGGAAGAGAGGTAGGATCTGCTTCTCTTCTTTATAGTCTGATTGTTACGTTAAGATTGTGTCTCCATTTAAGGTCCTGGTCCAAGTCCAGTTCCTTCTAGACTGCTCTCTAGTTTCTGAACAAATGTTATCAAATAGGGAGTTCTTCCTTCAATAATTTGTTTCCCACTTTATCAGACTTTGAGTTTTTGAGTTCTCTTGTTTCTGAATTTTCCTTGTCTCGGCAGTTCCATTGATCCTGCCTCTGTTTTTTTAATCATTACCAAATGACTTCAATAAATAATGCTTTCTTCATATACTTCGAGGTCTAGAAGTGCTATTCTTTCTTCTTTCTTATCTTTTTTCATCATTTCCCTTGATATTCTAGATACTTTGAGGCTTCACATGGTTTTTTAAAACAATACTTTGTCACTCTGAGAATCTGCTCCGGTCCTGTTGTTGCTTTGCTCCGTGGACCTGGCTGTCATGGCACCGCGTGTTCTCCCGGCAGTTGCCCTCGTAGCACTGCCTCTTGGGTATTGCTGTTGTGTAGAAATGGCGTTGACTTTTGTGGGTTCATTTTGTTTCCTGCAACTTTGCAATTGCCTCAGTTTCTCTCAGATTTTCCAAGCAGGCCATCATCTTGTTAGCGATGAGGAAAAGTTTTATTTTCCCGTATTTGCTCATTTTATGCAGCAGGTAGCTCCGTGGTTTGCCAGATTTGGAGGTAGGAAAACCTCGAATCCTGCCTCAGACGCTCAGGGAGCTGCGTGCCTCCAGCTGACGCACTATCTCTCTTAGTTTCCTCATTCCCCCCAAAGGGGATAACAACAGCAGGTTCCCAGTAAAGTTGTGAGGATTAAGTCCAATAATATTTGTCAAGTACAAAGCAAATCTTAAAGCACCGCAGAAGTGCTGATCCAGCATTGTCGTCATCGTCGTTTCTTCTCCATTATCCCAAATAACAGCGGTGAGAATGGGCGTTCTTGTTTTATTCTTGGATTATTGGGAAGACTTCTAGTCTATCCATGTTACATATGATCCTTACGTTTAGTCTTAGATAAATACTTTTTTGAGGTTAAAACATGCATCCATTTAAACCTTTTATTTGCAGGATGTTATATAAATGAGGATTGTATTTTCTCAGGTTTTCTCTGCATTTGTTGAGATGCTTATGAGGTGTAAAACCCCCACAACAGTCAGTGGGGGAGCCCTTTGTTTCATTGCTTTCCTGGACTCTTCTCTTCCCTGTGTCCCACCCCCATGGGTCCAGTTGTTTGTTCTGTTGTATCATTTATCTATTCGGAGCCCTCTCCTTGCATGAATGCAGCTCCACCTCCACTCGGGTCCTTGTCACTTCTCCTTCCCTTCTTCCATCTCCCTCCTCTTCGTGGTCCCTGCTCTACATCTCCTATGTCTCTAATCCGAACCCCCCAGGCTCCTCTGCTCGATCAGCTTCCCTGGCTCCCCCTTCTCTCTCGGCCAGAACAGAATCTCATTGTTTCCTTTGTAAATCCCTTCACAGCTCAGCCCCAGCTCTTCTCTCCAGCCTCACTGGACTGGATTGTCATTGTTCCTCTGGCCACCCTGGCTAAGCAAAGGACAGCCCCTGCCCTCAAGGAACTCCCATCTAATGGGGAAGATGAGCAAATAGCAAGGTACAAACAGGCTAGACAGTACCTGGCGCACAGTAGATGCTACATAAATATCTTCTGTTCAGTATATTTACAAGGTTATTGGTAGATAATGCCTTCATCTATTGGTTCAGTCTGACTTCCTGATTTCAGTCCTAAATCTTTAGTTTTGTTGTCATCAAAAGCCTTAGATTTTAGCTTAGAAAAGTCTGGGTTAAGCCTGACTATGCTAATTACTAACAGTGTGAAGTCACTGCTCCTCAGTTTCCTCTTCTATAAAATGTTCTCTAACATCTCTTCCCACTCTCAGTCTGCTGACAACTCTTTTATTGTGGTGAGTACCAGGGGCACAGTATGAGATGTCCCAGATTGACCTTTCCTAGGCATGGTGATCAGTGTGGGGTCCCAGAGCACACTGCCAAACACCTACTCGAGTAACATAGAATTTTTAGCATGGAGGCTGGTGGCGGTGGCTCCCTGTCTTGATAGGCCAGTTCAAGCCCATGTGCTTGGCTCATTTGTGTGAATGGTCCCCTGAAGGTTCCTGAAGCTTGCTGCCTTTACCATCCACACTGTCTGCTGGAACTCAGACAGCTCCCAGGACCTTTCTGAGCACAGGTCTCAGGTTTTTGGGTAAAGGCAGGTCAGGCAGCAAGTTTGATCCTGAAAACCAATTGTCTCACCTCTTCCCGCCCCCAACCCTGCCAGCTTTGTTGTAGGGCAGCTGTGCTAACTCTGCCTGGTCACTCCTAGGTCTGGATTGTGCAGTGAGGATTCTCAGAGTGTAGCACCTTGCATGAGCTTCTCATTGTCTCTTCCTGGTTCTGTTGCTGCCTGGATGAAAGAACTGCAGTATGGTAATTGATACCAAGTAAAAGGGAACCAGCCTGGAATAAAAGAGGCAGTTTCCTTAGTTGTGTTCTTTAAATGTTCCTTATTCTTGTCCTGTTAGAAAATAGTGCTGATAATAAATACAATTGTGTGCATAACCCACTTTCAGGCAGAATTCCAGTTCACACTCAGATGTGATATTTTACATCCAGTTAGATTACATGAGTCCAGATCATCTCTCAGTTTGGTTCACTGGATGTACTGAATAATTCCATTTGTAAGCAGAATGTAACTGTAAAACAGCTGCTGCTGTAATTTCATAACTGGACCTCGTCAGAGAATGGGACCTTGGGCCATGATAGCAGTGCAACATCAGAATGGACACACACACTGTTCTTTTCACTTCCATCTGGAGAGCCTCTCAAGATGTGTGGCTTTCCCAGTGTGAAGATCCTGTCCATCACAGCGTATCACAGCTTCTCCATGTCCTCTTATCCTGAGGAATTCTTGCTGGTGTCTGTACATAAATCACCCTGGATTGCCTGCCAGGGCTCTGAGTGCTTTCCACAGGTTGTCCACTTATCTCATGCAGCATGAGCTGTCCAGCTGCTTCTCCTGACTTTCACTCCCAGACAGGCCCCCATCCTTTTGCTGTCCTCTCTGTGCTTACTGAAATGGCTGTTGTAGGTCTCTTTGTATGTGCATTTTTTCCCAGTCACATGCTGGGACTGTCTCCCACTCTCAGCAAGTCCTTTGAGTCACTAACAGGCTTCTTCTGCTCTGTGCTGTGCTGGTCTTTGGTTCTTCCAAGCTCCTTGCTGCGCATGCCCCATCCTTCTACTTGCATGTTAGTCTTCTGTTGACTTTCCAGTGTGATATGGCCTGTCACCAAATGCAGACTTACTGTATGTGTTGCAGGAGGCAGCTATATATAGAACTTCTGGCCTGGAGTTCAGAAGACCCCACTTCAAATCCAGCCTCAGCCACTTTCTAACTGTGACCTTGGCAAGTCACTTAACATCTGTTTGCTTCATTTTTCTCACCTGTACCTCACAAGACTGTTTTGAGGACCCAACGGGTTTAGCATGTTGGTTATTATTGTGGTTAGCGGCTGCCCGATTCACTGCCTCCCCTTCTTGCTCTCAGAGAGCCAGCCCTACAATGAGATTTTTTTAAAGGAAAAAGCAGAGAAGGAAATCATCCATGTTGATCAATACATCAAAAAGTCATCTTAACTTCCCAGACCAGGATTTTTCATTAAGACTGGGTTCTTTGCATTTCTGATGGGACTGTCCCTGATTTGTATGGTCCTGAGCCTTCTCATCTGATATCCTTTGGTGTTTTCTCTGAGTATTGAGTTCTGTGTTCTTCCAGGATCACTGGAGAGGCTTGGGCTGCAGTCTGATTAAGGGCTTGGCCTAACTGGTTTTTAAGCCTATTTGACTTGCTGATTCGAGTTTAGGCCACACAGCTCAGGTGTTGTCCCAGGTTGGAGGTCCACTAGACAGTTGTTGGGCTCAGGCCTTGTCAGCCAGCTATAGGTTCCACACTACAAATGATGATACTGCCAGTTTACTCTTGTTCTGGAGCTGGGAGTTAGGCTGGGTTCTTGCTCTAGGGTCAGTGAAATAGCTTGGCCACTGACAGCCCTTTTCTGAGCACAGGGCATGAGTCTGGTGTCCCGGGCCATTGTCACAGTTCTTGGCTTGGTCACTTGCCAGCATCTTGGCCTAGGAAGATGACTCACCTGGATTTCTCCCTCATTTTCTAGATCTCAGCTTAGTCTAACATTCTTCTTAGGTCTTTCTTTTGGGGGAATCTTGTCTAAATTACTTCCTCCTACTCTGCTGTCCTTACTGGTCCTCCCCAGAAAAGGAATTATGAACCAAAGGTAGAAGCCTACTATTTCCAAGCTTTTTAGGATCTTACAATTTCCTGTCCTCAAGGCACTTTTAATGTAATTATGAATTTAAGACTCTTCCCCTCTTTCCCCAGGACAATATGAGCCAGTATAGAATTTCTTTATTTGATTTTATTATTTGTTTAATCTTTTTTTTTTTAATTTTGAGTTCCAAATTCTCTCCCTCCCTTTTGCTCCTCCACTCCCTGAGAAAGCAAGCAGTATGATGTCAGTTAACTGTGTGAGATCATGTAAAGCATTTCTGTTATAGATTTGTTACAAAAGCAAGAAAGAAAGTGAGAAAATCATACTTCAGTTTGCACTCGCAGTTTATCATTTTTCTCTCTGGAGGTGGATTGCATTTTTTCATCATGAGTCCTTTGGAATTGTCTTAAGTCATTGTACTTGATCAGAGTAGTCAGGTCTTTCAGAGTTGAGCGTCATTACAACGTTGCTGCTACTGTCCACACTGACCTCCTGGTCCTTCCAACTTCACTTTGCATCTGGTATAGGAAGAAGGTAAAAGAAAAAGAAAAGAGGAGAGGCATTTGAGGGAAAACGGGAAAGAAGCTGTGAAAGAAGAGAAAATCTGGTAAACAAAATGCCATTGAAGACCATGGCCTTGCCCTCCAATCTTCTTCTGTTGGCACAGAGAAGATGGTGGCCTGGGGTCTCATCTGTGGGCCTATGTCTCCACTGGTGCTGGTCATAACCCCTTCTTCTCTTTGGCCCTGTCCTTCACCAGTCCTCTAGAAAGAACAGGCATAGTGTGCTGGGAACCTTCCCTTGCCTGTTGTAGTTTTCCAGGAGCACCATTTATTGCTTAAGTTCTAGCTCTTCCTCCACAGGCACAACTGCCTTGTGCCCACATTTTTGGTCATACCCGGCTGGGGGTCTGGAAGGTGATGCCAGTGGAGCTCACATTGGGGTGCATTCTTCAAAGGCCACAAGAATTATTCTGTGTTTCCGGTGACACTCTGTCCACTCTTCACATGCAGGGTACCCCCAAGTGATGGATTGTGGGGATCCGTAGAGAAGGAGAAACTTGGCACAATGATGGGTCCAGGTCATGAGACCTGGGTTTCATTCTGGTGCTGTAGAGGACAGCTCTTCTAGGCGAGGTTCTGTGGTGAACCTGAGGGCCAAGGATGAACCACCCCAAGGAGGTTTCCATTATGAGGTGCTTCCATCACTTGGATATGGGGATTGGGTTTTGGCTAGGAGATTTGTATGTGAGCCTCCCATTCTCCCAAACCTTTCTGAAGAAATTGGGGCCTTGTCTTGCCTAGCCTAGCCTCTCCTTTGGGGCCCAGCATAGCCACTGTAAGTCCTCAGCGTTTGGTGTGTTTTCTTCTTTTTTTAAAATTTATTTATTTAACTTTTAAAATTCATTTTCTCAAAATTTTGGGTTCCAAATTTTCTCCCATCTCTCCCCTCCCCCCACCCCAAAACATTGAGCATTCTAATTGCCCCTATCACCAATCTGCCCTCTCTTCTAACATCCCTCCCTTCTCTTGTCCCCATCTTCTCTTTTGTCCTGTAGGGTCAGATAACTTTCTATATCCCATTACCTATATTTCTTATTTCCTAGTAGCAAGAACAATACTCGACAGTTGTTCCT
>CM053770.1:246576645-246667581 GCA_028658325.1 Potorous gilbertii | reverse complement strand
TTTTTAAAGAACTATTTTCTTCAGTGAGCTTTTGGACCTCCTTTTCCATTTGACTAATTTTGGTTTTGAAAGCATTCTTCTCCTCATTGGTTTTTTTGAACCTCTTTTGCCAATTGAGTTAGCCTATTTTTCAAGGTGTTATTTTCTTCAGCATTTTTTTTTAGGTCTCCTTTAGCAAGGTGTTGACCTGCTTTTCATACTTTTCTTGCATCTCTCTCATTTCTCTTCCCAGTTTTTCCTCCACCTCTCTAACTTGATTTTCAAAATCGTTTTCGAGCTCTTGGATGGCCTAAGCCCATTGAATATTTATTTTGGATGTTTGGGATACAAAGGCCTTGACTCCTGTGTCTTTACCTTATGGTAAGCATTGTTCTTCCTCTTCTGAAAGGATGGGAGGAGATATTTGTTCACCAAGAAAGTAACCTTCTGTTGTCTTATTTTTTCCCCCTTTTTTGGGTATTTTCCCAACCAGTTAGTTGACTTTTGGGTCCTTTGTCAAGAGTAGGGTATACTCTGGGAATCTGTGAGATCTTAGTTCCTCCAAGGTGGCATGATCAAACATGCACTGGTCTGGACAGAGAGAGGGATTTTTATGTCCAGAATCTTAGCAATTACCTCTCCATAGCCACCTAGCCTCCAGTTCCCAAGTCAGCACTGGGGGCTGATTTTCAGATATGTTGGATGGGCAGGGCCACCATTCAGTTTGAGACAAAGACCGGCTCAACCAGGGCCTCTACCCAGGGCTGAGGTAAGACTCAGCTCTTCAATGCCCGCAGGGGTTTTTACTCTCCAACATTGAGCCGTCTGTAGGGGCTGCTGTGCCACTTGTGTGACCGCTGCCTGCTGCCGGACCTATGGGAATGCCCTTCTCCCTTCCTGGGCAGCTCATTAAACCCCTTCAGTGACCTTTGGAGCCTGTGGGTTGAGGGATCTGAGGCTCTGCTGCTGCGACTGGAGATACCGCCCCTCCTCCCAGAGCCTCGTGGAACCGTGCTGCACGGCCAAGGCTAGACTGGGCTCCGAGCTCTGTTCCATGTCCCGTTCGGTGCAACCGACATTTCCGTGGGCCTTTCAGGTCACTGTGGGCTGGAAATCTCCTCCACTCTGTTGTTCTCCACTTCTGCTGCTCTAGAATTTGTTGAGAGTCCCTCTCTACAAGTATTTTGTGGGCTGTGTGGGGAGATCCTATGTAAGTGTGTCTTTATAGTCTTCCATATTGGCTCCAAGTCCTGGTGTGTCTTCTTCTACCTCATTGTCATCAATGTGTCAGTTGTTCACCTGGTTCTCTTTACTTCCCTTTACCTGAGTTTAGGTATCTCTCCCCACTTCAGTGTGTTGTTCATGTTAATTGTCTCTTACAGCCCAGTAATACTCTATCACCTTTGTGGGCCACTCTTGGCTGCTCCATCCCGCAGTTGATGGGCACTTCTTTTGTTTTCAGGTCTTTACTGCTCAGGAAGGGTTGTGCAAGATCTTTTGGGGTGTGGGGGGCCTCCCAGACTCCCTTATATGTTTTAAGGCTTTGCCCAACCACCATCTTCTCCATAGTGCCTCCCTTCCCTAAATGACCCTATATAGTGCTTGGCACATAGTAGGTGCTCAGCATAGGCTGGGTGGATTGGTTCTTTCTCTTGTTGGCTTTGGTGGGGGATCCCTGGGCCAGGAGTGTGAGCCTTTCCTAGTACCCATCCCTGGGTCCTCACAGACACCTTGACAATATGCAGTGGAATGTATTCTGGAGCTCTCCTTGGGTCGCACCATCTGGGGTCACTGAGTTGTAATTCAAAACCCTGCAGTCAAGTAGAATGATTACTGACGTTTGTGGGGTCAGAACAGGGCATGCTCTGACCCTGAGCTGGGTCTCTGGTTACCTTTCTGTAAGAGGAAGGCCATGGACTCCTGGATTTCCCAGGTCCCTCCCCTCTCTAGGCCAATGCTTCCTTCAGTCTCCAAATGACTTTTCCTCAGTGGGGGCCTGTATTCATGTAACTTTAACAAGGCGAGTTTATTTTGTTTTCTTCAGGAATGTTCAGGAGAAAACGAAAGGCGATGCAGAGCGTGATTGGGAAACGTCCTGTTATTGGTGCTCAAACATTAGGCTTCAGATTTTTATAACATCCTCAGGGAACTGTTGAGAATTTGATATTTCCAGCCATGGCTGTAAATGGCAAGTTATTGCAGGTGCCATCACCCAATTATTTGGTGCTTATTTTACTTAGACTTAGTAATGTAAAAAAGATTAGATGTCAAGACTTCACATTTTGGTGATTATATTACTAAGGCTTTCTCTTTAATCATTTCTTTTACTTTTTTGTATTAATCGTTAGCTGTCAGCTGTTTGCAAAGGAAACTAACCCTGGATGTCCACAAACTTAAAGGAAAAAGTAATTGCTTCATTTGTAGTGGGAGTGGGGAGTATCTGTTCACGCATGAAATGGAATGAATTCTTTGGCCCATGGCTGCTGCTTATGATGAAACGAACCTTTTCTTACCGTGTGTGGAAATTGTTGTTGTCATCACTGCATATTTAAAGTGTTGGAATGACATGAACTGCAGGAAGAGATCTCAAGAAGAGAAGCCTCTCTTCTTTCCTGAAGGAGGTGAGTGGCATCAGCAGGGCGGGGTAACCCTTGGCTGCCAAAGGAAGATATTCTGAGTCAGACAGGGCATTTATTTTGTGCATTCCTTCTGGTGCATGAGCTTTTTCTTTTTATCCACTTCTGAGTTTTGTTTGAATTTCAGACAAGGAGGTAGTCTAGGCTGGAATATGTATGGGAGCACAAAGGGAAGCCATACATTAAAGGCTTCTGTCCCTCTCTGGTCCTAGGGCAGAATTCTTGTGTCAGGATCCCAGAACAGCAGGGTAGCAAGAACTGAAATCACTCCTGGGTAGTCTGATCATCTAAATCAAGGCTTGGATCTGTGCTAGGGGAAGCAGAGAAAGGTGTGAGCCCATGTCTTCTGAGACTTGATCTGGGCTAATTCCTTTGTGCCACCCTATGTCAGGGCCATTGATTATAGGGGGACCTTGTGAAGGGAGGCACTGATGGGAAGCCACCAGACAAGTAGTCTCCCAGAGCTGCTCTCTCTGCTCCGTAGAACAACTGGCATTTTTTGGGACGTGCAGCTTGGCCATGAACCTTCCTCATTTAGTGAGGTTAACGTTATAACTCCTGGTAGATCTAGCCCTGACAGTAGTGTGGGCCAGGTTGCATCCTTGCCCTGGGATCACTAGTTGGGTGCCCACTCTTGGGCCCTCTTCCTGCAGGACCTTTGTTTATGTCTGTTTCTGTGCCTGTATCTCTGTCCTTCAGGGTTGCCTGGTGAGATGAAACCTACTGCTGCTTGACAGAACATGATGGTGACGTTTGTCCTCTCGGTTTTGTTGCCATTGATTCTCTGGCTTCCTGCAGTATAGTGTTAGGAAGATCTTCCCCGCTCATTTGTGGGTGTGATGCATGGAGCCTGGGTTACTTGGAGCTCAGACTGGGAGGAGCTTCTCCAAAGAGGGGAGAGAGAGCATGAGCAGAAAATGAAGGGAGAGAGAGGGAGAGGAAGAGCCAGAAGCTCGCTAGTTTAGGGGAACTTGTTTTTGTGAGGAGGCCTGACAGAAAGAAAGTTTAAGATGTCAGGGGTCCCTGGATTAGTGGTAGGTAATCCTGTTAAATCTTACCTCCTGGCATTCTAATAATGTCCCAAATAATTACTTTGGTTTTACCTTTGAGAAAGGGAGTATTATGTTCTGCGAATTTACGCTGGAAATATGCATGCGTTTTCATGGCAGCTGCTATGGGTATTGTATTGACGTTAAATCAAGGGGCTGAGGAGCCTTGCCTGTTCAGGCTCATGCTCAGTGTTAGGTTTGTGATGCAAGGTGTTTTGTGCTCATCATGCTCCTACGAGGAGGTCTGGATTGTGGGGGCTGAGAATGCTATTGGCGTTGCCAGCTTGCCTTACTGAAAGACTTTCCCAGAGAAGATGGCCAATGTTTTTTGACATTCACTTGTCTCTCCTGGACTCGTCCCAGCATTACTTGGGCATCCATCCTCCGTTCTGTCTGTGGCGGTGATTTGGTCTCCACAGCTGCTTATTGTAAAGTCATGGCCATGGTTTTTGGGCTGGAGGGCTTGTTTTATCAGCTGGAAAGTGATTTTTATCAGCTCCAGGAGGACACGATGCAGCAGCAGTGCCACAGGATTATCGCTTGGTGGCTGGAAGAGATCTGAGAGATCATCTGATCCAACCTACTGTTTTGCCCCTGGAGAAACTGAGGCTCAGAGAGGTTAAGGGACTGCCTAAGATTCCATCTCAGATGAGATTTGAACCTGAGGCCTCTGGTTTCCACTGCATCCTGCCATGTGATTGTGGCCTCTTGAGATGTGCAAGGCCCTCCTTGGGCTACCCATCCCTCTGTTTAGGGAGCAGTCCTCTTCTCAGCCTCCTGAACCCCTTCTTCAATGTTCTCACCTTCCTTCCATACAGTCTCTGCAGGTTGTCTCCCTCATTACTCCTGGAGGGGAGGCCCTGCCTTTTGCCTTTCTTTGTACAGTCCCAGGCACGTAGTAGGTGTCTAATCAATGCTTATCGGCTGACTAGGTCTTGGGAGCGGGATGAGATCTTGTGTCTTGGTAAGAGGGGCCCCTTGGGTCTTGGTTTGGGGACGTGGCCCTGGGTTTGTACTGAGCAGCCCTTCTGGCTTGAGTCGCTGTTGTGTAGGGGAGAGTTCAGCCCCAGAGCCTCATCCCTGTGTAAGTGAAGCCCCAGCCTTACTTTATGCTTTAGCTTGTTTTATGGTTTAACATTGTACAGTGTGTTAATTATAATGCACTTGTGTCCATGGTAGCATGAACTATACATGTTAATTTCTAGATATAAAATCTTAATGTTAACATCACTGGGGTAGCTTTTCAAAATAAAAAGTCCTCTCCTTCCTCCTTCTTAAAGTAGCATGCAGACCTTTTCTTCTTCTCATAAGAAGCCTGCTTGGTTTTGTTTATTGTTAGCATGTCTGCAGAGAGCTTTCAGGGTGAGAGCGAGTTTGGGCTGTCGGTTCAGATGAGATTCTTGAGTTGTCTAGGCCTTTCCTGACTCATCTCCTTCCTGCCATCCACCTCGGAGGTAAATGGATTAGTCACTCTAACTCCCCAGCCCCTCTTTGTTGTTCTAGGCATGTATCACTGCCTTTAGAATATTTCCCCAAATGACTCACATGCACTTTCATCTCATGAGTGATGCAGAGATGCTTGGCTTCACCTGTTTTGAAGTCTGTGATTCGGGACGAGATTGCATTAGCGATATTATTTCCTAGAATGCCTCTGTAGTTCCATGACTCAGACCCATTTGACACTTAATTCTCAAGCTGATCTCTTGACATTTTATTTAGCTTTTGGACCTTATATAGAGTTAGTCACATATCTGTGTTTTAAACTCTATGGATTAGATTGAGTCTCCCTTGCAGTCAGTCCTTTGTAACTTCCATCTCTTTCGTATCTGCCGTGCCTGCTTGGTACCGGCAACATTAGGATGCTATCCCTCCTGACATGCTTGTGCTCAGAGGTCGAGGAGAGGAGGGGGTTGTGGGAGGAGCTCAGTAAGCAGGCAGGGAAGGTGAGGTGGAGGAATGTTGGACCCCAGCCCCATGCCTCACAAGACCTCCTTCTCTGTATCTTCGTTTCCCTCTCTGGAAAATGACTGGGTTAGACCAGATGATTTCTCAGGCCTATTTCAGCTCTGCTATTTTATGACCTAGTTGGGAATGCCTGGAGTCGATGGAGAATTTGTGATGCATTTGAAATGAGGGGGTGTCAGGGTTATTAGCAGTACCTACCTTTTTAAAAGGCAGAGCCAAGAAACAACGGCATCTCCCAGATATCTGGTTCTCTTTTTATTTCCCTGGATGTAAAGCATTGGAGTGGAAGGAGACATGTGAAGAGGCCTGCCAATGCTCTGTTATCTGACCAGGGCCCTCCTGCATGGCCTCACTGCTGTGGGGGGCTGCCCATTAGGAGCTTTGTGGAAAGCTCAGAATTTCTCTCTCCACTCGAAATCCAAATCGGTGCACTTAGCAGTGATAACTGGATGTGGTGTCAAGTGACTTGTTTTTGCCCAGTCAATGACTAAAAGTGTAAGCATCTGCAAATATTGTAATTTGTGCCCTTTCAGAGTTTAATTATGGGAGCAGCTGTGTTCTGATCATATTATGGGATTTTAGTCACCCCAGGAAAAGTTCTCGAGTAATCCTTTTTTTCTCTCTCTCTCTTTTTCTCACTTCCCCTCCCCCAACCCTTTTATTTTAACAGAGGAATTAAGAAAATTGAGTTGGTCTGGAATTCCCAAGCAAGTCCGTCCAATAACCTGGAAACTTCTTTCGGTAAGTTTCCCTTTGGGGTCAGTGGAAGGCCCTTGGGTCACTTTGAGTTTGTTCCTGTCAGTAACTGTACAGATATTTACAGTATCAAAAGCCTTTTGCCTTCAGTCAAGACGTCAGCTTCTTTTCATTGCTTGATTTCAAGCTTGGTTTGATGAGGCTGTCAGAAAATGGGTGTTATTAAGAATTCATGACATCCATGTGTCTGTCTTTTCAGATTTTATTGTTGTATTATATTCAAAGCAGTTACAGCAAGATTCCAATGTAGAGTAAGAACTCAGCCATGAGATTGGTGATGGTTAATTCATTTCAACTTGACAAACCATTTTTTGAATGTTTATTATCTATCAAGCAGGCCCTGTGCCAGGCTGCAGCCCTGTGCCAGGCTTCAGGGGTGCAGAGATGAAAGAGGACACAGCCTCTTACCTTTAGGACCTTGTCATCTCTTAGGGCCAATCCAGCTTAGTCCCATCAGTGTTCTGTAAGGGTGAGTCTGATGGAGCAGAGGAGGGAGTCAGGCAGAGTGGCCAGGTAGGCCCGGAGGAGGAGAGAAAACCCCATCAGCATGGATGACAGTGAAGGGTTTGCTGAATGAATGGCAGATGAAAAGGACGTTGACCATCCAAGATGGGGAGGGCCCAGGATGGCCAGAACTCGGTCTTCATCTAATGAATAAGTGTAGCCTCCCAGCAGTAGTCACTTTCTGTGCTGGATGGTTGAGGCCCCGTGTTGTCAAAGGCCCTTTTGGTCAGCCTCTTTTTACCATGCTGAGCTTACGGCATCACCCTGTGTTGTGGCTGAATTTTAGGGGTAGGTATAGATAACTTTATTTTTTCTGAAGGAGGAGAGTCCCCAGGGAATACTGAATGTTTACCTCAGGTGGACTCAGCGTTGCACAGTCTCCTTTTCCTGATGAGCCCAAATAAGTGGGAAGATGGGGCCTTCTGATTTCCAGCCCATGTAATTTTTAGCAGTGACAATATATTAAGGGTTCCTTTCAATTATGGCTCAGTCCCTGCAGGTGCCTGCATTTTCATTTGGGGGTTTGGAGCCAGGGCTAGGGGCCAGATGGCACATTAATCAGAGACTCTTTCCCCTTTAAGACTGGCCTCCACATTGCTGTATTTTTGTGGCCTTAGCTGCGGGGCGGTGCCAGTGAGTCATGAGGTTCTTAGATTGAATTTCACCAAGTTTTGATTAAAATACCTTTAGGATACCATCTTGCAATTTGCAATTTATTGAAAATGTGGTGCTTCTGGATAGAGTGGCCTTCATTAATTATGTTACAAAATTAGGTCTTCATCAGCTTTGTGCCCCCCTGCAGTCACTTACCCCTTAGACATCCTGACCCCTGCTGTATGTGCGATTGATTGAAATTGTGGGGGGATGGGGTTGTGACTCAGAAGGAGGAGGATCATGGGCGGGGGATTGAGGGACATTGGTTTTCTTTCTGGTGGAACAAACCAGCCCAAGCAGATGAGGGGAGTGATGGGGCTTTGCCACTCAGGTCGAGCTGGATGCCCCAGTAGGGAAGATTTACTGGCTGATATGGCCTGAAAGAGTGAGAGAGACCGGCCTCCCAGCTCTGCTTCTGACTGGCGTGGTAGCCTCAGCCAAATTCTTTGTTCTCTCGAGCATCAGTTTCCTCATCTGTACATGGACAGTAGCTCCAAGGGTTTTTGAGGGTGCCCCAGTACAAGGCATCCCGTTGGGCCCTCGAGGGGATACCAGATAACTCAAGGCTCAACTGTGGCTCCCACTGAGCTTAACCTCTGCCCAGGGAGATGACAGGCAGGAAGACCTGGGGTAGAAGTTGTGCATGGTGCTGTGTGGGGACCAGAGTGGATACTTCTGGCTGGGGGATCTGGGAAGGCTTCCAGGATGAGGTGGCCCCCATGTTGATGGGCCAGGCTGGCCTTGAGAAGGAAGGGAGCAGAGGGCATTTGCATGGGGGTCCTGCACACCAGCATGGGGAAGGACTTCTGAATGGGAATGTGACTGGAGTTGGATCATCGTCATCATTGTTCTTCCCGCCCCCGTTTCACATCTCTGATGCTGCCACTGCGACCTTGAACCCACCTGTGTGACAATGGCCAGCGAAGGACTGCCACTCACATTGAACGTTGTCACCGGCCTGTCATCACGCGCCCAGGAAATGTCTGTGCTGGGGCCTGGTCCCAGGTCTCCTGCATCTCAACCAGCCCTCTGACATGTGTAGGGGAGAGCAGATAGCCCCCCTCGGCTGGCAGACCCTCCAGGGCTCTTGGAAAGGCCCTCGTCTCTAAAAGAAGGAGGAGGAGAAGGTTGCTTTGATGCATCTCTTATTACTGCCTCCCCTGGCACCCAGGTTCTGGCCACTCCACTATTACAGCCCCTTGAGAGAAACCTGGAAGTGGAGAAGTGGGTGATGCTCCCCAGGTCCCGGGCAGCTTTCTTGTCACACAAAGGCTTGTTTACTAGTCTTTCCAGCTGCTCTGAGACCCCGGGGGGGGGTGATGCAGCAGCCCTGCAGAGGGGCAGATGTGATGTGGTCTGAAGTGTTTGCAGGTGATGGGACAGGGAAGCCGAGAGCCCTTGCCTTTTTCAGGAGGGGAACAAATGCCAGCCAGTTCTGAGCTTGGTAGCTGGCTGTTTTTCAGGTTTCCTTCAAGGGTCTGCTCTGAGGTGGGCAGGATCCAGTCACTTCCTCAGGGGAGACTTCTCTGATTTCACCCTGGCTTGGACTTTTCTGGAACACTTTGGCTGTGTCTCCCTTTTGTCCTTCTCATGTCCTCCATTGTATTGGTCAGTCAGCCAACAAGGAGGTAAATGCTCACTGGGTGCTGAGCCTGGGGAAGTTGAGGAAAGGCAAAAGATGGTCTCTTCTGCCAAGGGTCTCCCTCTCAAAGAAGGTAGATGGTTTGCCAGTCACTGTTACACAATGTGACCAGAGGAAAGGACTCCCCAGGGGAGCAAGGTTCTTGGCAGGAGGAAGCAACCTGACCAGGGGGATCAGAGAGCACGTGGCAGGCTCTGGAGGGGCCTGGCCACCAAGCACTTCCAGGGCAAATAGGTGATTTTTGGTCTGGTCTTGGAGGTAAGAGGGGGCCCCTGGAGTCTCCTGAGGAGGGCAGTGCCACATGCAGCCACAGTGAGGAGGACTTGGAATGTTAGAAACTTGGTGAGGGGGACCCAGGAGGAGGTGTGGCCACAGTTCTGAATGCAGGTAGTGAGGTCCTGTGCCAGGCTGGCAGCCACACTGGAGGTGAGAGAGAAATTGACAAGGCGAATACAGGGTGGGCTCTTCTGGCATCCTCTCCCCATGCCTCCTGCCTCCTCCTCTGCTTTCTGTCTCCTTTGCTGACTCCTGTGTTATCTGATTAAGTGCCTGCTCTGTGCCAGGCCCAAAGGCAGTCCCTGCCCTCCAGAAGCTTAGTCTGATGAGGCAGTTGCCTGCACTGCGCCTAGAGGGACACTCTTACAGTTGATGATGCTGGGGAGGCCTCCCACAGAGGGTAGGCTTTGAGCAAATCTTGAAGGGTTCACGGTTGTTCTTGGCCCTTTGCTGTGCTCTCTATACACAGCTTCAGAGGAAGTGAGTACTTTCTGTAGTGTTCTGAGCTGAGTGATAGACCAGACGAGGCCAGCTGGGGCTATTGACAGTGAGGCTTTCCAAGGTCCACTGGAGGAGGAGGAGGAGTGACTGGCTTAGCAGCTAGTCTGCATGACTTGCTTGGGGTGGGTAGGGTGCTTGTGCAGGGGAACATCCCCGGTGTGGGGTGTCATTGGCTAGATAAGTATAGAAGGGTTTTGTCTGGGAGGGATTGTGGGACTCATAGATACTTAATGTAGAGAACATTGGTTCAGTTTGGTGGGCCTCCTTGTCTTTGGAAGTGGTTGGTGGTGCTGTGTTCTCCAGAAGTCATGGGCCCAAATTCCTATGGATTCCCTCACTTTCCCTCATAGGGAACAGTCAGCACGTGGACCTTGCTGGGAAGGCAGCCGTCTCATCCCTCATCTAGTGGTCTTGTCCTCTCTTCAAGAGACAGATGGGTGGCTGCTTTGTCCCCAGGCCACCAACACTTGGCAAAGTCCGCATACCAAGGACTTCTAGGAGAAGGGGCATTTAAAAATACTTGGCCTGCCTTTCTTCTGGCTAGCCAAAGGTGTGCATGTGTGCATGCACGGTCTGTTTCTGAGGCTTGGCGAAGTGTTCATTTTCTCTTACTCCTTCATGATTCTTCCTTAACCTGTCCGTGTTACTTCGTGTGGTTTATAGGTGCTGTATTTAGTTAAGAAATATTGCTTTAGTTTAAAAAACAGAGATGAGAATTGTATTCATTTTCATGGATGAAGAGTCAGCCTGACCTTGTCTCTGTCCACTGGCCATACCATTCCTGTTATCCACCATTGGAAGTCTTTGTAAATTAGAGAGTCATGTTTTTGGATTTGAGAAGCATTGTGGCCACATGGAATAATCACTCATTCAGTGTTGAATATTTGTGCAAGTGAGTGGGGGAGGGGAGATGCTGAGGGGAGGGATGCCGAGGCCCCTCTGATACTGCTCTCCTTCTCTTTGGGGGCCAGGGGAGGGGGAGACTCCTCTGGGCTTTTCTGCCACCAAGAAAATTTGGGTCTAAGCATATGCTGGTTTTGTTTTACATTTATGATTAGTGTTTTTATAGCATGCTAATACAGCAATTAAGTTTTCTGTAGTTCTGTCATTTAAAATTCATTGCATACTTGAATCTATTTCATTTGCATAATTTTCAGTCTTGCTTAATTATCTGAAGGCCTCAACTTGCATGTGTGTTTTCTTTTAAAAATGGAGGTGTCCGGAGTGAGTGTAAGCAAGTGTATATTTTTTAGGAACGTTGTTTTTTTTTTTTCTTTTTTACCAAAATAAGAAGCGTCAGAGGTCCTGTTTTAGTATCCTGGCTCAGATTCATGCATGAGTCAGTGCCTTGGTCGAGTGGACCAGTTCTGAGCCAGGAATCAGAAGAGCTAGGTTCTAGTTGGGACTGGGTCATGCCCCTTAGAGTGGGGTGTGATGTTCTCCAGGGCTTCTCTGACATGTTTGGGGTTTGTTTTGGAGGAATGTTCTCTTTCAGCCAAGGGGGTGGCCAAGATGACTAGTGATGCTCGTCTATCATGTGAGGGTCATGCTCTAAGATGATGAGAGGCCTGGGAGGCAGCTGCTCCTCTTGGCAGTGACCACTTGACCCTTTCCATATCCATGATAAAGCTGATTAGAAATCGCCAAAGAAATCACCACCCTCTCCATGAATGGATCTGGGAGCAGGCAGACATGGAAAGAGAGGGGTGCTTCTTCCCTGTGACTCCAGGCATTTGAGAAGAGCTCTGGGGAATGGGGACAGGCTGAGTGGACAGTAGGGGCAGCACGGCCTACTGGATGTCAGGCTGGGTTTAATGAGAGAGAGGATCTGGTTTCACATCTCATCTCTGCTCTTTGCTGCCTTGGTGAGCTGGGGTGCCTCCTCCCTTTCTGCCTCCTTATCTGTAAACTGAGGGCTAGTTCAGCCCTCAGCCCATGATCCTATGGGCAAGCAGTTAGTTACTCTTCTGACTTCCAGGTGGTTTTAGGTGGATTTCATTTACCTTGTTTTCATAGACCATCCAGTAATTCACCCTTGTTCACACCAGCTGAAGATAATCTCCAGGTGGACTGGGTAGTGGAACACCTGCCCCGACCCTAACTCCAAATGGGCAGGCAGCAGGGCCTCTTAACCTTAGGCAATTTGTATCATGTTGACGAAGGCCTTTAACAAGCCCTGGCACAAGGAAAGGCCACACCTAAAAAGGGGGCTGAGAATGGTGTTAGGAGGAGAATGTGGCCAGTCTGTTCTTCTCTATACAGACACACAAAGCGAGCTCTATATAGGAGGTGTCTAAGGCTCTGAGATTAAGAATCTCATTTGTAGGGGATGAGATTTTAGTGGGGACTTAAAGGAAACCAGGGAGGCCAGTGATGGGAGGAGAGGAGTGAGCATTCCAGGCCTGGGGGACAGCCAAGGAAAATGTTCAGTGTCTGGAAAGAGAAACCACCAGGAGACCTGGGCTCATTGGATCCATGAGTAAGGTGTGAGGACTAGACAGATAGGAAGAGGCTGGTCACACAGAGCACTTTGTATTTGCTTTTGGAGGCATAGGGAGCCCCTGGGGTTTACTGAGTGAGGGGTGAAGTTGGCCATGGTTTTTATGTCTATAAATCTTTTGTGTCTATAAATCTTTATTAAGGGCCTCTGGTGTGCCTAGCACTGTGCTAAGCTCTGGGGTTGCAAAGGAAGGAAGAAGACAGGAGCTCACAGTCTGATATGAGAGACCACACATAAAAGGAAGCTGGAGGGAGGGGGTCCATACTCAGCAGGGCAGAAGCTGGGGCTGCCAGGAGGGGGAGTGTCTGAGCTAATTCATCTCACCCATGGTAAGTTTGTGGGGCCAGGAAGTCTCAGACAACAGAGGAGGGAGGAGCCAATGCCATCAGCTGCCCAGTGGGACTCCAGGTGGTTTGTTCTTTGAGGTAGGGTAAGCACTACCACTACCATCTCTCTTTTCTATTCTCAATCTGTATCACCCTGTTAAAGGCCTTTAACAGGTGTGGGTGGGCCCAGGACTTTGGAGAAAAGCCAGGTGAAGAATGCAGACTCGGGTACCAGGCACAGAGTTAATTCTGTTCCCTTGCTGCCAACAGGAATAAGTCTCTTCATTTTGCATGACCCCTTGAAACCCACAGGGAGCTTTTCCTGGAGCATCTTGAAATCCTTTGTTTTAGCCCCTTCGATCACTTGTGGTTCTGAGGTATTATGGGGCCTGAGTGTCATTGCAAGAAGCAGAAGTAAGAAGAGAGGGCTTTCCTGGCATGGGGACCAACCCATGTGAAGACCTGGAGATAGGAGATGAGAGGTTTTGGGTGAGGAGTGGCAAAAGTATGACTGGAGGTTGGCCAGGCAGTGTGGAGCCAGACTGTGGAGGACTTGGAGCATTACGTGGATCTAGAAGGAGGACAGAACCTTTGGGATTTACTGAGCTGGACAATGGCACAGAGAGAGCTGTGCTTTGGGAAGATTGACCTCTGATTTGCTCCCATCTTTACTTTCCATATCTTATATGAATATTGGTTTTTTTCATGTTTTTCTTTCTTCAGGGACTTTTTAGATCTGGGTGCCTGGATTTGAGCACAGTGTGCCTGGACACACAGTAGGCACTTCAGAAATGCTTTCTGGCTGACTCCCTGAAGTGTTACTGTCCTCATTTTACAGATGAGGATGTTGAGGGTTTGAAGTGAAAGTCACTTGCCCCTGTAGTGCAGCTGCCAAATTTGGAAGCAGAGGCCAGCCTGGCCTCTTGTTCCCAAGCTCAGTTTCTTTCTACTGCACCCTCCCTCATCCATCTCCTGCCCTTTAGTATTGGTGCTCTGTAAGCCATGTCCTGCACTGCCTTCTCCTGGAGTCAGAGACTCCTGGACTGGTCTCTCCCCAAGTGAGCCAGCACTGTCTGTCTCTGGTTTGTCTCCTCTGGTCTCAGAAGCTCTCATCTAACCATCTAGTTTAAGTGTCTCCCTTGAGTTGCTTTCCCCTATCCTTCATTACTTGGTGGTCCTGGCAGAGCCTCCAAGTCAGTGTGGAAGTCTGACATGGAAGGCTTCATTTCTTTCCTTCCTCCAGGTCCCTTGCAGACTGCCCTAGAGCCTTGTGTCACAATTCTTGGGTCCTGCTGGGTACTTCACATCCCCAGGCAGGTGCTGAGTCCTGTTGGTTGTGCCTTCTTGGGCCATCTTGCCCCTCTTCTCTTCCTGCCAGGCTCCGCTCCGCTCTGGCCCATTCGCCTCCTCTCCCAATTTATAGGCTGCTGGAGTGGAGGCATTGTCCTTGCTACCCTATTATGGCCTCTTCTCTAAGCAGAGGTTTCTGCCCTGGGAAGTGTTTTAGAAAGTGTTTGTATTGGCAAAAATGCCAGAAGATAAATATGGCTGCTGTAGGGACTGTGGAAAGGAGGGCCCTTATGCCCCTGTAGTTGGACTCTGAGCCACCAGCCCAGCTGTCCTGGAAAGGAACCTGTAATGATGCTGCAAAGTCGCTCTGTTGGGTGGAGCATTTGACAGTCTGGGTAGGTCCAAGAAAGAGAGAGCTGCATATACAAAGTGGTTGTTGCAGCCCTTTTTTGAAATAGTAAATGATATGTAAGACATGGCTTGTCAGTCACTTGTGCTATATGGCTATGAATATGAAATACTCAGTAAGCACCTACTGTAGGCCCGGCACTGGGGCTGTGGAAACCAGTGTGGGGAGGTCCTGGTTCTGGGGGAGCTGCCATTCTGCTGAGAAGAGACCATCCATGGAGGGGAGGAGGTGGGGTGGGCAGCTGTTTGGGCAGTCAGAGAGCGCATGGAGCCAGTCAGACGGCCCTAAGTGTGTGCCTTCCAGACCCAGTGGTCATGCTGATGTGGTTATGATTCCTAGAGCAGTAGGCAGAAATGAGAGCTGTGTGTGGGTCTGGGGTAGACAGTTGGCCTTGGTCCAGGAGCATAGCAGACCCTCCTGCATTCATTCAGCTGTCAGGACCCATTGGACCCAGGGTGGCAGGGCTAGAAGCCGAGTGGATTCATTCCTCTAGGGTTTGGGGTGGGTTGGGGGTGATGATGCTCTAGAGGGTGCCTGGCATGAAGCACAGTAAGAAGACAGTCCTGCTGAGACACTAGATGGGATGAAATGGAATGTGAAGGTTCAGCAGCAGGCAACAAGGATGAAGACGTTAGAGGAAGAGGGACTGACCTGGAAGAAGCTGGGGTGTAGAAGAGTTTCTGCAGTGATCTCCGGGGAGGACTTGGCCCTACTCAGTGGCCAGTGCCAGGCTGGACATGGGAGCGCAGATGGGGAGGGTGCCTTATGTGTGTTGGAAGAGCATCAGTAAGATGTTTGAATTGAGTGGAATTCCATACAGCAGGGAAGCCACCTTCGTGATCCTCTGCAAAGCTCACCAAGGCGACGCTTCCTTTGGCTGGGCAGAGACAACCTGGGGTCTCCAGTGGGGCTTGTGTTGGGGTTGCCAGCCTCAGCCTGTGGGCTTCTGTCTCTCATTTCTTTTCCCGAATCCATCTTACTGTCCTCTGTGTGCTGGGGGCGCTGGTGCTTTTAAAATGTGAACTTTTAAACAGACTAGTAACTGAAGGTAACTGACCCCGTTTTCTTCTTTCATAAGGGTTACCTCCCTGCAAATGTGGATCGGAGAGAAGGCACTCTGCGGAGAAAGCAAAAAGAATATTTTGCTTTTATTGATCAATATTATGATTCTCGGAATGATGAAGCTCACCAGGACACCTACAGACAGGTGAGACCTTTTGGAGCTGCCTCTTCCCTGTGGCCTGGGGCCTTTTTCACCTTCTTGGAGCTTTTGGTCAAACATCTTTGCCATTGCCTCAGTGAGCATTTTCTCCATTTGCATTTCTGCCTTCTTTTGCTCTGCTCTTGTTGTTTCCTCGTTAAACAGTTCCCTCATGATCAGATAATGGTTTCTGCTGAAGAACCAGACCACCTTCTGTTCCCCAAACATACCTTTTATTTTCCCTCCTTTGCACTTTTGCTCATGCTGGTTCCCATTCCTGATGAGTCTTTCTTCCTCATCTTAGCCTGTTGAATTCCTTCCTGTCCTTTAAAATTTAATTCAGATGCCGCCCCCTACCTTATATGTGTGGGGCCTTCCCTCTTGCCCCCCTCACCACAGATTTGGTCTGTAGAGGGAGGACTGTTTTTTAGGTTCCCTGTTCCAGGAACAGGTACCTGGGCAGCTTTGGAGTCTGTTTGTTGGCTTGAAAAGTCTGTTGTTCTCCCTTGAAGCTGTTTTGCTCAGGATGGGGCTTCTCTTCCTGCTGGAGCCTCAGGCTTCAGTGTCTTTTAGTCTCTGTCCATGACCTATCTAAAGGCTTTGCCCGTCCAGGGCATGTAAGGTCCTCTTTTGTCTCTATGTCTTCTCTGATTTGGGCTCTGCCTTTCATATAGTAGGCCCTCAAAAATTCTTGTTGATTTGAATCAAATTGAATTAGCCTGGTGGTTTCTCTCCACTGTGTTCAGGACTCAGAAACATAAGCAACATGGCCCCTTTGTAAAAAATAAGGTGGTTTTGTTGTTGTATCATCATAACATCTTCCCAGAAAGGGAGGTGTGGGGTGCAACCTTTGGCTTGTTTGACTTTGCCTTTCTCTTGCACTTCTATGATCTAGTTCATTTTTTTGTGGTTGTGAATACCTTGTAATTCTTTTGAGAACGGCTTACCGTTTGCCATTTATTTATTGGGGAATGACTCTTAGTCTTAGAGATATTTATTTTTCTTGGATCTCTTGGCTATCAAACCCTTGTCAGAGAGGTTTGATACAAAAATTTTTTCTTATTTGACCACTTCTTATCCAGGTGCGTTAATTTTGTCTGTATGGAAGATTTTCAGTTTCATGCTGTGGACACAATATTATGTTACTTAAGTTCCTTTTTTTTTTTTTTTAAGAGGACCCTGTTCTTGCTGGATCTTTCCCCGTTCCTTTTCTTTCTCTGTTTACTTCATACCCTCCTTCTCTGATTTGTAACTCTTGTACTTATCTGTGTCTATAAAGAGTTTCAAGAGACATAGTTTCTGGGTAATTTAATCATTTTATTAATAATGTCAGCATGTTTATTAATAAAAAGATGGTCATTTGGCCATCTTTGTCTTAGGCCAAAGACCATCATGGTAACAGGCTCACAGCTTATGTGGTCATTGGAAGAGGGGTATTTCTAAAGATGGCATTCAACTCTGATAGGTTAACAATTAATGAGAGAATGAAAATTACAGTGAGTGGCTGAACCTGAATTTTGATTGTCATTTTGATTCTAATTTTCCTCCAGACTTGGGCAAGCTGTTCAAAGACTACCCAGAACACAACGGCTTCTTCAGAAGCCTTCACCCACATGGGTGGGGTCTGAACAGGAAGTGCAATCTCATTATCAGTAATGTTCAAAAGACTGAATTTTTAAAGTCAGGACTTTAGAAAAAGGGACATCTCCACAATTCATTGGTTGTTAATAATCATTTCTCTCATAGGGGCTTTCTGCCACTACCTTATAGGACTTGCCCATGGGCTCCACTTTTCCATTGGGTCTCATTTTTGGAACAGTGTCAAATTTTTACTATTATTGGTAATGATGATAGCATCCTCACAACAGCTCTGGGAATCATCCCCATTTTATGGATGAGGAAACTGAAGCAGACAGGGTTAAGTGACTTGCCCAAGGCCCGATAATTAAGCATTGTCTGAGGTCAGAGTTGGACTGAGATCTTCCTGATTCCAGGCCTGGTGCTCGCATGCCCGTAGTCAGGTCCTCTCCCCACCTCTGTCTGTATTATCCTGGAACTATTCCTGTGTTCATGTTCTCCCACTCCAACAGGTGTCTAGGTGATCGCTCCTTTTCCTCCTCCATGCACATGGAAAGAAGTCTGTAACCGTTGGTCTCTCTGTTGTCTCTTCTTGCCTGCTGTTTATGCACACCTCCATTTTTGTGGCTTGGGGTGCTGGAGTGGATAATCTCTTCAGTTGTGAAAAAATGTTTCAAACTCTTCTTTATTACTGAGCATCTGTCTTTTGTTCGTGTGGTTAAGCTCAGATTAGCAGAACAGGTCACCCTGGCTTCATCCTGTGCTCTTTGGAGCACAACAGTTCGTTCTCTCTTGTTTTTTCTAGTGTATGTGGAGTAGTCTTGCGGTATTCAGGTGTCCTGTCCTTGTCTTTCTCCTGACACCTTGCAGAACTTATATCTAAATGGAATTGTTAAATTGAACCACCATGTGTCTTGGAGTTTGTAGCTTTGGGTTTTTCTCTGGCGGTAATCTGTCAATTCTTTACATTAGAATTTCATTTTCTGTGTTAAGAAGTTTTGAGTAGTTTTATGATTTCCTTCATAATGGTATTGATCCTGTCACATTCTTCTGAGAGATTTCAGATTCTTAAATTATCTCTGTGCATTGTCTTCAAGATCTGTATCTTCTAATGTTTGTTTTTTCCCTTTTTTAGGTTTTCCTATACTTCTGTGTATTTGCATTCCTCATCAGTTGTTCTCTTTTCTTTCTTTGGTGAGGCTTGCCATTGCAGGGTCCAGTTTTTCTATTCCATTCATTATTTTTGCTGTGCAAGCCATAAATTCTGTTCTCATCATTTTCATGTTGTGGTTTCATGCTCTCCTCACATTTCACAGGCTCTCCTGTCCTGTCAAATGTTGGCTCGCTTTCCTTTGCTTTATGGTATTCATAGATACCTGAACTTGTTTCTAGGTTTGGAGGCCGTATTTCCTTCTGTAGATCTCTTTTTTTCTAGTGATATATCTGTTTATGTGCAGGGGACATAAAGAAGGGTCCTATAGGCTGTAATTGCTCTGAGGGGCTACAGTCTACTTTTCCATAGTTCTCAGGTGGAGCTGATCCAAGATCTTCCCAGGCCTTGGAGGGCTTCTGAACTGGGGCGTTCTGAGATGACAAGGTTATCTCTCCCACCTTAGACTTGATCCTGGGCCCCCTCAGCTCTTGGTGATCTGGGCTCTGGGAGTGACCCTTCTCAGGGTCAAGAATCATTCAGAAGACTAATTGAATTCTTTTTTGGGATCCAGGCACGGACCTAGGAAAGGTAGTTTGCATTGTTCAGCCCTGAAAGAGTTGTTTTTCCGGGTATAGATGAGCACTGTGTATTTTTACTCTACCAGAGATTTGGGGAGAAATGTAGACTCCATATGATTTTGTTACTTTGTTTAATGTAAAATGGATTCAGTTATGGTTTCTTGAGTAGTCATTTGACAGATGGTGTGCATAATGAGAAGAATATTTAAATTTGATTTACACTTCTCAGCTCACTCTACATTGGCGTTAGACTAGCATTTCTTGGGTTCACTGTGATTGTCATTCACTGTCTACTTTGTGGAAGTGAAAAATTGGCTGTGCTCCTGTTAGACAAAAACTCCTGTTTTCAGTTGGCATGCTTTGTTCCTCCCTTATTGCCAGAAACCTATTTTAGAAATTATGTCCAGACTTCTTGTTTTGTGCGCTTCAGGACAGTCAAGGTGCTTAATAAATATTTTGATCGATTCTCTTCCTGTTGATTGCTTTGGGCCTGTTTGTGTCTAGATCCAGGGATGAAGACATTCTGGTGATCCGTGACTATTCTGACTGGACTGCCAAGCCGGCACACCCTTTGTGGTTCCCCAAGACCACTCACTTTAAAGGCTGAGAGACTTCCCCAGAAATGGCCTCCCAGTTTGTGTGGGGGAAGTGTTAATGACGTGTCATTTTATTAGAAAACACATCCAGAGTTTGAGTGAGTTTTCAGCCTTTTCCTTAGGTCTCTTTTATTGAAGTAAGGATTTACAGTCAGGGAGTGATATCCCTTTGAAAAATGTAATAATCTAATAGATTATTCTGATGGATCTCATACAGGAAAATTAAGTACAGGAAACATAAAACTTTATAAAGTATATTTCACTTCCATGTTATGGATAATTAGTGAAAATATTTCCAGATTGTTAACTTACATTTTGCTTTTAGGATAAAAGTGTTTTTTTTCTCCCCATCTGCCCTCTTCAACTCATAGCATTACCCACTTTGGCCAGTTTCGCAGACAGAAGAAAGCTGAGGCTCATCAGGTCAGAGGGTCAGCTTGGCCTTCTTTTGCCTGGCCTAGGAACTGTTTGACCCCATCCTTTTTCTCCTTTGTCTCCAGCATCTTTTGTAGCTGTCACTTCTTTCCCATCCCCATGGCCAGGCATCCCAGATACAGTTTTTATCACCTTTTGCTTTCTTGTACCTATTCTTTTTCTCCTCTAATCTGTCTTCCAAAATGCCCATGTTTACTTTTTTTTAAAATAGTTTCAAACTTGTGATTTTAGTAATATGGGGAGTTTCCAGTATGGAAATTCCCTCCATTAATGCATGCCAGTCTCTTGCCTGGCCCTTATAGTCCTAAGAGTTGTTGGGGACATGGAGAGGTTAAGGGACTTCCTCATGGTCACAGAGGAGGCATGTTTCAGAAGTAACTCTTGCACCCAGGCCTTCCTGAGCCTAAGGCTGAGCAAGCTTGCTTTCACTGCTACCTTTTCTCATGTGTCTTCTTTCCACATTAGTGCTTATTACTTCTTTGATCATATATCACTTTTACGCCAAATCTTACACCTGTCAGATACAGTCCAGCCTCTTTCCTGAGTTTTCTGAGATTCTGTCTGATCTGGACCAGCTTCTCTTTTATGGGATTATAGAGCATAGATCTGCAGAAGGGACCTTGAAGATCACTTTACTAAGCCAGTGAGATACCTGCTTTCCAACAACATTGGAGGAGGTTAGTCACATTCATTTCTGTGTCATACTGAACAGCAGTTGAAAACAGTTGGACCATTTTGTATCTGTCCGCCTCACTACGGATCTAGCAACACTTGACTGTTCTTAACCTTCAGCTAATTGCCTGGTGTAACATAAAACCTGAGAATTGTTTTAATCATCATTTCTCTTGTGGTAAATTTGGAATATATTTCCTTGTGATCATTTGTAGTTTGTAATTCTTATTTGGAAAGATCTTTGATATTCTTTGACCTGTTGGCAAATGCCTCTTGGTGTTATGTATCAGTCAATTCTCCTTATTTGTTTGATATCAAACTGTTAATGCTGCTTTAGGATACAAATATTTTTTCCTGCTCTATGATTTTTTTTTCCTAATTATACCTTCATTAGTCATTAAAAGGTTTTTAATGGTCTGTAGTCAAAATTATCTGTTTTTTCATTTGTGATTTTTTTCTGTTCCACATGAAAGGTACCTGGTCTCACCTTCTGTTATTTTTTTTCTACAATGTAATCTTTTGTAATTAGATTGTATACCCATTTTGAGTTTTTGAGGTATGTGATATAAGCTGTTGGTCTAATTCTAATTTTTGCTCTGAAGGTGTCCCATTTCCCCATCAGTTATTGTCAGAAAGGGAACAGTCCAGTATCTTAAGAGTTATATCTGAATGGGCGTTAGGGCCTCTCTACCAAAAGTCAGTTTGTATCAGATCAGATGGATTTGAGCTAGTGATGTGGCAACACTGAAATATAAATTTTATTTTTTACTACCCTGAGCTAAACTCTTGTTCAGGAGAGACACTTAGACCTAGGACTTCTCACAAAAGAGAAAATAAAGCAAGTTATCTGAAGGATGAATGAATAAGCCTTTATTTGAGGCCCTGTTGTTTTCTCCTGGTGCTGTTTGTCCTTCATTCTCAAAGGTGACCATGATATCAGGGAGGTGATGGCATGACATGCCACTGGATTTAAGCAAAAGAAGGCTGTGTAAAGTCCCCAGCCTCACTTTCTCCTCCTGTGCCATCTGGGTCCAGTAACCAGACATAGATCAGGATGACTAAAGGTGGCCTGATGCAGGGACAGACCTTGGCTTTTTCAAGCTAAGGTCTTTAATAGGTCTGACTTTGAGGCAGTGCCCATACAGTGATTAAGGTTTAATAAAAAGGCAGCAAAGAATTGCCTCCTTTAAAAAAAAATACATTTGGGGAGGGAAAACCCTCAATTTCTCGCCCAAACTGAAAGAATTGTTACTTATGTTCATTTTGGGCCAATCAGGACCCAAACAGTGACCAAGTAGGGATTGGTCTGGGGCCAGAGGGATTTGCGGTCAAGGCTGGTCTTTAAGAGAAAAAACAAAATAAAAAAAAGTTTGAGATTAAAATTTATATTCCCTTTGGTTATATTTGTCCTTCATTTTCTAAGAGGATCATGACATCAGGGAAATGATGACATGACTTTGCACATGATTTTGATTTGAGTGAGGGAGGGTTATGCAAGGTCACTAGCCACACTTTTTTTTTTTTTTTTTTTTTTACTGTTGGACAGAGCATTGGCAAATAAGCATTAAAGACCTGTTAAAACCTTAGCCTGAAAAGGCCTACATCTCCTACTGAATCTGAGCCATCTGCAGTTGTCCTGATCTATTTGTTTGTCCCCAGCATTCCTCATCAGCCTTGAAAGCTTCCTTTTAGGCTTGGCTTACCCTTTAAGTTATTGCCATGATTTTCCGATGCAGTGTGAGTGTGTGTGTGTGTGTGTGTGTGTGTGTGTGTGTGTCCGTCCCCGTGTATCCTCCTGAAATCTGAGTTGGTTCATGAGTTTTCTTGGAGTTGCACTAGTTTTTCAAGACAACCTTTAAGTTTTTCTTCCTCATTGACCTCATCCATTCTCCCTTGTGTCATCAGAATCTTGTTTTCTACAGCTTCTTGTCTCTCTTGGGTGGACTTAGCTTATAGGATTTCAGGTCATTAGCTGTAGCTTATCCTTTTTTGTGTCTTCTGAAATATGTTCTCCCCAAATCTGGAGTGCATGTTAGTTCAGACCTGGCTCTGTCACAAGAGCTAAACTTAATCTAGCTCTCATTTTCATCCTGGCAGTGACCAGTCCTGCCCAGAATTGTCATTTGTTTCTCCATACCTTGGAAAAGGAAATTGTGATGAAAACAAGTCAGGGCTCTGTGCTTCCCTTCTTTTTGGCAGACTGGTGAGATCAAGCAGCTGTCCAGAGGCCTGACATCCCCCTTCTTTCAGCACTCTGTGGTCCCCCTCTGTGATCCCCCCTGTGATCCTCAGGTCATAATATCAGTCTTGCTACCTCTTGTTCTCCTTCTGTCCAGGTGGTCTGTAGTCTATTGCAGAATCACTCATTCCCCGTCAATTCTGTGGCATCAAATACAGCCTGTCCCCCAGTGTTTTCTCTTTTGGAACCTGAATTTCTTGCTTGAGTCTCACTGGGGTCTGTTTCCATTATGTAAAACAGTGTTCCACCTCCCCTTTGGTCAGTTCTGTTCATTTGGAGTCAGTTACACTTGTCCGGTGCCATACTCCAAGCACAAGTTCTATCACTCCATGTCTCAGTATTGCTTTCATGGTCTGACTTGCCAGTTTGTACTTTTTATTCACCAGTTTTTGTGCATTTTTCTGTAGTATTGTAGACCACATGCCTTCTCTGTAGATATGACTTTCTGCTTATGGTGGCCTCCCTAAAGGTTTTTTCCCCCCTCATCACAACATAGTACCAAGCCCCATACACTTGGTACTTTTCACCTGAGCTGGTCTGGTGAGGCAGTAAGTCTAGTTATCAGCAGGTGCCATTAATTAATTGTCTGTAATTACCCAACCTTGGAAAAGATCTCTAATCAGTTAATGGATGGTCCTATCAGTGGACCAGTTGATAAATTTATTAAGTGGCAGGCACTGTGCTGGGGTACTGGGGCTACAAAGACAAAAGCCAAACTCTGTCCTTAAGTATCTTACAGTTTCTTTGGGGAAACAAGAGGAAGCGTTCTTGAAAGGCCTCACGAAAGAGGCCAGAGTTCATATCATCATTGAGTTAGAGTTAGGAGGCCATCTAGTCTAGCTCTGGCTGAGCTTGGCTGAATCCAGTCTGCCCAAGTTCCCAATGAAAAACCATCCCACCTTATATAACCTAGCTGTTTGACTTGACCTTTCAAGGTTGGAGAGAAATTGAGGAAGCCAGAAGAGGGCACTTGGGGCCTGAGGAAGAGTGGGGAGCAAAGGCCTGGATGTAGGAGGCCTGGCTGGCCTCAAGATCCCGCTGAGGCCACTGGCCTGAGGCTGTCAGAGCCCCTCCTTGTCAACAGAGTACCAGCCCACGTCATAGACGAGGCCCTGTCACATCATTTTTCTTCTTAATGTGCCACACGGCAAATTAAATCACTCACTTCCAGGATAGAGCAGAGTGATGAACAGAGTCAGTTCTCTTCTGTTTTAGTGCCCGATGGGGTTTTTATTACTATCTTTTCAGAGGCACTTTTGGAAATTTCCAATCACCCTGAAGAGTTCAGGAGCCTCATAAAACCTCCTCAGCACTGTCTCTATGAAACAGTTGGTCAAAAATATTAGACTTTTCTTGAGTAGATTTCCATGACACATGTAGCCCATTAATCTTTCTAAAAGTTGAGAGTAAAAATAACTTCTCAGATTCAAAGTGCAAGAGGGCATTTGGAGGCAGGCAGCATGTAATGAATCCTGTTATTTGGACATGCTTAATTGGGTGTTAACTGTGGGGATGGCAGTGGGCTGGGTTTTAAGGCCTTTTAAGTCAGTTATCTTTTCCTCATAATGACAGCCTTTCGTGGTTAACTGCCTGAGTATGCGGCTGTCTTGGTGCCAGAGGGGTGAAATGTGTGTGTGCCATTGGCTGGGGCGGGGGCAGACTATGCACAGCCTTGTCTGGGCGTCGAGCCGACGGCTGTTGTCTGGTGCCTGTTTTTATTGGTGTAAGTCACACTACTAAAAAGAATGACCCAACAACTCTGTCAGTTTTACCTTGTCTATTTTCATATTCTCTAAGTTATGGTTCTGGGCAACATTGAGATATTTCAAGAGAGAAACAGTCCCCTTTGGAAACACATTTCATTGATCCTCTTTGTTTTCTCTCTCCCATCTCTCCTCTGGTGATGTCCCAATAGCTTCCAGGTATATAGTCTGCCATTATGTTAAATTCCATTGTCTGAGACAGTGTGGGTCTTCTCAATCAGTGCCTCCAACTGCATGATTTCACATAATCAATCAATCAAAAAAAATGATTAAGTGCTTTTTGTATACCAGATTGGCCTTAGGGCTGGAGATACAATTTACAAAAAAAACAAAACAAGAGTCAGTACCTCCTTGTGCCCCCCCCCAAACAGCCATTCTGACCTTCCTTTGACTCCTCCCCTTTAAAATCTTGTTGATTGTCCTTTGTTTTCCTCCAAGTAGAGGTGTAGTCGAAGATGCTGGAGATGAAACCCATGAGCCTCAATGTCAGGGAGGGGACTGATTTTAGCATTTAATTTTAGGGCTGCTGACATTCACAAGGAGCCGAGGCTGGGAAGGAAAGCCAAGGACAGTCAACATGACTTTTCAAACAATATTAGGGGAAAGATGAGACATGAGCAAACCCCCCATGGCTCCCCCGTCCTCACTCTCAGCTCAGAATGTTGCCTCCTGTTTTACAGAAAACCTTGCGGCCATGTGTCGTGAGCTCCTTCTTCTCTCTTCTTTCTCATCTCCTGTTGCTCAAGTGCCCTCTATCCCTCTCACCCTCACCCCATCTCATTTGATGAGGTGACCTGACTCCAGACCAAGGCTGACTCCTCTACCTGCTCAAGCATCCCCTTCCATCCCATCTTCTCCATCAGACACCCTCTTCAGCATCCCTACTCTTTCACTTACCTCTTCCTTTCTATTGGCTCCTTCCCTATTCCCTACAAACATTCCCCATTCTCTTAAGAACTCACTTGAACCTTTTATCCCTGCTATCTCTGCTCTTAATTTTCCTCTGCTCTTTGTAACTAAACTCCTAGAAAAGGCATTTACAGTTAGTGCCTCCATTTTATCTTCTCCCACTCTCTTCCTAACCCCTTATCATTCCTCAAAACTGCTCTCTCCAAAGTGACCAGTGCCCTCCTAATGGTCACGTCCAGGGGCCTTTTCCCCCTCCTCCTTCTACTTGACTCCTCTGCAGCCTTGGGATGATGGATTATTCTCTCCTCCTTGTTCACCTCTTCTGTCCAGATTTTCAGACACCTCTGTCTTGGTTCTCCTCCTTCTCTGCCTCCAGATCACGCCCTCTAACCATGGATGTCCCTCTGTCTTCTCTTCTCCTTCTGTACAGCTTCACTTGCGGATCTTATCAGCTCCCATCTCTGTCTTGATGATTCTCAGATCTTCCTGTCCTATGCCAGGGCCTCCAGTCTCTCATCAGATGTCCAGTAGACATTTTAAACTCAACATGTTCAAAACAGAACTTGGACCTGTTTGGCTTTCAGCCTCAGCTCTCCTGCCTTTTCAGTCTTCCTCTCCCCACTCCCACTTCAGTTGAGTGACCCTGGCCTTCTGGCTATCCCACAGACAGGAGCCTCTGTTGTTTTGGCTCCAGATGCTCTCTGGCTGTATGTCCTCATGCCTCTGCCTCCCTGCTTGCCTTTTCTTTAGTCTCACCTAAAATCCTGCCTTCTACAGGAAGCCTTTTTCAGGTCCTCCTCATTGTGGAGCTGTCCCTCGTGACTCTTTCTGACTTCTCTGCAGCTCATTTGTACATATGTTTTCTCAATTGTCTACCCCCCCATCATTAAACACTCCTTGAAGGCAGGGGCAGTTTTTGACCCTTTCTATCCCCAGGGCTTAGCAAGGTGCGTGCACATGAAAGGCACTTAATCAGTGTTGATGGAATGATTCCTTGGCCTGTCAGAATCTGTCTTCACCACTACTGCTGCTGCATCTTTGTCTTCCCCGCTTCAGAATTGAGGTGACGTGTGAGTGCCGCCTCCTGTTTGTTTCATAGAGCTCCGTCTTGGAGCCCTTTAGGGCTGCCTCTCTCCGTGTTTATCTGTAGCATCTGACCTTTCTGTTTTGACTACTAAAATTGCATTTTACGAATTCCCTTCCATCCCCTGCAATCCTAAATTTGAATCAGAGTGAAATGTCTGCCTACTATGTGGAAGCCTGCATTTGGAGTGGGAACAAGTCAATGTAGGGAATTTTTCAAGTCCTTGTCAGGTAACTCTCTGTCCCTGAGAGCGTGTTATGTTTGGCTTTGAAGCATCTCCTAAAGAGAATGACCCCATTTTCTGGTTTTGCAGGCATGGTATTGTGGGAAGCACAGGAATCATCTCTCAGCTGTGACCCTCCCACCTTGGCCTTTGGCTACCCTTTGGCCTCACTGGTCGTTATTCTGTGTTTTGGCCTCTGAGGTCCAGCCAGACTGTCCTTTCCTTCTCCTTCCCATCCCTTCAGCTTCTTGTATTCTCCCTCCCAGACTATGGTGAACCTACATTTGAATTTCTTCCCTTTATATTTATGCTCTCTCTGTGTACTGAGAGATGTACTTTTGTCTCCCCAGTTAAAATGTAAACTCTTTGTAAGCAGGTAATATTTCATTCTTTGTTTTAGTGTTCCAAGGGCCTAGGACAGTGCCTGGAACTTACTGAATGTTTTTTGATTGGTTGATTGATTGTGCCGCTGCATCCAGACTTTACCCACCCATCTCCTGGATGTGCTTGTATAGTCTGTCTTTACATTTCACCCCTAGCCCAGGCAGTTTGGGATCCATCCAGTCTGCATGCAGACTTCTAAGAAAGACTTAAATGTGATGGAGGTCACCAACATTGTTTCTTCTATTGAGATGGCCTTCAATCTGGTCCTCAGCATGTACATGCCTCATTCTTTCTCCGTCCCCTCACCTCTTCTCCTTCACTACTTTAATCTGGCCTGTTATACCCTAAAGACCCATGGGCCTTAGTATCCATTCTACTGCTGCACTGTTAGGGCCTGGGCTTTTCCATTGGTCTTGTAGCTGACATTTTTAAAAGCTTGTCTCCTCCAGTCAAAGTCTGAATTCCTTGAAGACAGGACCTAGCTCATTTTTTCTCTTTCTATCCTCAGCATTAAACACTTGGCTGGGCACATGGGGAGCACTGGAGAATGTGTTTTCATTCATTCATTTACGAGTTGAACCTCATTTGATCCTTATTAACTAGCTTGTAAAAGTCAGCATTATTATCTGCACAATTTTATAGATGAGGAAAGTGAGACCCTGAGAGATTCAATGACTTATTGAAAGTCTGACAGTCATTGTGTAGTAGAGGGAGGTCTTCCCTTAAGTATAGACCAAGGAACTGAGTTTCTCATACTCTGATTTGTGCCTTGGGACAAACCCTGACATCTTGAAATCAGTGGCATCAGGATCCTAAGAAGATAGGAGTTCACTTCTATGTTTTGCCCTTTCCTGGGTCTTAGTTTCTGGAATATAAAGAACATGGTGTGTGTGTCCTCTTCTACCTGTGAGAATTTCACTTTGCTGCTTCTCCCCCACCTTGTCTGTAGATGTTCACGAGATTTACAAACACTTTTTATGAAGAATTTACTGGAGTTTGTTAAGGATGTTGAAAAGGGGAGAAAAATGCTTCCTCCTATGGCATGAAAAATTTTCACTACAAAAAACTTGCGTGCCATTGTTACACAAGAATTACTGCAGCTCATGTTGGAGGCTGGAAATCAATGTTTACTAATTGCTATGGATTATATTACTAAAAGGCCCAAGGCCTGCTCTCCTAATTGGGAAACAACTATTACTTTTTCCCTGTGTCATCCAGAAAACAGTGTCTGAAGGTTGCCCAAACAGGAAACAGACTTGATGATGAACCATACTTGGCAGTGTTTGCCAAGCTGAGGTAGACTATTAGGGACTGTGCTGGCCTGGAGGTATGAAAGACATGGCCCTGGCCTCCTGGGAATGTGCTGTTTTGTTGAAGAAGAAAGCTAACAATTCAGTTTCGTCTGTATTGATGAAATACCTATTGTGGGCATCCCACTGTGCTTGTAAGTCTTGGTGGTGTGTTGGAAAATTCTCTGGATTGGAACTCAGCAGAGTGAGCTTTCCTGCCCTGCTTTGCTACTTATCTGTGTGACCCCAAGGAAATGATGTTATCTTTCTGGTATTTAATTTCCTTTCTCTAAAATGAGCTGGTTCAGCTGACTGACTGCTAAGTCTTCTTGCAGCAGCATACCCTAGCAGCCAGCTAAGTGCAGAGTTCAGAGGAAACATTGCCCTTGCCCGTAGGCTGGTGACTCTTGGGGAGTCAGCACACCGATGCAAACACAGTGCTATTGTTCAGTCGTGTCCAGCAGTCTGTGTTGGGGTTTTTTTGGGCAAAGATACTAGAGTAGTTTGCCACCTCCTGCAGCTTGTTTTACACGTGAGGAAACTGAGGCAGACAGGGTGAAGTAACGGACCAATACATGTCTGAGGCTGGATTTGAGCTCAGAAAGATGAGTCTCCCTGATGCCCAGCTGGGCACTCTTGTTTACTGCGCCACCTAGCTGCCCTGATGAAAAAGGCCATGACAGGAATACCAAGGTCTCAGTTTCTGTCCTGCTGTAGGCTTTGTAAAACGCTGGTGTTGGAACGTCTCTGCTAGATAGCCATCTATAATCCTAGCCCTAGTTTACAGATAAGAAGAATAAGGCTCGCAGCTAGGTAGTGTCAGAATCTGGTCCTGACTCCACACCCTAGGTTCTTTGTAGGATATCACCTGGCCCCAGGTGTAGATGCAGTAGAGACCATACAACTGCATGGTTAGATAAAGATTCAGAGGAAAATGAATTGAAAATGAATCGTAGGATTGTGTTGTGGGCCCTTAGGGCCTAGACTTAGGGTCTTTAGACATAAATCACATAAAAAGTTCGACAAAAGAGGCATTGTGGAGAAAGGCTCTGGAGTTCTGGGTAAGTCACTCAGCCTCTGTTGTATAGGAGTTTTGAAACAAGGGCTGATCTGTGTGGGGGCAACTGGAGCTTAGGAGCCAGGGTGAGCTCATGGGGCAATACCCTTCGAGCTTTTCAGTTGTTATCTGGTGGTGGCTTCACCAGCTGGTGTTCAGGGGTCTTCCCAGGTGCTTGAGCAGGAGGGCCCTTTTCCTGATCAAGGGCCTTTGGGGAAAGTTGTGATTTCCTGTGACAGAGCCTTCTTGATTCTCCCTTGCTGTGTGCAAGATTGCTCAGGGGTTGCATTCTCCCACTTAAAAATTTAGTCTGGTGGACATTGAAGGAATAGTTATGTACCGTGGTGAAAGGGCACTTGATTGGAATGGAGTTGTTGCTCCATTCCTTTCCCAGTTTGACCTGGTTGGGACTGGGGGTTGAGGTGACCGTGCAGGAGCATTTCTCGATGGGAATCGCAATCAGATGCCACCTTCGAGAGGCTCAGGGACGTGCTACTTGAACTAACTGTGCTTTCTTACCCCACCAGATTCACATCGACATCCCTCGAATGAGTCCAGAGACACTGATACTCCAGCCCAAAGTAACAGAGGTAAGAGCTCTTTGGCAAGAGTTGGTGATGGCTGTGGGAGATCTTGCTACTTTGATGAATGAAGCAGCAACAGCTAATATTTCTATGGTGTCCATTGTGAGCCGGAGTCTGGGCTGAGCACTTCACACATATCTCATGGACTTCATACAACAATTCTCCCAGGTAGATTCTGTTAATATCCCCATTTTACAGGTGAGGAAGCAGAGGCTGATAGAGGTTCACAGGACAGGAAGTGTCTGTCTGAAGTCACATTTGAGCCCAGGCCTTCCTGACTCCAGGTCCAGTGCTCTGTGCATCCTGGCGCCCCCTAGTGCCTCTCGTAAATGAGGGACATTTATTACAGTTGGGATGATTCCTTGTTAGAAGTCTCTCAGATTCTACAGCACTGGACTTTTAAAAAGCAATGTGGCCCTTTGGACATCATGCCGTAATTCACAATGGTTGTTAATCTTCTAATGGAGATGTGGGAAAGGGCCTAAGTGCACAAAGCCAACCCTCAAGGGGCTTGTGGCTTATTGAGAGCTGCAGGACACCTTCCTATCTGGATAAAAGCAAAATAGGATGGGATAAATGCGTAAGAGGAGGAGAAAGTGCTTGGAGATCCCCAGGGTTGGGCCAAGTTAGAACAGGGTAGCTTGACTGAGGTTTTATGGCAGGCGTGGCATGTTAGTGGACCATGATCAATGGGTGATGTGATTGACGATGGATGATGGCCTCAGGGCTTGGGGAAGGTACTGAGGTGAGAGACTATGGGGTGGCATTGAGGTATTCTGGTTAGTCCATTTTGGGAGAGTTAAGGCTCAGGGAGGCTGGCAGCCCCACTGTGGGTGTTCTTGCAGGGCAGTTTGAGAAATTAGAACATTTTTCTGTTCTCATAGTAGTGGAGAGCCATTGAAGGTATTTTAGGAGGAGAGGGACACCCCTACAGCACAGCAATTGCAGATGCTAATCTGCTGGTGTTTGTGTGGTGAATTAGAGTAACTGATTACAGTTGACAAAATAGCAACAGCTCTATAAATCTTTGAATGCAGAAGTACTTGATGCCATTGCTCCTTTGTGCTGAGGCTGCTGGGGCTGCTGGGGATGCAAATAACAAAGTGAGATGGTCCCTGCTGTCCTGGATTTTGGAGAACAATTTAGAACTATGCCCAAAAGCTATAAAACTGTGTTACTTTTTGACCCATCAATACAAGGTCCAAAGAATTGAAAGAAAAGGGAAAAGGACCTTTGTGTACAAAAATATTTATAGCAGCTTTTTTTTTTGTGGTGGCAAAGAATTGGAAATTGAGGGGATGCCCATCAGTTAGGAAGTGACTGGACAAGTTATGGTATATGAATGGATTTCTGGAAAACCTGGAAAGACTTACATGAATGAAAAGTGAAAAGAGTGAAAAGAGCAGGACCAGAAGAACATTGTACACAGTTACGGTAACATTGTAACAGTGTTCAAGTATGGAAGACGTAGCTACTCTAATCAAGACAATGATAGGACTATGCCAAAGGACTTGTGTTGAAAAATGTTCTCCATCTCTAGAAGGAGAGCTGATGAACTCTGTAGATTCAAGCAGACTTTTTTGGGGGGCTTTATTTTCTTGCCTTTTCTTTTGGACAGCATGATTAATAATGGGTGTCATATTGCTCGCCTTCTCAATGGGTGGGGAGAGGTGGGACAGAAAGAGAGGCTTTGGAACTCAAAAAAAGAGTGGAAAAATAAAGCAAACAGATGATTGAAGAGGAGGTGGAGGTGGGGAGGAGCATGCACAGAGAGAGGATAGAGGCCAGGGTGTTGGATGGATGTGTCTGTGTTTATTAGTACATGAAGTGTGGGAATGCCTGATGAACATGTGCAGAGGGAGCATGCAGCTTTGCATCACAGGTTTGCACATGTTTTTTTTCCTGGAGCAGACCACATCTGCTTCCATTTCATCTTAGGTGTTTCAGCCTAACTTCATCTTGCCGGGATCTTTCTGGATCCTGATTTGATGTCCAAGGTGTTGTCTCTCACTCCCAGACGCGTGTCATGTGCAAACTGAATAAGCACACCATCATTGCCTTTACCCAAGCAAGTGACAAATGTGGTGTCTGCCAGCAGGGAACCAAGCTTTGGTCCCTGGAACCCTCCATTGTGGGCCTCCTTGGAAGCCAACATTGATGGTGTCTACAGCTTTTGGTGTGGCCACTCAGCTAGTTTGTCACCTCATTCTGGTGTTGTCTCAACCACCTCTTCACATTTTACCCAAAAGATGAACATGTGGCATTTTGTCCAGTGCTCACATTAACAGCCTTCCTTCATCTGCTGGTCAGGTGTTTCTTTCAGAAAAGAAAATGGTGTTGGGAGCCTATGGTGACTTGTTGAAGATTCTCAGTGAGTTCATTGCAAATACCGGGAAGGAGGGTCTTTGCTGTTCCTTATCGTTATTGTGATTTGCTGTGGTTTATGGCTCCGTCTATGAATATGCCCTTTGTAAAAAGTCCAGAAAAGAAAATGATCATATCTAAGTGGAAGAACCTTCTTTCTGTGATGTTGGGCAGAGTATGACTTTCATGCTGAGGGTGCTGGGCTCTGTGTCTCCTGTTGGCTGCATGGAGAGCTGGGGCCTAGGCCCCTTCCTTCTCCTGAAGCAGTAGCTCAGGAGCTCATGTGCATGATATTGGGGAACCTGGTAACCAGGAAACTCCAGAGAAGCCAGGGAGGCAGGGACTTGGGTGCCTTTTCCTCTTACAGTAGTGGAAAGGCAGGAGCTCTCCACTTTCTGCAACTGTGAGCCCAGCTGAGCTTCGATGGCCCCCCTAGCTGGCAGGGCTTTGTTATATTTAGCCCAACTCTCTGGTCTGACCATCCGTCCCTTATGAATCTCCACTCAAGTCTTACTCTTCCAGCAACTTCAGTGGCATCCTTCCTGAACACTTCCCTTCTTAGGGTCAGATGGTGGGATGCTTGCAAGGTCTGCTTCCTCTTCGTCTGGATTATCTCCTGTCTCTTGAATAATCCATCATTCATTTCTAACTAATTCCTCTTGAGGCTGTGTATCTTCTGTAGGCTGCAGATTTACTATAGAAATAATGTCATCAGCACCAATTGGCATCTAGGGGAGATGTGTGATTCATGCAAGCTGGCAAAGGGTGATGAGTGAATTATGTGAGTGAAAACCTTTTTATGAGGAAAATGAACTAATGAGAGAGAAAATGCTTCTTTCCCTAGAGTTACTGAGATGCCAGCCCTGTGAATGGAACCCTTTAGGTCATTGTTCTTGGATGTGCCTTGGAATTTGGCTCATAGGAAAGGATTTCATGAACCAAAGTCTGGAATTTGTGATGAGGTTTTGTTTCTAATGGAGAATCCACATGTCCCATCCCTTAGTGTGGAAGACCCCGTGCTGTTTGTTGGTGGCCCTGTTTTTATTGTTGTCCTTTCTGTAGGAGGTCATGGACTCAGAGCGAAAAGACTCTGTGTGTCTATCATATTAGGAATGCACTGAAGGGAGAAATGGGTGAGAAAAATGAGGGACCCACATTTTCCTCCTTTTGACTCCTCTTAGTCTTTGTGTACCTTGGCGAATGAGTACGTTGAACTCTTGGGACACCTGTGTGCTGTGAGCCTGGGCCTGGGTAGATCCTCACTTGGATCTGTGGGGCCAGACTCCTCTGCCCCCATCTCAGAGGAAAGGCTGCCATTGGGGGAGCTCGATGGCCCCCCATTGCTGGAGAGGAAGACACTATAAGGATGGCTCTTGTGGGAGGGCCTCTCCCTGCCCCTCCCGGCATCGTCATCTTCACCCCAGTGTAAACTCTGTTTTCCCTTATGGTTCCCCTCAGCTTCGGTGCTGGGATCCAGCTTCATGCTCCTGACTGGTGTCTTCCATGCCTGCCGTATTTCCTTAACTCCCCAGTCTCTTCCTGTTAGATCTTGCCTCTCTGAAGAAGGATCATGCCAACTCTTAGACCTTTGGAGCTGACAGAGCACCTTCCTGACCTGGAGCCAGCATCACTGGCATCTGTTTACATATGAAGTGGGCAGGGCCCTGAGGAAAAGGGATCTGCAGTTGGTCAGTGACAATGTCTTCTTCCTGGCCACTTTGGCTTTTGGACTGGCTGTTGGAAGGCATTTCCATAGACAGATGTTCCCAGACCTGATCTGATCATCATTCTCAAATGAATCATGTTTATATTTAGTGAATACCAGCCTTAGGGATCTTTGGTGCTGCCCTGGCTAGGACATGAACTTGCATTTTATTGTACTAAAGCTTTGATGTTTGGGGTCATTTGAAATTGTTTCATGGACAGAGATGTAGTTAATTCAACAAAACAGATTAGACAGAAGTTGCAGAGGCCCCATAAAACCTGGTCTTGTCAGGTTTCTTGGAAGCCACCTTCTTTACCTTTTCTTACATCAGCGCAAGATTCCAGCATATGTTATTCAGTCATTGCCTATTTGATGGGTATCCCCTTGGTTTCTAGTTCTTTGTCACCTCAAAAGAGCTACTAGAAATAGATTTGTGTACATGGATGAACCCTTTCTGTCTTCTGATCTCTTTGGGGAGTAGCCTGGCACTGCTTTAGTTTCTTCTTCCTTTCTCATTTTGGGGAGAGTGGTGGGCAAGAAGGAGGGCTACTTCTAAAAAATGATTGTCTCAATTGTAGTGAATCATTCTGGACATGATTCTTTTTTTTGTAATCAAGATTTAGAATCTAAAATGAATGAAACCTATTTGTGCTTTGCTGGCCTATCTAGGCACCTCCTGTTCAGTGATTTGAGGACAGAATGAGGATTAGAAATTAACATAATTTTAATGAGGTGAATGAATTGTTGATACATTTGATTCCCCAACAAATGAAATGGTTGAAGTGTAAATTACAAACCGAACAGGAAATCGTTGCTTGTTACATGAGAGTATGGCATGGTTAATTAGGATGGAGCCATGGAATAGACCCTGAGTGTTTTCTCCCTATTGTAAGGGAGTTTCCAGGCCTGGTGGTCGCTTTCCAGTCTGTATTCCACAGTTCTGGCCGTTAGGATGTTTGGATCACCTTCATCAGGTGCTTTGACATGGCCCTGGGGGGGATTCTTTGGTAGGTGAAGCCCAGATTGAGCTGTAAATCATTTCCCCTAAACCGCACACATCTTCTGGCTCTTGAGCAGTGTAGATGTTGTGGATCCTCACAGTAGAACAATCATTTTTGTTGTCTAGAATGAGATAATGTCGGTAAAGCACTCTGTAACCCTCAAAGTGCCATTACATGTACTATCATTGTCTTGTGCTTTTTGTGAGAGAAAGTATTATTAATACAGGAGAGAACTTTGCTGTTTTCAAATGTCTGAAATCAGACTTTACCTTTTTTGACTAATTGTGAAACTGACTATATTCCTTGTCTTGATCTACTTCCTTTCTGAGCCTGCCAAAATCACCAGTCTTCTCGTGCCCTCCAGGAGTCTTTTGGCCAGTGTTCCCTGTGCAGGCTAGGTCAGACCTCAGAGAAGGTGGAGCACTCTGGCCAGTTCTGGGTTAGCAGCTGTTGGACTGGACAGGATGTGACCTAGAGCCTTTTGAGCAGGGCAGGCAGGCTGTTGGTTGTTGAGATGGAGAGAGAGCTGGGACTTGTTTTCTTATTTAGATATGGAAAGTGCAATTACTTCCTTTTTCCTCTCCTTTCCTTTCCTTTTTTTTTTTATTGATTGTTTTCAGTTTTCTACAATCATTTCCATAGGTCTTAGATTTTCTTCCTCTTCCTCCCTGAGGCAGTATGCATTCTTATATGGGTTCTATACATACAGTCTTTAAGCACATTTTCACATTAGTCATGTTGCATAGAGGAATTAGAAGAATGGGGAAAACTGTGTGAAAAAAAATAAAAACATAACACAATGGAAAATATTCTGCTTCATTCTGCATTCCAATTCCATAGTTCTTTTTCTGAATATGGATGGCATTTTGTCTCCAGTCTTTTGGGAATGTTCCAGGTTCTTGCATTGTTGTGAAGGGCTAAGTCTACCAGAAAATTTTCTCACACTATGGTTGTTACTATGTACAATATTCTCCTGGTTCTGCTCATTTCACTCAGCATCAGTTCATATAAGTCTTTCCAGGTCTCTCTGAAGTCTTTCTGTTCATCTTCTCTTAGTTCCATTTTTCACAGCCTTCCAGAGAGCTGGTTGTTTTTTCCTTTCTTCCTTCACTGACAGAGTCCATTTCTTCCACTTAGGTAGAGCATCTTTTTGATTTGTAAGCTGGTGGTAAGCTTTGTGGTGATGCCCCATTTGGGTATAGTGGAATGAGTACTTGTCTGCAGGCAACTGTCCTTTTTAGGCCTTGGGCCTTAGTTTTTTCCTTAGTAAAAGAGTAGGTTGAGCTAGATGGTTTCTGAGGCCCCTGCCTGCCTTAGAACCAGGATCCATGGCTGGCCATATCAGACTGGTCGTTAGGACCATGCCCAAGTAAACTTCCTTACTGAAGCTCACCTGGCTTTACCAGAAATGCTCTGGAGAGGATTACCTTCCTCACTTTGGGCATCATGAGATGTGTTTTCACCAAATTTCCAGAGATTATTGAGTACTCACCGGCTACCCCACAAGGAATGCAAAGTGTGTATTGTTGTTAATGAATTGACTTTTGCCAGCTCAGGCAAGAAAATCATGAGTGTCACCAGAACTTTAATAGCTAATGATACCCAGGAAGGGTTCATTGTTAAAACACTTTCAGAGTGCTCTGTGTGTTCATTAAACACAGCCTAATATTTTGAGCATTCTTCCTTTATTCTCATTTGGCAGATAACATCACCATTTAAACAGACAGCACATTCATTTAAATGTGAGTTAATGTATTATGATTGAGATCTTTCCCCTCTCATTCTATTATTGAGGAAAGTGATTTCGCTTCCACTTTCTAATTGCTAAACTTCCTTGCGGATGTATTGTCTTAGGGATTTTCCCTGTCCCTTGTGACATGTGTGTACTGCCAGTGGGTGAAGAACTCAAAATGAGGGTCAGAGCTTACATTGTCACTCACTACGAGGTCCTGCTGTTCTTTACACACTTTAGCTGGGTCCTGGGAGGGAGGGAGAACCGATCTGAGAGGGCAGCCCTATTCTTCAGATGAAGGAAATGAGGTCCACAGTCCTACTTTAGGAGTGGAAACATCTAGGGAGGGAGACCCAAATGCTCCCCACTGTACCTGCTGAGGCTGCCTCTGCACTTCCTAAAATCCCAGGACATGGTCACTACCTGGTAATACCAACTGTGACTTCCATGTGAATACTTCCTTAGAAGCTTTCATACCAGTTGTTCAGCAGGCATCTATTAAATACCTTACTGTGTCCCAGGTATTGTGAAGCAATGGGGAAAGGTAGAAGAGGGTGAGCAGCCCCCCTCGCCACCTAGGGCTTGAGTTTTACTGGGAGATGTAGCCCAAACACTATTGTACCATGAGATATGGAGAGAGGTGACAGGAGGAGGGCACAGTTCTGGGAAAGGAGCTGACTGCTAAGGGAAGGCCTCCTACAGAAGGGTGGCAGTAGAGGGATTGAAGATGTTTGCCTAAGGAGCAGGGAGAAGATTTATCCACGTGTGCCACAGCATGTGTGGAGGGGAGTGGGCTGTGCAGAGCTCCCTGTCAGGGAAGGTTGTAGGGGGCTGGTGGAGCACAGGGAGTGGGGAAGTGATAGCTGAGTGGCGAGAAGCAGCAGGTGGGGACAGTCAGGAAGGTGTCAGAACCTCCAGGCAGGAGAGATCATGGCAATTGATGGCAGGTATCACGGCTGACCCTGGGATTATAAACCTGGAGGCCCGAGAGACAGAGATTTTGGCTGGTAAGATGAAACTTGGGGGATAAATCAGTTTTATCCTAGACATGTGGAGTTCCATGTGTAGTTCAGTGTTGATTAGGGTTACAGTTGGTGATGTGGGGCCAACCCTAGGGGTGGAGAGGTGAGCTAGAGTAATGCATGTAGAGAAGCTGAGATCTCCATGTGAGCGCTGGGCAGCAAGAGGGGCAGGTAGGTGGTGCAGTGGAGAGAGCACCAGTGCAGGAGTCAGGAGGGCCTGAGTTCAAATCTCCCCTCAGACACTTGACACTTACTAGCTGTGTGACCTTGAGTAAGTCACTTAACCCCTATTGCCTCCTCCTGGGTCATCTCCAGTCATCCTGATGAATATCTGTTTACTGAATTCAGATGGTTCTGGAGGAGAAGTGAGGCTGGGGACCTGCACAGCCCTCCCTCCCTCAAAACAAAGTCAAGTGCAAATCATGTCATTATTTCTCTGATGGCATGGTCTTCTTCAGCAACAAAGGACAAACATACACACACACATACACACTCTAATGTGGGCAGGGAGAGGAGAGTGGACCACCACTGTGCATGATCAGCAGGAGTGGCCCAGTGTGAAGAAGGAAAGCCAAGATAGGACATGCTGAGGCCTACGCCGAATAATAGGGCCTCCTCCAGTCCCTTCCATCTGTCACTCAGATCTCCATCCTCTGTTCACTTGGACCCTTGTCAGAACGAGTAGGCACCTCTTCTTCCTCCCCAGTGCCAGAGCTTCAAGTTTCTGGGTTTGGAGGGGCTTCCCCCTCCTTGTCTGCTGAATTCAAGCCCATTCTTTAAGCCAAATCACTGAGCATTGATGAATATTTACTCTGTGCCAGGCACTGCTAGGCACTAGGGGCTGCAGATGGAAGCAGAAAGATGTCCCCTAATCCCAGGGAGCTTCTGCTCTAATGGGGGAAGCTTCTGCATAAAAGGGAGGTGGAAAAACCAGTGGGCTGGCTGTGGGAGGGAGGAGCAGCACTGAGTCAGAAGTAGAACCCAGACAGGAATCAAGGCTGGCTGGCTCACTTGGGCTCTTCTCCAAAATAGAAGGTCTGGAGAAAGCAACTTTCTCAGATTACTGACCTAGCAAGGAAAGGGAAGCCTAAGCTTGCTGCTTTTCCCAATTTTCCATCCTGCTTCCAAGCTGCATTAGGCTAAAAAGCCATAATTGAGGTTCTAACTTGGGTGGCGGGGCCCTGACATTCAGAGAAAGGCCACAGGGTGCCTTGTGCATCTAACAGACTCCAGGAAGAGGACTCCGAGCCTGGGGCCCCAGGATGCCCCATCTGTGAGGGTCTGACATCTGGAGAAGAACCACAGGATACCCAATGCTGTGGACAGAGCACTATCTTCAGTCAGGCCTGGACTCTTCAATGAGCTTCTCATGGGTCTGGCTTTGGGTTTGACCCAGAGACATACATGATCTCCACTTAAATACTATGTTTGAGGAGCCAAGACTGTGAAGTTGTAACAAAGCAAAGGCCTGCCCTTCTGGATAGGCCTTCTAATGGGGCGGGGATGGCTTTCCGATCAGGATGCCATCCATAGAGGTCTTCAGGCAGAGGTGGGGTGATCACTTGTTGGGCATTTTAAGGTCAAGATTCCTTTGGTGAATGGATTGGACTGGGTGGCTAGGGAGGGCTGGACATGTCTCGTGATTTGGTGAATTATTTGGTTAAGGCTCTTAGTGGTGTGATTTATGTTGAGTTTTGAAGGATGGGGCAGTTTGGGGACATAGGACAGGCATTCTGAACTTGTGTGTGTGTGTGTGTGTGTGTGTGTGTGTGTAAGGACATATGTGGTATTTGAGGGAAGAGAGGGCTGAGCTTTTAGGATAAGTGGGACAAAAGCATGGCCACTTTTATTCTGGCCAGAAATAACAGCAGTACAATGGTGTAGATTTCCAGAGCCATCCATGAGATCCAGCTGCTGCTGCTGGTGCTTCTTTCAAGGCTTTTTCTTTTTCTTCTTCTAACCCCATTCTGCAGGCTCTTTTCCATCCCATTTTAGCTCATTCCTTTCTGATTTGTTTGTGACTTGACAGGAGAGTGTAGAGGCACTGAATTCTGAAAGAATGGTTTATTATTTTGATTTTCTTGTCTTCTTTTGTCAGTCAGGTCATGGACCGCAGTGACTTATTCTGATCTCTGGCCTGCAGTGGTCTTTGGATTCCTGGAAACCATCAGCTGCCTCTGCTGGGACCTTGGTGGCTATTAGTTTTTCCCACTCCCTGCCTCTTGAGTGGGCTTGGAGACATGTGGGGTTCTCTGCCCTGCAGCATTGCCTCCCCCACTCCTCCTTGGAAGGTGACCCTTGGCCAGGGTGGTGTTTACTAGATCCAAGTGCCTCAGTGACTCACAGGTTCTGGCGGGGGGGGGGGGGGGGATGGTAAATCTCCACCAGTTTAGGTGTCCAGATGCCTGTTCTGTGACATCTTTTAGGTCAGTAATTGGGACTGTGTTGTTACAGATTTTCCAGTCACCTGGAAGCTTGATTTGTGTTGTCTCCTTTTCACTGGGCTGAGGGCTGATATCAGTGGCATAACTGGAGCCCTGGCTGGGGGACTAGAAGAGCTGGCTTGGCTTTCAGAGGCTTCACCCTACTAATATGAGGAGTCCCCTTCAGGTCTTCTCCTGCCCAGTCCCCAGGTTTGTTGGTGGGGTGACCCTTGTCTTAATGGGACTCCTCATTGATTTCCAAGTGAAGGCTGCAGAGAACCAGACCCTTATCCCCAGGCAGGCCCCAGGACTTTGGGCTTCCCCAGCAGCAGGGAGACAGCTGCACTGACCAGTACCAGACCAGGTGAGGAATGTGCTGCTGATGGAGCAGCTCTATTAGTCATCATGAGTTGGCCTAGTTTCCTTCCTACCTGCAGCAGCTCTCTAGGGAGTCTTACTGGGCAAAGGGTATGATTCAGAAAGGTCACTGCAGGCTAAAACATTGGGTTGAATGGAAGTAGTGAACATTCCAAATGTAGTGAAGCAACATTCCAAAGTCTTCTCAAAAACTTAGAGTTGACAAATTGACTTCACCAGTAGAAGGTTGTGGAGTTGTGATTGCTTAGAGGCTTCTCTGGGAAGGATCTGAAGATCCCAGCATATGCTGAGGCAGCCCCTAGAAGGGAATTGGAGCTGAGAGAGGAATCAGTAGGTGGCAGGCTGATGTCTTCTACTGGGCTCAGATCCAGCCTTTGGTGCACCATGTTTTAGGGAGAACAAGGAAGGAGGATGAGGCAGGGAAGAGACTGGAGCAGCCTGGAGTGTTTGTTTTCCCTCAAGTGTGAGAAGACTGTCTTCTGTTAGAGGCTTTGGTCCCAGAGGGCAGAGGGCAGAGACCAAGAGCAAGAGGAAACCACAAAGGGACCACAGTAGCCTGAAGAGAAGGAAAACCTTCCCAGTGGCTGCTATGGCAGAGTTCTCCATCTCTGGAGTTACTGAAGTGGGGAGGAGGGGCTTTCTTTGCCAAGGAGTGGGGTGGGGAAAGATTCCATCCTCCTGGAGATCCTGGGTACCAGGGCTCTGTTTCTTTGGTTTTTCCTTATTCCCCTTAAGCTTCTCTTTTGATGACCTCTGTGAAGGAACGGGGAAATTAATTTCTTTGACAGATTCTTCTGGGACAGCTTTTTGAACTTTATCTGCCTAATTGTGATGGTGATAACTATTTAAATGAAGCCGCCTATAGTGGGTGCTGGGCTGGGCTGTGTGCTGGGAGCTGGGTTAGCCGAGGATCAGTGCTTCCCACAAACTGGCCTCCAGGCAGTGCTTAAGGCCCCACACTTCAATAAGCAATAAATTTAAACACTACAGTGGGTTTAATTCCTATCCAATTAAAGCATTCTGTTGTCAAGCTTTAAAACTACTTGATTAGAAAGGAGAATGAAGCTGCTGTTTGTGATTCCCTCTGCTGACCTGTAGTAAATGTGTGTGTAGCCTCCTGGTACGGCTCTATGGTTAGAGAGACAGAGTTGGAGCCCTTCCCTGCCTTTGACTCGTGATTATGGAATCTGAAGCCAGTCACTTAAGCTCTCTGACTTTTTCTGAAGATTTCTTTGAATCTGGTTGTTTTGGTTGGATTGCAGATGTGGAGGGAGTTTCCATATCAAGATTTCCCCACATTGATGCCCTCTTCTAGATCAGAAATATGTAGGATGGGGCTGGGTTTGGACCTGCCTTCAGAGAACTTCTACTCTCTAAAGGGATTAAAGAACGGAGTGCTCCACTGACAAAGGCAATCAAAGTCAGGCATTCCAGATGTTCTGTTTGTTGGGACTGTAAACACAAGCAAAAAGGGACAGTCCCCGCCTTCTCCTGGGCTGGGAGGACGAAGCATCAAGGGGAGCTGGAGAGGGTCAGGGGAGATCTTCTGTGGGGTAGTTGAAAGTGTGGATGGAGGTGTTGAGGACTGACATACCGGGTCCTGCTTGAATGAATTCGACTCAAGCCTTCTTAAAGCCAAAGAAAACAAAGTTTATTAAAGATTCACCATCTTGGGTTGACTCTTAAGGAACCTAACCTTTTGTAATGCTTGTATTCACAAGCGGACCAGATAGAATCTCAGTGAGACAGAGTCTCACTGAATCTGAGAGCCTTCATGGAGGCAACATGGAACTTAAATACAGAGAAGACTATAGGATGGATCTAGGGGTGGTCTTGGTAGTCTACGGTGATGGGAAGAGGGGTTTAGGGAGGATCTTTAGGAGAAGTCCAAGGAGGACCTCAAAGACTGGTCAAGGATTGGAAACAGCTGGAGGCAATCAGGAGATATCAGACAATGGAGGGCCTGGGCCAGAAGCAGGTGTCACCAGGTAGTCTGGGGTCCCAGCGATGGTCTTGATCAAACCCAGGGAGGATCCTGTTGGGAGTGGCTAGCAATAGGATCAAAGGGTGAGGAGTGCAACAGAGACCTGGGCATAGTGATAAGGAAAAGCAGATCAAATGGGAAGATTAGATTTGAGTAAGAAAGGCCGGATCAAATGGAAAGCCCCAAGGGGAGCTCAAGGAGGCCCCTGGAGCCTGAACCCCATCAGAGGTGGGTGGGAAATGAAGAGACAACTCATCTCCTCCTGTGACTGTTCTGGAGAGCCAGCCACCAGGGATCCCAGAGTTCTTCCTAGGTGTGGAGTCTGGGTCTGAGATGGTTTCCCAGTCTTTGTGGGTTTTGGGCTATGAGTCCTCTGGGGAGGAGTTCAGATTGCAGCCTGATGAGAAAGGCTCTTATCTCCTTCCCACTTGCCCACAGAAAATTCTCCTTCCATGGCCTGGCATTTGGTGCCCAACAGTTGGTTAGGACTGGTACTGTCAGCATTCTGTCATCCGACTCCACGATGCAGTGATTGTCTGTTTTGTTGGACCTGGTGTAAGGATACAGAGGAGCCCCTGGCAATGGTGGTGGCATCACGTGCCGGGTGCAGGCTGTACCTGACAGGGCAGAGGGAGACTGCCCCAGAGTTGGGTGGGGTTATAGCCATCTTCATAGTTGTGTGACTTTGGACTCTGTGACAAGCAGAGTTCCCTGCACTCTAAGATGGGGATGATACTTGTAATCCTTACCACTCATCATTGTGGAGAAACCTCTTTTTACACTGTGAAATGCTGTCTATACTGTGTGTGGCTGTTGTTAGATTAAGGCTATGTGATAGAAAGGCCCCCAGGAGCCTGAGGATGTCATGAAACTTAGAGTGACAGGTTCAGGCCACTCATCTTATGGAAAGAAAGTGAGACCCATGGAAGAGGCAGCCTTGTCCAGGGCTTCACAGCCAGGCTTCGCCTCCCATGGATGGTTGTATTTGTAATCCTTGTTCCTGGGCTGGAAGGGGTTTGACTCCTGGTTATTCTATGGTCATTGGAACAGGTAGTATCTCCCTGTTATGGGGTATCCTTTTTTATCCCATTTCTGTTCAGAGAGCTTCCCTCTGAGGTAGCATTTTTATTGTATTCTAGATAAGATTTATCTCTCTGTAACCTTTTAAAAGGCACTTTTCTGCTTGCTGTTTGTCAGTAAGGAGGTGGTTGGTTTCTTTTTGCAAACATTGAACTTTGTTTTGTTTGGAACCTTGTCAAATAGATGTCTCTCATGAAACTCCCAGGGATGAGCATCATAGGGCTAGAAGTGACGAAGGATGTCTGGTTCAGAGCGCCCTTTCTCCTGGCCAGATGAAATGAACCTGGCATAAGGATATCACTGAGCATCTCGCAGCAGCAGCAGCCCTACGTGTCCCAGGGCAGGTGCCAGGGAGGCTCCTTGGGGAAAACCGAACGAGGCCTTGGGACCAAGGTCTACTGGTACCATGGTGACAAGGAGCCCTCTGATCTTCTCCCTTCTCTCCTTATGATTTCCTGCAGTGTGTTCAGTTATTAAACAGGTGAACTTGGGTCTTCCTGACCCCAGTGATCTAGCCCTCTGACCACTTTGACTCCTTCAAACTCAGACTCCTTTTAATATAAACAAGCGGCATTGGGATTGGCCTTTGGAGGAGTCCTTAAGTTAACATCTCCAAACGAATAGCAGATAGATGAGTAACCATTGAGTAGGTGCCCTTGGAGATAAGGAATCCTTGGACCCATCCCCCATTTGCTGTGTGGTTTTCAATAAGTCCTTTTTCAGTGCTTCAGTTAACATGAAAATAGTAACTATCTTTCCTCTTTCTAGTTTTAAAGATGGTTAGTGAGATTTATGTAAACTCTGAGAAACAGTGCAAAAGCAGTGGGGTTTGCTACCAGCTGTCTGAGTGTTTGACTGCACAACAATCACCTGAATGCTGGGGTCCTGCTCCTAGAGAGGCTGAGCAGGGGAACAGACAGATCAGGCATCAGAAATACACAGTCTAGTGTTTGACCCCCAGAGCTGCAGTTACCAGGCTCCCTGATTGACCACAACTGCTCAGAAAGCTGGGCCTCCTGTTTGGTCCCTGGCGACCGTGTGAACACACCATGTAGATATAGAGGTGACCTTGGAAGCCAGGCAAGGAGGGATCTGTGGCTGAGCAAATGAGAGAGGATCACAGAAGGTGAAGGGAGAGATGGGGTGATGGGAAATTTTCTAATGAGGTAGTACATTTCCTTTTGTTTTTTCATTCTTTGGGTTTTGTTTGACTGATTCTTGATGTCTCATAGAGTCGTTAGCTTCCACTTACCCAGTCCTCATTTTTAAGGAATTCTCTTCCTCACTTCTCTTTTATACCACCTTTGTCATTTGGCCAATTCTATTTTTTAAAGAGTTTTCTTCAGTCAGTTTTTGTGCTTCCTTTTCTTGTTGACTCTTTCTTCATAACTCTCCTCTGTCACTCTCTTTTCTTTTCCCAGTTTTTCTTCCACCTTTCACTTGATTTTAAAGGCCTTTTTTGAGGGTTTTCCCAGAGGACTTTTTGGGTTTGAGATGAGTTCATCTTCCCCTTTGAGGCTTCACACGTGGACAGTGTGACATTGTCCTGTTCTGAGTTTGTGTTTGATCTTCTGTAGTTAGGGCTCTTCTCTTTTTCTTACTCATTTTCAGCCTGTTTTGTGATTTTTAAAGTTGAGCTGCTCCTGGGCACTGTCTCAATCTTCTTACTCTGTGGGCCAGAGGCCTGATCACTGGTTCTCCACCCCAGAGCCTCAGTGACTTGTGGCTTTCCCACTGTGCTGGGAGTGGCCTGGCCTAGTTGTGCCTGTTGTGCTGGGGTTCACAATTTGCCTTCCCTTGTGGGGTTGGAGGCATTGCTTCTGGCCTGCTGGGTCAGGCGCAAGGGCCTGGTTTGCCGATCTGTGTTTGCTAGGAGCCTTCTGTTGTCTTGCCCACACACCAGCTGCACTCCCCTTTTACTCAAGTGAGATAGACCTTTCCTGAAGTCCTTCTAATGGAAAATGCTTTCTCTCTGTCTTTTTGTGAGTTCTGCTGGTCTAGAATCTGTTTAGAGCCTTGATTTAATGTAGTTTCCAACGGAAACTAGGGAGAGCTCAGATAACTTCCTGGCTTCTCACCTCCATCTTAGCTCTATCCCTTGAATGATGTGAAATTTTTAAAAAAGTCTTTCTCAGACATGTCTAATGTAGTTAAAATTAGAGGAGAAACAGGAAACTGGCAGAAAAAAATTTTCACAGCAAGTTTTTCTGATAAAGGTTTCATTTCTAAGATATATAATAACCTGATTCAAATTCATAAGAATAAGAGCTCCATTCTGGGTGATAAATGATGAAAGTTTATGAATAGACAGTTTCCAAAGGAAGAAATCCAAGTTATTAAGAATTATATTGAAGAAAAAATCCTCCAAATCACTAATAATTAGAGAAATTTAAATGAAAGCACCTTGGAGATTGCATCTCCTTCCCCATCATCTTGGCAGAATTAACAGAAGAGGAAAGCAGGCATCCTAGGCTTGCTGTTTGGCCCCAAATTTACTAAACCATAATACATATGCCTTAGATTTTCCCTTTGAGATTCCAGGAAAAGGAAGAGCACTGATAGGCACCAAGATGGTTATAGCAGTCCCTTCTGTGTTATCCCAGAACTGGAAACCAAGGGAATGCCCATGTGCTGGGGAATGGCTACTAAGATTATGACAAATGAATGTAGTGGGATGTTATTGTGCCAAGAAATGGATGAAATGGATTGGGAAGACCTCTAAGAATGGAGGCAAAAAGTGGCTGGAAGCAGAAGGACAATTCTGTTATTACAGCAATGTAAAGAGATAGACCTTGGAAGGATCAGTGCAGTAAGCAAGCTCAGTTTAAAGGAATGGCTGATGGTGAAGCATGTTGCCTGCTGGAGAGAGGATGGCATTGAAATGCAGAATGAGGGGGGCATTTCTGGACCCACCCACAGAGAAATGCAGGACAATACATGGCTGTTATCCAGGTTTCATTTTCTTTTTCTTTTTTAATTGTGGGAGAGGGGAAGTAGAAGGAAAGCTATTAAGTGTGTGTAAATAAATTAACAAATAAGATGAAGCAGGGAGATAGACATGGAGAGGGAGGAGAGAAAGAGTGAAAACTTTTTTTCCCCTTTGTTTTACAATAGAAAACATTTCAAATCCCTGGCTAATGTTCTGATATAGCTTCAAGGCAACAGCCTGTCTTTCACACCTTTCTTCTCCATGTCCTCAGTAGTTTCCTGCTGCTACAGCTTAATCTTGCACTGAATGGGTACTGAGAGCTTGGAAGAGGAAGGTGAGAGTCCCTTACACCCTCAGTGTGGGGTGTCATGGATGATGAGGACCGGCCAGCTCTCCCAGGTTTCTCCTCCGGCCCAAGATGTCCAGACTGAGATGATGGGCCACCTGTCCAGAGTGTGGCAGTAGCTTTTGGGACAGTGGCCAGAGCATTGGCTGTAGGAGAGGCACTTAGACCACATGGATATGTTCTCTAAGTAAAGCCTCTTGCTGTGGGGTCTACCCTGAAATCGGAGTTCACTCACTCTGTGGTCATGTTCCAGAGGAAATTGCTTTTAAGATTTAGGCCTGGGAGGAACCTAGTCCAGCTGTCCCAGACTACATTTTACAGCAGAGGATTCTGAAAGCCAGTCAGTCACTGACTGCTGTGTGCCTGGCCCTGTGGGAAGTATTACCTGCCTTCAGAGGGCTTTAATTCTAATGGAGGAGATAGCGAGTCTTTGGTGACATGGTGGAGGCCCTTGCTCAAAGTCCCTGAATTCAAATGGGGATTAAAATCCAGGTCCCGTGACCCCCAGCCCATGGCATTTCCTGTACTGATTGCTTCAGAGTTCTTTGTGGGTAACTGAGTTGTCATCGTCGTCATTGCCCCCCATCTCCCTCCTGTTAGTTGCAAAGTCTAGCAGTTACTGAGAGGGAACCAGAAGACCTTTGGAGGATTTCTCCACCACCAGAGTTGTTTATTCCTGGGTGACCTTTCTAGAGAATGCTACACACAGACAGGTGCAGATTTTAAAGATTCTGTTCTGTTTCTCCTCAGACTCTTGTTTTCATCTTGTTTTTGTTTTTTGGGAGGAAATAGTAATTTGGTTTAATTGGTTGAAGCCAATCTGAAATAACACAAAAATGTGTAATAATTGAATATATTTTTTAAATTAAATTTTATCTTTTAAATTAATAAGAATTTATTTCTTCCCCCTCCCACCTTCAACCCTCTGGGGAAAAAAAGAACAGAAAACAAAGCCTTTGTAACAAATTTACATGGACAAGCTTAAACATAATCCACATATTGCCTGTGTCCACAAATGTGTTTCATTCTGCATCTTGTGTCCAGTGCTTCTGCATTAGGAAGTCATAGTTGACTTTTGTCTTGATCAGAATTATTGGCTTTATTAAAAAAAGAAATGCAGTTTCATTACTTTTAAATACTTCTGTACTGGGCTTGGTCTGTCTGGCAAACAAGCCTCTTGGAGCTGCTCTGATGTAACAGGCAAGAATTTGTTGTTAGTTTTTAGCCCTTTTTCAGTTGTGTCTTTGTGACCCCATTTGGGTTTTCTTAGCAAAGGTACTAGAGTGGTTTTCCATTTTCTTCTCAGCTAATTCTATGTAGGGGGAAACTGAGGCCAATAGGATGAAGTGACTTACTCAGGGTCAGATACCTAGTAAGTGTCTGAGGCCAGATTTGAATGCAGGAAGATCAGTCTTGCTGACTCCTGGCCCTGCCCTCTTTGCACTATGTCATCTCCTAGATGGTTGGGGCCCTGGGCTATGAGGTGAGAGAAGTGGCAGTGGGTACTGCGGAGTGTCTAGCAACCAGCAGGCTCTTGGTGTGGGAACCACTGCCCTGGCTTGGGTTGGGATGGTGTTAGCCATCTGTCCCTTTCTGTAAATGTCTTCTTCCAGCATTTTCCCCTTTTCTGGTTCGTGTGCAGTGGGCCTTCAGGTGTCAAAGGGAGCTGCCTGGTCAGGGTCCTCTTAAGTGAACTTTCTGGGGATCTGAGCCTTGGTGGGGTAGGGGAACAATTAGGAGCCTGCCGCAGCCTTGGGTGGCACATTGGGAGCCTCACTTTGCTCCTGGGTGATCTGCAGATGTCAGTCCCATTGGGCCCTTCAGCAGCCTTTGACACTGGGTTGCCTTGTCCTCCTGGATGCTCTCTCTGCTAGTGACTCCCAGGTTGCTCTGTTCAGCGCCAGCCCTTCTCCACATTCTGTTGTGGCATCTTGAGTGGAGTGTGTCCCAAACTTAACTTGTTACCTTCCTTCTGGTCTTCCCTGTTCTTGTCTGTTGGCACTGCCATCTTCCTGGGCCTGCAGCCCATAGCCTTGCTGTCATGCTAGAGGCAGTAGGGTGGCTCAGTGAGTAGAGCCCAGGCGTAGTTCGAATATAGCCTTGGGCATTTGCTAGCCATGTGACCTTGGGTGAGTCATGTCACCTCTGTCTGCCTCAGTTTTCTCATCTGTAAAATGCAGATAAGAGTATTACTTCCTTCCCAAGGTGGTTGTGAGGATCAGATGAAATGGCAACTGTAAAGCGCTTAGCGCAGTGCCTGGCATATAAATGGGCACTTTATGAAGTGCCTCCTCACTCACACCCACCCCACATACCCAGTCCTGATTCATTTCTTGCCATTTTGATGTCCGTAATGCCTCCTGTCCACATCCTCTTCACCATCCTAGTTTATCTCTCACTGCACAGTTGTCAGACTCTAGGTTTGCCAGTGTCATTCTCCTCCTGACTGACCCACTGTCACCCATTGACTTCCCTGTGCCTCTAGGATCAGACACTGGAAGCTCCTTCCTACCATGGTCACTTTCCTATACCTGCCTCCCTCCACACATCCTACCATCCCCTCTCCCACCTCCATCGAAGCACTCTGAATTGGTTCTCTTGCTTCCTTTCTTGGATGCAGCATCAGAGGGCCCAGTTAGTTAGCAAATGCTTGTTTTCTTCCTTGTGAGATAAAAAGCCCAGGCAGGACCTCTGAGAGACAGAAGCCTCGGAGATTGGTCTTGATTTGACTTGTACTCTTCTGCTGGCTTGGCAGCTCAACCCCTCAAGAGGAGATAAATTGTCCTCTGTAAATTGGGGATAAGACGATGTGTCCTGCCTCCTCTGGAGGGCCTTAGGAGGAAGGAGCTTTGCACATCTGAAGTACTAAGTCACTGTCATGGTCACAGAAGCTTCACTAGGACTCCTGTCTTGGCTCTTTCCAGCCTCTGAGTCAGCTTGATGACAGGGCAAGAGTTCTGACCTGTCAGGAGACCTGGGTTCAAGTTTTAATTCTAGGACTTAGAAGCTGTGTGAGCACCAGCAAACCATTTATTCTCTCTGAGCCCCAGATTCTTTGTACAGGGGAATGAACCTCTTGGACTGGCCAATGGGAGGGAAGCATCCAGAGGGCGCTTTGTGAATGTGATGGTGTTATGATCAGTGTTCCTTCCCTGTCAGTGCTTAGCTGAAGAAGATGCTTCAAAAGAAAATCGCTTGAAAGCCGTGATCATTCCAAAAGTGTGCGTGCATGTAAATCTGGGTGGGATAGAAAATTTATGTCATTATGAAATGTGCAATTTGGTGCCAGATAGAATCATCTGGTTCTGGTATTAGAAGACTCAGAGGACTCAATAGCTAGTTACCAAGTACCCTGTGGTCTTTCTTTCAGCTGGATCCTTTAGGGGCTTTGGTTCTCCTGTGAAGAAATGCATAATGTGTGGGTGTGTGTTTAAATAAAACTTTTATTTCCTGAATAGTCTTAAGCCCTCTATAATACTTTGGTTAAGGGCCCAGCCTAATCAGGGCTAAAAAATGGGTTAATTCTGGAGCTGATTCAGGCACTTGTAACTCCTGGGATATTTGACTCACCTTGTGGCCCATCCCTGGGGTGGACTTGTCTGCTGGCTGGGAGGTTCCAACTGGTGATCTGTGCTCACCTGGTGGGAGAGTTCGTCCCCAGGCAGCTGATGATCCATGGTGGCAGTATAGATAGCTGACACATGGGAGTCATGATGTGCTGTGGGCTTCTTGCATATTCCCATGTGGTAGGCTACTAATGGCCAGGTGGCACATGTGAGCAGGCCAAAATTTTTAATCCTTTTTTTTTTTTAAACCAAAGAGGAAAACCCATTGTAGGGTGAACAAATGCAAGTAAAGGCCAAAGTTCCTGGTCTTCTGACTGAAAGTCTGGGCTTTGTCCACAGCTCTTCAGCTGCCCCCAAACATGCAGAGGCTCCCAACGGACCTTGTGTGAGGAAAAAGGAAAGACTGAGGATTTAATGAGCTTGATTAAGGAGCAGTGAATAATTACTGACATTTGCATATCTGCTTGAAATTAATTGGAATTAGCATTGATATACTGTTGAGTTGGATTAATTGCTGGGGTCCACCTGTGCCCAGTCCTCATCTCCCCTCTTGCTCTGTTTATTCTGTTTCAGATTTTTGAAAGGATATTGTTTATCTGGGCCATCCGTCACCCTGCCAGTGGCTATGTTCAGGGAATCAACGACCTTGTCACCCCTTTCTTCGTGGTCTTCATTTGTGAACACATTGGTAAGCTTGTGTCATCCCTCTCCCTGCTTGGATACGGGCTTCTGCTTGGTGATGGAGAGACATGAACACCTCAGCACCACAGTCTGGCATTCTGACACTAATCCACTCACTGGTGCTGTTCCCTGAATATTCCTCTCTGGAGGTGGGGGATGTGGGTTTCATTTTGCTCTCATGTGCTTTACTGATTTAATTTCAGCGTGTTGTCCAGTTGTCATGCTTGTCCTAAGCTAGATTGTTTCCATTTAATAGAGGACAAGTTACCCTTGAGTGACTGAAACCCTTTTCCCCCCACCACCTCTCACTTGGTTCCCACTCCTTGCTCCCTCCTGAGGAGGGCTTTTCATTGCTAGGCAACTAATGAGAGTGACTGCTGCTTTCTCCCTAATCATCTCTTAAGTAGGGTAGAGGCTACTCCGGAGAGTGCTGGCGATTTCTGCATCTTGCTCCCTCATTTGACAGATAATGAAAATGTTCTTAATGATCCTAGAACAGTAGGATCTCTGTTGTAGACTTTGGAGTTGTTAATTGAAATAAGAAATTCAACTGAGATGTGATTAGAGAATTGATATTCCATGTTAAATAGACCATTTAATTAATGTGGTGAATAAGTTGGTCTTAACTACTTTACTACCAACTTGCATTGCAAGACCCAAGTGGTCTTAATGCATTGCCTGGATAGCAGCAGGGTGGGAGCAGGAGAACATGACTGTTTTGCTGATTGTCCGGTGGAGGAAAAAAATTGGGACAATAAAATGGATGTTCTACAAGATGGGTTTTCCGATTTGCCTTAAATAGCTTCTTGTCCCCTCTGCGTATGGGTTGCATTATTCACAACCAAGTGAAATATATATAGATAGCATTTTGTAAAATCTGTATAAAGCACATTACTCTCTCTGCTAGTTTTGACTGATTTAGGATGGATGGCTTTCTGATCTTGACCTTGACTTTCAAGAATGAAGCAGAGCCACATTCTCATATGTGAATGATAGCTATTAAAGTTAATTTCGTCTTTCATTATGCTGTTCAGTTTTCTCATTTGTCCAAATTGACTGGAATAGGACTTGTTTGTCTTCTCAGACTTTGCTAACTTCATTTTCTCGCCTTACATAGTTTCATCCTGGATCTCTTTCCAGTAATCTTCAACTATTCACAATGCATGAGGAAACTGGTATTTTGGATAATTGAATTTTCAAGAAATTGAGGACTAAGGCATCTGTGGCATAATCGAGGCAGCCCTGAAGCATTGGAAGCAGTCCCAGTTTTGGACTCAGACCTTAGCTTGAGAACTGGTTTGGCTTTTCACTGGTGGGTGACCCTGGGTATGTTGTGGATCCACTCCTGCCTCAAGTAGGAAAGAATCAACTCAAACCAAGCTTTAGTGAAAGTCCTTGTATTGCTTTTCCTTTGGCTTCTCCTTGACTTTCCGTTTCCATTCTGCTGGATAACAGACCTACAAAGATCTGGAAGTTTGATTGATTATGTATTGTCCCCAAGGAAGTGGATATTTGAATCAATTCATGGTTTGGTTCATTTTTAACTCCTTTTGTTATGCTTTCTTATTTTATCACCAAAGTGTCATTCAGCAAAAGATTTAAATTAATTTTAGGGTCTGAAGAATCCTTTTACTACCAAATGCAGAAAGAAAAGCTCAGTAGTCATAGTTGGTGACATCCACTGAGGAATTCCAGATATTGCTATCTGTACATGTATCATGATGAATGGGAAAGGGGAATAGACTTTGAAGACAGATTGTCTCTCATCAAGGCTCATCAGACCAAGAGAAATTAGACCAATGGCCTCTACAGGAGCCTCCGGTGCCTGGAAACCTTGGGAAGTTTTGGTGGCACCATTGATAGGACAAGGTTTTCTCAGGCCTTACTGGCATTGACTTAGACAAGCAGAATTTAGAAGGAAAGTGAAATGAGTGTGGGACAATAGGCAGCATCACCCAAGAGAATCTTGTCTTATGTACTAAAGCTTCAGGTGCTAGAAAGGGGGCAAGAAGCAGAAGGCATTTCACTGGGACATGTAATGATGTGTTGGGAACCATACCAAGACAGTGTCGTCCTGAGCCTTGATGGGGAGACAGAGAAATGCCTTGATCCAGACTGGGTATGGGGAAATGGGAAGAGCATTGAAGACTGTCCCCAGTATTCACTGGAGAAAATAACTAAGGAGGAGGCTTGGAACCACTTTGATGGCTTAAGATATTGGCATACCAAAGCACAGAATGTAGTTAATAAAAAGAATCTGCAGTTTTCACTTAAGTCGATGACTTTGTTGTAGTTGGTGGAATGGGTTTGTGTTGGTATGTGGTAATGGAAGGCCTTACATTATAAGACCCCTCCCACCTCTGACTTACCTTGTTCTGAGGTCCCTCCCACCCCTAACCTCCCCTGTTCCATGACCTCTCTCAGCTCTGACCTTCTCTGTTCTCAGAAGAGATGGAGGGTTCATATTCTGACTCCTCACACCTGTACATTGTTTAACTATGGGCAGCATCTCTAACTCTTAGTTTCTTCCCCTAGAAGGGGAAGGGGTGATGGATCTAGGTCTTGATCTTGATCTTTCTGCTGTCTCTCAAGCTAAGATCTTCATTTAATAGAGGGCATGAGGGGGGCCTTATAGTTTGAGATGGTACATACTTGACCGGAAATTCATCATTGGGGAAGGTAGGAGAATGGCAGAGAAGGTTTAGATGAAGAGGGAAAAGTAAGCCTGATGTCACTGGGCCCGTCAGATCAGAAAGAGGCTCTGGGTTCTGCCCAGAATACATGGAATCTGGTATTCGTTGTGTGGGCCCCCACTCTTAAGAGTGAAGAAGGTGTCCCAGCTGGAGAAGTGCTCGAGCGTGCAGTGTTCCTGTGATTCATCGCTGGAAGAGCTGAGCTGCTTCCCCTGGAGAAGATGCTGTGTCTCTTGTGAAAGGGGTTTAAGTTGGGAGCTCCAGAGAGCTGCCTTGGCTAGTGCCAGTGGGTGGGAGTTACTGGGAGGCTTACCTCCCTTTAAGCAGGTGCTTCCTGAGTGGTGGAATGAGCTGCCTGTCTCTGACACTGCTCTCACAGACTTCTGTTGAGGACATTATGGCCAGGCTTCCTGGGTGAAGGTCTCAGTGATCTCTTCCAACCCTTAGTTCTGTGCTTTCTTACAGCATTTTGCTGGAAAAGGAATGATAGGACCCTTGAGACAATCTGAATCAGCTTGACTTTCCAAAGTGACGGTGTCAAAATAGAATCTCTTTGATGAGCACTGACATGATTGTGGAATGAAAAAACGAGAAGCATTCTGCTGAGCCGACAAGGTGATGAGGAATTATTTTAGATGACCATGGCATTTTCTTGGTGGAATTTTGGCTGTGGAAATGCAGAGACCATTTAGACCACTTCTTCAGGGCAAGTGGCTGCTAATGTTTTTTGTGGAGTGTCTGACTTAGGCTGTATGTGGAGGGATCCTCATGTGATGTGATATTTGAGCCTCCCCAATTAGAGCAGCTCTAATTGATGCCAGCTTGAGTCTAGTTTTTTTTTTTTTAATAATAAAATTACTTTTAAAGGTGAATATGGAAAATGGCCTAACTCTCTGGCCTCATATTGAAGAAATATTTATCTTGATACTTTCCTTGGTCAGCTAGTGGCTTAAAATGGATATTTTTTTCCTGAGAGACCATTTTGGTCTTTGGTCTATGAAGAGGGGTGCACTCATGGAGTTGTCTGGAGTGTGCTGTGGGAGGAGAGTCAATCCCCATGGACTGTCGAGACCACAGACAGTTCTGGCTGAGCATCCACCCTCGTCGGATTTCAGTTCGGCCTTTGCATTATCAACCGTAAATTAAAACTTGACTGACAGGAAAGGAGACAAAAACTCTACAATGATCAGCTTGGTAAACGAGCCTTTTCTGAAGCTTTTCGCTGGGCTGTCCTTGTTTGCTTTTCGTTGGTTTTCTGTGTGACTGAGAAGATGTTCCCACAGTTCTCCGTTTCTGTCCTCATGACAGATAAGATTCTGTTGTCCATAAAAGCATTCCACTTCTTTTGTGAACTAGGAAAAAGTTCTCAGCAGATGTCTTGTGCCCTTAGACTGGCAGGATAAGACATAGTTGTAATCTGTGCAGCAGGGCCGACTCTTTATGAGGCCATGGTCCTGATCTTCATTAGCATCTCATTTTTGTTTAGCATTTAGGGGAGTGTGTTTTTTAAGCACAAAATAGTCCTGAGATTAATCCCCCAACATCAAAAAAACTGGAACGTAGAAGCAGATCTGCCCCAGAAATGTAACCATTTCATCAGATTTGGGAAGCCTGTGCTTGGTAGAAGGAAAGACCTGCATTGGACTGGCATCCAGAGGGAACCAAGACAAGCCTTGCCCTCAGTGAGCTTCCCTTGTATTGGGAGAGCTTCCATGACTATAGAAACAATTCTAAGGCAAAGTAAATGGAGAAGACAGAGCCTGTAAAAAGTGGAAGGGTCAGCAGTGGCTTTGCCTGGAAGAGGACCCCAACTCTGCCTTAAGGGCAGCAGGGATTCTAAGAGGAGGCATGAGGACTGTCTAGGTATGAGGAGCCTACTTGGAGGCCAGTGAAGAGCCCCCTAAGGTGAGAGATAAGTCTACAAATTGGGCAATAGCTTGAGGCTGAGAGGGTGGGGAAGGGTCTGAATGCTAAGCTGAAGAGTGAAGACACTGAGGAACCACAGCCAGGGATTGGTGGGTTAGAGCTGTGCTTTGGGTAGGGCATTTGGGCTTCTGGCAGGGAGACCAGTTAGGGAGTTGTTAACTAGTCTAAGGGAGACATGCTAACGAGCTGACTAGAGTGACACCATCGGAATGAGAGGAAGGGCTGGCAGGAAATTGGCTGCGAGGAAGCTACACCTGAGGGACCAGGACATGGGGCTGCTCTCCCTAGAAGCCAGTGTGTCTTTGTGAGTGGAGATCATCTGCCCTTTTGGGATGCAGGAATCATGACACTATGGAAAGGCCGCTGCACCTTGCCTTAGAGGATCCTGGGTCACATCTCATCTCTGCCACCACACTCCTTGGGATACTGCACAGTATGTACCAGGTGACATCTCGAGGGAAATGTTGCAATTCCAGACGCTCTCTTGGCACTGATCGCAGGCAGGTGATGTTGCAGGTCATGGGTCAGGAAGGAGGTCAAGGCTGAAGACCCAGGCATGGATGTCCTTGACCTTATGAGTTCTGGAGAGGTGATGAGGTGACTAAGAGAGAGGGGTGTATGTGGAGAGTGAAAAGCCTTCCCAGGGCCCTGGGATTGGGGCACAAGAGGATGATGAACAGGTCAAGGGCCAGCAGTGGGGGTTTGCCAGCCAGAGCCCCTCTGCTTAGCCTCATCTTAGTAGTATTCTGGCAGTGAAGTGTTTCCCTGAACCTCACAGGGATTGCATGACTCCACCATCCTCATGGCAAGCCCTTTAGCAGAAAGAGCTCAGAGTCTGTGGCTTCATTCATTTAGATCAGGCTGTGTCATATGCACTAGAAAGGGGCCACTAAACCATACTTAAGGATCCCTGAAGGCTACATATTGACTTAGAAAACCATGTAGTAACCTATGTTCCATTGTATGTTTATTTAGTTGTTAGACATTTCCTAATTCCATTTTGATCTGGTTGGACACCTTGGATTTAAGTCATTGGATTGGAGCTTGAAGGCAGGAATTGTCTTGTGCTGTGCCTGGCACATTGTAGGTACTTAATCAGTGCTGATTGCCTTTGGAGACCTGGAACTTAAATATTTGAACAGGCCCACGGTGCTGCTGCTGCTTCCTTCTTCCCCCTGCAGTTTTCTCATCTGTCAGATGTCAGGTGGCTTAGATGACCCTGAGAAGCCCCCAACTTAAAATCATAGAATAAATTACTTTCACAGGGGTCCCCCAGTTCTTGTATCATATAGAACCTATTGGCTTGGGAGAGTAAAGTTGGAGTGTACAGAGAGTGATCATTTTAAGTCATTTCTGCCCTGCCAACCCTGGCTTATCTCCAGGTACATTGGCATTTCTGGGGATATTGCTTTAAATTCTTAGGGAAATTGGGTCCCTGTGGTGATTAAGGTTTTAATCGTAGCATTTGAGCTGTTTGTTTCCTGGGAAAACCCTTTGTAGCTGGACTTGTTAAGGAGCTGTCCGTGGGGGACAGGAAGAGGCTGAGGCCCATGCTGCCTGTTGGCCCTGCTTCCCTTGAGGCCAGTTTTCATGATGTCACTTCACTGTGTTGTGGGGAGAACATGGTCTTTCCTGATATCTCAAGATGGTGCCCAAATGGTACAAGCCCCGCCTGGTTTGGCCTCACGGGTGATTGTCCAATGTGTGCCCAGTGCTGAGGTTATCTGTCTGTCTCCTGGAAGGAGAGCTTTACCACATTTGCAGAGGCTTACTCGTGTGAGTGGGGAGGCCTCTTCACAGGCCCCTGAGGTCCCCGAAGGCTGTCCATGAAGGCTTGGGCTGGCTGTGAACTGGGACAAGTATAGGGGAAAGACAGTATTCCAAAGTCTCTATGCAGTTTTAAACTGCAAAACACCTGTTTAAAATGGGCCTAGTTTTAATGTGTAAATTGCTAAGTGTGAGTATTATTAGGTCTAAATATAAAATATCAAGTCATTTATTGATGTGGGCCCTGTGCCAGGCATTGTGCTGCTAACTTCTGGGGATGCAGTGAAAGGCAAAAAAACAGCCTGTGCCCGTGAAAGAGCTCACAACGAACAAGTTGCACAAGAATAAATCGAGTGAATCCCAGAAGGAGAGCACTGGCATGAAGGGCATCTCTTAAGGCTTATTGCAGATGGTGGGACCTGGGAGCTGGGACCTGAAGGAGGCCAGGGAGCCTGGGTGGAGATGAATAGGGACATTAAGGCTTGGGGAACAACTAGTGCATGCTGGGAGACTGAAGCTGGAACCTCGTTGGAGGAACAGTGATCCTGGCCTGGAGAGTAACCAGGGCTAGGAAGCCTGGAAAGATGAGAAGGGACTGACTTAGGAAGGACTCCTGAGGCAGTAGGGAGCCAGGGGCAGCTACAGTGGCCAGCCCTGTGCCTCTGATTCAGGCTGTCAGGGAGAGGCAGGAGGCTGCTGGGTCGTCTAGAGATGGAGTATCCTGGTGCTGTGAGCCCTCTGCTATCTGCCACGTCTTTCTTCTGCCCTTTGGATTATTTGTTGTTCTGAGATTGTGTGATTTTGGGGTGTTAGGTGGTGGCCCTTTTTTTTTAGAGCACAGATCAGACCTGGAAGGGACTTCACCTCATTTCTGTAGGAAAAAGCCCCAGTTCACAAGGCTTCAGATTCAGATTCAAACTTGGTTCCTCCCTCTGTCTGCTGGTCAGCCACCCTCCAGCTGTCTCCTGCTGATTTCTAGGCTTTGAGAACTGGAAGGGGGAGCTTGAGGTCATTCACAGAGATGTGTGCTTTCCTAAGAGGAAGCAAGACAACCCCTCTCTAGGTAGGCCCTGGAATGGACCGTGGGGCATGGTCCTAGTTCTGGACTCCTGGTAACTCTAAATCCTTTCTTTATAAACTGACATCCTGCTTTCTACTACCCTGGAGTCCATCCTTTTTCTCAGAGTGAAGTCATTGTCATCCCATTAGAGGATGCTCCTGTTAGCTCTTGAGCAGTCCTGAGGGGGTGGGGGGTGGGAAGCCAGAGGAAGCGGTTTTTGTTCAGAGCCTTGCCATCTGCTGAAGTGACCACATCTGTGCCCGAGTCACTCGCCTTCCCCTTTCCCCTGCTTATGTTCTCTACTTCTTGAGTCCAGACCCCTGGGCACTGGCATCAGAACCTGGTGGAGGCTGGTTCTGAGTGGAAGCTGCCAGTGATTCTATTAAGCAGGAGACTTATAGTTGTTCTCTTAATGCCTTTCCATAAAATTAAATAAGATTAGAACCAACATGCTGTCTCTGGAATGTCACTGCACTGACTCTTGCCCTGGACAGCATTCCCAAGGGCAAATTCTATTATAGTTTTGACTTAGTCAAAATAAATGACCCACAGCCAGCCAGATTTGAAAACAAAGCATCAACAAGGTGTCATTTGGAAGGCACCTCACTCCATGGGTGCTTGACTGTGGGAGGTACAGGGAAGAATATGTTGTTTTTTCAGGTTGGGGGCCCTGCCATCCACCAGAGTACTGCCAGCTTCCTGTTCACCTGTTCTTTCTTTTGTGTGAGAACTGACCTTGGAGCAGGAGCTAGTGAGCTAACAGCTCTTGTCCAGAGCCTGACAGAAATTTGTAATTACTGTAAATACTGGCTCATGCTCTGCTACCCGAGCTATCCACAGGAGTCATCAGGTAATGGGAGTCATTCATTGAGTCTTTGGATTCCTGCCTTAGTGCCCAGGAACTATGGGGGAACCTTCTTGAAGACTGATCTTTATTTACTTTACTAGAAACTTTAGTGGCCTTTCTCTGGAGGGGATGCCTGGAGCCCCTCGTGAGCCTCTTAAGCTAATGATGACAGCTGTGCTCCACAGGCTCTCTGAATAGCTGGTCCAAAGATCTCAAGGCCACAGTGGTGGCTGGAGCCTCAGATCTGGGAGCGACATTAGTACAGTTCATGTGCTATGATTGAAGCTCACGATGACTTGGAAGAACGGGGAGTGCAGCCTGTGGAACAGGGTTCTGACTTACACTGAAAGCACCTTGCAAACCTGGCATTTGCCATCATGGTGAGGTGTAGGAATGATTTTGTTTGACTCCAAGTCAGAACTAGGAACAACAGAGGGAAATTAGCAAAGAGATTTGAACTCAACCGCAAGAAGCAATTTCCTAACAGAGCTGGCAAAAACAGAAAGACGACCTTGGGAGCAAAATGTTCCCGTTACTAGAGGAATTTAGAGGCAGAGGGATCGACCACTTGTCTGAGATGTTGTCCCTGATGGGAATCCAGATGGAGGGGAAGTTTGGAACAGAAAATGGCGCTCTGCTCTCACTGCCTATCTCTAGGTTGTTTCACCCAGGGCAATTCTAGGCAGAACCCTTCTGGGAAGAGCTTACCCTGGGCCACATTTTGGAAACAGATGAATTTTGAGGCGATCATTTTCCTCTCTGAAACAGTAATCAGAAAGAAGCCAACTGAAAATGAAAATCAATAAAAAAAAATACTGCCTTAGAAATGAGGGAAGAAAAGTAAAAGTAGGGCAGAGTGAGTGAGTGCTTTGTGGTACAAGCAGAAGATTTTTCCATGTGGAATTGAAAAGGAGGGCTCAGTGGGGTTGGAAAAGAGAAGGGATGAGTGAGATTCTGTCAGTGTTTATCTAGTTTTATCAGAGAAAGTCTCACAGATTTTCTCTTTGTCTTTCTTCTCTTTCTCTGTATCTAGTGGAAAGTAGCATTGTGAGCCCTAAGAGGAGCAGTTGTTTATCATTTCATGGAATATTTGACTTATGAACGATCCACTCCCAGGCTTTGGTTGGTAAACTGAAGATCCTGCATACCAAATGTATAAGATCAGGCATTATACACTCATGCCAGAAGAGTGATGTGAAGAATGAGGCTGGGATGACTTCCATCTGGTGGGAGGTTGAGTTAGCACTAGGAGGAATTGTGGAGTTTCCTGAAAGCCTAGGCCATGTATACAGGAGTAGATACAGAAAGCTGGAAATGATGGCAGCTCTCAGGGAACTGGACTTCTGGTCAAGATGGTGCCCATACTCTAGAAAGGTTTTCAAAAAAGCACAAACAAGTGAAGAATGATTGAGAAATCCAAGGAGAAACTGTAAACTTCTTCATCTAGACCAGGAAAGAAGGCTGTGACAAAGGGGTCCTGCCAGGGAAGCCAGGGCAAGGTCAACAAATTAGAAGTCTCTCAGTACTCTAAGCAGATGCTGTAGGGGCACTTGAAGCCTACAGCTCCCTGTGACTAGGTGGCATGAAGCATGGACTCCTCTAATGGGTAACTTCAGTGGGATTGGAGTTCTATAAGGTCTGTAAGACTTGGACGGGTAGGCAACACTCTACCTGGAAAGTCCCAGTGGGGAAAGAATTCCACAACACTCTGAACTGGGAAACTTCAGAAGGCTTTAAAGACCCTATGCAGCATGATCAAAGAGGACCCTCCCCTGGCCAGCGGAGGACTTCCAGGAACAATTTTACACAATTATTTGCTAATACACTAACAGCCAAAAAAAAGCCCAATAAAAGAGAATTCCATTATTTTCCTAAATCATGTTTTTCTTTTAATCTGTTCCCCAGTTGATGGGCACCTGCTTTGCTTCTCATTCTTGGTCACCATAAAGGTTACTGCTATGAATATTTTGGTCTATATTTGATCTCCAATTTTTGTCTCTAACTTCTGTATGTGACCACTTGTGGACTGCTGAATCAATGACATGGGGAACATAGTAACTTTTCTTTCATAATTCCAAAGTGAAATGGATCAGTTGGAACACATTATAGGCCCATCTGTGTGCCGGCCTTGACACATCCCCTCAATCATTGACTATTTGCTTTTTTTTGCATTAGCTTTTATTCCACATAATGACCAGGTAGCATCAAGCAGTCACTGGGACTTGGGAGAAAATTTAGGGCCTGAGGTGTTAGTTTTGATTCATCTACATAAAGATGAGATTTGGACTCATGAACTAACGAGAGCACCAAGTTAGATAGAGGTGAAGGGCCAGCGCAGAACCTTAGAGAATGCCTTTGGAGAGCATGTGAGTGTAGATGGGGATCCCACAGGGGAGACCAGAAGGAGGAGAACCAGGATAAAACAGGTTTTTCCAAAGCCAAAGAAGGGGAGAGTATCTTGGAAGGAGAGGCTGGTCAAAAGTACCAGAGGCCTTGGACAGTTCGTTGGGGAAATGAGGCTGGATAGATCTGCTGGGATCAGGGCTCATCTTCTGTATCATCTCCATCTCTTTTCCGAGTACATGTTCACCACTGGGTATTTGGGTGGTGGATATTGAAGTATCTCAGGCATTGGAAAGAGCCATACTGGTTGCCCAGTTCCATAGATCACTGGACTGGCCCAGTGCCTGCTGCTAGACCTCCAGTGAGGAAACACTCATTCTTTTAAAAAATACAATAAAATCAAATCATTGCTTGCTTTTGTTTTTGTATCACCTTGCATTGGAATAAACACCCACCCCAGCATGCCTTGGTGCCCAAGGAGCGCTTCTTTGTCCCAAAGGAGAATAAAGGAAGGGGTGGAACAAACCCCCAGATCAGCAACACTTACTTAGCAGAGCCCCATCGTATGTGGCACAATAGGTCATTTTCCCCACTGCCCTGTGATCCCTGCCTCTGAGAAGAGGGTGCAGAGCTGTGGGGACACAGTGTACTCTTGGCTGGCTCTCATTTGGAGATGTTGTCCTTGGATTGACTTGAGAGTCTTCACTTGTCCTTCTTGCCATGTCCAGAAGCCTTGATTGCACCACCACTTCTGCCTGCTCCCCAAAGTGCTTACACACTCAGTGTGTTTGAGGAAACTGAGTTGTAGGTGTTACTCATTTCCTTCAAAATGCTTTTGAGCCTCTTAGAGGAAAGATTGGACAGAGCGGTTCAGCCCAGAGTGACAGTGACTCTCCTGCTGCTTTTCGTCCCTTCTCAGAGCTGAATAGAGATCTTTAGGAGTCACATCCTCTAGGTTATTTGGATGTGTTATGAATGTCATGCATCTGTGTTTTCTTTTAATGAGAATGAAATAGTTTGCAAGATGGATTTAAGATCCATAAATATTTAACAGCTTTTTGGATGCAGAAATTGCCCAAGAAATCCTTTAGAATATGATGTATACAGCATATGTCAGTTGGTAAGCAGGATGATATGAACTGGGCTTGGGAGTCCAGCAAGACTTACCTTAAGCAGCTTCATTTTGCCGTGCATCTTGCCATAACCCTTGGATTGCCAGCTTCCCTCAGGTGTCCCTGCTGAGAAAATGTACTTTTTATTACTCTGCTCTTCCAGGTGCATTTGTGTCCTAGATAGAGAGAAAAAAATCAATGTAATTACTTAGGAAATTTTTCCGTAAGGGTGAATGACTTGCCAGGAAAAATGAATTATTTGTCCAAGATAACTTACTTTTGTTTCAACATTGTAGATGAGGACAAAGTAATTTCTTCATGAAGATTAGGAACTGGTTGGTCTGTGAGGGGAGTAAGAGACTTCACTGAAAGGTACATTAACCACATCTAGACAGATATTGGGCCATGGGAACTGGTGGAAAAATGGAATATGACTTATGGGGTCAGCAGGAGAAGGGGTGGAGTTTTTAGGCTGCAGGTTTTAGGTGAGGAACTCTGAAGGAAGAGAACACTCATTGCAGTGAATGGAATGATGAGGAGAGATGTGTGCTGTGGAGTGACTTGGCTGTTTGGCCTGGGGGTTGGCCCCACTCTGCCTCTGGAGCTCCACAGTTGGGACTGATGAGCACCATTTTCCTGAGATAGAGAGGCGAAGAAAACATGCTGAAGTCTCAGGCTAGGAGGCAACAGGAATTGATTGTTTCCTTCTCCTAACACCAGTTTTAGACCTCTGTTGAGGGTCTGAAAGGCAAAAGCTAAAAGAAAAAAAAACAAAATCAAAATGGATATTTTAGATGTATAGATTGTCATGTGAGAAATGCAGAGAAATGAGTGTGGTACTTGTTTGCTGAGGCCAGAAAGGGTTTTAATGGGAAAGTGAAGAATAAATGAACTCTTTTTATCCTTAGCTACTGCATTAGATCCATTTTATTTTTCAGGAAGCAATTATTTGATACTGATTGAATGCATTTAGAAATCTTTGAACCTTTAAATATGTTGTTATTGGCAATTAAAGTCTTTTCACTCTTTGGTTTTGAATTTGCCTGAGGTCAGCTGGGTACTTTGTCTCAAAAAGGTATTTGCAGAATGAAGAGATTGTCTTTTTCTGTTGCTGCTTTTATTTTTTTTAAAGAAAAGACTGCATTCAGAAAAGGTGGATGGGAGAATTTGATTTGTTTTCTAGTTAACAAAAGCTGAAAGTGAGTAGATTGACTTTTTTTTGAGGTAGAGAATTAAAATTCCATATGAGGGATTGTTTTACTTTTTCTTGGATTTGGACCTGTGGGAAATGAGAAAGTAGAATTTGGAAGTGAGAAACTTTACCTTTCCACTTTGTCAGTGAACATACCTTTAAGATTTAAGAAATTTCTAGTTTTATGTATACCTTTAATGAGAGAATTATTGAATTTCCATTATCAAGTGCATTTGCAGTACTTTAACAAAGTATGTGAATCAATCAGTTGACAAACATTTATGAAGCACTTATTATTTACTAGGTACTACTGAGGATACAGATATAAAGAAGGACACAATCCTTGTTTGCAAGGAGCTGATATTTGAATGGGGGAGACAAAGTAGATATAATTGTGTGTGCATGTGTGTACGTTTGTGTGTATGTGAACGTGTGTATGTACATAGATGTACTTGTGTCATATAGTATATATTAAATATATATTTAATTAAATTTAATATAATAAAATAAAATTTCAGTATAATGTGGTAAGTTTTACAGTATTAATATCAAGTGACTAAATGCAATGTACACAAAGTTAAGTCCAAGGTGGTAGCAGCTGTGGGTGCTTCATGTGGAAGGTGGTTCTGAGTTGTTTCTTAAAGGAAGGGATGGACTCTCTGAGGCTGAGGTGTTAGGTGTGGGGCATCCAAGACAAATGAGGTGACAGGAAATGGAATAAGCAGTGAGAATCGCATTGTCAGGTGTAATCTGAAGGAAAATGACTTGGTCAACAATTTATAAGATGAACTAGAATAGTCCAGTTAATGTAGGTGAGAGGTGATAGGGCCAGAACTAAGGTGGGTGGTGTGTGAGTGGAGGAGATGGGAAAGATATTGTGAAGGTAGGAATGGGGAGATTTGGCAGTTGATTGTGGTTTAATGGTGAGGGAGAAATCAAAGCAAATACCATAATTATGAACCAGAGACACTGGGGAAATGGAAAATTTTTAAAAAAGGGAGGATTTATGGGGAAAGTTAATGAGTTCAGTTACATTGAATCTAAGGTGTCTTTGGGGCATCCAGTCTGAAATCCAGTAGGCATTTGGTGATTTGGGATTGAGGCTAAGTGGAGAGACCAAGGCTGGACAGAAAATCTAGGAGTTACCCACATTTAGGGTACTGACCTTCTGTTGGAAGGACTGCAGAGCAAAGAATTGCTCTCCAGGTCTCCACACCAGCCATTTCTTTATTTCCTGTCAGCCGCACTTTTTTGGATTGAACTCTTGTCAATACTCTTTGATGACAGATGATATCAAGGGGTTTTGAGATGAAAAGAACGAGAAGAGAGAACTCTTATCAAGTGGCCTCTTCTTTTTTTGTGTGTGCTGAAGCAAGAGGTAATAATCTTCGGTTGAGAAAGAGATGGAGGGAGGCGGAGAAGGTGGGACTGAGAGAAGAGAAGGAAAAGAGTGTGGAATAGCTTCTGAGGGGAGTGAGATAGGAATCAATTAGGGAGGACTAAAAAAACTGCTTTGTTCCGGTGAGGTTAGAGAGTGTGTCTTTGGAATGTACCCCATCGGCATGATTGAGAGCCTTCTTCTCATTCACTTGCTTGTGACTGGGAACTGAGGAAGAAGACAGGGGCTATTCAAAGCTTGAGCTTTGTGGGAGGAATCTGGGCCTGAGAGTTGGCAAAAGGGAAGGGGGCGACATGCAGATAGTAGTTACTCTTGGATTGAGGAGAGAGAGAAAGAGAGAGAGAGAGAGAGAGAGAGAGAGAGAGAGAGAGAGAGAGAGAGAGAGAGAGAGGGAGGGAGGGAGGGAGGGAGGGGGAGGGAGAGAGAAGCAGAAGTAATGAAAGGGGTGTGAGGGAGTTAGAGGAGTGAGGGTCAAGAACTGGTATAGCAGCGAGTGAAGCCTAGGATGGGAGGGTTCCCATCAAGCTCACAAACACTGTTTCCACTGTGTTGGATGCCCTGTGTTTGGGGGTGGAGAACAACTCAGAGATGAAGAAAACAGATCATTCCTACCTCTAAAAACCCTAACCCAAGAAAGTGGGCCCAACATTTTCACAAATAAATGTTTCATTCAGTATGTACTTATGAAATGGCTTCTATGTACCAGAGATGTCCTTCCCTCAAGAAGCTTAGAGTCTTAGGGGGAAACAACCCATACTGTGCACATGTGCACAAATAGCAGAGTTTTTTGTTGGAGGGTGGGGTGCTAACAATGGTGAGATCAAGTCAGAGATCAGGGAAGGCCTCATGGGGGACATGACACTTGAGCTGAACCTTGTGTGATGACCAACTGATCCTGATAACCATGAAAAATATGCCTCCCAGCCCATCATATTTGAGCCATTTGCTTGTGAAGATTTTCTCTGTATTGGTTAACATGCTTATCCTCTTGCTTCTTCCCTGCTGCCCTCTTTCTGTTTATCAGTGCCCCTCCCCACATCACACAAGGTGATTGGCTGCTTATAGTAAGATAAACGATAGGTTTGGAATAGAGCAGTAGATAGCTGGGCTCAGTCCTGGGACTCTGATCTCATTAGCTCCACCTTGGTGAGCTAACTCAAGCATTTTGCATTGAATAACCTTGTTCTACCATGGAGGTGGGAGAAAGAATATACACAGGTATTCAGCTTCCAGCAGCCATTTGGTACTTCTTGGGTCCTTCCTTCAATTCTCCTTCCATGTCCCCATGGCACCCTGGTGACTCTCCTTTTAACTCCTTCCACTCTGTTAGCCTGTTTCTTAAAATGTGGTGCCTAGAACTCAGCATAGTTTCCCAGATTTCCTAGAATCATAGTTGGATGTGACTCAGAGATCATCAGGTTCAACCCATGTGTGGATAGAAAGCTCTTTCGTTATGAGCAGATCACTATCCTTTATCCCTTGACCACTCTCCTCATTTGCTCCGGCCACACAAGTGATGGCTGGCAGAACTAGGGTCAGGGCAGAGGGAAGCTGGAATCCTATTTGATCTTCTTGGTTCTCCGCCCTGCTCATTTGCATTCGTTTTTGTGGCTGCTTTCTTACCTGAAATTAAAAATGTCAGTTCCTGGGGAGAGGGCCTGTTTCACGTCTGTCTTTGCATCCTCATTGTCCGGCTCAAAGCCTGACACACAGATGAAGCACTTAATGAATGCCTAAGGGACATGAAAGCCACTTGGAAGCATGAATGGCAAACTGAGGGGGAAGCCCTGGATCAACTGGCCAGCTCCCGACACTTCTTGGTTCTGTACTGGTTCCTAGCTGTCTGCTTATGCCTCATTCAGTACTTTGGCCAGCTCCCAGAGACTCTTCGTGGTCCTGTGCTGTTTGCTGGCTGTGTGCTCACCTCTCATGCAGTACCCTGGCTAGCTCCATAGACACTCTGCCTGGCTTTGTGTTGGTATGTTGGCTCAGAAAGGTGAAGTGAAGGTTACAGAGCTAAAAGATGCCGGCTTCTCTTTGTCCTTTGGCTTCTGAAAATGCACCTTCCTTTTGGTAGGTGAATGAATCTGTACCCTGGAGTCAGAGGCCCTTGTCCCGCTGCAGCTCTTTCCCTTTGGTACAGCCCTTGCATTAGCACAGGACGAAGGAGACGTTTTAGATTTGTGACCCCCACAGTTGTGCCTCTTGGTGAAGGCAAGGCACTTAATTTCCTCATCTACCCATGGTCATCTCTTGAGTGAATCCCTTAGTGTTTGCAATACCACAGATCTTGCTGACTTTGTCTGGGGCAAAGGAAATCCTTGATGTTAGGTGTCTGGAGCTCACCATCATCAGCAGCACTTCTTTCTTTCGATGGGGGAATAAATAGAGCACCTGTCAAGCTGCAGAGTATGGAGGCTACACACTGTATGGCAGTCTCCTGAGACCCAGCCTGGCTGAGGACAGAAGGCTGCCCCTGGAGGGGGCTGAGGTGTGGCCTCTACTTCCTGGTAGAGGGGTCTTCATCACAGTTCCTGGAGGGAACAATCCTGACCACTTCCTATATTTTCTGGTATTGAGTACCGAACCTTCTAAAGCTCTCTTCTTTTGAGGGACACTTGATTGAACTTCATGAAAAGGAAGCCAGCCTTGTTGGGAAACTTCAAACCAGGGTTTTGATATATTTTTTTAAGCAAGGAAAGGGTTATCTTTGAGGCTTTTCATTGAAGCACAGAAATGCTATTTATAACTTGTGTCAGGAGCAATTAAACCTGATTGATGATTAAGAAAGTTTAATAGTTGAATAATAAGATGCATTTCTTGACAGTTATTTTTTTCTCATTTTGGAAGCATATTTTATGAGTCTAATAACAATATTAAAGATTGGTTTTATAATATGTTCGGATAGAATTATGTGATGTTAATATACTATACAGTCTAGTGTTACAGAGTGGGTGACTTATAAAAATGAAAATACCAATTATGACTTCTCAATTCACTATTAAAGTGGTTTGTTAATTTTGACTTATCTAAAGGAGGTTAATTAGTACATATTGATATATTTGATTAGAAGTACGCTAATGTGCAGTTGACTAGAAAAGGTCAAAGAAAATAAACTTTTTTTCCAATAATGTAGGATATGAAATCCTCATTGGGGATGTCTGTTATGTTTATGGTTTGTGGTTCTTTGACTGGCAACTTCTGTTGAGAGTGTGTGTCCTTGGAGCTAGTGCAGCCAAGTGAGGAGATGCTCATTGGCAGGAACATGGTAACCAGAGGAGGATTTGTGGCCAGAGAGACCCTCACAACTCTGAAGGTATGGAAGGGTGTCACCTACAGAGACAGCAAGTGAATCAGGGGATGGTAGGCAGATGGACTACAGAACCCTAGAGTGAGCTAGCAGGACTCTGATATGTCATGTTCAGCCCCCTGATTTCACAGATAAGGAAACTGAAGCCTAGAGAGGAGGGATCACTTGACCAGGGTCATATAGCTAGCATGATTTGGGTGTAGGTCCTTTGATCCCAAGTCTAATTTTGGGGTAACAAATGATAACATTGAAACCTGTTATTATACACTATGAAGTTGCGCTCTGTAAGAAAATCAGGATGTTGTCATGACCCAGACTTTGGTGGCATGTACCATGGGATGGTACTGTGATGTCACTGTGATGTCATTGCCAACATGGGTCACTGTCCAGTGAGGAAGATGGGAACCTATCTGGGCCCTCTTATCTTGGGCTCTCTGCTCCATGTGCACTTGTACATTTCTCTGTGGTGGGGCCTTCTTTGTGATCACTCTGCATTGTGGAGGGTGACTGAGGTATGCTGGCAGCCCTCCTTCTTGGCACATGGCCTGCCCCCTTCTCCAGCACACAGAGCATCCTGGCTGCCACTTTTCCTGCTGGAAACTTCTTGGCTTGAATGAGGTGATGAATCCACATCCCTTTCTCAGCCTCAGTTTTGTCCACAGGGAGGTCTAACAATTGTCCATAAGAAGCTGTCAGGTTCCTTCTGGTTAGTGAGCTTGCGCTCTCTCCCAGGGCCCATGTAGGAGGATTAGTGAGTGTCCTCCCAAGGATAGGTAGGTCAGACTATCCCAAGGTTCTCCGTAAGGGGGCCCTGGGAAGATCGTTCCAACACTGCCCTGACCTCCCCTTTGTGCTTCTGATGAACATGCCTTTGGCTTTGTCCCACTTTAGATGTGACTCTGGACTTAGCCTGTGATTCGTTAGGAAGTATGGGGCTTTTACTCTCTGTGGATGTGTACTTTAGCATCTTAGTCATGGTTATAAGACATATGTACCTATTGGTTTAGGGTTTGCTGCTGCCCATGTCAAAGCTGATCAGACTGTGGCCTAGAGTGGGTCCCATTGTGTCCTGGGATTAGAGCGGCTGGCTATACTGGGCAGGGCCAGTGTGTGTGTGTGTGTGTGCGTGTGTGTGTGTGCGTGCGTGCGTGTGTGTGTGCATGCGTGTGTGTGCGCGTGTGTGTGTGCGTGTGTGTGTGCGCATGTGTGTGTGTGTGCGTGCGTGCGTGTGTGTGTGTGCAGGATCTGTAGCCTTGTTCTAATTCTTTCACTTTGAGTTTTCTGTGAAATCAGGAACTGGTGGTGGCACATCTTTCTTGAGTCAGATACAGGCTAATCCTGTACGATCACTCATAATAACATGTAATATTATGATCATGACAGTACCTGCTGTTTCTGCAGTGCTCTTTGTACACCATCTCATTTGCCCTTCACGTCCGCCTTGTGCATTGGGTCCTCTGGGCTGTGTTTACTTTCCCCTTGACACACATGATCGTGTGGGATGCTCAGCCCTGTGACACCTGGCTGCAGCACCTTGTGGGCAGTTTTGGTATGCACTGTTCCAAAATACTCTTGTGCTCTCTCCCCAGGGCATAGCCCCATGCTATCATGGGTAGCTGTCTGAGAGCAGGCAGAGGGATAACAGGTCCCTGTGAAGGGTGAGTGATTCCTGTGTGCCAGCCTTACTTCCTCTGTCCCCTGCAACAAAGGATCGTGCACATAGGATTGCAGCCACCTCACTCTCACCTAGAATCCTGTCCTTGTCATCTCAAGCAGAATAGATGTGATATGTAGAAAAGATTTCCTTCCTTGGTTTCTGGAAGGGAAAAAGGTGTCCAACTCTTCTACCTTCTTGCAAGGGAGTCTCTGATCCATCCTGAGATCTCAGACTTGCCTGCTTTTCGTTTTCCAGTCTAAGTGAACTTGCAGAGTGGCAAATTTTTCATGGAGTAGGCATTGTCTATCATGGCCATCCATTTAAACAAAGTGTGAAGTTGGCAACCTTTCTTTTAATTAAGTATGAAATGAGAGCAGTATTGGCTGGATCTCAGTGAAGCAGCTCCAATTACCTAACATTTGGTGGTGTGCCTGACAGCCCACCAAAGCACAGAATTTAGCCCAGGCCCAGACGGATGCTCATTGGAAAGCTAAAGCACTGAGCCACAGCTTCTTGTCCATTTGTGATGAGAAACTATGGGTCTGACCCAATGGACATGCCTGAGGCAGAAGTCCAGTGGGATTGTTTGTGTATCAATGCCATTTTAAGGCAGAAGAAAATAGTCCTGCTTTGTAAATGAGAGGCTTGGGCTCACATGTCACCACTGAGGTCCAATCAAACTCTGCTAATGTAGGATTCTAGGATTACCTGAGTTAGATCAGGATACAAAAAGAGAAGAATAAAGAGGGATGCATGAGGTGCTAGGAAGAAAGAAGGGAAGAGTTTGAGGAGGCCTTAGAGGATTAACTTGAGGCAGGGCATCCTGTGAGTGGGTGGGTGTGTCCACTGTCCTTGCTTTGCCCATGTTTAGGGAACTGAGACAGGCTTCAGGAGGGCTACTTCTGAGTAAGCCTTTCAGTTCCTCATGCTCTGCATTCTTCATGGATATTCCAGCCAGCTCTAAAGGACATTTCTTTTCAGATACCAGCCCCGCAGAAGGTTTTTGTGATCAGTCACCCCCATCCCCCACTTCTGGATTTGTCAGATTTCTACTCATCTACAAACTGGTTTATCCTGGAGAAGAGCAGCACTGTGATCGGCCCCAGAGGATAGGATGAAGAGCAGGACCCAGACAGACACAAGAGACAGATTTCAATTCAGTGAAGTCAAGAGTTGTGTAAAGTAGAATGGCCTGTCTTGGGAAGTAGTGAGTTCCCCATTATCCACTGGACAGAATGGGCCAGTGGATTCTAAAGGCACTTGTCTCATTAAATCTGGCAAGGGCACAGTTTCTCATCTATAAAATAGATGGAACAATTCATTTTCTACCTAACTTACAGGTTTGTTGTGCAGTCGAATAAGGGAGAGCTTAGGAGGCAGCGGAAATAGGCTGGAGGATAAGATCATTATGGCCTCCTGTTACTAAGGTGATGGTGGATGCACTTGGGAGTTGTTGCTGGGCACGTGGTTCATGCCTAAGGCCTCTGATGACATATTAATGATTTCTTCCGTAGAATCATGGGCAATACTAAACTAGGTGGGTGATTTCCTCTGAAGGGCCACAACATTCTGGCCACTGAAGCTTCCATTGACTCCTCACTGTCCTTTGGGCCACTTGGATTTAAGGAATATTGACTCAGCATCTGCTCTGGGCAGTGGGTTGTGTTGGGCCCTTTGGTGAGGGTAACAAAGAGTCTGCTTCTGGCTGCACGAAGCTCAGGCCTCGACAACTGTGACAGGCAACAGATGCAGCGGGTGCTGAAAAGAAGTGCTTTGGAAGGTCTCTAAGTGATGACCCAGTGCCCAAAGTGCCAGGCCTGGATTTGGGAAGCCCTGAGTTCAAATCCAGCCTCAGACACTCACTAGTGTGATCCCGAGTACACTTAATCTCTGTCTGCCTCAGTTTCCTCAATTGTAAAATGAGGATAATATTAGCTCCCACCTCCTATGGTGATTATGAGACTGTAAAAGCACAGCACCATGCTTGGTGCACAGTAGGTACAATATAAAGGGCCCCGCTTGTTTATGTGAGTGAGAGAAGAGAGAGGACATGACTGCCTTGGGCAGGAGAGGGGAGGGGGCCAGGGTTCAGGAAGCTTTGGTGCATGAAGTAGCATTGGAGGTAAGATGGTGGCAAAGATGATTTGGGCCCCTTTGGCAGTGTTAGGTGATGTGATGCCTCACTTTCCCTGGGGAATTGAAAAAGTGAGTAATATTACCAGAGGTCATGAAGAATGGAGGGGGCCATTCTGGACCCTGGGAAAAGCATGAGGTATTCAGTTCCATTTCTCTGATGCTTGTAGGTTTCAGAGCACTTTTCTCCCAGCAGTCCTTTTATGAGGGGGCTGGTTTGAGCCCTATCTTCATTTGATGGAGAAGGCATGTTTGGGATGGTTCCATAATCTTCCCCACGTCCCTAATGGTCAGATCCAGTCTTGAGACACCAGGGTCCAGGGACTTTACCCTTATTCTCACAGTGAAGGCACAGGCAGGGTTGCTAGAGTGTGTATGTGTGGCAGGTGGGGGAGATACCCAGGGCAGTGCCAGGATGAAGGGGCGTGGTGGAATGCCAGGCAGGGCCTTGTGATGTCCCTTTGACAAACAGAGTCAGCTCTCTGATCCTTGGACTGAAGACTCATTCTCACTTTCTACTTTCAGCTGCTCTGCACACCCAGGTGGAGGGCATGGAAAATAAAGCTTCTCCCTTACCAGCTTTGTTTTGGAGGCTGGGCACTGGGAGGTGGGGGGCACTGACCTAATTACAGTCACTTAAAGAGAAATTTGCCATGTTGGAATTCATGGCACCTTCTCGTTAGATGTCTAGGCAGGCGCCGTGGAGCAGGGGCTATTTATGGCTCAGCTGAGGGCTGGATCAAATGACCCCAGAGACTCTCTCCGCACCTGTGATTCTGTGACTCCAAGTTAAGCTTGTTTAACCAGTCCAGGGGAGTAATAGACAATTTATAACAAAGCTGTTGACTGAAGTGTTTTGCTCACACTCCATTTCTTTCACCCTAAATCAGTGCATTATCCAATAACAAGATCTTTGGGAAGAATGAAATCTTTCCTTACAGTTAAATGGAAGCCAGTTCTTCTCCTTTGTGGATTGGCACAGGGTTATTGGGCTTCTTTACAACTGCTGTTGCTAGCTGCCAATCTTTCTCTGCTGACTCTAGATTGATGGTCTTGAACTCTCTTCCAGGTGTCATTAAGTGTCCAGGTCATTTGGCTTTTAGTGCTGGTAGTGCTTTAATTCCCACCCAGAGCACCCAGATACTGGGATTCTAGGTCACTTGGACCTGGGCAGCAGCAGGAGGGAACACCCACTGCCCACACGTGGACCTCCTCACCTTCCTTGGAGGAGGAGTGAATGGGGGTGCAAAGAGCTGCTGCCTGATGGTCAGTTCTGCTCCCAAACAAAAGGGAGCAGTCCCTCATTTTGTGATGAGCCTAGGCATGGAGTTAAAGAAGGTGTTGAATTTCTGATCACGGAGCCACCTCCTTGTTTGCATGAATGCAGCAGTCATGAGCTGCACTTAGGAGGCATTTCAAGATGCTTGTTTTATGCCTAACAAGGAGTTCCTGGCTGTTAACCTCCCAAGCCTTAATGTGGGCAGGTAAACCAAATGGGCTTCTCCTGATTGCCTCATTGGATATGCAAGGGTGTCTTCTTCCACAATGGCCATTCTGGGGAAACGTGGAATGGAAATCAGAGTTTTGGAAAACTCAGTCGTTGGAGCCTGGCAGCAGTTGCTGCTATAAAGCAAATCCTTCAGTAATTTCTAAAATGTTTAGTGAGTACTTACCTATAGAAGACCCTGTGCTCTTGTCTGGAGATGGGACAGCTTGTCCCATGGGACTTTGGTGCCTTTGGACCCAAGGTCTAGACTGATGAAAAGATGGGGGGGTCCCCTGGGCTAGGGAGTGTGTTTGGCCTTGCCCTGTCAGACAGGCACCTTTTCAGTAGCTGCAGGATTTGGTAGAAGACAATAAGATGCTCTTGAGGTTCTGCCAAGCATGATCATCTCCAGCAATTCCTCTGCCAGTTTGTAGAGAAGAAAAAGGGAAGGGATCGGGGTTTGGGGGCTCCTCAACTGCCTGGGAAAATGGGAGTGGGCTGGCAGAGCTGCATTTGGCAATGACCAATGGCCCTAGACAGCAGCGGGCCCTGGTGGCAGCTCTATTTGCTCCTTACCAGGAAAAAATGGTCTGGCAGATCAGCAGAGGGAATAGTAGGGAGAAGAGCTAGGTGGCATCTGATGTGTAGAATCTCACCCTCTCCACAGGCTTCCTTCTTGACTGGAACTGAGACATTATAGTTCCCTGCCTTCCAGAGTGGCCTGGGGAATGGGCAGAAAATAGCCTGGCCAGTTGGAGGACCCACAGGCAGCTCTGTTTGGGATGTAAGAGGTTTTTGAATAGGACTCTGGAAGATACAAGGATGAGTAAGTTGGTGCTGCCCTCAATGCCCTTTGATCCTAAAAAAGACTTGTGAAACTGTCAAATGAGGGAGAATTTGTGCTGTAAGAAGATGAATTATGTGTGTGGAAAGGAGATCCCATAGGTGGCTGGTGAGAGATCAGGGAAAGCTTCTGGAAGGGAGTGACGTGGGGCTCAGTTGGGTAGAATTTCAGCTTGCAGAGACAGGAAGTAATGCATTCTGGACATCAGAACAGCAGGCGCCAAAGCACAGAATGCATAGAATGTGTTTGGGGCACAAGGGTAGGTACCAGGGTAGCTTGGGACCGAAGCAATCTTAGAGTTAGAGCCTTGTATGCCAGGCTAAGGGACTTAGGCTTCTTGTGAAACCTTTGGCAGCCATTGAGCTTTTGAGAGAAGGAAGCAGTAGTCTTGTAGCTGTTTTCAAAAGAGTCATCTTGTCACAGGACCCATGAAGATGGTGGAAGTAGGGAGATGAGCTTAACCATTGTCCAGCTGCGCCAGGGCGAAGACCAAGGTGAAGAAAGGATCCTTAAGAGCTGATGGAGTGGAGAGGGGACTGCAGTGAAGGGGACCTAAGCCTTCAAGCTAGGGTGACTGGGAAGGGGCAAGGTTCTGGTGGAACCTCTGTGGTGGCCTGCTCTGTCCTTGCTGCTGCCTAGGAGTCAGCACTAGGGCTGAGGCAGGGTCCCGTGGGCTTCTTGCTCAGTGGCCTTCCCTTGCCGTTTGACTTGGGGCTCTGAGCTCCTGCTCTCTGTGTGGACCATGATGTCGGTGCAGCTGGGACCTTGAGCTTGTTCTTAAATGACCAGTGTCCTGGATTCAGGTGCAGTAGGGCAGAACAAGGCCTGGTTCTGGGATCCCAAGCTCAGACTGCTTCCAGCTGGGAGACATTTCTGTCCCTGGGCTTAGAGAAAGGAGACAGTGACCCCAGCATCTCGTACTCCTCTGGGCTGTCATTAACTTTGATGTAGGGTGATACGTACACTTTTTGTGTGCTATTAACCCTTTGGTGGTCGGGCTGTCTGGTGAAGTCAGATCCAGTGAGATTCTGTTTTTAAAGTGCCTGTAAGGGCCAGTGTTGGCACTGTTATAGAGTCCAGGGACTCTATAGCCTTGAGGTCACATGTGGCCCTCTGGGTTCTCAAGCACAACTCTTTGATTGAATGGTCACATGTGACCACAGGTGGCCTCAAGGCCACAGGTTCCCCACCTCTGGCTTAGGCACTCTAAATGCTTATTAATATGGCTTGTAGATCCCAGCATAGACTCCTTTTCAGAATATATCAAATGAAATAGGAAGATATAGTTATCAGAATATTTAAAATGCAAGTTCATGGAGCCCGATTAAGAGCCTCTGACCTAGAAGAATGCCATGGACTGCCATGGTATTTAGGCTGTACCATGGCAACCTTGGATCTTACAAACTTCATCCTTCCTTGCTCCTATCTGACTTGGGAAATCTGGGCACTGCCAGGGAGTCTGAGCATGGTATAAGGGACAGTAGTGAATGATGTCTCATAATCTCTGCCCCTGAGTTGTAGCACATTGAGTGCCCTTAGGGAAGAGGATCCAAGGCTCTGACATCTCTAGGGCATTGGGACCCCAGTCCACTGGGCCAATATCTGAGTGTGACTGTGGATGTCAGTCGCATTTTCTGGACTGTGGAAGCATTCTTTCTGTTTGGGACAAACTGAGGAAGGCCCAATCCAGTCATTTATTTTTGTATAAGATGAGTGAGAGCAGCCAGCTGTTTTCCATTGCCTTTGTGATGGGCATCAGGCAGCGTGTCCTTTGATCAAGAGGCCCAATTGTGTTCTGGCCAGTTTGTCAGTTGTGTAATCTACTATAAGCAGCTTTACTTTGTTTTTATAGCCTATTTCTTGCATGTAATAGAGAGGAAAGACTGTGTTGAAAGTTATCAATTCCTGTTTGATGTAGAGTTATGAGGGACACATTCTCTATTGAAGTTTGACCAGGGACTATACAGCAAACACCAGGAGATGCAGCAGTGTCTGGTCCCATTGGTTTGGGTGAGTGAGTAGGAAATTGTCATGGAGGAGAGCACATGCACTGGTTCTGGTCCAAGGCTGTGGGGTCATGGAACAGGAGCGGGAATTCTGTCAGTCATTAAGCATTTATGAAGTGCCTGCTGCATGCTGGGCACTGTGCTGAAGCCAGCCCTCCAGAGCTTCCTCTAATGGAGGAAGACCAAAGGAAGTTGGGAGAGGGGAAGGGGGGAAGGTGCTTGCCCTGGAGGCATGATAGGGAAGTCCTTTGAAGCAGCTGACCAGGGTCCTTCCTGAATGGAGCCTCCCAGCCGAGGGCTCCCCTTCCCAGTATTCTAGGCTGTGCTGACATTTATTGTTTAGTGAGTAACCCACTGTATGAGACATTCTTTCTCCTGTGTGCCATTGTAGTGTGTCTCTGTACACCGGTCCCCTTCTCTGGACTGGGAAGGTTCTTGAGGCTGCGATGTCTCACTGTTCTCTTGTGTTACCAGGGTCACAAACAACCCCATCCTTTTTGCTCTGAGGTGAGGGGAAGCCCCCTTTCTTGACCTGATGCAAATTAGCAGAATTATACTACTGTGAGGGGAAGTTCCAGGGCAAAGTTTGAGCCCAGAGTACCTGATCCACCAGGACACTTCTTTGTGAATGTCTAGGGATTGATGACATGCTGGGCAGGCACAATAACCTCATAACAACCCTGGGAGGGACCTTCTGTTGTTATCACTCTTGTTTTACTGTTGAGGAAGCTGAGGCAGGCAGAGGTGGAGAGACTGTTTTGTGCTCAGCTGTAACCGACTCTAGAGTTGGCACTCCCTGGAGCCCTGGCCCTTTGGTTCCAAGGGAGCATTTCCCCCTTTCCTAAGGGAAGTCTCCACAGGACCTAAGTTGTCTCTAGGCTCGGTCCCCCAGAGATTTTCTACTCTTTCTACTCCCTTACCTGTGAATTCTTTAAAACTGAACCAGGGGTGAACATGAAAATTTGTCAGATTGTCATTTATTCAACAAGAGTATATTATGCACCTTCTGTATACCAGTTGTTGACCTAGACATTGGGGATACATTGACAACTCCTTGAGCAGCAGCAGCAGCCGCCATTGCAGTTTCTTCTCTCCCCAAGTTTCTGATCTTGAGGAATTTGTGTGTGATTTCCCAAATGTAAGCAGCCTCACATTCACTGTTTTTCTTTTCTTCTGAATTCATGGTGGAATTGAAGAAGACAGATAGTTATGGGATAAGTTTATCCCTGAAATAATTGTAATTTGATTTAGAGGAGGGGAGTCCAGGGCAGGGATTGGGTTTTGTTTCTTAATGCAGTTTGCTAGAGTGTGCTGAAGTAGTCACCTAAGCAACTTCGATGGAATGAATGATTTACAATTAGTTTGCCTTTTCAGTGGGATCATGGTTGAGTGAATAGATTCTGTGGAGAAATCCCTCCTCCTAGCTTCCAAAAGGACAGGCAATTCTGAGAGCTGCTTCTAATTGGAAATAGCATTGGAAAGAAGTCCTTAGTCTCAGGTCTTGTAATACTGTTCTCATTAAGGAATAATTAGGCATCTCAATCCTTTAATACAGTGAATATGAATGAAGTAAAGCAGCTTCATCTTGTGAGAAGGGTTACTGCATATCAAACACTAATTTATATGAACTTAATTGCAATGTTTGCTGCCATGAAGTCTGTGCAGCCCTCATTTCTGATTTGTTGGGGTACTTAGAATTGGACCCCAGTCTACACAGGACAGTTTAGGCCCTGAGAGGACAGAGGTGGACAAAGCAAAGACAGAACTTAAAGCTCCAAAGGGCATGATGATGGATGGCTGTAGGAAATCTCCAAATCTCAGCACATCAGATCTGGGAGGTCAGAGGTCATCTGGTTCATCCAGCCTCTGTTAGGGGGAAGTGTTCCTTGTTAGAGAATTCTCCTTCCCTCCTATGACCATGATAGACACCTAGGAGATAATATGAACCACCAGTGCTGATAGAAACATGCGTTTTTTTGGTGTGAAACCAAGAATTTTTTTTCTTTTTAATTTTTTTCTCTGTTAATGAAAATCCCTCTTCTCTTCTTTTTCCCATTGAGAAAGGAAGAAGAACAAAACTCTTGTAACAAGTGCATGTTGTCAGGCAAGACCAATGCCCACACTGGTTGTCTAAAAGTATTTTTCATTCTTCACCCTGAGTCCAAAATCTGTTTGAGGAGGCGAGTAACATGTTTTTCCTTCAGAATCCTGGGTGGGCATTGCATTGATCATGTTCCTAATTCTTTCAGAATAGTTTATTTTTACAGTATTATTGTGATTACATCATTTCTTTCCCTTGGTTTTGCTTAATTCACTATGCATCTGTTAATAAATGCCTTCCCAGGTTCTCTGGAATGTATTCTTCATCATTTCTTTAAGCACCATAGACCGTGGTCATCTAGTCATAGACCACAATTGTTAGGAGTTTTAAATTTTAAATTTTTACTGATCTTTTTTTTTCTTTATATCAGCTTCATTTCCATTATCCTTTTCCCTTCTCCTACCCAACAAGCCATCCCTAGTAATAAAGAATAAACAGGAAAAAGGGGGGAAAGGGTGATTCAGAACGCCTAAGCGACACATTGGCCATGCTGTCAGTCTTGTCACCTGTGGGTGACAAGACAGACACAGTCTGCCTTGGTGACTGTGTCTAGGGGCAGAGTAGTAGAAGACCAAGCTGTGAGCTGGTACCTGTTCTCAAACCCTGCCCCAGGTTGGGGTCTAGGGCCTTTGTCTAGCGCAGGTGCAAGGGGGCTTGAGGAGACCTGAGAAGCCGGATTTACCAAGAAGAGTCTAGTAGTGGGGACTTAGTTTATTGTCCTTGGTATTTGAAGGCCTGTTGACCCCAGATGGTACCACTGGGAGCAGTGTGTGAAGGTTTAATTGAGCCAGATTTTTTACTTTGGCTAAGGAAATACTTTTTAGTATTAAGTGTTTTTCCCAAGTCGAATAGCTTCCCTTGCGGGCCAGTGAGGGCCCTTTCCCTGGAATATTGGCTGATGTTTTGGTGAAGACTGTGTCGATGTAGCCCAGGCTTGGTTTAGGCTGACCTAGCCAGACTCTGTGGTCTTTTTGGTGACTTGATTAAATGAGACTGTGTGGCATAGGTTCTGTCCCCAGCTCTTCCACCTGCTGGCTTTGCATTAGTGTACTCACTTTGTCGTAGTGGGCCTCAATTTCCTTATGTGTAGTAGAAAAAGGCAGGTCTGTAAGTCCCTTCTCCCATAGGGAAGAATGTTGGAAACTGAAGACAGGTGGTGCCTGCCTTCAGGGAGCTTACACTTCCTGAGATACAAATGCTGGGAGCTAAAATGCTGTGAGATCATTGATCACCCACACAGAAAGGGCAGCTGAAGGACACTGTCGGACAAAGAGCAGCCTTAGTTTGATTGGATGCTAAGTAACACCCTAGAGAATAAACAGTCTGTGAATGGAGTTTATCTGACCTAGCCTTCCCACCCCATCCCCCCTCCCTCTTCCCCATCAGGCTCTGAAGGGCACGTGGGGACCAGGATGACTGCCTGGGCAGACATCAGATCGAATTCTGGTTCAGTGTGGGCATTTTGACAGTTCTTTGTAGTTTATCACCTTGAGGTTCTCTATACTTCGTACCAGGTTCCAATGGTGTGTCATGAGGTTGATTAGTAACAGGCCTTTGCTGGGACTCCTTCCATGACTGGATGCTGGGCTTGTCTCTGAGGTCAGGAAAGGGGCCAGGCTGAGGGGTTTGTTGAGTTTTGAAGCTCCATCTGTGAGCATGGAGGGCTCTGTGGGTGACTTGACTCTCAGAGGAGTCTCCCCAATTGACCTGGGGTCAGAGGTCACAGCTTGGGCTGGGTGTACAGTATTCTTCGGCCTGCCTTTGCACTCTGGGCCCCTGGACTGAACGGGCTCCGACTGGGGCCCTGGATCTTGGCTCCTTGTCTGGTCAGTGGCTGTGCCAGAAGCATCTGTTCATGCCCAACCACAGTCTGCCCAGGCCTCTGAGGAATAGAAAACAAATGGGGAACAGATAGTGGGGGTGGAAAAGGGGCTGTGGTATGGTGGGCAGGCCTGGCCTGGGCATGGGCTGAGCCTCTGTGACCTCCCTCCCCAACCATCCCAAGAGTTGCCCAGGTGATGGGGCCTTGTTCCTAGCCCTGTGCCTAACCCGGGCATGCCGATTCAGAAGGACAGCCGACTGGCAGTGAGGACACGGCTCCTCCAGACTGACTGGTTCTGGGCCCTTGTGGGGGGGTAAGAGGAGCCCCTGAGGTTGTGACCCAAGGAAAGTTGAGGTCCTGGATGGCCCTGTCCGCAAGATGTAGGTGGCCACATGGGGCTGGAGCCAGGGCAGATGAGGAGGCAGGGGGTCACTTGGAAGGAGAGGAGGAAGTGTCCTGAGCTGAGTGCTCTGTGACTGAGGAGCTTGTGGCTCTTTGTATTCCATCACTTAGCCTGGAGCCAGGTACTTAGGAGGTACTTAAATCCCTGACTGTGTTCACCAGGCCTCCTTCACTGGGGGTCCCTGAGGAGCCAGGGAGGCTTGTGCCTGTGATGCCCTGAGAACAACCGTGGAGAATGGAGAGGCCATGAATGGAGACCTGAGGACCCAGAGCCAGGGAGCAGAGATCACGTCTGCTTTGAGGTTTGCAAGAGTGAGGACTGATGGTGTGTGCAGGGCAGAGGCTGGGCCTGGAGTCGGGCCTTCAAACCAGCCTCAGACACCTCCTAGCCCCGTGACCCTGGCCTTGGTTCCTTGACTGAAAAGTGGGGGTCAGAGAGGCACCTCCCCCCAGAAGATCAGGGCCTCTGATTGCCGGGCAGAGAAACATGGGTGCCAGACTGCCTAGAGCCTCCTAGAAGACGTATGGGATCTACAGGGCTCAGACAGCGCTGGATGTGGGAGACTGAGAAGGTGAGATGTGGGTGAGTCCTTGGAGTGCCGTGTGTGCTGACCCTTTCAGATCCTGGCCATGCCTTTCCTGGGGATGTGCCAAGATCTCATATTCACCTTCTTTTCGCTAGACGAGCTCTGTGTGTGCAGGAGGGTCCATGCTTGGTGTGCAGAGCCCTGGTCTGTGGGGGCTTGGCTTCTCCAACTCCATCCCCTTTATGGCCTCCTGGCCAATGGTCATCTGACCTTAGGCTTAATTAGGCTTAATTGCTCACCCTAGAGCCGAACACCTGGAGGTAAAGCACCTACCCTAACTCTCAGGTACTTATTGGGAGGCTCACCCATGGCCTCAGCCCCCTTTACCAACTCAGGCTATCACTTGAACTTCCTCTTCAAAAAGCTTCAGTGATGTCTTTATTCTTACAACAACCAGACTTGCAGATTGTTGGGACTTCCTGCAAGGTCTTTTGTTCCGAAGTCTAGCCATCAGGTCTGAAAATGTCTGTGCCTGCACTCGGATCCCTTTCCTCCCTCACAAGGCGTCTGCCAGGCTGGTATCCCCAGTGGGCCCTGCCATGAGCAGGATTCCTCAGGCTCCTTGGGACAGCACTGTGGCTGTTTTCTGACCCATCCTACTGGTTCTGCCCATTTCGTTCTTCCTCATTTCTTAGAAACACTGGTGCAGCTGTCTAGATCCCTCTTCTTGCCTGCTGGATTCCCTCAAGCATTGGTTTATAGAAGCCTCCCCCAGTCTCTGAAATGATCATTTCCCTCCTTTCTTTGCCATCACTTTCAGACATTGTAACTTCTCTAACTGTTCCCCAGTTAAGAGGCATCCCCTTAGTTTGCTAGTTTTTGCCTCTACACAAAGAGCTGCTGTAAACATTTTTTCTAAGTGTTGGACCTTTTCTTCTTTCTTTAGTCTCTTTTGGCAACTGGTTGTTCAGTGGTTTATCTGGGTCACAGGGCATGAAATGCTTGGTAGCCTTCCATTATCAGTCCACATTTCTTTCCAGGATGAGCCATGTCCCCATTTCCAGGTCCACCTGGAGTACATCCAGATGCCTGTTTTCTCACAGCCTTTCCAACATGGATCATTTTCTTGTTTTGGTAATCTTTGCCACTGAGCTGGATTTGAGGGGGGATCTCAAAGTTGCTTTAATTTGCATTTCTCTGGTTAATGGTGATCTGCAGTGTTTTTTTCATACTGCTATAGATAGCCTGGGTTTGTTCCCTTGAGAGCTGCCTTTTCATATCTTGAGACTATTTATTAATTAAGAAATGTCTCTTTTTCTTATAAATTTGAATCATTTCCTTATGAGACCTTTATCAAAGAATTTTGCTGCAATAATTTCTCTCCATTCTTTCCCTTTAATCATTTTATTTGATTTGTTTGTGCAGAACCTTTTAAATTTTATGTAGTCAGGACCATACATCACCTCTTCTGTCCCTTATGTTCTTGTTTGGTCATGAGGTATTCTGTCCACAGAGGTGATAGGTCAATTCTCCTGGGTTTCTCCAGTTGTTAATGATGAGCTGATGCTTTATGTGGTCACATGTGTTTGGAGCATCTTGGTGTGAAGTGTGAGGTGTCCAGCTGCATCCTTCTTTCTGTCTTGTACCAGTGTCCAGCTGTTTTTTCAGGCACCAAGTCCTTACCTCAGCAGCCAGAGCTGGTGTTTATTGATTACTTTAGTATTAGATTTGAATAATGGCTGCTTTGTAATATGGTGTGATACCTGCTGTCTCCAGGCCATTTGTTCCTCTTTCTTTTCATGGTTTCTGTTGATTTTCTGGGTTCTTTTTTCCTCCATGACATCAGGCATTTATTTAGCCCCTCCCTCTTGCTGGGCGCTATGTGATTTGTTGTTCAGTCTTTCAGTTGTGTCTGATTCTTTATGACCCCTTTTGGGGTTTTCTTGACAAAGATACCAGAGTGATTGTTTCCTTCTCCAGCTTATTTTACAGTTGAAGAAACTGAGTTTCAAACAGGGTTAATTAAATGACTTACTTAGGGTCTCACAGTCAGTAAGTGTCTTAGGCTGGATTTGAACTCAGGTTGCTTAAAATGGCTATGCTATCTGGCACCTGGACTTGGAAGTTTGCCCTGAGCAGGGCTGTGGATGTGGGGTTCCACAAGGCAAGAGGAAGGGGCAGAAGGCAGTCATGTCTGGCCAGATGGTAGACAGCAGGAAGAGTAGGGTCAGATGAGGACTGACCTTTAGGATGGAGATGATTTATTTGGAGATGACTTTGAACGCCAGAGCTAAGACTTGAGGATTTCTTTAGGAGGTGTGGCCTTTGTCTGGGATTTGATTTGATCCTAGGGATGTGTTGGGGAGATGCCTTAGAATGCTTCTCATGGAAGATACCATCACTCCCACCCTTGACATCTGCTTTGGGATATTAAGAGAGTCGAGGGGGCCTTCTCTCTTCTGGACCCTCAGGGTCCTTGTCTACCAGAATGCCTGCAGTATCACTTCCTAGAGGGGACAGAGGGTAAGGCTCCCTGGAGTGCTCTGCCAGCCCTCCTGCTCTGGATTCATGTTCCTCCTGCATAACTCACGATACAGGTAGGACCCTGATGGTTGGCAGGATCCTAGGCTGGGCACACCCCATTGTGTTTATTCTGTCACTTCATCTCTGCTGTTCTCATGTGATCCATGGAGTACTTTGCTCTCCACATTTGTAGTTTATTAGTCTGAAGCAATATCTAGTTACTTTAAAGGTCTTTGAAAGAAAGAAGAGGACAAAGGGAAGCATTTCACATCAGGTTCCTTGTTCTTGATGCTGCCTGACCTACTTACCATGACACTAGGATGAATATTTTTCCCCTAATGAATTCCAAGTTTGGATTTTTTCTGAAGGTAACTAAGCCATGCGTTTAGACAGGAAGATGCCCGCTACTTTCCTCTGATGGTTGTATAAATATGATTATAAATGTTGTAAATCACATAGCCATTATTTTTATAGGGAACTTGCTTAGGTTGAGTATGTTATGAGTCACTCTTGCTTTGACATTTACAAAACTTTTTTTTTTTATTAACACAACCCAGAGTCATTCCTCCCGTTTTTCCCATGAAGAAAATGAAATCTGGAAAAGTGACGATTTTTTATGGGTCCACAGGTGGTGGAGCCTGGATTGGAGTTCTGGTTACTCTGATGCCTAGCTTTTTCCATGGCCCCATATTTCCTCCTTTCTTGGGTCTTTCGTATTGAGCCGGCCCGTGGACCTGCTGTGGGCACTTAATAGAGAAGCTCTACCCCTCCCCCATTAGCTAGCATCCATTTCTAGGGCAATTGACCTCGAGTCTGGTGGGATTTCAGAGTCTATCAGGTCCAGCCTCCTCGTGGGACAGAGCTAGAAACCAAACCCTGAGAGGGGAAGGACTTATCCAGGGTTGCTCAGGGACTGAGTGGCAGAAGTGGCACTTGCCTCCAGACCTGCATCAGTCATGTGACCTGGCCAACACTGCAAAGACAGAGCTCAGTCTTATCTTACTGTATGGCAAGGCCTCTGCTCTGTTGTGGAGTGTGGGATCTCTGGCCATATCTACTGGTGACACTAACTACCACGGTAAACTGTGACATCTTAATGACCACTGGTCACCCCTAGGCTCCACCTGAAGTTCCGTTTAAAACTTCCTTCATCTCCTGGAATCTCTCCATGATGACACCCAAGTGTCATTTGGACTTGATAACTTTAAAATTCTCAATGTATGTCAGTGGAAGGCAGAGATGGAGGACTTGAAGTGGTAATGCCCAGGTCCCAGTGAACCACTGAAGGGAAAAGGCTGGGCTGAATGTGCTGAGCTTGCTGGCCTCCTGGAGTCAAAAGAGTGGGGGAGAACACTTTGAAAGCAGTAAGCCTGTGACTAGTACCAGTCTTCATGGACAGCTCTGGAATCAGAAAATGGACCATCCCCTATTTGCAGTGTCTCATTGCCCTCCATAGAAAGGCAAACACATCCTCCCTGGTAGCGGGGGGAGAGGACTGACAGACGTTCCCAGGGCACAAGATCAAGTGGGCAAAACCCAACAGGAGACCTCTGTAACTCCTTCAAGCTTTATTGAAATGGGAAATCTTCTGACAGTTACTACAGCCCATATGTGCCCTGCTTGTCTGCAGAGCTGTGGTGAAAGTGCGGTCCTCTGGGAGGTGCTGGGGAATCTGATGTGGGCATTCCACAAACGGTGTCTATCCTGGCACTTTCTACTTTTTATACTCCCCTATCCAAGTAGTGATGAATGTGATGGATCTCACCTAGGCAAAAGCTACGCTAAAATTCTAGGCACTTCCGACTTCTTGCCCAAAGGTTTTCTCTATTGAACTTTTCCATGTTTGGTTTTGCATTGAATCAACTCTTTTTCTCAGGGCATTTTTATGACACTGATCATGCCACCATGCAATAAAATGTGTTCATTGTGTGTGCAGAGAAATCATTGAGCCCTGTTCTGGGCATGGAGCTGACACTTTAAGATATGCCCATCAGTCACAGTATTTGTCTAATGAATGTCTCCTGAACTGGCAAATCATTGTTCTGTCATTTCTAAGTCTTTGCACGTTTTCCATATGGAATGACAACAGTTCCAGAAAAATTGATTTTGATTGTTGCTTGTGTTTAGACATAGACATTTGAATTGTTTCAACTTCTCAAAGTCTCTAAGTGCATTTTGTTACTACATTTAGCATACTTCCAGAAGGAAGCAATGTGGACTTCAGTCATATACTTTCTTCTCCATTTGGAAATTCTTTTGCCTAATTAGGTCAGAGTTGTCTCTTTTTGATACATTGGTGCTCTGCAATAGGGGTGGTCCTCCCCGCCAAGTGCAGAAGGTTCCCTTCTCTACCTTCTGGTCTCTTTGGAGGCTTGTTCCTGTCCCTGTCTTCCCCTAATCTTCCCAGAGAATATGTTTAGCCTGCTTCAGGCCTTCTTCTGGGTCTTATAGCATCACTCACTGTAGTTTTGGAGCTGGAAGGGATTGTAGAGACCCATCTCATGAGAAGCCATGTGTCGAAGGGCTGGGATTTGAATTTGGCTTGTGTGATTTCCTATCTAGAGCCCAATGATAAGAATTCCCCTTTCCGTTTCTGTCACTTTCTGTTTTACAGTGCCATCTTTCTTCCCTGCCATTTGGGAAACAGGTTTAGCCAAGTCTTGTGATCCTTCTTGGGCAGATAGGGACAGATTAGGATGCATCCCGAGATGCCCAGCAGGGTGTCTGCTGCCACAGCACTCTGCCAAAACCTTCCCTTTGCTTTCTTGTGATTCTAGGCGAGGCCATAAGTGAGCTGTGCTGCTGGGAAAAGATACCTCTTGGAAGATGAGGCTTTTCCAGAGGAAATGTTGGCAGAACACTTTTATCAGGTTTCGAAGATCAGAGGTTTCCTCAGTGGGCACAGTCCCCTCTCCTTGGCAAACATTGCTTACCCTCCTCTATTTATTAGATGGTATTTGCAGGTTAAGGCCAGAAAATTCCTTGTTCTTCAGTCAGACTGGCACTGTCTCTCTGGACCTAGCCAGTCTTGTACTAAGGTGGCAGACATGCCATCTTTCAGTTACAGAGGCCCAGGCTGATTGGAAGGGCTCTTGCGGTTTTGTTACAGCCCCACTGCCAACTCTGGTGGAGGGAACCCTCCACAGAGGGCTTCCAATGTAGGACTAGCAGTGTGGAGGACTAATAACAATGTATTTGATCTGCCTGTCTGTTTTCTGTCTGCCTGAAATGGAGCCTTTTCATCCCAGTAGCCAACTTTGCATCTCTCCAGCAGGAGTAAATATCCCCAAGTAAGCATCTTCATTACTAATGATGTTTCTTTTAGTTCTGAAATGCCTGGGAAGGTATCACTGACTGTGGATTAATTATGCTAGTTAATTGGGGAAGGTTCAGAATATTCATCATCTGCAGTTAATTAGTTATTAAAATAGAGAACCATTAAGTGATGGGGTTGAGGAATACATTATTCATTTGGAGAGAGTTGAGAAAAATGTCACCTGGAGAACTTTTTCACAAAGGATCTGCCAGCATGCTTTTGTCACTTGTGCCTCAATTTCCCCCCCAGCAGTTCCTTGCCTTTGTCCATTGTGATTTTCCTTTTTCCCGCTCTCTCCCACCAGCAGAAGACGTGGAAGACGTGGATGTTTCCTCTGTGCCGGCAGAGGTGCTACGGAACATTGAAGCTGACAGCTACTGGTGCCTGAGCAAGCTGCTGGATGGCATTCAGGTAAGGGATGCCCAGCCCTGGGGGCAGAGCTGCTAAAGAGCTGGGGTTGGCGGGGAATGTTGGTCTTGTTTTCTTCTTGTAAGTAGAAGAGACATAAGCTACAGTTCTTCCAGGCCAATGAAGCCCTAGGACTTAAGAAATACTAAAAATAGGGACTTGAAAAATCAAGCCTCCATTTCTAGTTGACTCTTATCTCTCCTCTGCTTCCCAGTTGAGCTGGGCTTAAGCCTTAATGGTAATGCTGCCTTTTAATGAATGCCAGATGCCTGTGTCTGATCACCGTCCATTACAGCCTCGTTCTAGGAATGGATGGGAGTAAATGACATCCATCCCTCTATATCATGGCCTTGAAATATGCCCCACTTTCCATCCTTCATCTCATTTGAGAAGGGCTTTTCATGAACATGAAACCCAGTTCAATTCTAATAATTGCCAGCCTGAGGAAAAACACCCCAAACTATCCACCTCTATTACCAGCTGGTAAGAACCAAGTGACTTGGTTTGGTTGTAGGAAATGGTCTTCCCCCAACCCATTCAGACAGAGGCTTCTCTGAGCCTTCACAGACAGGCTCCAGGGCTGTAAGGCCCTCACGCTCCGGCCAGCCAACTAGGGTGGGGAGGAAGCTCTTGGTGAGACTTCAGACAACTGCCATGCCCTGGCCTTCTCTGAGCCCAGGTGCCAAGACTGCTGAGCCTGACTGGTCCTGCCTGGTGTGAGTGCTACAGACCCAGGGCCCCATGACTGCACCTGGTACAGGAGATACAACCTGGGCAGCCCAGAGTGAACTCATGTCGTAGAGCCTCAGAGCACAGCTGAAGGATGCAGGCCTAGGCCCTTGGCTTGAATGGTGTTGTCAAGTTTGCTTCAATAAGCAGAGACAAGTGTGATGTTGCCCTGATATGGGCACTGATGCCTCCTTAGGGAATGGAGAAGTGCTATGAGATTTGGTTACATGAATTGCTCTCATCTCTTCTCTAGTTCCCTAACAGTGACTTTCAACAAGCAGAACTCTGACTCTCACCCTGCCTGCTCTGAGAGATCGAGCATCTGTCACTGCCCCTCACTCAGCCTGGGTTTTCACATTTAAGTGACAAGGTGGGACTGATGAGTTCCCAAAGCCCTTTCTGACTCTCAGGTATTCACATGGGGAGACCTAGATGGAACGGGCCTGTTCTTTCCAAGCAAGCCCCTTTGAGAAGCAGGATTATGTCCAGCTTATAAAGGGTGCTCGGCACTGTGCCCTCCTCATCACTTAAAGGAGCTAGGGATACTTGACTGAGGGAACCACTTGGGCCTGTGGGGTCATGGTCCTCAAACATCTGCTGGGCTTTTATGAAGGAAGACGAATCAGACTTCGGGGGCTGGCTGCTTGGGGTCTGAGGAGAATGTCCTGACCATGAGAACTGTATGGTGTGGGATGTAGGAGCTTGTGAGGGAGCAAATTCTTCACTGGAAGTCTACTAGCTTTGGCTGGGTGACCACTCACTCAGAATGTTGAGGTCAGAGCCAGACCTGAGGTTGGATGGGATGACCAAGGTACAGACTGGCATTCTGTGAAAGAGGGCTAAATAATGTGGTTGTTTCTTCTTTAGGGTATCGACAGGTCCTAAGGATTTTACTGGTGGAGGGCGCTGAGGAAATCAGCCATTGAGTAGTGTTTTAGAAGGTGACCCAGGCAGAGGGGGTGAGAAGTAAGAAGGCCTTCGGCGAATGGGGTTTAGAATTTTCTTATCCCTAACTACAGTGGCCTTTAACCTCTCACTGTTCCCCTTTGGAGTACCTTGGGGCTGGAGGCAGTGTCATCCGACTCTTTTTTCCCACTCTGGTCCTGCCTGCTCTGGGCTCTGTTCCAGGATTCATCTCTCAGCTTTGCAATGGGCTCCCCTGCCCCATGCTCTTCAGGACTCCTCCACAAACCTCCTTAGACTTCCCTGGAGAGGCTGGCCTCTACCTGCTGGGACTCCTCTACCCTTGGTCTGGGTTTCTACATTGCTGTTTCTTCCCTCTCTCTCATACCACAGCTATTTGTATGCTTATTTTCATGAGTGGGGCTCATTGTGTTTACACTGGCAGTGCCCAGCCTAAATGTTGAACTGGGCAGAATAAAGATTCAGGAAAGCAAGGGATACTGTGGTGTTGGGGAATGTCAAGAAAAATTTTTTCATGGAAAGTGAGATGTGTGATCACAGCAGTTGGAATCAAGTAGCTTCACTTTGTAGGCTGCCATGCTAGTGAGCAGTCTGGCCTGGGAGTCAGGACCCCCAAGTTCTGAGCCTGGCCAGTCATTGACCTCCTTTGGGCCTTCTTTCTTTATGTGGGAAGCCTGCATTGTGGGAGATCACTGGCTGCCCAAAGACTTATGTAGCCATTCCTGTCATCTGCAGCTTTTTGAAAAGCAGGGGGAATCTGCAGTAAGTCTCCATTTCCCTGATGAGGAAACTGAGGCTCAGAGGCAGGAAAGGACTTTGGGGGGGGGGGTCTCAGATGCCTGCTCCAGGGCTCTTTGCCCAGCAGCATTTCACCTCTAAGAAATAAAGCAGCAGTGGCCAAACTTGCTTCTTCCAGACAGGCAGACCTCAGACTGCTGGGCCCATGGCAAGAACTACTTGCCTTTT
>CM053770.1:246543518-246570506 GCA_028658325.1 Potorous gilbertii | reverse complement strand
GTTCCACTTTTGGATAGCTCTGAACTTGGTTAACAAGTTTTTCCCCTCTTTATATCAAGGGAAATGATAGGCAGTATGGCATGGTAGATAGAGAGCCCAGCCTTGAAGCCAGGGACACTTGAGTTCAAGTATGCCCTCTGACACATGCTAGTCATGTGACCCCCACCAAGTCATCCAACCTTGTAGCACCCCAGACAACTGTCACTATATGTTGACCTTCCTTACTAAAGATGTAGCTGGAGTTTCCTCACCTGGGAGAGTCTCATACTAATGTAATCTTTAGGTCCAGCCTCATTTGTGGCATGAATGGGACTCTTAGTTTTTGAAACTACATCTATGTAACAAACTTTGGCATGTTGTAGCCACATAGAAAAGGCTTCATATGTGTCCCTGGGGATGGATTGAATTGACTTTTCAGTGACCAGCCTAATTAACCAAAAATAGGCACATCAGTAGTAACCTTTTTGTGACAATTCATGGAACAAAGAGTGATATCCCTCCCCAGAAAAAGGGCCACTATGAAAATAATCGTAGCTTATGTACCAACATCGATTACAGAAAATGAAGTGATTGAATTTTCTGACTTGAAATCAAATCAACGTATATGGGGAAACTTGTTGCCTTTAGAACGAATGAGGAGGAATCTTTGGGAGATCTTGGTTTAGGTGGAAGATATGAAAGACCATATTGTCATAGATTCCTAGGATCCTTGCACATCAATCTCATGAACACTTTTCTCTAAAATCAGTATTGGTGGGTGCTGGACTTAGCACCAAATAAAAACAGCAAACCAGAAAGAAGACAGGAAAAACTTGTTTCTAATATAGGAATTATCACTAAATGACCATTTTGTTAAGCAGTTGAAAATGAAATATACAACAAACTAACATCACAACCAAATATACTAATTTATCCAGTAGTTTAACCACAAACGTTTACCACAGCATGGAGATCAGAGAGAGAAAGAGAGAACAGCCCATGGCAACCCTCAGTGAGAATATCATCTGTGTGCAGAAAAACAAGGAACACTCTTGAGCAGAGAGAAACTGCAGAGCATAAAGAAACCTCAGTAAGACATTCACCTGAGCCACATCCTCCAGGCGCATTGAAGGAAGAAAGTAGAAGGCCAGCTAGTCAGAGAAGAAAAGGAGAAGACATGTGCCCTTCTTATTATGGACAACGGAGCTAGTCCTTTTAGACTCTAGCACCTCAGCCCCTGGCATGTTTATCATGGGGGTAGATGGAGCCCTTAAAAACCCCAAGATGAGTAAAATGGAGAGCTTTGCCAGAGGCAGCACAGGTGGAAAGGAACAGATTAAAGTATCTGAAGGAGATGCTCATGGTCTGGAAAAAAAAATTTATGGCCTGCTAGTGCCTGAAAAAGGCAACCAAGAGACTATCAGTAACCAATGATCCGACTCCTCTTCCACTGGTATAAAATTGAGCACCATCTCTATGTGAATCAAAGGCTGCCTTGATGAGCATGAGTAGGATTTCATAAGTCATGTTCAACAGTGGCCCTTTTCTTTACCAAGTCTAAGCTGAATGAAAGAGAACACAGGATGCCATTACAATTACTGTTCATTGCTTATGAAAAGCCTTGGATTTGGTCCGTTAAAATGCTGCCGTACTCAAGGTTCGATCTGAAGGTGAAAAGAGCGCTGTTCAGTGACCAACAACCATGTAGGAAGGCCTTCAGCAGGCGCTATGTGCTCACCAAAGGGATGCATGGTGTCTGCAGACTTGCGAATGGTGATGCCCTCCACGTGCCCCTATTTGTGGATGAAATTGTGCTGATCTCATTGAACCCCGAAGATTACAAACCTCCAGAAAGAAGATGTCTGTGATCACACAAAGGCTTGGGTCTGTCTGCCCAAGGAAGACTAATGGATGATAAACATTGGTCACCCAGATTTTGACATGCCTTACACGGACACCCTATAGGCTGTATCCAGCTGTCTGTATGTCTAGGCCAGACCCAGAGTGGAAGAGGAGGAGAATGTGCTGCTGTGATAAAACTGACAGGATCTTTTATCAGTGGCAACAAGGGCAGCTACAATAAGTGTTTAGGTAGCACTTTTAGGGTTATGGAATGCTTTCCAAATACCTCACTTGGGACTCACAACAGCTGTTATTATTACATTTGAAGGGGCTGAGGTGAAGTGATTTGCCCAGGATCACACAGCCATGAAATCTCTGATTTTTCATATTTGAATTCAGATCTTCTGGATTCCAGCGTTACGGACCTAAGCTTCCCATGAAAGTAAAAGTCCACACTTCAATAGCAATATTTTGCCCCACCTGCTAAATGACTGAAAGTGTGTTCATGTTCAGTGAAGAACTGATGATGAACCTGGAAGAGTATGGTTAAAGTGCATCGTCTGGGAGTCACATTATAGGAAAAGAAGATGCCCTGGTCTGTGGCAAGAATGAGGGATGACAGGCCAAGAGGCAGAGCGCTTCCCTGACCTCCTGTGACATGCTGGCACACTTGGGTGGACCCAGAGGCCTTCTGGGAGGGGCACATGGACATGATCGCACAGGCCAGGCTGATGTGGATGGCCTCCCTCATTGGGTGGAACTCCTGGAGATCATAGAACCCTTGATGTAGCAAAGGTAAAATCTACCTCGTGGTTTGCCTTGTGAAGGACTGTGTCACTGTAGGTGTTCAGGGAGATGCTGAAGGCCATGTGTCCTGATTGTGGTAGAGATGATTCCTGTGCAATGTGGGTGTTATATGGAATCCATGTCTTGCAAGCTTCCTGTAGGTTATGATCTAAAAACGTGACTCTGTGAGCCTTTGCAGTACTGAGCTATGAAGCTGGTCCAGCCTGGTGGATTCCTGGTTTGGGATGGATCTAGTGAGGACTGACTGTCCGAAATCTCGCATGGTCCTTCCTGTGGATGACCTGTGTGAGAAGCAGCTTCTTTAACTTTGGCTTTGAGGTGTCCAACTTGGCAGGAGTGGCACTGCTCCTCCGGGGGAGGAATTCTGTACCTTGGTGAAAGGAGAAGCATGCTGGAGATTGTTCCTCAGTTCCATGTCGGACTTATTGCCAGTGTCTCCCTTTTAATTTGAGATCATTTGTTTTCATTTTCTCTGTTGATTATAGTAACTCAGTATCACTCCAGAATCACAAATCCTAATGGGTAAGTTGGTGTGTAATGTCACTTTTTATACTTGAAAAGAAAAATCAAATAAAGGCCTTGTGACAGGCTTTTCAAAAGTAGAAATTTAGAATCTTACTTAGTGGATTCTCCATCTGTTCTCCAATATTTAGAGAATTGTTTCCAGGCAAAGAGAAAATAGAATAGGTGCCATACTTAGCAGGCAGACATTGAATGGAAATGTGTATAAATGTCTATAAATGAGATGCTGGTCCTTCCTGACTGAGAGAGGGGACAGTCTTGCATCAAGTTGCCGAGAAGGCCTGACAGAAGATGAAGGACCTGGGGGTCACTCCTTGCTGTGGCAGGATTCATTAAAGGAATGAGCAGTGTTTAAGCTTAAATATGATAAGTCTTTGGAGAGGGCAGGGGACGTGGAAGAAAGATGTCATTTGTTGTGGGAGTGAAGGTAGAGGGAAGGTGTTTTTACTTCATTTGAGAAGTGTTCCTAGTATTAAGAGCTATAAGATGGGGGTCACGGAGGAGTGAGCTCTCTTTCCCTAGAGTATTCATACAAGGGGAGAATTGTCTTTTTCAGGTACCTTGATTCAACAGTGATTATATCTTGTTGATTGTACCATCATAGATGTCCTGTGCTGTCCTGCTGCCAAAATAGCTGCTCTAAAGTGCAGGGCTGACTGTGAGACTCCCCCACTGACTCCTCAGTATCCAGGATAAAACGTAAACTCCTAGGTCTTGTACTTCACGGTTTGTTGTATTCCTTCCTCCCCGTGGGGAACCATACCCCTTACCAATAGGTGCTCTGTCCAAAGGAATATAAATTTTGATTACTTAAACTTTGCAAGATATCTTGGAGTTTGGAGCCTAGATTTCTTTTTCTTCCTTACTTATGTATTCTAAAAAAACCTGGGTCAGTAACTCTTTTGTTTCATGTAGTTTCATATATGATTTCTTGAAATTGAGCTCTGGGAAATGTTTTGATAAAAACCCATTGGAGTTCAAATGGAGCTACTTGACTATACCTTTAAGTCCACATCTCTTTGACTTTCACTGACTGGCCAGTAATAGGTCCCAGCCCAAGCTTCACTTGGTCATTGTTTGGGCCCTGATGTCTGAGAGCAATTGTTTCTGTTCTGGCCAGTAATCCTGAAGGTCTTTCCCTGTCAGATTGATTCTTTTGAGTAGACAAACCAGGCCATCCTTTTCCTCAGTTCTTACCTAGCCTTAAATCATGGAATGGGTGTTGTCTTAGACAAACTGAGACCCGGGAAAGACTTTAGCTTAGAAAGGCCAAGGGCTCCCACTGTCATTCTGACTTATGTCTTGCTGCTGGACCCAGATGACTCTGAAAGAGAGAGTGAGGCTGGTGACTTTGCACAGCCCTGCCTCACTTCAATATTCAGTTCACTTGCAAGCCAAGACCTCACCCCTATGATGTCATTGGTCCTCTTCAAGAGTGAAGAGCAAACAACAAAAAAGCCGATTTCTTTATCAGATCATCAGATTGGGTTTGTTTTTAATAATTCTCCTGTGCCTTATATTTAGTAGGTGCTTAATAGATAGAAGTCTGCTGAATTGATTGGAGTAAAGGGATTTCCTGCTTTAGTTATTTTTACAAAATGCTCAGCACAGTACCTGTTCCATAGTGAGTGTGAGATATATATTTTTATATTTATATATTTCTGTCTGGTTGGTGGTTGTTCTCCTTCGTTCTCAAAGAGGACCAAAATGACATCACCACGATAAAGTGAAATTTCAGCGTGTCCAACTGTAGCTGATCAGACCACCATGAGCTCAGAATGCTCTACTTCAGATTGGGCACTGATAGTCCGTGTGAACATTTGGGGTAGATGATCCAAATTTGTTCATCCTATGTTTCCTTTAAGCTGTTTGAATTCTGCTTTGCTCATAGAACACAGCACCTTTCTGATGTGGGCACACCATGTTGAGCAGTCCCATGCCAGTATCTCTCATGTCACACAATCAAATTCAAAGTTTTTGAGGAAGACCTTGAGAATGTCCTTGTATTGCTTCTTCTGACCACCATGTGATCACTTGCCCCATGTGAGTTCTCTATAAAATAGTCTTTTTTGGCAAGTGTACATTTTGCATTCAAACAGTGTGACCAACCCATAGGAGTTGTGCTCTCTGAAGCATAGTTTGAATGCTTGGCAAGGATCTCAGTGCCAGGTGAACTTCAGAATCTTCCTAAGACAGTTGAAATGGAAGTGATTAAGTTGCCTGGCATGGCACTAGTAGACTGTCCAGGTTTCACAGACTTACAGCAATGAGGTCAGCACAATGGCTCTGTAGACCTTCAGTTTAGTAGTCAGTCTAATACACTCTTCTCTCCCAAACTTTTCTTTGGAGCCTCCCAAACACTGAATTAGCTCTGGCAATGTGTGCATTACCCCATTGTGAATGTGTACATCCCTGTAAAGTACACTACCAAGGTAAGTGAACTTATCCACAGTATTCAAAACTTCTCTATTTGTTGTAACCAGTGATTCCATGAATGAATGGTGTGTTGGTGGCTGATGGAGCACCTGTGTTTCTTTGGTGTTAATTATTAGGCCAAAATGAGCACAGGCAGCAGAGAATTGATCCATACTTTGTTGCTTCTCGCCTTCAGAGGCTGCAGTGAATGCACAATCATCTGCAAACAGATAATCATGCACCAGCACTCCTTCTACTTTGGTCTTGGCTTTTTCAAATTGAAGAACTTATCATCAGTATGGTAGTTGACCTTGATGCCGTGTTCATCCTTATTGAAAGCATTTGACAATGTGGCTGAAAACATCATGCTAAAAAGCATGAGAGTTAGCATACAGTCCTGTTTCACTCCATTGGTGACTGGGAAGGCATGAAAGCATTGTCCACTATCCAGAATCCAGGCAAATATGCCATCATAAAATTGATATAGCTGATGAACTTCTCCAAGCAACCAAATTTTGACATAATTTCCCGTAATCCCTCACAACTAATAGTGTCAAAGGCCTTGGTCAGATCTACAAATGTTGTGTACAGACCTCTGTTCTGCTCCTGGCATTTCTCCTGGAGTTGTCAGGCAGCAAACAGCATATCAACTGTTCTCGGCCCTTTCCAAAGCTACATTGGCTCTCAGGTAGATGACCATCTTCCAGGTGAAGGATCAACCTTTTAAGGAGGACTCTAACAAGAATTTTGCCAGCACTAAGAGAGAGAACCCCCTGTTATTGTCGCAGGACGGTCTATTCCCTTTGCCTTTAGAGAGATGGACAGTGGAGGCATCCTTGAACTTGTGGGGGATAGCCTCCTGTTGTCATATAACCTGTATACTCAGTGCTCTTTTCATGGTCCTTTTGACCCCCCCCCCCCAGAGTACTTCATAGTCCTTTCCCTGTGGCTCCCCAACAACTCTAGACCAATTAACTCCTTTCACCGTGGGCACCAGGGCCACCCTAGGCTTAATATCATCCAAACCTCTTTTTTTTGTAAATAAGTATCAATCTCACCCCTAGATTCATTAGGAATCTAGTCTACCATATTGGCAGTACAATAAACCCTACTACTTTGACTGAAAGAAGGCTTGAGCATTTGAAATCTTCCCGGGCAGACTTGCCATGGATAAGGGTGCCCAGCAGCTGCAGACTGCGTCAGGCAAGGGATTGTCTTGTTCATGGTCATGGGGCCGTCACAGAGGGGCAGCCCCGGATGCCTGGGGACATTCCTGACTCTTTGCACTTCCCGGAGGGATGACCTGTGCTGCAGGTAACAAGCACTTGACTTTCCTTTTCTTATTAGGTGAAAATGTGATTTCAGTTTCATGGCTTTTATTTTAAAAGGTTAATTTTTAAGGGGAGGGGAAGCCCTGCTATCATCTCTCCCCACCTGCTGCCTTTTGCTTCCTTTAATGATCTTCCTTCTCCCTGCCACCGTATGGCAGGGAGCTTCTTGAGGTCTGTATTTTTCTCCTGTTTTAGCTACTTTTGCTGTAAGTGAAAATCGACTGGTTGTGGCTCCCTTGGGAGCCCTGCTACCTGAGGGGTTATCAGTAATGTGTGATAGATGGTTCTTTGGTGGTGCTGACTGGAAAGTTAGCAATATGAATCGATAGCCACGGCCTGGGGTCAGAAGGAAAAGTACACTGTGAGGTTTTAAGACAGGTTTAATTTTTATAAAAAAGTGGGGGGACTTTTTTTTTCTGTTGCTTTTCCATGCTCTGCCATGGTTTGAGTCTCTTGGTTTTGGTTTTCATTGTTGTTTTTTAGTGGAGTGCATGAGATCATGAAAGCAAAGCTGAGAGGATTTCAGGTTATTCAGTGGTTCCTTCAGTTTAAATTGCTCCCAGGCAGGGGATGCTGCGGGCATCACTGCTTTAAGTGCTGCTCTCTGGAATGTGGAGATCAGGGATGGCAGCAGCAGACCTTCAGAGGCAGAGCCTGGTGGGGATGAGTAACCTTTCTTTTCAGACTTGTTGGGGCTCATCACTGTCCCCTCGCCTGTGTTCTGGCGGCTTGTTCACAGCACATTAGCTCCTGAATTACAGCTTGCATATTTGCTTTCTCCAACATCACTGTTGCTCCAAGATTCATTCCTTAGCAAGACAGCTTCTCTGAGGAGGAGGAAACTGTTCCTTGTCACCATTTGTTTTCTGCTTTTCTTCTCTACTGGGAGACATTCAGTTCCAAGAACTGGTTGGTGGTGTGACTGACAGGAACTTTGGGGGACTGTGTCGTCTTGAAACTTGTAATAGCAGAAGAAGGGAGCACAGGGTGGAGTGGACCTTGTGAAGCAGGCATCTGCACTATGGCAACTCCAATGGGCAGTCAGCCACCCCCGAGTCCACCAATGGTCAGCCAGCCACCCATGAGTCCAGCCTGTCCATTTAGCAGGCGTCTCCAGTACAGCAGCATCCATGGGCAGCCATCCATCCCTGTATCCAGCCTCTCTATTCAGCAGTGCAGCTGCGCTATAGCAGCTTTGGTGGTCAGCCAGCCTCAGACTGAAGGAGCCCCTTCCCAAGGCAGCCCACTCTGCTATCAGGCAGTTCTCCTTCCTGACAGGGCTGTTTTCCTTATGGTATTCTTGATAGAACAAACACATGTGCCTCTGCAGATGTAGCCCTAGTTTTGCTATCTTTAGCCATGCATACCATGCCTCATCTCTTACCATGAGGCTGCCTTTCAAATAATTGAAGACTTCTGTCCTCATGGAGTTGTTTCTTCTCCAGGCTGAACGTCTCCCCTTGGATCAATCAGGCGATTCTTGTAGGCATCCCTGATGCCCTTCACATTCTGTTTTCCTCCTGAATGCAGTTCACTTGGTTAAATATCCTTCCCCAGTGTGGCCCCCAGAGGTGAACAAGGACTCCAGGGGTTGAAAAGAAGGTGTGAGGAGGCAGGCCTGGCAGCTCCCTCGTTGGGTTGTTGTGTTTGTGTTATGGTGAGAATGGGTCACTTCCTGGGCTGCCATGTCACACCTTTGATTCATGAACCCTCGCTGCATTGAGCTTCTCTGTTTCTCACACCATCTACTGTCCATCCATGCTTCCTGGGCCTCCATTTATTCTGTAAACATTAGAAAAACATTATTTTAGAGCATTCAAAGAAAAAAGGTCCTTGGAATCCTGAGTGGGATCTTCAGAGAAGACACAGTAATGACCAGTTCTATGCTACAGGCTCACAGAAGTGCCCAGGCAGGGTCTGTTTGGACAGGATTGGCCTTGATGCCCTCTGGGGGCCAACTAAGACCCTGGAAATGGGCTCTGCACTCATGCTCCCAGCTTGTATGCCCAGATATGCTGTAATGCTCCTGGCCACTTGGCCATTTCTAATATTGTCACCGTAAGACAGAGCCTTGTCCATGTTTCATTCACCTGGAGTAAATTAATGGAGTCAGGAGGCGCTGGAGAAAGCCTTTGGCCACATAGGTAGCTCTCCAAGATGCTCAGGTTTTAAAATAAACCTGTAAAAAGCCTGGAAGCTATAGCCTCCCAGGCTGGCTTCCCAAGGGACCCTAAATTCCTTAAGCATAGAGATTGTCTGGCCTGTTTGTGTTTTATGTCTAGAACTGAACTGACTGCAGTGCTTAGGTCCTATTGCGGCCTAAAAGATTCTTTGTTGTTCATTTACTCCTTCATTCCATGAACAACCTGGGTGGTCATATCAAGCTCCAGAGCATTGAAGGATGTTCCAAATGAGATCTGCAGTCATTCAAAGACATGTGTGGGTTACTTAAGAGAAGTGAGGAATATGCTGCAGGGAGCCCTGGCTGTTGTCTGAAGACACAGAGGACCCATCCCCACCCTCTGAAGGGCTCATGGGGCATGGCAAGGGACTGTGGGCTCTCCCACTGGTGGGCACACTCCTCCTGATGAGATCCAGGCCCCAGCAGAGCTCAGTACCACATCATGCTCCTCAGCACCCTCCAAGTCCTTGAGGGAGGAGCAGTAACGTATGAGACTCTGACCTCTCTGGGGAGCTTCCCTTCCCACTGACTGCCCTGCTGGGTGCCTCTGGCTCCCTCCCCCCACTTCTCAGCTCCTTTTGTGTCTTCTCTTTCCCTTTTACATTGGAAACTCTTTGAGGGCTGGGATAACCTTCCTTTTTCTTATTTGCATCCCCATTGCTCAGTATAGTGCCTAGCACATAGTAGGGACTTCATAAGTATTTGTTGGCTTTTTCTTGTCATTGAATGGAAAGTGTTTTATTTCATCCTCATATATTCTACCAAAGGTAAGCCCCTGTACTGAGCCTTATGAGGAGAGTTAAAGACAAATGAGGTGGGGTCCCTGCTCCCTACACATGAGCACAGATAAATGCAGAATAGATTTGGGTGGGAGGTCAAGGAGGATGAGAACATGGCTAGCTGGGGCAGTCAGGTAAAACTTCCTGGAGGAGGTGACTCTAAGCTGGTGGAAGAGATGATCCTTGGTGGGGGTGGGCACTGAGCAAAGGCCCAGCTGCTCGCAGTGGTGGAGCATGTCTCACTAAGGCTCAGACAGAGCTTGCCTCTGTGGCTGAATGTGGCCTTTCTTGGGGTTGGGTGGAAGGTTTCAGAGGATGAGATTTTGGGAAGATTGGTTTGGCTATGCATTCAAGGGGTTAGTTGAAGAGGAGATGAAGCAGGCATGCCAGTTAGAATAATGTCAAGAATGGAGGCGGTCAGGGCTGTATTCTAGAGTCCTGGCACCTGCCAGCTTGGACCTTCCTGTCACTTGGAGCTCATCCCAACAGATCAGAGTAACTGCATTCTTTGAGGATGTTTCTCTGAATGAATTTGGTTTTCTCCAAGGGACAGGAGTTTCTTTTAGAAGTGTCCCACTTGCCTCTTGACCTTGGACTTTTCCTCTTTTTCTGGCATTCTGTCTTGGGAGGCCGGGGGGTACGGGCAGGGGGATATCGTGCCTCCTCCTAGGGGCCTGTTGCGGAAAGCCTTTTGGCTCCTTAGGCCTCTGGTGGCTCTCTGGTCATTGAGTCTCAGCAGAATCTTACTGCATCTCCTCCTCTATGCCATTCACACTCCCCACTGAGATGCTCCTGATCCCTATTATCCGCCCCACCTGCTCCCCCTTCACAGCTCTGAGTACAGTTAGGGGAGGGCTGGATTGCAGGGTGAGCATGTTGACCTTCCCATCCCACCTCCTATCAGCTCCTCTGTGTGCAGGGCTTGGAAGGAACTGATAACGTCAGGCAGAGACTTGGGATCTGAATTAGGATCTTGGCTTCCTGCTCAGGTCCCTTAACCTCAGCTTCGGCTTTCGCATCTGCTCAATGGGAATGGAAGGCAGTGCTGCCTTGTCTTGGTTGGACCTTGATGATTTTTTCTGGGCTCTTGTTTTAGGATAACTACACCTTTGCCCAGCCCGGCATCCAGATGAAAGTGCGTCTGTTGGAGGAGCTTGTTGGCCGAATCGATGGTAAGTATGACTACCCCCTGCTGCGCGCTACCTTCCCTTTTCCACCCTATTTGCCACTGTGACATGTGGCACCTTCTTCAGCTCTGAGACCCTGCCTGGAGTACAGAACTGGCTGCTCTCATTACTTTGTATTCAGCTCGATCATCAGAATTCAGGGGCCATCTCTGGGCGTGAGGTAGGTGGAGCTCAGCCAGGCAACACTCCCTTCGCTTTGGTCTCTCAGTGAGAGTTGTCATCACGAGTCCCAGCAGGTGTGCGGCCTGTCCTTGGACCCTGTTGGGTGCCTCGGCGCGTCACTTCACCATCAGGGATGTCAGAATAATTTCTCTGGGGAATCCAATTAATGACCAAGTCCGGAAACAGAGGCTTTAATATTGTAGATAAGGTAGTGTGTGGTGAGGTGATTTCCGGTGACATTGGCAGGTTTAAGGAGAGTGCCTTAGCATACTGTCTACCTTCAGCCTTAAAAATCCCTCCCCTCGTGAAGCGTTGACTGTCACATTGCCAAAGCAGAGTTTGATAAGTGAATAGGAGAGATAATGCTTGCCCACCCTGCATATTCTCAGGGTACTTTGTGGAATGAATGAACAGAGCTTTAGCGGAGTGTCACAGAGCAGAACCAAGCCTCTGTTGGTGATACCAGCTCGGGGCACACGACCTGCTGTTCCTTCCGTGGCTTCCTGTGTTCATGGTGGAGGATTTTGTGGTACATACTGGGAGCTGTCCATTGGACTTCACTGACCCTGGGCCTTTCAGGGGTGAGGAAAGGAAACTTTCATGTGCCCATATATATCTGTGCACACACATACCTGCATGTCTTTAGTAATTGGAGAAAACCATGCAGCTGGGTCAGGGATTTTTCACTGAGGCCCCATAGACAGTAAGTCAGTTGGCCAGCTAGCCTTGAATAAGAACTCAGGGTGTGCCAGGTCCTGGGCTGGTGCAGGGATTTGGTGAATGATGGAGTCAGAGTGAGGATTTGAACGTGGATTCTCAGACTCCAAGCCTAGCCCCATTCACACTGCAGCCCTCCTGCCTTCCCTGTGACTTTATGGTTAGGTGTCCCTTGAGGCCATGTCTTGGATGTTGTCCCCAGCTGGGGCTTGAAAAGCTGGTGACATTGTCTGGGGCCTCTGAGCTCTCCCCCAAGTCGTCTTCCTGCAGAGTCAGGGATGACTTCTTCCAGCTCATGCGTGAGCCCATGGGATCGTGAATGTGAGTGGCACAGCTGGTGAAAATTCTCTTTCCATGTTTTCACTCTTTTCACTTGTACTTTTCTCCCCAACAACAGTTTCCCTGGAACCCTTGAATTCTGTGAAGTTAGTTGGGGATACGTTCTGAGCAGCAGCTATCTCTTTTGTCCTATGTGCTTCACAGAGCAAATTGTGTAGGGTGTTTGAAGGAAGAAATTGGGCCCCATGTAGCCTGCTCTCCTCCATGCCCTGGGCTCATGGGGGGAGTTCTGCCCTGATTCCACCACTGTCTAAATATGTGGCCCTCTCCTTCCCATCAAATCAGCCCCTTCTGACGTCCGAGGATTCTGGGCCTCTTGGTTTTAGAACTGTGGGCGGCCAGAGAGATCTCTTTGGGTTTAGAGCTAGATGAGGTTGGTGAGAATCCTAAGGGCCTCTGCCCTGCTTCCCTTATCTTGCCCCCATGCTAATTTTGTGTCTGCTTTTGGTGGTTGTTTGAGAAAAGGCATTGGCGATAAGTACTATGGAAGGTGATTAGGGTGGTAACCATTATGAACCCATGCCATGTGGAGAATGGGTAAGGAATTGGCTGGAATAGTATGACCATTATCAAAATAAGTGAAAGGTTGCTGTGGGGAAGAATGATTGTTCTTTTCTCTGGATTGGCAGAAAGTCAGAGTTGGCTCCTCATCCTCTCCTTAACAATGGAAGATTCTAGCAGAGGTAGTGAGCATCTTATCCGTGATGGTCCTGGAGCAGAGGCTTTCATAAAGGTGATTGTTGCTCCGTTGTGTGTGATTCTCTGCCATGCCATCCAGAAAAGATACTGGAGTGGTTTGCCATTTCCTTCTCCAGCTCATTTTATAATTGGGGAAACTGAGGCAAACAGGGTGAAGTGACTTGCCCAGGGTCATATAGCTAGGAAGTGTCTGAGGTTGGATTTGAACTCTAGAAGATAAGTCTTCCTGGTTCTCAGCCCAGGGCAACGTACTTTGGCATCAACCATAAAGGTCACTCATGCCTTATGTCAAGTTTGGCCAAAGCATTTCTTTCAGTTCTAGGGTCAGCTTAGGGTTAATGGACTCTGTGAGATTGGAATTGAATAGACAGTGCACTGGCTTTAAAGATGGAGAGGCCTGGGTTCCGATCCTGGCATAGTTACATCCTTTTGTGGTCTTTAGGAAGCTGTTTTCCCTGTTCAAACCTCTATCACCCCTTAGTAAAGGCTAAAACTTTGTTTTAGTCTGTATGTCTCCTTCTCCATGAAGTGGTGTGATCCCCTGCTCACCTGTATCATGTACAAGCCAGACGCTTAGGCTGGCAAGCAGGAGGATACTAGTTCCAGGCTTCCTGTATTGAGGAGAACGCAGACCCGTAGGGAGGGCCTCACTGGTGCTCTTCTTTCTGCCGTGGGACTTTGTTCTTACTGTGCTCTGTAGGTTATAAGGACATTGCTTTTGAGTGTCTTTAAAAGGTGCTGACTGTATCCCATCTCTGCTTCTACAGGGGATGGGGAACCGTGTGACCCAGCCCAGTCAGCTGCTGTGCAGAGAGGCAGGGAGAGGTCTTGTGCCACAGACTTTCTACATTGGTAGCATGGGGCAGAAGCCCAGTCAGAGAGGGCAGGCTTTGGGTGCCCACCCACTATGGGAAGGGAGAGGCCTCATGTGTGTCCTCTGAGGGAAGGTGACCTGGTGGGAGGAGACATAAGCAGAAATGTGGCTTCTGGAGAAAAGCCTTTGGATGGGAACATTCCCGTGCTGAGAAACAGTCACAACCAGGCAGTTTTCTAGGAAAGGATGCTACGGCTCTAACCCTGCTAATTAGAAAGATGCAAAGTGAAGGTACCTTGATCTTGCTTACACTGACTCAGAAGGCCAGTGACCAAAGGTGGGGGGTGATGGTGCTGAGAACCAGTCTAGCTATTCTGAGAAGCATTTTGGAGCAGTGTCCCTCAAGGCTGCTGAAATGTTAGACTGACCTTTTCACCCAGTGAGGCCATCACTAGCTGCATCTGTAACCCAGAGGCATCAAAGAGGAAAGCACCCATGCGGACACAAGTTTGGATGGCAACTCTTTCTGTGGGGACAAAGAAGTGCACTCTGGGGGGAAGGAGATGGTTTTAGAGAAGGCTGAGAAGATGTGGTTGAGCTGATGCAGGATCAGGAGAGCGTCACATACAACAGCAACAAAATTGTCAAAGCAAAACCCCTCAGAGCCTTAGGAGCTCCGAGTTCTGCAGTGACCACAGACTTGTCTGGAGGATCAAGGATGAACAAGGTGCCTGCCTCAGGACGGAGCAGGGTCACCCTTGGTGCAGACTGAGACACACAGCTGTGAATAGTGCTCATGGAGAAATCTGTTTTTTTCTTTTCTTTTTTTCTCTCCAATCTTGGAACAGTCTTCCCCATGCCATGGCACTGAGACCTTCTGAGGGGATGGGCTTCTCATTCACCTTCACATCATGTGATCTCCATCACTGAACACTGGACCTGCCACCTGGGTAGGAGAAAGCTGGGCAGAGAATCCAAAGCAGAACTTCACAGTGAAAGATGAAAGGAAGCACTCCTCTTAGATGTAAACAATATTGGCCCAGCATCGGGCCAGGCCTCCCTGGTCAGCCTGCTTCCTGCCTGGCCAAAGTCTCCCTCCCTGACCTCCTCCTCCCTTTGTAGTTTTCTTGTGTATTCTCTTCTGCATCAGCAAGGACCCCAGCATGCACAGGAGGGCCTGCTATACAGGTTCTTCGATCTGCCACTTTTGAGGGGTTAACAGTCTAATCAAGCACATGTATTGTTCAGTTTAAGCGAAAAAGTCAGCACCCTGAACTTCAGAGAAAATACAAAGAGAAATTACAAAACAGAAAGACCAACAGATAGGACTTCCAGATGTCTGATCATAGACAATACATACATCAGTGCCAGAGAGAGAAGCACCAACATTTGGGGGCTCCTTAAAACTGCCACCCAGAGTCTTCTGTGGCACAGAACATTCTTCCAAAAAGTAATCCTCAAAGCAAAACCTCACCTGAGTATATATACTCTTGCCAGGGCTAAAGGGCATGACCCTCATGACCCAATGCCTCATTATAAATTAACAAAAGGCCTGAGGCCTATTGATGGATGGAGAAGATCTTTGACTGTTTCCCCCACCCACCATTGACATTACATGTTTCATGTACTCATGACTGCATAGCCCCAGCCTGGTTGGGACTCCTTGAATGAGATGCTGCATCCTCTGGCCTTGGCACAGGCTTGCCCACACCCAGAATGCTCTTTGCCATCCCCTCCTGGTTTCCTCAACTTCCTGTAAGACTCAGCCTAGCTCGGACATCTAGACATGTCCCTTGTGTCATGCGCCCCTTGAGTGTCTGGGTCTGTGCCCCATCCAGGGTCTCCTCTTACTCACATGCCCCTCTCCCCCCCACCGAAAGTGCTCAGTAGGTGATGGGGAGGCTCTGGCTGCCCTCGCGGCAGCCATCCTGAACAAAGGCTCTGGGAGAAGTTTCATTTTCTCCAGGCATCCCCACAGTTGAGATGCTCTTACCCTTCTGTCTTGTTACTGTCAAACTGTTGGGAGTCTTCCTCCCACAATAGCAGAAGAGACAGCCTAAGCATATGCAGTTAGTGCCACCCGTTGGGGAGGGTGTTGGAGGGGAGCCCCCACTCCGCCACCCCCTGTAGGAAGTGTGATTCCTGAGACAGAGCACAGAGAGCGCTGTGGGGTACATGCCAGCCTCCTGTCCCTTCCTCCTTGGGCATAGAACGGTTCAACAGAATCATCCCTTCCAGCTTGGGTGTTCTGATTCTGTGGTTTCTATAGCTTCTACTACTCTAGAATCCCTATTTATGTGACCCATGATCCAGAGGTTCACCCAGACTGGGCATGATCCAGGCCCCAGGGAGGTCATTATGTTTCTGACTCTGCCTCTCCCTCTCCTGATGTGCTAAGCATATAGTTTATGTCTAGGATTCCTTGAAAGTGGCTCACAGCCAGCCCTGCTCCTGTCCAAGCACTAAAGATACCAGACACATAGCAGGGATGGGAGGAAATGCAGAAGACTCAAGAATTCACAAGGTATGACTGGATGCAAAGGACATGGAGAATTCAAAGAATCCACCAGCTGCTCTGAAGGGAGCCAACTTGGATTTGCTTTGGGGGCACAGCTTGAGACCCCCTTTCCCTGCACAGTTCCTCCAAGATTCATTTTCCTACTTTACTACCCTTGACTTTCCTGGGCCTTGGAACTGTGGCACCATCAGTCCCCTTCTCATCAGGTCTGGGTGGTCGAAGGAGCTCACTGGCTCTGTCCTCCATGTTGGATGCCACACAGGCAGTCTGCTGACCAACGTTGTTGTCCTAGGAGCGTGCTGTGTCTGCTCTTGGCCTTCTCCTTGAATAAGGGCTGATCCTGGAGCTCTTTCCCGAAAAAGTGTTTTAGTTATTTATTTAGTTAGTTATTTTTAGCATTAATTTTTTTAAAATTTGAGTTCCTATTTCTCTTTCATCCATTGAGAAGACAAGTTCTATATGTGAAGCTATGCAAAACATATTCCCAGATTAGCTGTTTTTCAAAAAAGTTAAAAGCATGAAAAACCAAAGAAAGTGATCAGAACCTGCTTCTGTCTGCACTCAGGCTTCATCAGTTCTCTCTCTCAGAAGGTGCAGAGCATTTTCTATCCTAAGACTCTGGGAATTGTCATGTGGTCTCTGAACTCTTGAGGCTCAAAGTTCCCAGACTTTGGGGAATCCATGAGGCAGCCCCCAACCCCAGCGTTGCCCAGAATATCCCCCTCCTGTGGCTAGGTGGCAACCTCTGGATTCTCCGCCAGGGAAGTGGAGGATCCCCTGCTTCTTCCTCATGGGAGGTTGGAGTTGGGGAACATTGTCCATGCTCAGGAACCATCCCCTTGAACTTGGAATGGCAGCGCTCAGCAATGAATTTCCTCTTAAGAATGGTTGTGTTTCTTCAGGCAGGATTTGCCAAGGCTGCTTTTGCTTTTTATATTTCCACATTTTTTGGTGCTTAGGAGAGTTTAGAAATCAATGTCACTGACTGGATCTAGTTTGTCCAGTCTCCTCCAACAGATTGTCCTCTGTCTTCCCCACCTGTTAGTTTTTTCATATTTCCTTGTTGCTTGCACCTTCCCTTCAGTCAGCCAGTCTTTAGGCTTCCATCCCAGGCATCTTGAACTCCTCAGTCTTTCTTACCCTCCCCATATCCAAGGTGTAAACAAGGCCTATCGATTTCTACTTTTGCACCATCTCTCTAATACACCCCTTATCTCCGACACAGCCTTCTGTTGCAGGCCCTCCTCACTGGCCTTCATGACTTGAACTATGGCGGTAGCTGAGGAGGGGTGTCTGCCTGCCTCAGGTCTCTCCCCACTCCAGTTCATCCTCCATTCAGCCACTAAAATACAGGTCTGACCATGTCACCCCCCCCCGCCCCACACACACCCCCAGTAGACTCCAGGGCTCCCTCTTATCTCCAGGCTCCTTTGTTTTGCATTCAAAGCCCTTCATGATTTAGCCCCCTCCCACCTTTCCAGTCTTACACTTGACTCCCCAACATGTACTTTTTGAACTTGTGACCCCAGCTTCCTGGCTATTCATGAACAAGACCCTCAATCTGTTCTCTCTGGTGATGCCCTGTGCCTGGAATGCTCTCACTGCTGACCTCCTTGGCTTCCTTTAAGTCCTGAATAAAGTCTCTTCTGTCCTTTCCCAATCCTTTCCCTCTACAGCTCCTCTTGAGACCAGTGCCTTCTCTCTCTCTCTATCCTATACATAGTTTCCTTTGCATATATTTGTTTGCATGTCTGCCTCCATTAGCTTTTGAGTTCCTTGAGGGCAGGAATTGTCTTCTGCCTCTTTTTTATACCTAGTGCTTAGTATTGTACTTGGCACATAGTAGGTATTTAGTAAATGTTTACTGACTGATGATTGATGAATCACTGTTTGAGGTTGCGACTGAGCTATCCACATTGTGAATTGAGCTGCTTTAGCTGGAGGCTCCTTTTGTGGAACACTAGACTTGGCTTGGTTGATATTGTCCATGATGACTATTTCTAGTCATAAAATTGTATCTGTAAGAACCAGGTCCAGGTAAGAGTACAAAGGACCTGTCTGTGCAATGTAGAAGAGTTAGCTGCCTGAGGTGTCCCTTGGATTCCTCCAATCTTGGTATCACTCCTCAGTGGATCCCCTTTTCTCTTTGTCTCAGTTTTCTCATCTGTTAAATGAGACAGATGGACACATCGTCTCTTAGGATCCTTGTAGCTCTGGCTAAATAGTGTTCAGTATTGTGTGTGGGTGTTAGGAAAGATATCAAGAACGATAGGTCAGCTCGGAATCCTTTGGGCCTGGGAGTAGGGAAATGATGGGCAGATGGTGATGGTGATGATGGTCAAAAGACTTGTCCCCAGTACCGTGAATCTGGGTTTGCTTCTGCTTCTTGACGGGGACCCAGGCTTTCTCCTGGCCACTTGTAAATGCCTGTGCTTCCTTGGCCATCTCATCAGCTTCTCTGAATTCAAGAATCATCTCTAGGCAGACAGACCATTGCCAGCTCACCTTGGCCAGCCCTGGACTCCATTCTGCCTCTTCAAGTGCTGCTGGACAGCTCCCCTAGATTGCTCTGCTGGGCAGTTCTCCCAGGCTGCCCATTGTCTTTTCCCCAACCTTCCCTTTTGTCTGGCTGTGGCACCGCTGGTGACTACCCTGTGCTACTTCTCCGATGTCTTCTCCTCTGTCTCACCACCCACCCTTCATCTCCTCTGCTGGATTTTCATCGGTATCTCTCCCCTCCAAGGCTCTATCCTGGCTACTTCTCACCCCGTTTTTCTCTCTGGGCTCTGTCTTTTGGTCGCCTCCTTGGCTTCCAGAGGTATGATTATCCTCCCTCTGTTCTGGATGATCCCCAGCTCCATGTAGCTGGTCCTGGTCTCATTCTGGGACTCTTGTTATATGTCAGAAACTGCCTGTTGGCCATTTCATACTGGACACGCAATCTCAAGAAGAACCTGTCTGAAACACAGCTTGGTATCTTTCCTGACCCACCCCTCTTCTAGTCTTCTTGCAGTCTCAGGTGTCCCTGCATGGCCGTTGCCCTCCACCATGATTCAGCTCCTTGACAGATCTTTCTCATTCTTTGAGGCCCTTGTCTCTGCCCGCACAGATAGCACTGTTGTTCAGACACTTCCCCACCTCCTACCTGAACGAGCAGCCAATCAACAGACACTTATTAGACACCCAGCACTGCATGTGCCAGGCACTGCTAAATGCCTAAAGGGAAGCCATCTCTGAAATGCTAATGCAAGAAACTCATGCCTTTATGTATATGCAGCATCAATGCATTGAACAACCATTTTGTAGTATTGGAGGGGATCAGGAAAGCCTCACGTCGAGTTGGTACCTGAGCCACATCTTAGATGAACAGAGAGCCTTGATGAAGCCGAGGTGAGAAGGGAGGGAGTGTGAGAGATGGCCAGGGCATTCCAGACTTGGAGGAGGAGGGGAAGAAGCCTCTTGGACCTTGGCCCAGAAGACAAGGCTGGAAACCCTACCCCAACTGGGGTGCAGGCTTTATGTGGGTGACTCTTAGGGTATTATTTAGAGCAAGTGAATTGGGCCAGCTGTGGGGCACCTTCTACAGGGAGAGAAGTTTGGACATGGGAAGCCATAGTTGTGCTATGTGGTATGTTCCTTGCCACAGAGTGTCTGAATTGAGCTGCCTGGGTCAATGGTAAGTGTAGACATTTAGATAGACTGCCAAGCTGGCACATGGTGGTAATCAGACTGGGTTAGTGCCATGACCCAGAGTGATTGGACCACTGGGAAGGAAAGTCTTTCCAGAAGATATGGACACCTTAAACAGATACCAGCAGGTAGGCAGACACCTGTGCCCTCATTCTAGTGTTTGCTCACAGAATGGAGGCAGTAAAAAGGAAGCTGTAGGTATCTTTCCCTGCCAAGGAAGAGACTTCGGTTGAATGCAGTTAAGGGACAAAGGGCTGGTGCAGAAATAAAGCTGATTTCCAAGGAGAATGATAATGTGTTGGGTATGTAACTGGGGCCCAACCAGCTCTGCTCTGCCATGAGAAGCCTGTTCATACCAGTCACACATCTCCCCTCCCCCCCACCCTCCCTTTTTAATTCAGGTGAAATGTGATTTTAATGCAGTTTCCCTGAAAGCTGTGTGGGCTACATTATAAGGCCTGAATTGACTTTATGCTTTCAAGATGAGATTCAGTTACAGCTGGTAAAGTGGATTCCAGTTTATGAGTGCAAGAGTGAAAACATTTTTATTACAACCACAGAGGAAGCTGTTCAGATCAGAAAAAGCAGATCAGAGATGCTGCTCAGGCTTGAGGCCTGCTCAGGATGGTGCAGTGGAATCTCCCCAGGTCCATGCTTCCTCCAGCACAAGCCTCAGTAGGCCTCAGAATAGCTGGTCCAAGCATTGGAAGGAATCTCCAACAGCTTCACATCATGACTGACCGGATATCTATCTATTTTACCTTAATGGTAAAATAGATGAGGTCATATTGACTTTAGGGAAAGTTGCCTGAATGGTCTTCCTAGTATCCCATCTCTTCACTCTCCATCACTTTCTCTACTTACCTGAGTCAGAGGAGGAATCTTGGGGCATGGAGAACTCTGTACCTCTGGGTTCTTAGGTGGAGAAATTGGATTAACTTGATGTCATAGCATCAAACTTCAGATTATGGACTCTGCCTGGCTTAAGATGATAAGCCTTGGGATTCATGAGTAGAATTTAGCTTGGGATATGTTAATATTCAGGGCTGTCCTCAGGTGGAATGACCTGCTTCAGCAGGTGATGAGGTTCTCATCAGTGGAGGTGTTCAAGCAGGATTCAGTAGGATTGCTTGTTCAGTCACTGTGGAGAGCATGAATTCATGCTTGGGGAGATGCTGGGCTAAAGGTTACTTAATTTACTTCCATTTGGGAGTTGCCCTTGCCTGTGATGCCCCAAGGTGGCTCTCACTGGCCCCAGGGTTGCCTTGACCATCTTAGAAAGGCATCTCATGGCAGTGGTGGTTAGAGGAGATGAGTGTTTGGGGCATGACTAAACCCAGCCTTCTGTCTCATTTCATCTTGGTTCCTCCGGAGTCAGCCTTGGCAGTGCTTGTCATTATCCGTAGGTCATTGTCCTGGCCTGCCTCACTTTACTGTGCATCACTCCTGGCAGGATTCTTAGACACCAAATAGAGTTGCTACATAGGGATCCTTTCCCCTTTCCTGACTCTCTTTTGGGACCTGGACCTTGTAGTGGTCGCTCTTTGGGTGGAGCTCCCAATTGCTTTCCAGCATGGCTCGCTTCTCCCCATGCCTTCCTGTGTCCATTTTCCCTTGTCTCTTCCAACATGGGGCATTTTACCTTTACCCTTTTGCTCTTGTCAATCTGAGTGACTTAGGAGCCCAGACGTCTTTCTAATTATCAGTGATGGGAGCTTTTTCACATAACTGCTGAGAGCTTCAGTTTTTTCCTTTGATCATGGAGGAATCACTCTCATCCTTATAAATATGAATCGTCTTTATGTATCTTAAAGACCTTTTATCAGAAAATTCCTGGTGAATTGTTAACTGTTTCCTTTCCAATTTTAACCGATTTTGTTTTGTTTATGTAAAGCCTTTTCCATTTGACATAGTCAGAATTAGCCATCTCTTCTGATCTTTCGATTATTTGTTCGGTGTTTAGTCCAGAGCTGTTCTTTCTCTCTCCTCTAATTTGTTGATGCCCTTTTATGTCTAAGTCTTTTATTTGTTTGGGTCTTGTCTTGGTATATGGTATGAGGTGTTCATGTTGTGGGAAAATAACTTTATTAATTTTTATTTATGACTATTATTTGGATTTTGCTTTATGTGACTGGGAAATTGTCTCACCCAGAGCTTACAGTAGAGGTCAGACTGACCTTAGAGATGCTCATGGGAAGCTCATGGCTGCTGGGAATGCTCAGGTCTTGTTTGGGGTTCCTTAAGCTGCCCTACTGGCTACTACTCTGGGTCAATCAGTTGCGCCCTTGTTGTAAACCCTGTAAAAGGTACCTCACACAGACTCTGGAGGGAGGCCACCCCCCCGCTTTTTCTGGCTCTCTCCTTTGCCAAATGATTTAATAAAATTCTTTCTAAAACAGCGTCAGTTGGGGGTTTGTTCTCTATCCACATTTCCCCAGAGTCTGTCTTTTTGCTAGACTGCTTTCTAGTTTTCCCAGGAGTTTGTTGAGTAGCGAGGCCTTACCCTAGTAATCGGAGTCACTGAGTTTATTGACTTCCATTTGTTTCTGGATATTGTGTCCCTAATCTCTTCCATTGATTGACCTTTCTTTGTTTCCACCAATACTAAATCATTTTCACGATTACCACCTTATAGTATGACACCCTCATCTGTCTACTGTCTTGCAGTGAAATTCAAACCTCATCAGGTCCCACTGAACTGGAGAGATTTGACTCATGAGCTTAGGAGTGGGTATGTGTGTGTGTTGTCCAAGCAACCAGCTCTCCAGGTGGGTCGAGGATGTGGTTGTCTAGGGCCGAAGCAGCTCATGGAGATGCCTGCCACAAGGGGTGAGGGCTGGGGGCTGAGAACTTCTGGTCCCTGGAATGAGGGTTGAGATATTGCAAGTCCCCAGCTAGGAGGGATCCCCAACTAGGCAAGACCTTGGTGCTGCATTCTGATATTTAGTCTCATAATATTCAAATTCAGAAGTTAATATGTTAGGCTGGAACAATATTCTTACAATTCTAATAGACTAGAACACTATTCTGTAAAACAATATTAGAATTTCATGTTGTTAGATTTCTTAAAAAATAAACAGCTCATTTTTAATAAAGTCATTTTAATCAGCTTTCTTCATATCATACAGCTACATCATTAGTAGAACAAAAGGGAAAAGGAGCACTTGGCAGACGAAAGCAGGGCTTTGCCCTGAGTGGTGTGGTTGGTATCTCTTCTTCTCTCTCCCACTCTCAGTGATCTGTCTTTTCTCACATCAGTGTATACACATCACTTTTTGTTCTCCCAAAGCTGAGAACTTTCTCAGTCTGCCTTTCTCTGTTGAATAAAAATACCTTTATTTTGAGGAAATAGAAGGAAGAGGCTTGTGAACATGCAGATTTGAAGGAAGGGTGTGGGGTTTGTAATCGGGACCCTGTGTCAAATCCTGCTTGGTGTCCTTAATGGAGGAGTGATTGTTGGTGAGGAGCTTAATCTCTCGGTGCCTTATCTTCTTCATCTTTAAAATAGGGATGCAATGGTGTTCCAGCCCTTGTTGCCACCCCATAACATAGATGACATGTTTGCATGGAAAAGATGGACCTGTGCTTTTTGATGGAAAGCTTGGTGTCAGTAAAGAGCTTTGTAATTTCCTTAAAGCAGTCTGTTCTATTCCCCTCTCTTCCTCCCCCTTCTCTTCCTTTTTCTTTCTCCTGTTCTTTCCCTTCTCCTCCTTCTCTTTCCCCCCTCCCCACTTCCCTTTCTTCTCTTAAATTCTCGGTGCACATCATTGCCCACTCGTACTCTGTTTCCTACATCTGTGCCCTGTCAGGTGAGCTCCGTAGGGCGTCCTCCTTCAGGAACATGGTGTGCTGAGAGAGAGCGGACTGTGCCGTAGAACCACTCAAGGGCTCCAGGGAGGCTGGAGAGACAACATGGCATCAAAGTAGGAAGAGATGGATCAGTCAGAAGTCCAGAATGAGCCAGGAACGCATCCAGCATGTTGGGTGGGTGGTCTCTTAGGAGGATACGCGCCCATGAGACTGGACTCCCTGTTGTTGGATGGAACTCCTCAGCTGAGGGCATCACATCCAAGTGCATTTGGAAATTTGAGTCAGATTGGGAAAATAATATCTATGCCTCACAGCATGTGTATAAAAGTTCAAGTACTTTGGAAACCTTCAAATACCGTATAAATGTCTGCAGTTGATTATTATGACTGATTTTTATTTAATTTTTACTGTAGTTTATTATTATGAGGATTCCCTATTGCAGAATGAGAATGCACACTAATACCGTGTTGTTGGAACTGTGATTTGATCCAACCATCCTGGGAAATGATTTGAAATTTTGCAAAAAATACTCCAAAGAAATCAGGGTCAGAAAAAAGGTCCCCAAATAGTCATAAGAATATTTTTTTGGTACCAAAGTGATTGAGATGCTTATAGGGCATACAGTTTGTTCAGGTGAGGGACTAGGGCTGAGCTAGGGCTGACTAGGATAGAGATATTATTCATCAATCATTCATAAAGATGATGGTCGATGATTCACCACATTGGAGAATGTGGACACAAAGGAGAAGGTGATTTAGGACAGAGCCTTGGGGGTACCCCGTAGTCAGTGTGTGTGAGACCTGAAAGTGCCAGCAGAGGATCCTGGGAAGGAGAGATCTGACAGATAGAAAGCAAATCAGAAGAGAGCCCAGCATCACCAAAAATCTAGAGAGGAAAGGGGGCTGCAGAGAGTGAACTGTGAGCGTTGTTGAGAAAAGGCCAAGAAGTCATTTATGGGAGAATGGTTTTCAGTCATGTGATAAGGTTGGAATCCAGATGGGAGAGAGCTCCAGCAGCAGTCTCCCTAGAAGACATCTACATTCCTAGGAGCCCTCTGGTTCTATCTGTCCGCTTTCATCCAGATTCCCCTGGGAGTGACATTTTGCACTTTTTGGAAGCTGTTCTAATGATGGTTGTCAGTAGAGTACTCTCTTTCCCGCCTGTATGCTGAGTAGGCGGCGGGGGATGGTCAGAAATCTCACTTTGTAGTGATGTTGTCATTGCCCTCCCAGCCTTTATGTTTGTGACATTTCCATAAATGTTAGTCTTCCCAGGACTTTGTGAAAGTTCATAATATTTGGACTAGCAGTATCCATGATTGAGATTTTGAATTCTCGATCTATGAATGTGCAGGGTGTTAACCTGGAGCTAATTCTAATGAGGGCCCCATGCATAATGAAATGCAAACATTTGAAGCCTTCAGGGCTAATGATTTAGACAGTTTTTTCTTAATTATAATGCTTTTTCGATCCTTGATACAGAGATTGATGATCAGGGTTTATTGCCAAATCGTGGTTAGTTAATTGAATTGTCAGTAATAACTTGGAGATAAAGCTATTCTCCTTGACCTTAAGTGGAAGAAAGTGTGCTGTGCCTTTGAATGCAGGCAGTTTGATGGAATTCTGAAGTTGGCTGAAACTCTTCTCTCAGACACAGTTTTGGGACTCTGACCTGTTGCTTTTGCCTCTGGCAGATGCTGTGGTGTCCTGGTGGGGTCTGGGCTGCTATGGGGAGTAGTTGTGCACTGCAGATCTGGAAGTCTTCCCTTTCTTCCCTGTAAAGGCCTAGGTAACTAGTGTGACAAATGAAAAGTCCAAGAGATATAATTTCTAGGTAATAATCAGTTTATTAATTTCTTTCTCTTATAAACCAAAGATGCTCCCTGGAGAGCACAGAATGCTTAAAAAGCCTTTGAAAAAGGGAGTACCCCTGAGATTGCAAATCAACTCTCATTGGTTAGCAGCCAGTGGTGGGTAGACATTAATGAGGAGGTAGGCAAGTCTTTAGCTTCACCATTTGGGACCAGGTCATGAGACTCAGTGGCCTCCAGCAATCTGGACAAAAGAATTTATATCTACCCAGACCACTCTGTCTGGTTTTCCTCTTTCATAAGTTGGGTCACCCTAAATTCTAACAAATGGTTCCAAGGAGACAGGGGCTTATTTCCCAAGGTCAAGATCTTGTTTAGACTAAATTCTGTTTGTAAGGTCTTTTAGTCAGTGAGGTCCCACCCAAGATGAAGAAACTTGTACTCAGAGGATTTGGGCATCATCTATCAGCAGTGTCCTTCAGAAATTAGGGGAATAACCTACAGACCGAGAGATCAGCTTCTCTGCAGATGGAGAAATGTAAATTGTTGGACTCTTCTTTCTCTTCTCTCTTCTTGGAAGAGGAAGAAGCAGACAACCATGGTTTTCAACTCCTCCATGAGCAGTGGTGGTGGAGGCCCAGCTCTCTGTCCCTCAGAGGCCAATTTAAGCTCAGTTATTCCTTCTTTCTTCTGTCCTTTCCTTCTATTAGGATTTGGGATGTCTATGGGACCATAAACAAAGTTCCCCCCAGGGAGGTGATATCATGCCCACCATCTTGGATTGTCTCAGTCACTGTCCCAGGGCCTGGCCCAGAATAGACACTTAATGAGTGCTTGCTGATTGATTTTTTTTCAAGAATGCTTGTGTGCAACATATTTTTGGGATATTCTTCTGATTGTATTGTGAGCATATTGGCGTCATTCTCATAGATTTGCATGTTTATACTGAGCTGGAAATATCTCTGAAAACCCATGCAGTCCTCTTTCTCTTCAGTGCATGTGGGTAAGAGCACTACCTCTAACCCATCATGGATGATTTTTGTACCCTCTTCTTGCCTGTGTTTACTAACCAAGTAAAAACCCCTTTTTCTCCCCTGCTTTGGCATTGGTGGTATACCTGGGGCAGACCTCTTCAGGGATGAAATAAGCTTTGCTAAATAGCCCTTCATATATGCCATTAGTTTATAACTTTAAGGGGACTTGAGCATATTCTTTGTTTTTATTATAATTTCCTTGAGGGTACCTCTGTCAGGGTGGTAGGTAAGGCTTCATTCTCTGAGGTGCTGCCATGTATCAGTGTGTCATGTCCAGGTGATTCCATTTGAATCCTGTATATTCTGGGTACCTGAGTTTAAGAGAAAAAGGAACAGCTGACCAGGAGCCCA
>CM053770.1:246517856-246543018 GCA_028658325.1 Potorous gilbertii | reverse complement strand
GTAGGTAGTAGGCGATACCTGACCAAGAGATAGACGAAACTGCCAATGGGAAGATCAATCATTTTGAAATTGAATAACTTTTGTGCAAAGTGAAAGCATGTTAAATAAGAAGGGAAATGATTAGCTGGGAGGAAAAAACAACTTTCAAGTGTTTCTGATAAGGATCTGATATTCAAGACCTTGGCCAGCTTAGAAAGATATCTGAGATCAAAGGCCATTCCCAAAAAGAGATGTGGTCAGTGCATATGTCCCCGAATGACCATGTACTTACTTTGTATATTTTCTATAAAGCTTTACCTGCCTTCCTGGCCAAGGGGCCAGTTCTCTCTGGGAGGCCTGCAGGAGGTCTGATGTTCAACTGGTGCTGCCCTTCCTTCCTGTTTGCTCTTTCCTCCAGCTAAGAGAGAGATCTGAGGCTCGTTTTCACTGTCCCCTTGAGTCCTATGGCTCCCTTAGGCTCCTTTCCTTCTGGGAAGGCACCCTGGCCATGGCTCATTCTCCCCATTTATGGCTCATCGAGGTGGACTTAGACATTTACCTTCTAGTGGCCCTCTTGGGCACCATGCTGCTGTTTGGTTAAATCAGCCTGTGGGGTGCTTGGTGTATATGATGAGCGCATATTTCATAAGGAGGGTAATTCTGGATGGGCTGCTTCTCAGTGCTGGGCCAAGAAGACGCTCCTGTGACTGCTGGGGTATGGGTAGCCCCATTCCCTCCTGCTGGGTTTGGGGACTTCTTCCCTCCTTTCAGCTGCCAGAAGAAGCACACGAGTCTCCCAGTTTTCCAGCAAACACCTTGAGGGGAAACAGGCCTTTGGAGATTTCATTCCCTGGAGATCTTTCAGCAGATGTTACTCAGACAGGTGACAAAGGGAATTGATTCCCTCCTGGGCAGGGAGGTGATACAGAAAGCCTTGCTTGCCTTTTGGATGCAGGACATGGCAGCTTTGGGTTCCAACCCAAACATTGCAAGCAGAAGCTGGGGAAGGCAGAACTAGGGAGCAGAGTGCCAAGGTGTGTTGGTGGAGTATAGTGGGTCACTGGGACTCAATGCATTCTTGGGTCACCTTCAGACATGTAGGGATCCAGGCACAGCTAGATGGTACAGTGGATAGAGCATTGGCTCTGGAGTTAGGAGGACCTGAGTTCGAATTCAGCCATAGACACTTACTTGCTGTGTGAACCCTGTTTGCCTCAGTTTCCTCATCTGTAAAATGAGCTGGAGAAGGAAATGGTCAACCTCTCTATTGTCTCTGTTAAGAAAACCCCACATGGGGTCATGAAGAGTCAGACCTGACTGAAAATGACTGAGCCTCTAGAGACCTGGGCTCCAGGTCTCTAGAGGCAGCAGCCTCCCCACCCTTTCCTCTACTGAGACCTCTCCTCAACACTTTTTAGGCAGGATTTGGACAGTCTGGAGAATGAGCTGAGGCTGCTACAGGGTCTCAAATTCATACCAGGTGAATATTGATGGGAAGAATTTGGGCAAAATGCTTTTTGATGGGAAAGGAGGGAGGGTGGGCCTGTGAGCCACTTCTTGGCCTCAGAATGAACAAAGTTCAGTGGCTTATGTGTAGAGGTTGTCAAGAGGTGACTTGAGGCTTGGTGTTGGGTTTATAGGGCACCCAGAACCATCTAGGATGGGTTCTTTATTTTGTGTACTGCCATGGACAAAGAATTCACGACCACATGGTTGTCTTCCTCCTCTCTTAGAGTGGCACATACAACTCAGGCTGACCTGCTCTGTGTCTTTGCAGCAGGTGGAACTTGACCAAGCTTAGGCTCTGCCAGTGTAGCTTTTGAGAACCCGGTGTCACCATTGAGCGAGTTGTGCTCTTGGAGACAAGCATACTTAAAGACACAGGGACCATGTCCATTCAAGTCTTCTTTTCCCTAGGCTTTGCCTTTTTTATCCATATGGAAGTCATGGTGATCTTCCATCAGCCCACTTTACTCCAAGAATAGGAAGTGAAAAAGTTAGAGCAAAGAATGCCAATGAGGAAGAAGATAAGATGCCTAATGAAATTACTCAGTCTTGAACTGTTTAAAAAAGTTATTGATAATGAAAAATAGGTGACTGGCAGGAGAGATGGCATTTTTACCGGTTAAAACTAGGCACTCACCTACATGATGAGCTCCGTGCCCGTTCTCTATCCTTTGGGAATCAATGTTTGGAGAGTGGGGGGGCTTCCCTGGGGTCCCTGGTGATCAATGTCCTAGGTTCAGGATCTTGCCTCTTCCCCTCACTCTCCATGAGATGGAGGGGCTGCCATGGCCTATTGCTTGAGTCCTGTCTAACTCCAGCATTTCCTGATTCTGGCTGAATTGGGCAGATTTCACATTTCTGACCTGAATCTTTTCTTCATCTCAGTATGAACCATCCCTTCTGTTTGGGGGAATTGGGCAGTTTTAAAGCGCATTTTAAATTGCGCTATAGATTATCCTATAGGACAGTGTTTTAATAGAGCACTTCTGTATGCACCAGCCTACAATAATGCATGTAGGGCACTTGCTGGTCGTGTATGTTGCCTCATTTCAACACTTTAAATACCTTTGGAGAACAGCAGGGCAGGAGTTATTCTCCCCAGCTGACATAGGAGAAGATGGTACTCCAGTTGCCGGTATGACTTGTATAGGGTCATGTGTCTGGTAGGTCAAGAAGCTAGTTCTCGAATCTGGATTTCCTGCCTCCTCATTCAGAGCCTTTTCTGAACAGCTTGTCAATGTCACTTTGCCTGTGCCCTTGCAGGGACCCAGCTGTTAGCTCTACACATCACTGTTTCCTTAAGATCTTTGTGCTCTCTTCTCTGAAATTGCCCATTTGGCTTCAAGGTTGTGTTTCCGACGCATTAAGGTTACTGCCCAATAAACTTGGCAGACCTATCTGCATCCATTCTCCACTCTTCATCAGAACTGGCAGTGGGTCCAGGCCCAAGCCCCAGGCTGTCAGCTGTTAGCATCTTCAGCCCTCTCCTGCTCAGTACCATTTTGTTGACTAGAGTTGGAGGGGACTTTCCACTGTTATCCCTGCCTAGGACCTCCTAGGCGTGCACATTTTCCCTTACAGCTGGGATAAATGCCTGCATTATGTTTCATTGTAAATTCATCTATCTTTGGAGGATTCTCTGAGTTAGTGACTTGTGAGGCACTATGGTATATAATAACTAACATTTCTGTGATTCTTTAAGGCTGATGAATCCCTTTACAGAATCCCAAAGCCCGATGAGATAGGTGCCATACGGAGGAAAACGTGACCTTGGCATCTGGTAACCAGCAGACTGAGTTTGGCTCCATGCCTTTGTGGTCTCTCTGACCTTGAGTGACTCACCCCATTCTTCTGCAATGCTACGTCCTCATCCAGAGACTATGGGATTAGGGTGGGGGTCTTTCAACGTCCCTGCTCATTCTACATCTTGGGGCCTCTAAGGCTGCTGTGCTGCTGTCTCTGATCTGCTCAGATTCTGGGTCAGGTCAAAGCATGGTTCACCCACATCTGATTGTCTTCAGTTCCTTTTAGTGAATGCCCTTTGAGCCCTCCTCAAACATAGACTCTCAGCAGATACTTAGTCAAGGTTTATGGAAGGAGGGAGGAAATGGGGGCCCCATTCCTAGCCCTCTGGCTTTCCCATTGAGGTGCCCAGAGAGCAGAAGGAGGCAGGGTTGGAGAGGAGGGAGCCATTGACTTCATGCTGCCTGTGGGCATTGCAGAATGAGGACAGCAGAGTGATCATTAGCCAAGGGTTCCAGTTGATCCAGCCAGCCCTTGGCCACCCTCTCCAGGCAGGCTCCAGGTGGCTCCTTCTGTTATGTCTGTGGGTCAGTCAGCACTTAGGTCTTGTTGATGACATGTGACAAAGAGACTTTGCCCACATTCCTTGGGAGATTCAGTCTGGCAGCAACCCTGGTACTCAGCTGCCTGCCCCATTTCAGTTTGTGGTTTTAGAATTTTATTGCTTGCCTTGACCTGGGCTATTCAGCCCAACGTTTTCCTTGCCCTCCCCTCCACCATTTGCACTGCCCTCTTGCTTAAGGGGTTCCTGTTTGCTAGTCACCCCGCCCCCTCAACTGGAGGGGCGGGGCATAGTGCACAGAGTGCTGGGCCTGGAGTTGAGAACACTCATCTTCCTGAGTCTGGCTTAGATAATTCCTAGCTGCATGTCCCTGGGCTATTCGCTGAACCGTGTTTGCCTCAGTTTCCTCATCTATAAAATGAACTGGAGAAGGAAATGGCAAACCACTCCAATACCTCTGTCAAGAAAACCCCCAAGAGTCATGAAAAGTCAGACATGACTGAATATCACCCCTCTGCCTTACTGGCTTATCTCTAAAATGGGATGATGCGATACTTCTCATCTGATTGGGTGGTTTTAAGAGGGTTCTTCTTTAAACCTTTAGTGGTACTATAAAATATGACATACTTTGTTATTAGATTATATGTCCTTGTTCCTTGTCCCACTGCCTACACCTCAGATGGGGCAGCTCACTGCTGTCCTCTTGGAAATTTCTGGTTATTTTTAGATCCCTGAATGCATTGAATCTCTCTGTTCCCTCACCACCTGACCCTATTACTTAACAAAGAAAATATGAATCCATTAATTTGGCATATAAGGTCCTATGTACTCCAGCTGCAACTGACCTTCCTTGGCTTATCTCACATTGCTCTCTTTCACACACGGTATGGTACTTTCTGATTCCTTGAGTATCTCTCACCATTTCTTTCCTTGTCTGTAGACTTTGAGTCTCCTGTGAAGGGGAGGGGCTTATCCAAGGGCCCACAACTGTGTGTAGCAGGGACTATAGCTCTGTTAAGACTGAGTTTCGCGAGGCCTGATGCATTTCTTTTCTTTTCTCTTTTTTTTCTTCTGCTTGGCTGTGTTGGCTTTATATCTGTGCCATGGAGTGTTTCAGATTCTGTGCCCTCTCCATGCTCCACAGGAATAGCTTATGGTAGGCCAATCATCCTGGGAGCAGTGGTGGTAGATAACAAGTACCAGACAAATGAATGAATGTATAAGGTGGGACTTCTGGGGATGGAGCTGAGACAGGGGAGTAGAGAAGCCTTTAGTTGGACTTTTCTAACAGTCCCTTCCAAATAGCTTTAAAATAGCTCCTCAAATTGAATTCTGGAGTGGGAGAGCCAGCAGAAAGTCAGAGTGAGATGTTCTTCCAACCCAAGGCAGCATAGGAGGTGGGAGGGAAAGACCTATGACCCAGGGGTGGTGGTTGGCCCCAAACCCCTGTGGATGTAACACCAGTGAAGGGTGGTGGTGACAGAAGCAGCAGCAGCAGAGACAACAAGGGGATGTGACCACTGGTCAGGAAGATGTCACAGGATCCCCCTGTGCCAGCACTGATGCAGGACCAGACACTGTCAGCTCCATTGTCTTTACACACTTCTGGTCACAGGAGAAGGGATCAAGAACCCCGAGGAACAATATTGTTTCTGGTGCCAATGGAGGAGAGTGAGGAGCAGTATAAATTGTAATCTCAAGGGGTCAGAGACCCCTCTGAGTAAGGACCAGAGTGCAAACAGAGAAAGCAGGGACCACCTGCCTCCCCAGAGCAGACCCCCTGGGCAGGACTGAAAACTTCCACATCCTCAGAAGCTGCTCTGAAAATGTCAGTGCAAAGACTGAAACTGGAGACAGAGCCCCTGCCCTCCCATGCTGGGAACAGAGCCCAGTAGAAATATAAAATGCCAAATCAAGTAGTAGGGTAAGAAAATGAGCAGATAACAACCACGACAACAAAAGAACTTAACTATGAAATACTGCTATGGTGATAAGGAAAATCAAGCCAAAACCTCAGAAGAAGACATTGAAGTTGAAACAGCTACAAGCAAAACCTCAAAGGAGAAAAATAAGTGAATTGGACATAAGCCCAACAAGAATTCCTGGGAGAACTGAGAATATTTTTAAAATCATGTAAGAGCAGTAGAGGAATGATTAGGTAAAGAAATTAAAGCAAACAAAAAATTATGGAAAGACACTTAATAACTTATTAAAAGAGGCACAAAAAATACTGAAGAAAACAGAATGAGCAAAATGGAAAAAGAGGTACAAAACCTCACTGAAGAAAATAATTCTTTAAGGATTGGGCAAGTGGAAGCCAATGACTGCATGAAACCCCAAGAAACAATAAAACAAAATCAAAAGAATGAAGAATATAAGAACACATGAGATATCTCATTGGAAAAACAATTTACCAGAAAAATAGATGGAGAGATAATTTATTTTGAATTAGATATTTTCCCCAATTACATGTAAATTTTTTTTAACATTCTTTTTTTAATACCTTGAATTTCAAATTCTCAACCTCCTTCCCTCTCCTTCTTCCACCCCCCACCTCCCATTGAGAAGGCAAGCAATTTGATATAGGTTATACATGTACAGTCGAACACAACATATTTACATATTAGTCATGTTGTGAAGAAAAATAGACCCCCTGCCCCCAACCAAACAAAAACAAGAAAAAGTTTAAAAAGTAAACTTCTCTCTGTATTTAGACTTCATTTGGTTTCCACTTCTTTGCCACTGGAAAAAGACCTACTCTCAGTACTTACATCTCTGTGAGTCCTTTTCTTCTTTTTCTGATTTCTTTGGGTGGTATTGCTGGGTTAAAAGATGCACCCATTTAAATAGCCCCCAGCACACTGAGGTTCAAATTGCTTCCCAGAATGGTTGAACCCACACCCGGCTCCACCTGCTGAGCTTTATTGGATCTGTTTTCCCACAGGTCCTCCAGCTTTCACCATTTTCCTTTTTGGTCATGAAGGAACTTGTGTTTGAACAGACAATGTAAAGCCAGTAAATTTAGTGGCCCTTAGGCCAGTAAATATTCCTGATGAAAAGTGAGGATGTTTGTACATGCCAAGTTGACGGGATATACATTTGTTGCTTTTTAGCATAAATCTGGGGGACATGATATGCATAACTTATTTTTATTTTTAATAGAGAAGACAGTGTGTTTCAGCAGAATTTCCAATCTGTGGAGAAGCTGTTGTTGAAAGTGCCGCAGATCATATCAAACCATATCAGCCTTGTTTTTTCTGGATTTTGATATGGAAAGTATAATTTCTTGTGACTTTCCAACAATAAAATTATACTAAACTGCTGCCTAAGTATTTTATGAAAAAATATTTTAAGCCTGAAAGTTGACAATAATTCCATTTGCCTGCTCATTCATTACATGTACATGCTTACTTCCAGTGAAATGGAAATTTTAAATTTAGAATTATTGCCAACCAAATTACCTTTATCAGTGAGAGAGCATCTGTTCACAGTTACTTATAGTGGAGGAAAAATGAATCTTTTCAGCATATATATTTACAATCCTGATGTATATAAATTATCAGTCATGCCAAGGCTTCAGCGATCCATTTTTCAACAAGTTCCCCTGGTGGGTCCCTGCACCAGAACATCCCCAGTATTATGGATGCTGGGGTGGGATGGGTAGTGGCTGTACTTTGTTCTTTTTATCAGTTTCATTGACAGATGCAACAAGCCACTCATCACTAATGGCTTATTATGTTTCCTGTAGCCAGAGAATGTCAGAAGCCATGGCCTCTCCAGCTAAGGCTGTCTTTGAATTGCAGCAGGACTGGGTTTCTCTCCTGTGAGGTGGGTGGGACTCACTGAGAATCTCCTAGGACACCGGTACCCTGGTGCCATATTTTGGCCTGGTGACTGGTCCAAAGCTGTTTCTGTAGCCTGTGTGAGCGAAGGCTGGTCTGTCCTGGAAGAGAGGAGGTAAAGGCAGTGAGGAGACTCTGTTTGCTGGAAACACTGTTTGGAGATGGTCCTGTGGGTTGCTAGGTTGGAGGTAATGATTGAGAAATACAGGAGATACTGGAGTAGAATGAGGGCTCTCTTCCCAGCACCTCTAGATACCAGGCCTGGTGGCATCCTGAATCCCTGGGAAGACTCTGGATATCTCTGTCACCAGCATCACGTGGGGCCTTTCTGACATTTCTTTCTCTGATTTGATCCACACAGTAACCTGTGAGGAGGGTGCTATACTGGCCTGATTTTATAGATAAGCAAACTGAGGCTCTGGGAGGGCCACAGACTTGTCCAGGACCCCTCGGTAAATGGAGGACTTCCTGTCTAGCAGTGGAGTGAGCACTGTTTACCATTCTGCACTGTCTCTTTGTAGTGATACCTGATGTCATCCTGTTTGCATCCTGATTGTCCCACTCAAACCCCGGGAGATGAGTTCTTCCCTAACCCTGGGGGAGTGAGCTTAGGCTGAAGGTCCCCCAGCAAGGGAGGGTGAATGGGGTGGGCTTCAGGGAGCCTAATGGGAAGACGGTGGCAATGAATGCCTGAGGGGCCCTTGAGGCTTCCTCAAGTTTCTGTAGACTCTGTTCAGGTTATTTTTGAGTGCACACGTGTACAGTGATGACTGGGATTGATCAGGCTTGTGTGTGTAGCTCCTTAATAAACAGGCCCTGCTGATAATTTTAGCAAAGCGGCTTGCATACCTGACACACTGTTAATGCATGCTGTTGTTCCCCAAACCTCACATGTCTGTGCTTCCTCTGACAGAGGGTCTGAGCCTTCTATAGGGTCTATCTGCCTTGGCCCCTCCTTCTCAGTCATCCTCCCACAAAGCACAACTCCTTCCCTAAATGCTACCACTCCAGGGCTCCCCCCTCCATTGAGAAGTTGGAACTCTTGCCAGCCAGGGCCTGACAACCATACATACCCAGGCTTCTTTCTTACTCCTGGCTTCCATAGGAAGCACTCATTGCTCCATCATTGATTGATTGGGAGTCTGTCTGAGCCTCTCTTGTTGAAGGTGAACACGGTGCCCTCTGGGCAGCACAGGGCCAGCCATCCCATCTCTCTGTCCTTCCTTCTTGGACTTCAGGTCAGCTCAGTCCATCCTGCCTTTGCTCATTAAGTGCCCATGCTATGCTGGGGATGCAGAGATGGGTCCCAGAAGAGCTTGCAAGAATGCCTAGAGGGGAACAGGGGACAAGGACAGGACAAGGAACTAATAGGGCAGAAACTTGAAGATGGAGACCTTGCCGAACAGCCCTCACCAACTGAGGCCGGGTGAAATGGGTGAAAGACACGTGTCTGGGGCTCTTCGTGCAGTAAGTGGTGTCCCAGGTACAGGCTTCATGGATCCCAATACCTGCATTTAGAAGTTATTTAATGATCTTTGATGGGCAGTGTGCCATGTTGGGTAGAGGGCAAGCCTGGGAGCAGAAGGACTCGAGCCTAGGCCCTGACTCATCCCATCTTCTGGGTGAGTCACCTGCCTGCTGGTGTTTTGGGGTCTCTCCTTCTCCTCCAGGTGGACCCCGCCCCCCATCTCTACCTCCACTCTCCCTGCCCCTTTCCACCTATTTCTTCCTGCCTTGTCTTCTTTCATTAGAATGTAGACAGTGTAGTACCTTAAAAGCTCTTTAATGCATGCTTATTGACTAACTGATCAACTGACTGGGCAGCTCTCATCTGTAGAAAAGGTGTCTGTGCAGGTAGAGGGCATTTCCTCAGACCATTGACATCCTCGATCCAGGCCACAGTATTGTTCCTCATTCCTTGTCCAGTGTCCCCGAGTGCACCCTGAACCCCCCTACCTTACTGCTGCTTCAGGTAAGAAGCTTCCCAAAGTCTTGGATTCCTTGGGAATTCCTGGTCTTGTTCAGTGGAAGGGGGATCATGGCATGGAGATGTGTGTGTGTGTCTGTGTGACTCACCACCCAGGTAGTCATCAGAGGCAGCTGTTGGACCCAGGGGTCCTCTCTTCTCTGCCATACTGCCTGGGCCTCAGTTTTCTTCATGAGAATTATGAGAATTCTGTCACAGACCTCACTCCAGGTGTGGAGTGGTAGAGAGACAACTTAAAATCCATGGGAGCCCATGTTAACTGAGCTGGCCTAGAGCATGGAGCTGAGGGTCTCCCCACCCCTTTGGGGTGGTCAGAGTTTAGCTGGACAAAGGAGGTGAGTTGGTGTGACTCTGGATGGGCGGAGGTGGCTGTGCTTTATGAAAGGTCTCCTAAGTCTGAGTTAGAGTGAAAGCAGCCTTTGTTTCAGGGTCCTCATTCGTGATGCCCTGGTGTGCAGCTGGGGCTCACGAGGGACCCGGGGCTCACTAGCGGCTGGGACTCACCTCTCTGCAGGATCTGATCATGCTTGGATTGTGTACAGGGTGGAGGAAGCAGGCACTTGGGGAGGCCCAACTCCTGTGACAGATCCAGAAAAGATCCCACTGCCAAAGGAAAGTCTCCTTTGTAGGATGTAAATTGCAGGAGCTCCTGTGTCTCTTCCCTTTATTCATCGGGTAATTTGTTTTGACTCACTTATTTTCTTTCCAGAACTGTCATCATCACTGTGCTGTTTATCATAGTACAGCAGCAAGCTGCACATTTATGGGAAATCATTTCCCTGGGTTTTTTTCCCTTCTGGTTCAGTGAATTCACTCATTTTCTAAACTAGTGATTCTCAAGTGTCCATCAGAGTTCGGTCTCACTGTGACCAGCACCCAGTGTCAGAGATCTCCCAGAGTTTTTAAGAAGCTGATCCTGGCTTAAGATCTCAGGAGCTTACATGGGTGGAGCCTCCCACCCTTCGTCTGCATAATCCTGGGAGGTACACAAAGTGAAGCTTGATCATGGTGCTGCTGCCCTCTGAAATGGACAGTGGCTCCCGAAGCCCTGCCAAGTATAGAGCAGACTCTCTGGCCCAGCCTTCAGGGCCCTTTCCGGGGTCCTTCCCTACACAAACTGATCCTTTTCCCTCTCTCACCTTTTGAATGTGATTACTTTAAGATGTGGACATTGGGGCATCTATGCAGAGGCCCATAGAATCCATCAGTGCTTTGCCAGTCTCCTGAGAGACCCATTCTAAGAGTGAGATTCTTACGTTGTTGTAGAGGGGAAAGAGTGGACTGGGTGAAGGGCTGCTCATCATCAGCCATTGTCCAGACTTCCTATCAGATTGGAAGTTGGTATGAAGATCTGCCCGATCTGCTCAAGGACTCTTGGCCCCAGCAACAGAGGGAGAGAGGAACATAGAGGAAAGGGGGGTGCCCAACCTGTGTTGGCACATCTTTCTAGAGAGTGGCTTGACTTACCTCAAGGAGCTTTTGGAGAATTGCCTCTTTATTCAAGCAGCTTCAATTATCTATTTACACCAGGAAGGTCAGGGCTGGGAGGGCTCTTAGAGATCATCTAATCCTATGAAATGTCTCATTTTAGAGATGAAGAATTTGAGGCCCTGGGAGGAAAGGGGCTGGTGAGTGACCCTGCTGGGTGTTCTGCTCAGAGTGCTCAGTCCTCAGGGGCCTCAGTTGGTGGCGGCTCTCAGTAGTAGTGTTGTCTTGTCCATTTGTTTATTATTATTTTTTTTCAGAACAAGTGCATCGGCACCTAGACCAGCATGAGGTGAAATACCTGCAGTTTGCCTTCCGCTGGATGAACAATTTGCTGATGAGAGAGATGCCCCTGCGGTGCACTGTCAGGCTCTGGGACACTTACCAGGTAAGTTCTCCTTGGATCTTGTTCTTGGCCTCTGATCCCTGGGGTCAGACACCGCTGATGAGTGTCCCTGGCCAAGGTCTCCCTAGTCTGGCTCCTGCCCCAATAAGCATCTCCTTGGGGGGCCAGCCTGCCCCACTCCTGGGGAGTGCTAATCATCTGCAAGTTTTTACTGAGGTCAGAGCTTAGTTTGTCCCTGGGCTGCCTTCACTTGCGCTCTTGTTCTGTCTCCTCTTTCTTCCAGTACTCCAGTACCTGCTCCCACTTCCCAGAATCTTCCTCTTTAGAGTTGACATTCCCCCTCCCTTCAGTTCTCAGGTAGGACAACCTCAGGCCTTCGCCTTTTTTGCTGCCATTCTTGGGTCCTCCTGAGAGTCAGGCTTTGGGTGACCTGAACCTGGCAGAGGCTGGGGTCTGTTACCTGGTCCTCCATAGTACTTCCTTCTAGATGCAGCTGCAGGGCTGCTTACTTTTTACATTGCACATTCACACTGACCTTTCAGTCCCCCTAAAGGCCACAGATCTTTGCAGACAACCTGCCGTCAATCCTCTCTCCCTGTGCTCATTCTGGAGCCCAAATGAAAGGATGAATGTGTCTAATAGACATGTTATCCTTCATGGTTGCCAGTATCCCCATTGGGTTATCTGTCCATGCCAGTGGCATGCCAAGAGTCCTGGCACTTAACCCTTGTTGGGCCTCCTGTACTAGTTCTTTAGGCCTTTACATGTTCCCATCCCTATTCCTACAGTGGAATCACCAGTAGGGCCATTCAGAGAGAACAGTGACAAAGTCACACTCACCCATATTCTTTGTCAGAGCCCCTGACCTTTGACTAGACAAGAGACCTGCTGCCTATGGGGGATGTCTAGTGGATTCTGGGTCACCAGATGGCTGGGGAGCATGGGGCAGTAGAGAAGAGGATTCTTTGGACCTCCCCCCACCCACCCACCTTGCTACTTACACTTTCAGTTCCCACCCTAGAAAGGATCCGTGCTGTCCAGAGATTCTGTGGGACAGCAGATGTCACATCAGTCATTACTACCCTTCCTGTGGATGATTTGCTTCTCTGAGGGTGGTGTGGGCCTCACCACTTCAGATTTGAGTGGCTGGGGGTGGTGGGGATGTGCCCAGTGTGCAGGGTGCACAGCCATGTTGGGGGGGCAGAGGGAACCCTTCCTGTAGTCCCTGGAGAGAGGGTGGCAGAGAGAGGAGTAGGCAACCATCGGTGGAGTGAGCTATTCCCTAAAACCCCATCCCTCTTTCTGAAGTGCTGCACTGGTTGGAGGTGCTCCCATGTTAAAGGATGATAGCCATTTGTTTCAACGAAAGAAATGTGGAGGATCCTTCTGTTCTTACCTCCACCCAGAAGTAAGCTGTGTTGAGATGCTCTCATCCTGCTGTTCCTGGGGCCCTGTCTCTCGACACTCCTCTGCAGTCAGTGTGATGAGGAGATGCTCAAGACTCATCCATTTCCCACATTTTCCGTTAAGAGCGATATAATAAGTGACTGAAAATTTCTGAACCCCCAAAGCATTCTGTTTCCCAAAGATTGATTGAATTTCCCTCTTTTCAAGGTTTGGATTTTTGTGACAAATGACTTTTATTCCTAGAAAATTTCATAGAGGGCCCAATGACCCAAGAAACTTTTCATTTATGAGGATGGCCCTGCCTAACATCACTAGTTGTGTCCAGGAAAATAGGCCATTAGATACAGTAGTGTTTCAAGGGTGAGCTGATCCTGTGAGCCCAAAGAACCAGTCTGAAGTCAGGCACTTGATGCCTTGCCAGGAGCCCTGCCCAACTCCATCCTTCTATGCCCTGGGGCCCTCTCAGCTCTGAGATCCTCGGGTTCCAGGTAGCCTCACGAAATCAAAGGATGCACCATAAGAGGGTTCTTTCTGTCTTGGAGACTCTCGGCCACTTCCTTGCATAGGCTTCATGCTGGCAGGCCTCTCCCATTAAGCACATTTTATTTTAGAATTAGTTTTTAAAAAAAATTAAGTTGATTGTGAAAAGGCACGAGCTCTATTTCCAGTGTTGTGTGACGTTCACCTGCTGTGTGCACAGGCTTGTGATGCATTTGTTGCTGGGTTCTTTTTTCTCTGGAACTTTTTACTTCTTTTCTGTGATTTTTTTAAAAAAACGTTCCATTTATGAGTTGTGCGTCTGCTGATGCCTGGAGCAATGCTTATCCTGTTATCCCTTCACTTCCCTCTGGCTCCCTGATTATTTTTCCAGGGCCCAGCCCCCTATGTTAGGATGTTGAGCCTTCTTCTGGACTGTTGGGGAGAAGGAGCTGTCAGCCTGGGCCTGATCGATCCAACTTGGTGGTGTTACAGGAAGCAGAATGTAATATCCCGTAAAGTGCAGGCTGTGATCTTGATTCTGTCATTGGTTATGCTACTGGAGACATGGGCCCCCTCATTAAGCATTGCGTTCTCTGGTAACATTGTCCCCATTAAGGATAAATTAGGTATTAAGTCAGTCGCATTTTGAAGAGTCAGGAAATGGATCTCCTCATGGTCTCTGGTCCCGCGTCACTTCACTAAAATTCCTAATAGATATTAAAACGTGAAGTGCGATTGTGGCATCTTTATTGAGTTAATTTTCCTGAAATTAAATTTGGGCATGAATGGAGTCATTTGTACCATGGAATCACTTCTGAACCGACAGTACCCTCGTCAGAAGCCTTTTTATATCTTAAAAAGTGGGGGTATTTCTATCTTACAAGGCCAAGTAACCATGAAATTGTATTGCATCTTTTGGCAATGAAAATGCATGGTAATCATAGGACTGCAATCAGGTTATTACTCTCCCTAAACTAGAGTGTTTATTAGCTCGGGGGTTACGTGCCTCAGTAACTGTTTAACCCATTAGACGTTAACTAGGAAAACTCATGGTGAATGTGGTGAGATAATTTCCTTCAGCATGTCCCCCATGGATCAGTGAGGTCGGCTTTGCTTTCCTCTCCGAGTCCAGTTTATTCATTGACTCCTCAAATCCAGGCTCTGAAAGGACCCTTATGGCTTATAGAGTACCTGAAGCTGTCCTGTACTGGTGAGGGGAATTCTCCAAAATATCTCCCTTTCCGAGGGGAGAAAGACCCTTTGGAGGGACAACAAGATTGTGTTGATGGAAGTCCAGTAGGTGCTTTCTGTATTTGAGGTTGGGCTCTTCGGAATCCTCCTTACTCTTCCCATGAGACTGAGTGACAGTTTAAATGCCAAACTTAGAATCATTTGAGCTGTGGTGACCTCCCTGGAAGTCTGTCAGATCCTCTGCTCTCCTTCTGCCCTGAATTCTGCTTATTTAGTCAATGTACTAAGAGCATAAAGACAGTGTCCCGGATGTAGATCCTGTAGGGACTGTACTAGAGTAACCAGCTGAGCCCAAGGGAGAACCTGAGAAAGGGCCATAGTAACAACACTCCTTTCCTAGTTCTGACAGAAAGCATGGATTGGGGCTGGGAAAGGGGGACACAGAGTTGACTCAATACCTATCCCAACAGTCACCTTTAGAAAAAGGTTTTCCTCTAAAATACTTCCAACTCTATCCTCAACTTTAAGAATTCCTTAGTTGGATTTTGCATTTTTTACATTTTCTTTGTGGTGATCAAAGACACTGTCCCATGATTCACAATGTGCATTATTACCCTGAGTGCTTGAATAGGATTTGAGGGGCCCTTTACTGGCACTGGAGAAGAGACAGACATAAACTCTATTCAGAAATTGTCCCTTGTAGTAAACTTGGTTTCAGTAATGTGGGCCAAAGAGAGTGATTTTTTTTGGGTAGAACCGAGGGCCACAGAAGCTTGGAGCTTGTGGTGCTGGACCCTGTATAATATAATTATGGTGCTTTATTTCATATAGAAATTTTATTTCCTTCCCTCTTCTTGTGCCATATTCTCCCCAAGGGGAAGCCCACTTGAGGACCCAGGCGGCTTCCTTTTTGTCTTTCTTGGTCCCCAGGGCCAGGCCTGTTGCTAGGGAAATTGAAGGGAATGAATAGTTTTGAGTGTCCCAGGCCAGGGATCAGCCTGCCAGACTCTGCAGGAGACTGTGCAGTCCCATCTTGGGAGATATGGCCTTTTTCCTTGATAAATCGGCTCATGTTGTGTCTGATTCTGAGCAGAGAGATGGATAAATGTTTGCTGGGGAATGATCGGAGTGAGCTTGCATGACCCAAGCATTCGTCCTCACTAACAAATGTCCCCTTTCCTAGGATCTCCCACATGGTACCTTTGGAGTGGTGGCTTGTTCCTTCTCCAGGTTATTGTCAAGAGTGGCCTTGGCTGTGGCTGTTGTGACAGCGGTCAGCACTCACTGAGAGTACTCAGTGCAGTGCTAGGTGGTGGGCCCAGCAGCACAGCCAAGTGGAGAGATGGCCCCCGTGGGCAGGGAAGATGGTCTGTTATGGGGAATTGGGTCCTTCAGGGGTATGAAGGGAATTGTGAGTGAAGAGCAGGGGAGAGTAGAGACCTCCAGCAGGGTCTCAGCCAAGAGCCTGGAATCAGCCCATCTAGGCCAAAAATGACTCTGTGGTACAGACCCAGGGCTTGCCTGAGCAGTGATGACATGGGTAGGCAGTAGTGTCAGAAGGTTGGGGAGATTCTGAGGGCCAAGATCATGGTCACTGGGCTTTTGTTCATGACTCTTATTGCTTGACTGAGTCCTGAGTTCTGCAGGGAAGGTGTGAGGATCTCAATGTGGACTCTTCTAGCCCATTCCTGGGAGACTGGGGCGTTCCTCAGGGACTCCTGGTGAAGCATCTCACCTCCCACCCACAACTTGGGTTTGGGGAATCAGAGGAGCCAGGGTTGGAAGCTCTTGGTGTGCTTGAGGTACCATTGTGGGGGCATGGTCTTTAGGTCAAGAAGAGAGTGTGGAGCTGGTGAAGATGCTGAAGGCACCTGGCTCAAGCCCCTCATGCCCCTCTTTGTGGTTACACATGAGGAACTGGGTGCTGCACAGAGGCCGTGCTGAGCCCATGGGTACCCAGGGACCCAGTGGCAGAGCCAGGTATGCCCTCAAATCTGAAGACACCAACCTGAGGGCTTCCCTCCCTTGATCGAGACCAGTTCTAGGAATCTCATGGGCTCTCCCCTCCACTTCATTTAATGCCACATTCTCAGGAAGTCAGTGTGCTTTAGAAGGACCACTGTTTTCATTCTCATTGTGGTAAGTTGCTATGCAAACCACTTGGATTAATTTCATGTGAACAGAAATCCCATGGATTGGGCGCACCTGGGCCACAGGAGATAGACTTCCGACCTGGAGTCAGGAAGACCTGAGTTCAAATGTGACCTGGCTGTGTGACCCTGGATAAGTCGCCGAACCTTTGTCTGCCTCAGTTTTCTCATCTGTAAAGTGGAGGTGATAATAGTATCTCCCTCCCAGGGTTGGTGTGAGGATCCAATAGATGAGAATTGTGAAGCCCTTAGCATGGTGCCTGGAACATATAGGGCTCTCCATAAGCCTTTGTTGTTCTATCAGGTCTGTGAGGGCTTGGCACCGGAGCCTGCTCTTGTCCCAGGTCGGCATCACTGCGCCAGGTGTGGACAATATTTCTTTAAATACACAATCTCTTGATTGTTTGTTGCAGCCGGAGAAATGAGCATTACAGAGACAGAAGAAGAGAGGGAATTCTGAATCGGCATTTAGATGGAAGCTATTGTGACTTTTTAATGTAATATTGAGCAGTTGGGGATGTACAGTAGAGAGGCGGTAAGATCGGCTGTTTGCTTCTTAGACTCAGGAAAGCAGGGAGAGTTGCGGTTTTTCTGATCATGTTGCAGCCTTGATCATGGGCCCTGATATGGGAGCACCACTTCATTAAGTACACCAGTGAGGGAAGACTGACTTGTCGATTTTAAAATCAGCGTCATCAGCAGAGTTTGCAGTGCGCTTCCCTGCGCTTTGTCAGTAATAGAAGACATTTCCCATCCTTCCGGCACTACACTTCCCTTACTACCATTTGGTCAAATGTGCACTTTCCTCTGGTCAATGTTAAAAGCAAAGCAAGGCGCACAACCTTTCGTATACTAATAAACAGGATTGGCAACTGAAACAGTCTGTTACAAGGCCTATGCAGACAACGTGGAGTGGCATGCTTTTGTGTTTTGTGTAGTTTTTTATTCGTTGTGCTGTGACTAAAGTGCAGTTTTCAGGGCTGCGGCTAAGACACGTGGACAATGTCTTTAATTCCAGAAAGGAAAGAAAATCCACTGAAGGGCACAAGTATTAGTGAGGTTTGTCAGCTGCCAAGGGCAGGTCTGCCCACTGAGCCCAGGGCAGGGAGTGATCACCCCAGAAAGCAGCTCTCAGAAAGAGAGCAATTAGCCATCCTTCCTTTTTGGCCGGTCCCGGACCTCTCCCTCACTGGACACCTGGGTGACCAGTGTATTACTTTAGGCTTGGTCACACATGATGATCTCTCCATCTTGGGGGTGCCAACAACATTTCTCTGGTCACTTGGTGAGTGACCTCAGCCAGTCTGAAGTGACCCAGTGAGGCACCAAGGGCTCAGATCTGGCCAGCCAGAGTGACCTCTGATGAAGGGCCCTTGCTCCCCTCACTGCCAAGCTGAAAGACCATTTTTTTAAACCAACTGGTGAGGACAGCCTTTCTCCTCCCCACCTTCTGTTCTCTGCTGGCATGCGGGTAGCCTGTGGAGAGACATCCCCCAGATGCCAGGGTCAGTGTATGACAACAGGATTTTCTATCTTACACATTCTCAGGAAACCTAGATTCCAGTAAACTTCTTACCTCTTGAAAAATGAACAGATCCAACCTTAGCTTCAGACCTAGGATGGAGAAGATAATTGCTTGTCCTGATGCATGGCAGGTCTAGGAGAAGCCAGCACATAATGAACGATGTCATGGGAGAGAGGAAGAGTCTGTGGGACTGACTGCAGCATCTCAGAGTCAAAGGGACTAGTTGTGACCTCAAATTTCACCTATCCTGGAGGAGCGGTCCCACTGCGCCCCCAGCAACTAGATCTTAATCCACTGCTGAAAGACTTCCCTCTGGAGGCAGCTGGATATCCTCTGTGCATTGAGCCAAAAGATCCCTTGCCCACTGCCCTCATTTATGTCCTTAGGGAGGCTGGAAACAGGCAATAGAGTTAAGATAGGCTTGGAAGGACAGGCCACATTTTGAGTGATGGAGCTGGGGTTACCAAGGCAGTGATGGTGGGATCAGAGGTTTGGAGCTGACCTTTGTCCAGTCCAGTTGAAAGCTAGAGCATGTGTGTGTGTGTGTGTATGTGTGTGTGTGTGTGTGTGTGTGTGTGTGTGTGTGTGTGTGTGTGTAGAGGGGATGATGGGAGTTGGATCTCCCTAAGTGGAGAGGGAAGGTCCATCAGTTGGCAGGGAGTGGGGAGTTATAGGGAACGGTCAGGTGCAGGAATGATATATGCAGAGGATTGCATCATGAGCATTTCTTTTGTAAATGTGCCGTTGGCATTGAGATGGGGCAGTGAGATGAGTAGGAGAGGGACTTCATTGGAGACTGTTACTTGAGATGAAATGTGATTTCCACCCAAACCGGCCTGTATGTGGAAATATGAGGAAGTGTGAGATGATGACTTATGAATGAGAGGTCGGAGGGCTTGGAGAACGGCAGAGGCCTCAGCCCTGAAACTAACCCAGCGCTGGTGGAGGCTTCTCAAATTGCAGAATGGTTCTTTGATCTTTCAACCTCTGTCTTCCAGAGCAAGCATTGAGTTTGACCTTGAACTCAGAGTTCTCTCTGAGAAATGAAACTGCACATCAGGGTTTCTCTTTTGAGGGGTAAGAGGGGGGTGAAGGGCTGTTTGTGGTCTGAGTCTGTCTGAACCATCCCGATGCCAAAGAAGCAGAATTGGGTGGCCTGGAGGGATATTGCTAGACCCACTAATCTTTGATGGAGTGAGGAAGTGAGGAGGCATCTGACCCACAGCATTGGGCCCAGCTGCCAATGTGTCCAGCAGCTCCAGGCCTCCCCGACTCCTTCCCACAAGTGACTCTGAGGTTCTATGAAGATTAGGTAGCTCCTGCTCAGAGTCAGTTATACAGATGTGCTTAAGAAATGGTTCCTGTTATAGTGTGGATTTACCCTAATCCTTCTTCTGACCCATGGAAAGCAGCTGAGGGCTCTGGGAAAGATTTTTCCAAACAATGGAAGTCATGAAAATAGCTAAAGATGCCATTGGGATCTTTCCCTTCCTCGAAGGCAGGGAAAAAAAACCAGCCTGTAGATTTTCTGAAAGGCCACATTGGCGCTCGGGCTGGAGAGACGGGCAGCTGTTCATTCTTCCCTAAATGCAAATCACTTTCCTTCCCTTGGTAAATCATGGGCTTGGGATGCCAGAAGAAGATAGGACCTCTTTGATGAGAGAGGGTCATGAGGAAATGCCTTTTTCAGTTCAAACGTTGTGGTTCTGTTGGTTTCCTGTCAGCCTGAAGACTCAGCAGCACAGTGGTCACACCCACATGTCTCTGTGCACATCTCTGGTGGATGCCAAAGGGTCATACTTCTTCTACAGAATGGGAATTTTCCATGCCCTTGGCAGAGGGGAGGCTGGTACTCAGGGAGGTGGCATATCATATTTACATTTTATCTGACACTGGAATGATTTTTAGAAAAGAAAACCTGAAATTATTCATTTAGCCTGGGGTATTTATGAAATTACTTTCTAGTGATGCCCATTAGACCAGTGGTGTTCATTTTAATTAAGAACTCCCATTCCTGTCAAATGCACCCTGCCCTCCCCCCACCCACCCCCACACACATACACACAGAACAAGGACATCAGTAGCTGAGCTGGAGCTTGTCCTGGCAAATCCTAATGTTCGTTTCATTCAAACTACTCTGAGAGCAGGGGATGGGCCCAACTTGCCTGTTGAATCCTCGCTTTGTTCTCCCTGTCTGAGTGCTCCTGGGTCCACTGTGGATTGATCATATTTGAGGGGATACACATATAGAAGACTTCATTGGGTTTTTCATAATGAAGGCAGCTGGTGACTCAGTAGATAGAGTGCTGGACCTGGAGCCAGGAAGACCTGTGTTCAAACCTGGCCCCAGACATTTACTAGCTCTGTGACCCTGGGTGAGTCATTGAACTTCTGTCTGCCTCAGTTTCCTCAACTATGAAATGGAGATGGTGTCTGCCTGGGTTGTTGTGTTTAGGCCTTTGTAAGCTATAGAGTGCTATGGAAGTGCTAACGTTGATGGAGGTGAAGATGCTGACCATTGTCCAATCTAGGTACCAGCTGTCATGGCCTGTGAGGTTTGTCTTCTTAAACTGAAGGAGGAATGGTAGAAGGGTCAGAGAAGGAGTAAGATGAGGAGTGGCCGGGCCCTTGAGAACTTCCTTTCTCTGCGCTGCAGCTTGCTCCCCGAGGCCCAGGACATTGGCCCTGTACCGTGGGCCCCCTTCTCCCACACCAGGGCACAATGCCACAGTAACCCTTCTCTGGTCCTGGACTCATGGGAGCTGTGTTCCAAGTGCCGTCTGAACTTGAGGACCCCTCAGGTTCAGTTCTCTGAGCTGCTCCCTTGTTGCTATTTGGGGTAGTGTTTGCTTTCCATTCTGCTGATCTCCACTGCTGAGCCTTGGTCACTGAGTCAGGGTCGGGCATGGCCTTGCCATGGCTGCCTGTGTAGTCCTTGGGGAGCTGGCCAAGGTGCTGGGATCCAGAGAGATGCTTAGGTTGGCAGCTTGTGTGCGGTACCACCTGGTGGCAGCTTCTTGGACAGTGCTTTTCTGTTGGCTCTCAGACTGGCTTCCTTCCCATATAGCTCCCCATGCTGCTCCCCGGTATCACATGGGAAAGGCAACCGATACCACCCTTGCCCCCAAATGACAGATTCTCGGGGGGGGGGGTGTTGATAATATAGTTGGAGATAAGGGAGCCAATGTTCCAGTGATGATAGAATCTGAGATACTTTTAGTGACTTGGAGACAGATTCCCCTGATGTTTCACAGGACCATAGATTTGAACCTGAGAGGAAGGTCAGATGCTGGCTCATTTTACAGATAGGCACACTGAGGGTGCAAGTATTAAGTGATATGACCCACGACATTTAGCCTGGGCTGAAGTGACAGAGTTTATGACTCATAGCCATGTTTCACAGAGGTGGGTACCACCTCTGGCCCCACTAGAGACAAATGAAGTCTCTTGGCCAGGCTAGGGGAGGCCAAACAGCAAGAGAAGAGAAATCTCCCCCCTGTGCTGAGAGTGTGGACAATAGTCCTTAGAGGCAGGCAGAGTAATTGGAGGAGCATTTTATAGGCACTGTTTTCAAAATTCATAATGAACATAATCTCTGCTATGACTTTAAAGTTCTTTGATGGGTGTTTGTGTAAGCTGCTGCTGCCTGGCAACCGGAAACACAATGAGGTCTTTTGTCGACAGCTTCTGGAGTGTCATTTAGCAAGCTGCACTTAGATCAGCTTCAGATCTTTTTCTGCAGACTCCTTTGGAAACCTCATTAGCATGGCTGCTGGCAGCCAGGCCCGAGAGAGCAGTCAATTAGCACCAGCGCCATCGAAGAAAGCCGCTGCAGTGGGGCTGAGGAGGGGCTGCCACACACTTTGGACACAGGGCTCAAGGGGGACCCCTCACAGGTCTGCCGGCCTACTTGGACCCAAGATGCTGCCAGGAAGCCTGCAGTGATGGAGAAGCCAGTCAACATCCCGAGGCAGCCCGTTATGCTCTGTGGGATCCCCTGGCTCTTCTGTCCAACCTCCAGTGCTGAAACCCCTCTGCAGGTTCCTTGGGGAGATGCATCCATCAGCCTCCTGAGAGTTTGTCCCATCTCTTGCTGCTCATTCTGCTCTCTGACGCTGAGCAGGACAAGTCTTGTCTGTCCCTGACCAGGCAGATCTTCAGGCCTTACAGACAGCTGCTCTGAGTCCCAGAAGTCTTTTATTCTCCAGTCTGGATGCCCCCAGCCTTCATTCCTTTACTCAAGCCATGAGTTGGAATCTCTTCTCTGTCTTGTGCTTCCTTTGCTGGGCGTGCTCTAGCTTGGCTGTGCCCTTCCTAAGAGGAGTACTGAGGAGAGCTGAGGTCTGTGGGCCTGTTGCCTCCCTACTCTCACCAGAACACAGCTGTGAACTCTGGCTTCTGGGACCCTTCACAGTAGCCCCTTGTTGAGCTGGCAGTCCACTAAACATGCGGTGCTTTTCCATATAGGTAGATGGTCCGGGGCTCTGAGAAGTTCAGTATTTGGAGTTTTTTGGGGGAAAATAAAATTTGAATGCCAGTAGAACTCTTCCAATCACTGTTTCTTCCTGTTCCTTACTTTACTAGTCAGTGTATAATTACATAGCCTGTCCCTCTAATAGTTTGTGTGATTTCTCAGTCAAACATTTTGTCAGATAAAAATACATTCTTCTCTGTCTGCAAGACCATGAATGTCTCCTCTAAAAAGCTAAAATCAGGCTGTTCCATCAGACAAGTCAGGGCGAAGCTGTAGCTGGCTCCGTCCCGAGGGCTGGCTTCTTAGAGTGAGTCATTTTTAGCCGAGAACCATAACAGAGGACTACAGTTTAGGGACAGCTCCTGGCCCTCCTGCTGCCTGGGAACATCTGCAGAATATTCTGGAGTCTGTAAATTCCCCAAGCAGCCAAAAGGATACTTTTAGGCCTCTCTGTTTTCTTTCCTCCTAAATTGTAGAATGAAGGTAGAGGTCATCTAGCAAAGGCTGGAGGACCACTCCTCATGTGTGCCACAGGCTCATCATGTTTTGGAGGGGTGTTGGCCCAGAACAGGGCTTCTGAATGTGTATTTTCTTGATAAATAAATGCCTTCTGGCAAGCTGGTTGTGGGCCCCTTCTCATAGTCACGTTTTTATATGTAGAGAGTGAAATATATAGGATTACCAACAGCATTAAAATGCAATTATTTACACTTCTTCCCTTTATTCCATTTATGAATCCCGTATTTGGAACCCCTGGCCTGGTCTCAGAGTCTTCCAGAGGCCTTTTCTAGCTATGAGGTTCTATGGGACTCTAGGATAGCTGGTCATTCCTGCTCATGTTTCATGAATTAGGTAGCTGATGCTCTTCTAAGCATAAATTTAAGTCAAGAGTCCAAGGGGCCTCTTTCCAGGACAAGATGGGCAAGTCAAGAGGTTTGTCCCCAAGAGGGGTCTTCTAGAGTCTGAGAGACTGCCTTGGAGTTGGGGTGGGCTGAAGAATTTCCCACCCACCGGAGACCTCCATCATTAAAGAATCATGCCCAGTTAACATTCCTCAGGGTCACAGAACCGGTGGGGGTGAACTAGCCTTGGCATTCGGCTCATCTTAGGAGATATCAGGTGCCAACTTGCTCTGTGGGTATGCAGGCCGGGTATGCAGGCCAAGTCCCTTCCCCTGTCTGGCTTTCAGTGTCCTCATCTGTAACATGAGTGCTCAGACTCTGCTCTGTCCAAGCCCTTCTAGGATTGATATTGTGACTTTTCTGAGCTTCCATTAGTGGGGTCAACCCTACTCTGAGGTCTGTGACCTCCTTGTGCTTTGGGGCATGGCTGAATATGAAATTGTTCAAAGCCAGCGTAGCTTTTGTTTTCAAAATAAATTTGTGTCCCTGCCATTTAGGGTTTTTTCTTCATCACCAGTTTTCCCCAGTATCCCTTCTCTACTAACCCTCTATATAGTCTTTTTTTTAAAATTGGCAAAAAGGAAGAGGAAAAAAAATCAGCATGGACAATCTGGACACTGACGGAGTGAAAATATTTGCACTGCACAACGTTGTGAACCACCGCCTCTCCAGAGGGACAGGCTGGCAGCACCTTCTCTCTGCTCCTCTTTCCAACCGTGCTGCTTCTCTATAATTTTGTGATCATGCTTTTCTTTTGTGGTGCTTTCCATTTACATTGTTGTAGGCATGTCCATTATTTTTATGACTGCTGACTTCGCTCTGCATCTGTGCATGCTTCCCAGAATCCCTCACAGTTGTAATTTCTTACGGCACACACTCATATACCAATTTGTAGTGTGCCCCGATTGAGGGGTATCTAGTTTGTTTCTAGTTCCTTGCTATCAAAATAAATGCTTTATGTATATAGGGACTTTATTCTCATTGGTGGGATCTCTGGACCAAAGGGATGTGATAGTTTAGCCACTTTGTTTCTAAAGTTCCAAATGGTTCTCCAGAATGCTTGTACTGATTGACAGCTCCACCAACAATGCAGCAGTGTGCCTATCTTCCCACAGTTCCTTCAATACTGGCTCTTGCCATCTTTTGTGCTCTTTACCACTTTTCAGGGTTTAAGCATTCTGGTTAGCATTTCTCTTTCTATTAGTGATTTAGAGCATTTTTTCATGTGGTTGAGCAATGTCCAAGGGCCTCACCATCAGGCAGATGGGCCCACCTGAGGGAGCTGTTGATGATCCAGTTTAGCCACTCCTAAAGACCTTCAAGCCCTCCAAGGATGCTGTCGTCCTAGGAGCTTTGGGTGAGCGATTGATTAGCTTAGCCTCAACCCATCCACTGGGACCTCAGAGAGGACGTTAGAGCCTTGGGGGCTCTGGTTGGTTCCCTGGCATGCTGGTCAGTGACTGTGCCTGAGGGAAGCCATCAGTCTGCCAGACCAGGAGGATTCTTCAAATGTACAAAGTCAGAGCAAGGTGCTTTCAAGACAAGGACCTCACAGGCCTCTTGTGGTATAGTCAGGCTCAGAG
>CM053770.1:246507081-246517756 GCA_028658325.1 Potorous gilbertii | reverse complement strand
TTAAAAAAATCAGACTTTAAAATGGTTTAAAAATATAAAAAGGGATTCAATGTCCATTTTATAAGTCTTTTAAATGATAACTTTAATTAGAAATCTGTTTAAACTGAGTTTATGACTTGGCATTTCTGACAATCCTTTGTAGTAGAGGAGAGGCCATCTCCACTTGATTCACCCACATATGGTGTTTCTCCACTTGTGACTTTCCAGCTCCCCCTCAGTTACAAGAGTATCATTTTGTGATTCTTTGATTTAGAATGTAGCAAACTACTTTACTCAGCAGGAGCTAGTGTTCAGACAGCCTATCAGTCCCATAAAAGTTCTGATAAATGCTTAGCATCAATTCTCAGACCTGTCAGTTTGTGTCTCTAAAAGCTGTCTGTGGAGATAGGGACACATATATAATCAGCCTTATATTAGTGCTATGGATTTTTGTCTGAAAGTAAATAAACAGAGTTAGAAAGGACTATATGCTAAAGTTAGTTGTATTGCAGATAGAAGGGGAAACTGTACTTTTAAACTAGGAAAATGAATTTGAGTCTTCTTGGTTGTGTCTTCAATTAGGATTTTAAATCATTAAAATGGATTCAGTTGGATGCTCACATGTTAATGACACCTCCACAGCAGAGCTCTGTGAAGGAGGCACAGGAAGGGGAAGGTCAGTCTGCCCAGTTGGGTGATGTTGGATAGAGCCATGAACTGGGGCAGGAAAACTGATAAGGGTGTTGGTGGGGCATAGGGTCCCCTGGTCTGAATGGAGGAGAAGGTGCATGTTAGGAGGCCTTGGGATACTTGACTGAAGAGCTCTGGCATTCATGGTGTAGGTAATGAGGAGCCCAGCTCAAGAAGGGGAGAGGCCCTTTGCCATGTGGGTAGCACCATCACCTTTCTATTTAAATATGTTTACAAGGGACAGCTTTTGGGATAGAAGATGCCTGGGGAGGGTGGGCCTGGGATTTGTGGGGAACCTCTTCAGAACTGGAAGTGATAGAAAAGCAAAAAATATTATTAAAATAAGATGAACAAATGAATCCAGGTTAGAGGTGATGGGAACTTGTATTTCTGTGCTGTCCTCAAGAGTCCAAAGCACTTTCCTGACCCATCCTGTGAGCTCTGCCTGTAGGACAAATGTCCCCTTTGACTCCTGGTTGGGAGGGAAGCCTACAGATTAGAGTAGTCATCCCCCTTCGTGATTCAGATCCAGAATTTGAACACAGGACTTTTGATTCCAAGTCCCTCTCAGTTCCTTCTAGGACCTCCCCTCCCCCAGCTCTTTGGTGGCCATGGCACCAGAAAAGCTATAGGGAGAAGTGACCAGACTTAGTGTCACTGCTTCCTGGAGGAGGCAGCCTGGGCCTCAGGCAGTGTAGAGTTCCTCCACATTTATCCCAGACTTTCTACAATCTGGCTTTTAAAGCCTTGTGGTGACCCAGCCATCTAACGTTCTTCCCGTGCTCTGAGAACACGATTCAAGGGCTATTTGAGAGGAGGGATTGCTCTCAGGCTCTACCACAAGCCTGGACTCCACTGGACCCTCCCTGGCTCAGTGAAAACTCCTTCTTTGTAGTTCTTGGTGGCCCTGAGGTCCATCCCTGCCCTCTACTGGTGGTTGCTGTACCTCTCTTGGTGCTGAACTGTTCGTATTCCAGAGGCAACCAGGGAGTCAGAAACTTTTATTACTTGTTTGTGTAACTCTTAGGGAGAAAGAGTGAATGCTTGACCTTTCCTCTGTTTAAAAGTGTTTTGGGGTTGGTTTGTTGGGCTCTGGACTCAAAGGATTCTCCTGGGGTGAAAGTGACCCCGGTGAAGACTGAGGCTTCATAAAGGAACGAGGGTGATTTGCCTCATGTCATGTTGGTAGTCAGTTCAGGACTGTGAGTTAAACCAAGTTTCCGGACTCTCGGTCACTCATTAAATCATTTATTCTGTGCTTATTGTGTGCCAGGAATTTTGTTAAGTGCTGGAGTTACAAAGAAAAACCCAAGACAGTCTCTGTCCTCAAGGAGCTCACACTGTAATGGGGGAGGCAGTGAGCTGACAATAAGGCAGGACCAAACTTTAGGCACAGACAGAGGTGGGGGATAGTCACCAGAAGGGGGTGCCAGCATTGAGGAGAACTGGGAAGACTTTGTGTAGATGGCGGCCAGTGGAGCAAGAGGCAGGCAGCAGGGAGCGAGCAGCCACCCTTCCACTCTCTGGAGAAGCAACCTTTAGTTCCACTTACCCTGAAAGGGCCTTCTGAGCACCGACACATATCCAAATGTTACTGTCCTCATTTTGTAAATGAGGACACTGAGGCAGCAAGAAGTCATCTGCTCATATTCACAAGGCTGGTAAATTTCTGAGGTAGAATCAGTCAATCAAATAACAAACCCAGCCTGAGTCCTTTCTACATACCAGACTCTGCACAAGGTTCAGAGGACACAGAGACAACAGGGAAATTGGTCCTGGCCTCAAGGGGCTTCTCTTCTAGCCACTTGAACCTGGTCTCAAGCATCCCATACTAGTGACCTCTCCCCATCGGCCCTGAGTTTCTCAGTACTGGGTAGGGCTCTAGGAGTGAGTGACTGACTTTTGGAGCCCCTCCTTGACCAGCCCCAGCCCAGCACTAATGGAGGTGTGGGTCACTGGTCTCTGTGGACAGTCCAGTGCACAGGAGGCCTACCTAGGGCAGGTAGGGCTCTGTGTTCAAGCTGGGCCTCTGTCCCACCAAGGAAGGTCTGTGAAAAGTAAGTGAAGTCAAACAGAGAAGTAGAGAGAGATTTGAAGGAAGAAGACTCACTTCTGTGGGCTGAGGGAGCGAAGAGGGGAGGGTAGGGAGGTTAAGCATCACAAGATTTCAGACCACAGGCACTTTAGAGGTCATCCATTGCAACCTTTTCCTTTTACAGATGGGGAAACTGAGACCCTGCGAAGTCGCACAGGTAGTGTAACTGATAGTCCCAGGACTCAAGCCTTTAAGGAGAGTGTGACAATGGCATGATTCCAAGAGTCAGAGATAATGATTAGAATGTAACTGGATTTTATGTAGTGCTTTCAGGTCTGTGAAGGTTAGTTTCACAGATATGATCTCATTTGTTCCTTACCTGGGAGGTAGGTGCCAGCATTATTTTCATTTCACAGATGAGGGAACTGAGGCAAACAGAGGTTAAGTGAGTTGCCTAGGATCTCACAGTGCATGACTTGGGATTTGAGCTCTAGTTTTCCTGACTCTGGGCTCAACTGTCTCTCTGTTCGCTGTGCCACCTTGCTAGCTGCCTCTAAATCCATGAAAAGAAAGTGACATCTAGGTTTGAAGGCTGGATGAGACAGGATGAGGGGATGGGTGAGTACTCGCATTTGTCTTCAGCCAGTCCTCAGGAAGGGAAATTACATAAACTTGGGTTGGTTGGTGCAGAGCCTTAAATTCAGGGGGGTGAGCATGGGATAAGCAGACTTGCAGGTGCTGAGGAGGCCTGGAACCGGATCTGGGGGGAGAGGACTGCCTCTTTCATGGGTGAACAGCTTGGGTGCTGAAGATGTTGGAGAAAGAACCTTTGTGGCCCACTAGTGAAGAAAAATAGTGCCTCAGGTGGAGATGGTGAGGAGCCCAGGAGAGCCAGCCCTTGTGATGATGTGTGAGGGCTACAGGGCCCATTTGTCTAGCTCTGAAGTCTCTCACCAACAGAATGGTCAGTCAGGTAACTGTTTGGGGACCATGATGGCCATGGGTGGAAAGGAATTGGAGTTTAGCTGGTGAATTACAATCTGGGAAGGACTTTGTGGGGACAGCTTTCAAACTCTGCTCCATCTCTCCTTCCCTTCCATGTAATTCTATTAAATTAACTCCATGACATTTCATCAGGGACATTTTTAGGAATTATGAGAATGTTTCAGAGGCATTCGTTTTTGTGTCTCCTTCCATTCAAGGACTCAGCCTGATGCCATTTAAAAATGAGCTCTTGAGGCTGTTACTCTCACCTAGGGCAGCTTGGACTCATCCTTCTTAGGAGCAGACCATTCTAGTAGTCTTAGCCAGCTTCAGCATTGCCAGGCTGGGGATACCGCAGAGGGAGTCCAGTTATGTTTCAGAGGGAGCCTGACGAGTATATGAGATGATGGAGGTGATAGCCTTGCTTAGATTTTATCTGGTAGAGCCTGGGAGGGTGCATTTTAGGAAGGCTTTTACTGGAAGCTGTGACATACAAGGATCAGTTGGAGAAAAGACTTGCTATTAGGAGCACATCCTGCCTGTCTTTAAGGCCTTGAAGAGCTATCAGTGTGGGAGAGAGATCAGGCTGGTTTGCTTGGCCCCAAAGGGCAAGCATGAGGAACTGTTACTGGATCCTTTAGATGAGCTGATTTCAATCAGATGTGAGGAAGAACTGGCTTGCCATAGAACTCTGCAAATGTGAAATGGACAGTCTTGAATGGTGGCCAGTTCCTTATCTCTTTTGGTCTTTAAGTGGAGGCAATACTGCCATTTGTGAAGGATGTGGTTGAGGAAATTCCTTTTCAGGGAAGGGTTTATTTAACTGCTGAGATCCCTTTTGGTCCTGAGGATTTCGTTCCTTTGTGAGTTGGGACCCTGGGATGTGCCAAGAGAGATCTCTGCCTGAGCCCTTTCAGCAGGGGTGGCTCCTGTGCCCAAAGCAGAGGCCCAGAGCCAAAGGTATCTTTAGTTAGGAAGAGGAGAGGGGCCCCAAGATTTCTAGGCTCAGTCCAAAGAGGGAAGCAGGTTTAGAAATCAGAACAGAGACCAGAAAAGACAGCCTCAGGAGCTAGTGTAGGGAGCCCTGAGGCATGTGATTTGGGCATTGTGACTACAGGGCTCAGGTGCTTGCTTGTCTTCTCTGTCCCTTTTTGTCCATAAAGGCCCCATCCAGCCTGGTCTCTGATAGGGCCTAAATCTTTGCACACTAAATTTCCTGTTGAATTTACATGAAGCAGTTAGAATTTTTCTCTCTTTCCTACTATCTCCCTCTGGCCTTTTCCTGCATTTCCCTTCTTCTCTATGTCCTCCCTCTTCCTTCGTTTCTTTTCCACTTTTGTAGGAAGAACAGTAGCTCGTTGAGGAGTAGCGCTTCCAATTCACAAAGCATTTTTACAAAGTCCCCCCCCCCTTCCTTTAGCTAGTGCAAGAATCCTGGCCCCATTTTACAGATGAGAAAACTGAGGCTAAGGAAGCAGACTTGCCCAAGAGTCTTGGAGCTTAAGTGATAGTGGCAGGATTTGAACCTCCCCAGCCAGTGTTCCTTCTGCTGTTCTAGGCTTTTCATTCATCAGTGCAGATTGTGGCAGTGACAACATCTAGACTTTTTCCCAGCATACACAGCTCAGTAATCACTGTTCTGGGACTGCTTAAACCTTAAAACAAACCTAATGTTAAGCCTTGGAGAGTGGGCTCCTCCTATAGACAGGTCAAGCTCTGGAGGCCCCAGCCATTCTGTGGAGTTGAAGGTTGCCAGGCCAGGGTTTATTGAAGACAGCAAGAAAGGACTCCCTTCCTTCCTTGACTTAGCATGCTTGAAGATGGCCCATTTCTGTCTGTTAGCTCCTCCCCACTCAGGTCCTCCATCAGATTGTGACGTGAGGCCACTAGGAGAAAATCGATGGTTGCTCATCTTCTCTTGAGCTCTTCCAAAGGATGGATCTGACTGTGTTGGATACTTCCACCATGATCAGAGCCCTGGCCCAGGATGGTCAGAGGAATCATCCCATCCATGGACTTGGTCAGACCAGTAAACTCTTCATAGCCATGAGGTCACCTCTAGCTAAGATGGGCAGGTGAGGTCTGAGTGGAAAGACCCAACAAAGTCCAAAGGTAGAGAGTTTTCTTGGAAGGAACCATTGCCCTCCTAGAGTCTGAAGTCATGGGGAGCTATACAGAAGGACTGTGGGATTCAGGACTGGCAAGTAGCCTGGGGTGGCCAAGGTACAGACTGTGAGGGCCATAGTGAAATGACAATTAAATGGACTATAGTGGAATGGGCTGATGCCTCAGGGAAACACCAGAGACTTGGCTGCTGAAATGTGTGAGAAAGTTCAAGGGCTTTTTGGGGTCCAGGTCTGTAAGCACAAGCAAAGTGGGATTTTTGTTGTTTTCCTTTTGGAGTTGTTTCCTAGCCTCAGGCTAAATTGTGAACATCTGAAGACTCAATCTCCTTTGAATTCTGTAGTTCACAGCTGTGCTGTGGTGTATAGGTGTATAGGTGGAGTATGTTGAGTTGTCTGATGTTATATACTTTAGTGTTTATTTAAAGCCATATGGTCACCCTAGTAATAAGTTGTTATGTGGGTATGTATTTTGCAAATGTGAAGCTCATGATATGTTTATTTTGTGATTATTCCTTTTGTATTGTTATGGGAATTATGTTGATCTATATATGTTTCTTAAGAGATGTTAATGCCTCTATTTGTTCCAGGATCCATGCCCATAACAATCTTGTTCACCTGTGTAGATTATAAGGGCTAAGTGTTAGATTGTAAAGGCCAGGATCCTGGAGGGGTGGAGTGTAAGAGCAAGCCAAGTGGGATTTTTGTTGTTTTCTGTCTGGAGTTCAGTTTCCCAGGCTCATTAAAAACATCTGAAGGATTGATGGCCTTTGAGCCCTGATAGTTCACAGCTGTGCCAAGTCATGTAGGTTTTTGTGACTACTGACTCCAAGCCAATCAGGGGCTGAATCTTTGTTATATATACTGGAAGGTTGGCATTTTGCTTTGGGGGTTCACTTATGAGAAGGACCTTTAGATTCCCTGGATGGGACTCTGGGTAGCTGTTTGTTAAGAGTTCCCTGATTGTTTTGTGCTCTCCAATCCAGTGGTATATGTAGGTGATTATATTACTTTGTTCAGACAGTAAGAACCCTGTCTGTTTATCACTGGGCTTGTATTTTCCCCATGTTCAGGGTAAAGGATTGTTAACCCCTTTGAAGCTATCTTTCCTTTATAAAGCAGAACAAAGAACCTGTGCTAGCAGGTTATCCTGGGTATGCTAGAGTACTTGCTAATACATTGTCCTATCCCCCTTCAGGGGACTGATGAGGACTCTTGTAGGCTGGCTGACTCCATGGGCACAGATGTCAGGCATCCTTACCATTCTAATGATCATTATCGTCTCTCTGTTGCAATCAAATCTTAAAGAAAACGGAATAAATCTCTTTGATTTTCTGGACATCTAGAAGCACTTTCTCTTTAAGGCTTATGGGTAGACACTGATTGTAAATTACACTGGTTGTAAATAACCAGCTCAAAGAGCTAACAGATCCCATATTTTGTAACCTTAAAGACCTATGTGGAGCCCAAGATGGTGCCATAGTACCCAGAGTGCTGGGTCTGGAGTCAGGAAGATCCATCTACCTAAATTCAAATCCAGCGTCTGAAACTCACTAGGCTGTGTGACAGTCACTTTGTTTGCTTCCATTTCCTCTTCTATAAAATAAATGGCTAACTGTGCCCAGAAAACCACACATGGAGTCCCTAAGAGATGTATGGAATTGAACAATAACAGCAAAAGCCCGTGTTGATATCAGCCATTGTTATTTAGATCACTTGACTTCATCTTAAGGGAGAAGATGGTCTTGGTTGGCTTAGCTGGGGGGCTGGAAGGGAGGCTGGAGGTGAGCTGTTCTTAGGCAGGCTTCAGGTGGATCTGATGTGACTGGTCTAGAAAAGTAAGGAACCCTGTGTCCTGCAAGTATGAAATGAGGGCATGGGGTCTAATGACAGTGAGCTGTTGTGGGGCTCAAACTTGCTACAGGGGCCAGAGTTATTTTTATCTCTATTTTTCTGATGAGAAAGTGAGGCTCCAAGAGGTGACTTGATTTACCCAGAGTCACCCCAGATTCCATCCCTGGTTCCTCGAGACAGCAAGCATTTCTCTCTTGTAAATTCTGTCAGTCCTGGATAAGCTTCACAAAGCCCTGACTGACTCTGGGTCTCATTTGCAAAGTAATATGCATCTGGAAGCGCCAGTTCCCCTTTTCAAAAGACTTTTGTTTGTGCCATTCCCAACCTAACAATGAGAGCCGGTTTCTGTAGAAAGAAACATCTAAATATGAATTAAGACAAAACGATTAAAATGGGCACAATTTCTTCTAAGCCTCTTGGCTTAGAAAGAAGGGAATGCATATGCAAATGCTGCAGAAATATTTCCTTTCCCACCTTTCCTTCTCCCTCCCACTGGACTTTGTGTTAGGCCTCCTCACCTCCCCCTTGGACTCAGCCAGATGTCCCTGAGCAGATCACTTCTCTCTGAGGCCCTCTGAGCCAGAGTAAGTGATGCTTGGCCTGTTGGGGTCATGTCATCAGGCTGGATTGAGAGGCCTGTGCCATCTTCTGCACAAACCATTTAATGAGAGAAGGGTCAAGTTCTCATACCAGAGCTTGTCCCAAAGAGTGTGAACTGAACGTGGGGGCTGGCATGAATCCTCATTTCCCATGGTCCTCAGCTTTCGCTTCTCTGCAGTTGTTGGCAGTGCTGACCCTTTTGGGTGAGTCTCTGCACTCTCTTGTTTCTTCTACCCCAGGCAGCAAGGTAGCATAGTGGGTAGAGGGGAGAAGTGGAGTTGAGAAGACCTGAATCCAGCTTAAATGCTTACTTGCAGTGGAACCCTGGGCCAGGAGTCAGAGAACCTCTACCTTCCTCAGTTTCTTCAGCTGTAAAATGGGACTGCTTCACAGGATTGTGAGGATCAAATGAGAGAACCCTTGCAAGCATTTTACCAGTCTCTGTGTGAATGTTGGGTATGGTCACTATAGTCACCATAAATGCCTGACTTCTCCACTGATTCTGCCAGATCCTTATCCATGTCCCACCCCCAGGTATCCTCCCCAAAAAGCGCATTCTTAGATGGAGCTGGCCCGCCATCCAATCCTGTGGATTTCTTTGAGGTGGCTCCAGCCAGGAGATTCAGAACTGAAGTCCTTATCTTATGGACCACACCCTATGCCCTGGCTGTGACCCTCCTCCTATCCTCCCTTCCCTCCTCACTTGCTGGTAACCACACATGCAGTCACCTGTCAGTGTTCCTCACTTCTTCCACCCTCATCATCTCTCACCATGTTCCCATCTGCTGGGGACACAGCAAAAAGTAAAAAGGCAGTCCCTATTCTCCAGGGACTCAGTCTTGGGGGAAGAAAGCATCAAGCTACTGTGAACAAACGTGGTGGACACTGGAGATCATTTCAGAGAGAGCGCACCCACTTTAGAGGAAGGGGTAAGGGGTTCTGGACACGTTTGTCCTTTCAGCCCTCCTGTCTTGGCGGCCTCCCAGGGACTTGTCTTCTACCTCTGTTACTCTGTCCTGGGTACTCCTCCACAGACCTGGCCTATTCTCCCTCCATGACTCTGCCCTGTACAGTGCTTGGCTTCCTCCTTCCTGGGCCCCCAGCTTCCTATTAGACCATAATCACCCTGTGAGAAACTGCTCACTCTAGAAGGAACAATACTCGCTGTGAAACCAGGAGAATTCTCCTTTTATTTCACGTTCCTAGTGCACAGGTCTCTCCCTAGTGGAGAGGATGCTTGCTTGGATTCTTGTAGTGCTTTGTAGGCAGCTCCCAATTCTAATTTCCCCCCTTGCTCTCCTTTGACTGGATGCAGCCTCCTGAACCTCTTGCTTCAAGTTCCTCCTCAAACAGCATGCTAAGCATGTGCATGAGCTTCTGACCTTTTACCTGATCAGGAGCCTGGCTCTGATAGGTCCCAGCTCTGAGTAGAACCAGTCACCTCTGACTTACATTCTGCTGTCACTCAAAGTTGAGAGGAGTTTTATCCTGTGGAAATAAATCTTTCTTTGTTTCTCACACCCCTGTGGACTCAAAAAGCAGGGTGGCTTTTGGTTTTCTATCCCCTGGAGATCAGTACTGAGCCTTGTACATAATAGGAGCTTAATAAATGCTTGTTTGTGATTCAGTGGTTGAAGGTCATTCTTCTCCCCCCCCAGGTATCTGTCTGTTGAGATTGCCAAACCCTCCCCCACTTCCCACCCCCCACTTATCCATACATGGAGCTCATTGGACCAGAAAAAGAAAGAGCCCTCTGTGTAACTGTCCAGCAGTGGTGGTGTTAATCAGTCATGTCCAGTGTTTCATGATCCCATTGGGGGTTTTCTTGGCAGAGATGTTGGAGTGTTTACCATTTCCTTCTCTGGCTCATTTGACAGATAAGGAGGAAACTGAGGCAAACAGAATGAAGTGACTTGCCCAGTGACTCAGGAACATAAGTCTTCCTGACTCCAGGGCTCTGCACTATGGTGCCCTGTAGCTGCTTCTGGAGCAGTTGCTGCAGCCAGAAACTTTTCAAATAGGCCCCAGAAAGCCGTAGCTTTGTCTTTTCACGAGTTCAGTTTCTGGTTAAAGTGTCAAGAATGTGTTTCCTTTAATCAAATTTCAGAGAGGATAAATATGGTTTGAAAGTCCATGTTTGAGTCTTGCCTTCAGCTGACAGCCTTTTGAAAACCCCTGTCCTGCTTGAAATATGATATCCCAGTAGTCAAAGGAACTAGGATTAAAACCAAGAATCACCTCCCCAGAAAAATTGAGTATAATACTTTAGGGGAGAAAATGGTCATTCAATGAAACAGAGGACTTTCAAGCATTCTTGATGAAAAGACCAGAGGTGAATAGAAAATTTGACTTTCAAACACAAGAATCAAGAGAAGCATGAAAAGGTAAACAAGAAAGAGAAATCATAAGG
>CM053770.1:246496536-246506981 GCA_028658325.1 Potorous gilbertii | reverse complement strand
GGAAGCCTTTAGCAAAACTACACATATATAGCCTATATTGAATTGCTTGCCTTCTCAAGTGGGGATGAGTGAGGAGAGAGGAAGGGAGAGAAGTTGGAACTCAGAGTTTTAGGAATGAATGTTGAGAATTGTTTTTGTGTACAACTGGGAAATAAGACATACAGGTAATAGGGTATAGAAATCTGTCTTGCCCTACAAGAAAAGAGAAGATGGGGATAAGGGAAGGGAGGGCAGATTGGGGGACGGGGTCCTCAGAATGCATGACTTTTTGGGGTAGGGGAGGGGAGAGATGGGGAGAAAATTTGGAACTCATAATTTTGTGGATATGAATGTTGAAAACTAAAAATAAATAAACATTAAAAAAAAAAGAAAGAAAAGCCCTGCCCTACCCTTTAAACACTCCTTTAACACCTAGTACTGCCTGTTTTCATCCTAAGGGTGAGTCTTTATTGTCTCTATGTGCTGCCCAAAACTTCAGATTCCACCTCCTGAATCCACCCAAAAGCTCAGGAGTTATTGGAAAGAATACGTGGGTTAAAAGCAGGCCAGGCCAAGGGCATGCTGTGTTCATTGTGTTCACGTTTCCTAATCATGTTTTCACAGTGGCATAATTTGAATGAATCTTCCTCATCACCATCAGCTTCATCCACAAACATTTATTAAGCACTTGCTGTGTGCCAAGCATTCTTCTAAGTACTTAGAAACAGGTGCTTTGATTATGAGTCACGGAAAGTTAGATTTAAAACTCAGAAAAGGGAGGGACCTCAGAGTTGGGAGGTCAGTCACTAAATGGAGGAAGTGTCAGTAAGTAAATATTTAAAGCCTCCTAAGCATCTGGACTCTGCTTAGCACTAGGGATACAAAAAGAGACAAAATACAGGCCTTGGCCTCAAGAAGCTCCCAATCTGATGGGAAACGTGACAAGCGAACAAGGTATGTCCAAGAAAAATAGGGAATGTTTCAGAGAAGAAAGTCCTACAATTAAGAGGGACTGACACTGGTTTCCTAGAGAAAGTGGAAACTTAGCTGGGACTTAAAGGAAGGCAAGGAGATCTATAGCCAGAGATGAGGGAAAGAATTTCAGGCCTGGAAGATAGCCAGCAAAAACACCTGATGCTGGGAGACACGATAATTCATCCCCTTGCTGCTGAGCCTAGGAGAAGCAGCAACTCTGCCTCTCTGCAGGTCCCCCTCCCCCTGCCTGTCCAGCACGGTCTGTGAGTGAGGCCTCCAGCCCCCATGTCCAAAGAGCAGAAAAGTAGGACCTGGGCACTGGTAGATGGATCAGGGCTTTGTAGGTGAAGCTGTTGAGGCTTAAGGGTGCTCAGGATCCCAAAATACCAATTCGCCAGGTCCTGCCTGAATGAATTCTACTCAAGCCTTTTTTTCAAAGAAAAACAAAATTTATTAATGATTTTACCATATTGGGTAGACTGTGAAGGAGCCTAAGTATTTGTGATACTTATATTGACAAGTGGACCAGATTGGATCTGAGCATTTTCATGGAGGAAGGATGGAACTTATATACAAAAAGACTGTGGGAAGGATCTAGGGGTGCCCAAGTAGTCTGGGGCATCTAGAAGAGGGTCTAGGGAGGGTCTTGATGGGAGCAGACAGTGGAGGGCTAGGGTAATTTAAGGATAACAGATTGGCACATAGATATTTTGATAAGATCAAGGGTTGGAAATAGCTGGAGGCAATTGAACAAAGCCATAAGGAAAGGCTCCTGGCCTCAAGGGAATGCCAGATCAAGTGGGAAGGAGGATTTGGGGGTTCCCAGAGCCTGTACCCCATCAGAGCTGGCATCTGACAAGGTGTATTGCCATCTGCTTTGCTACAGTGCCACTTTTCAACAGCTGCCCCACTACCCATTTTTCATGTGTGTACCCAGCACTTAGCATAGGTCTGGCACACAGTAGGTGCTCTGTAACAGAAGGCACTGTGAGTATCCTTTCAGGTCATGCTTGATTGTTTACCCTTTCAATCTTTTGCCGTGTTGCACTTTGATGCACAAAACATGTCTAGCAAGTGTTCGGTTCATGATCTAAGAATCCTCATGAAGGAGGGAGTGTGAACATTACTTAAAAGCAAAAGAGACTGCGACTCCCAGAGGTAAAGGATGATCTCTGTGAAGTGACCAGCTTGGCCTCTGTGACATCTGAAGGACTTTCCGAGGTCAGGGCTTGAACCCAGGACTTCTGGTGTCCAGTCCTGAGCTCCTGACTGTTTCTCCAACTGTGGCTCTTGCTTTGTTTTGACGTAGGGTTTGGCTTTCTGTCCTTTCCTATCTTGGTAAGAGAGAGATAAGTAGATAAATGGCCCACAGCTCCAGACTCGCATGTGTTTGAACAGCCACAGGGTAATTTCATCAAAGGTAAAATGTACTGGAGACTTTCTCCTTACTGGGATAACCCCAACCCCCAGAGTCTGAGACTCCCAGGGCTGCCCTATTCATAGCTCCCTGTCCCAAGAAAATGTGCTAATTGATGGCTATCTGTGGAAATGGATAAGATTGTGTCGGTTTTAATGAGCTAACAATTTCTGGTGGCTGCCATCTCCCAGGGCCTTTGTGGAGAAGAAAGGAGGACATGCAAATGAGGCTGCTGGTGAGATTGTTGGGGGACAATGCTGGTGCTTTCTTTATTGTATCCATTAATTAGTTCCCCATCAGCCAGTTTCCCTGGGAATGAACTGGAAAAATAATTAAAATGATACACGAGGTGTAAGGAGTTTAGAAATTCTGAAAGTGCAGGAAAGAATTAGTTTAATACATAATTAGACATATTATTTGCAGCCCTCCATTTTTCACCCAGGGGCTCACTGATGTGATGTGGCCCCAGCTTTAGTTCTTGCTGGGAGTTAATAAATACCACTTGGGGTTGTTTTTCTGCTCATAAAAGTCCATGAATTTTGCCACAGATGTTAAGTGGCTGATCTTATCATGCACTACTGCAAAACCTTCTGCTGCATTGGGGAGCTGATCAGAATCCTCCCAATGCTGCAAATGGTTTTCAAGGTGGCCGTGTCCTGTTCTTTGGACCCCACTGCCCAGGGAGCTTGTTGCTTCTCACACCAGCCTCGCCGCCATGGTTTCCTGTGCTAGGGGACCAAGGTCAAGAAAGTGAACCTTCGCATAGATCCATGGGCACCTTTATTGGACTGCCTCATGGGGTCAGTGGATGGGACCCTGAGACCTTGATGGTCAGGCCAGGTGAATACCAGTCCTGGTCACTCACATCTGCTGGGGGACATCCTCCTGTGGCCTTGGGTACCCTGATTGAGGTGGGGAGGCTCTCTGCAGGGTGGGGAGTGAAATGTTCTCTCATAAAAACTCTTGAGGAGTTGAAGTTGTTGGGACCAGTGTTTCTGGAGGGAGAGATCACAATGGAGAATCCCAGGTCCTTGAAGAGTGTTGATGCTGACTGAGTGATCAGACTTGTCAGGGGTTACTTTAATACTCTTGGTGAGCAGAATTCAGGAACTGCTTACTTCCAGTGTTAGATTTCCTTAACAAACATAGTTCAAGCTATTAATTCCCTGAGGCGGCAAAGCCCTGTTCCAGGTGCTGGAGAGAGTCCCCTTCAGTCTTTTTGACCTTTTCAAGAGTGACACTGTCCTAGACACTGGGGGTGCAAATAGAACTGTCTCTGCCCTCTGTGGGGGCCTCTGGGCCCTGCCCTTAGGGAACTCATAGCCCTAACTCAGGAGAAGTCAAGTGCAGTGAGCAAGGGTCAGACAAAAGGAAAGGGCCAGGGCATATCTCAGTAGGAATCAGTTGACCCAGAAGTTGAGAAAATCGTTTCAGCTTAGCTCATGCTTATTGGGTACATAATAACATTTGATAGTTGTTTTCACTTGAAGATAGACTCCCTGTCCATGCATGTGTTCTCTTTCCTTTGTCTGACTGGATGTTCCCTGGTCTGTCTGCTGTAGATCTCAACCTTTTCCTTCCCAGGCAGAGAGGAGTCATCTGCCATCTTGTGCCTCTATATGCTCTTTATAAACTTCCATCCAAAGGGAGCTTAGACCATTAGAAGACTTCTTTAAATGGACACAGATTGAAGGAAGGTGGTGCTGGAATGCATTTGTTTGACAGGGATTCAGGAGGTTGGTTTATGAGGATTCCATATCCACTGAATGGTTTGATGTCACCAGCAGAAATGTGAGCACCTTGGGGGCCCTTGTGCTCACCCTTAGAGGCTCCTACTTACTGAGGGCAGGAGAAAGGGGCAAGGGGAAGGATGCATGTGGAAATGGCTCTGGGCTCTCTGCCCCTCTGGGACTGCCTCTGGTCCAGATAACGAAGAGGGGGTGGTTCATATGGGTGAAACTTGGCTGGAGTTTTAGGGGTGGATTGAAATTTGTAATCCCTGGCTCCATTCAGCAGACAGCGATCATTTAATGTACACGTGTTCATTCACTCACCTCTTTATTCATCAAACACCTATGAAGTGCCTACTGTGGGAAGTGTTCAGTCCTCAGTGAGGGGGCTACAGAAATGAGTACAGTATGTTTGCTTCCCTTGAGAAGCTGACAGTCCAGAGGGACCATGGTCACAAGAACTTGGGCTCCCGAGGAGGATTCATTTGCTCATGGCATTTCTGCCAGGCTGTCAGGGGAGGGTGCTCCAGATCCGTGGGATTACACAAGAAGGCCATCTTGGAAAGCTGGAGATTGAGGTGTATCATAAAGACTTCTTGTAGCCTTAGAGGATCAGTGAGGCCCCTGTGGGCAGTTCACCAGCTCTCTTCCCCCAGGAACTTGTGGCTGCTGGGGTATGATATTTCTAATCAAAGTAGAATGTGATATGTTAGGGGAGAAATGGGGACCAGCAGACTCTGAATGAATCCTCCCTTCCAACTGGGAAGATGGGGTAAGACCATGGGGAGGCAATGGCTTTTGAGCTTGCCCTGAGTTTTTATTTGACAGAGCCATGAAGATGTAATGGCAATCAAATTAGGATCTTTTGCAGTTTTTATTATACTGAAAATGCCTCTGATTGAATAATATGATTAAGGAAGATCTTTCCCATGCATTGATAGATCTGCCCATTGTGGGAAGCTTGATTAGGGGAGTTTGTAGGAGAGTCCCAAGTACCTTTTGTTTTGTTCTATTGAGGCACTGGGTCAGAGTGTTATGCCCTCTGGCTCTAAAAAGTGTATAAATACTTTGAGGGCGAGGTTTTCCTTTGGGGTTTAGTTTTTATAATAAGATTTGAGTGCTAGAGGAGGACTCTGGGAAGCCACTGAGGAGCTCTTCAGCTTTGAGAACCTGGATGTCATGCTTCTCTCACTGCTAACTGTGGTCAGACACTTGTACCTGTCTGTTGAGTTATGGTCAGGAAGAGGAAGCCATGTCTGTTGATTTTTTGATTCCTCTGTATTTTCTTTGAAGTTTAGGGTACTGACTCCTCTGAATTAGGTGAATGATATTTATCCTTAGTTAAAGTGATTGTTAACCCATCAAAAGTTGCCTTTTCTTTTATTAATGCATATCTAAGAACCTGCGATAGGAAGCCCCCCATATATGTTGGGGGGCTTACTATTTAGAAGAAAATTGCAGAGGATGGTGTGACAAATGGTCATGAGTCAGGACTGTAGGGTCATTGTACAGAGTGAAGTAGTATGAGATCTCAGGAGAGATCACCAGAGTGTGGAAGGTCTTGAATGCTAGCATCAGGAATCTTGACCCTTTCCTCCAGCACCATACCTCCATAATGGAATCAAAGCTGCTGTGGCTCTGGCAATGTAGGAGGTCACCTTCTGCAGAGGAGGAGAAATGAGTGCAGACCATTGCCCAGAAGAGGTGGGTAGTACTGTCCAGGGTCCTGGCTGCCCAGAAAAGAGAGCCCAGAAAGACAGCCTCTCTGAGGACACTAAAAGTGTCCCAGGCGGAGGAGGGCATCAGGGGACAGGGAGTGGAATGGCAAGGTCAGGTGGAGAGTATGGAGAGGGGAGATAATGAGAAACCAAGCAGAAGGACTATGGGAGAGGCTGAGGAGGAGTCCAGGAGGAGAGGGGGCCCTCAGATACGTGGTGCCCATGCTCATAGAGGGGAGAAGTGAGAATAGCTGTGGGATGAGGACTTGGCAAGTGATAGGGGTCAGAAGGTGAGGGAGAAGGAGGCTGGCAGGATGGGGCTGATCTTGGGAACCTGGGCCACAGGAAGGAGGCAAGTGAGAGGGCGTTGAGGCAGGCATGATTGAAGGGTCGAATGTGCGATGATGCTGAGTTTCAGGGATGGTTAGATATCCACTGGATGATTGGTCAGCAGGCAATGGGAGAAGCTGGACCGGAACTTTTGAGAAGTTGGGGTCAATGGTAGTGGTGATGGTCGTGGTAGTAGCAATAGTGGTGGTGATAGTAGCAGTAGCAGCAGCAGCAGCAGCAGCAGCAGCAGCAGCAGCAGAGGAATTCCCCTCCCACCCCAGACCACCAAGCTGCCCAGGACTAAAGCAATCTGTGGACATGGCCCCTCCATTGCAAGGGTAGCTTACATTTGTGATGTTCCCAAGGTGGTTGTCATCTGTCCCCAGGGATGACCTACAACTTCTAGGTCTGGGCTGGCTGTCTGTCTTGGAGGCTTGGGGAGGGTGGGACGGCCTGGCCCCACCTGACTCCATGCTACCACCTTACTTGCTGACTTAAATCCTCCCTACCCCTAGGTTTGATATTAAATTTGAAAATTAGTATTTATGGAAAGCTTTCTGTTTTGGCTATAATATGAAATAGATTTTTCTCTCATATTCCAGTCTCTCCTTAAATTTAGTGCTACTATAAAAATGATGGATAAGAAATTGTTTCAGGAAAGTGATATTGAGAGAGTCATCCCACCATGGGCCAGCTAGGAGGGGAGACTTGTGTGAGACATGTTCTGAGGCTAGAAGAGGCACAAGGACATCTCAGGTCACATCAATGACTGGGTTTGGAACCACAGGGGGCCCATTAGTAGATGGAAGATGGAGGTTCTAAAAGTACAGGACAGAGAGTTGAGAGTTGGGCCCCTAGAAGGTGAGTACTATTCTGTTTGCCTTAGTATCCCAGGATTAGCATGGCATCTGACACACAGTAGATACTTAATTGATGAAATGCTTGTGGATTTGTGTATTTTACACCAATGGCATTAAAAGTGTTGATTTAGCAACAAGCCTTTGTCTTTCTCAAGCTCTGTAGCAGGGGGATTCTCATCAGAACCAGGGAGGAAATAAAGCTGTCTCTAAAGGAGGGAGGGAGAGAGGCTTGGGGGTGGGGTGGAGGAGAAAGTACTCTTTATTTAGCTGGTGGAGAGTGTGTGAGGGGGTGGGGGTGGGGAGGATAGAGATCAGGGAGGGCCTCCTGTAGAAGGTGACAATGGAGCTGGGGGCGGGGGTTGAGGAGGGAGGGTCTTCCAGACAGAGGAGACCAGGGACCCAGGTTGAATTGTTACATCCTGGAGGCTCTCAGACCAGAGAGCTCTAAGGGAGAAGATCAGAAGAAGCTGTGAAAGGCCAGTAGGAGCCATACTACAGAAGGCTTTCAGTGCCAGGAGGAGGTTTTTGTGGTTTATCCTGGTGGCCTTGATACCCCCCCCCGAAACCTTTGGAGCACCTTTGGGTGCTGAGAGCTGCCTGTGTTGGAGGAATAGCCTTGTAGCAACTCTGAAGAGGGAGGAGACACCAGCAGCAGGAAAAACAATAAGGAACCATTGTACTTGTAGAGACATTTGATGAGGGCCTGACCTGGCCTGGACATGTAGGAAATGGAGAGAAGGGGAAGGGTGTAGGGCATGCTTTAGAGAGACAGTGACCAAAATTGGGTGAGTCTGGGCATCCAGGTGGCCATTGCTTGGGGGTGGTGCCTCTCCCTCAATGTCCAGCCCAGTGAAATGACTTTCCTAGAGTCACACAACCAGGAGGTTGTGAAACTTCAGTGTCTTTCATGTAAAGAGAAGAAATGGCCAGTTGGAAGGACCCTCTGATCATAACTCTTGAGATTTCAGAGCTCATTTAATTCTATTTCCTCATTTTGCAAATGAAGGGACCTTAGAACATGGCATGTCAGCAGAGCTGGGAGGGACCTTAGAACTGGGGCTGGGGCTGTTGGGGGCTGAGCATGTAGAATGTCAGGAATGGGAGAGTCTTCTGTGAAGCACAAGTTGCCACATCTGCAAAGGATGTTTGAATCTTGGGGTTTCACTGACAAAGTCAGTTGTGAAGGAGCCAAGGAGCCCAGGAGCCAGGCCTCCCTCCCGTATACCATTCATACTCCATCAAGAGTGGTCCAGGCAGCCAAAACGACTTGCACTGAACTGTGAGGAGTCCTGACCCCCTAGCTGGCCTTCAGATCCTCTCTGGGATGCCTGTCCCACACCCCCAAATGATCTCACTTGTGCTGTTTAACAGCAGAAGGTAATACTGTGTTAATTAAATTCTCAAATCTGTCACTACTTCTATTGATGTTTGCCCGACAGGTTAGAGTAGAGAGAAAACAGGCTGGAGCGAATCTTGTTCACATTGATGAAGAAAGATCTTATCCTGAGCAGTGCGATTGGGGGAAGGGAATCTCTGAGGATGCGGGGCCAGGATATGGACCCTGGGCAAAGGAGGCTGAGGCCTTCCCTGCACAGATGGGAGCGGGAGAGGTCTCAGGGCTGTACGTGTGGAGCAGCCCCATGTTGGTCCGTGTTCAGCCTGTGCACATTTCAGGGACAGCCTTGCTCCCACCCCACCTTGCACAGGATTCTGGGGTGTTGTTCCCTGACTGTTAGTAATGCATTGGTTATGTTCTTCAGAAGCTGTGGCCTGTAAGCCCACGTGATCTCCAGAGGAACTGGAACCTCTTTAAGTTATTAGCTGGCATGATGTCATTTCTTGCTTCAAAGAAAAAATAAACAGGACCCTCAGCAGGATCCTTTCCCTTTTAATTTATTGGGGACGTCCTTGGCCAAAATAAAAACGGGACAGTTTATCAGTTTGGACAGGGAGTGTGAATCCCTCTGAGCCAACTTCCTGACCAGACAGTGATGGATGGCCTTGGCTGGCTGCTGAGTCATCAGACTGATTTAATACTCCCACTTGGGGAGTGGGGTGGGCAGGGGTGCCAGGCAAGGACCCATTTGGAGATTGAATAATTCCAGAAGTTCTCTCAGAGCTGGCGGAAGAAGCTTGTCTCTGATCTCTGCTCCAGAGGGGAGGCATGCTCGCCAGGCGGCCTCCTTAGGTCTGCTGCCCCCCCTGCTTCTGCAGTGGGTGCTTAGTTGCAGGGATTAAGGCAGGATGCATGTGCAACAATGCTCATCTGTCTGGGCTTTCATTGAAACTCTGAAAGTGAGCTGGGATGTTGTATCTGACCCTAAACTCTCATGCCAGAGGGGAGGGCATTGTGGGAGCAGGTGAATCTTCCCTCCTGCCATGGTTTGCTTTCCAGAGGCTTAGGGTGTCTCTACAGATTGATTCTGTGGCTTGGAATTGGGATGAATGTGCCAGTCTCCCTTAGGAGTGGCGATTTCTTTTGCTAATTAATTGAATATTTGAGGCAATTGTGTACAATTTCTAAGGGCCTGCGAATGTGTCATTGAAAGCAGCCTTGAGGAAATCTTGATGATCCAGTCTTGTGGTTCCTGAAGGAACCTTTGATGTCTGCAATTATTCCTGTGTACAGGAATTTGTCTCCCCGCTCCCCTAGGCTTGCGTAGTGCACCTCATTTCTTTCGGCTTAGTCTTTCAGCATGCCACCCACAAGCATTCTGAAGGCAGAAAGGGGCTGGGGGTGACACTGTGCACCTGCAGGCTCTGGACGTAGAGTGGCTTATGGGGTGACCGAGGATGAGGAAGAGAGGATGTTGTGGTTATGAGCTGGGGCAACTCAGGAGCCACTGGGGTTTGGGGAGATAGGAGACTTTGGGGTGAAATGACAGAAAATCTACCCCCATCAGTGGGGAGTTCATCTCTCTCCTTCCAGAGGGATGAACAAAGGCATTTATTTAGCACTTACCAGGTATCCAATTCAGGCGGTTTAGATCTGAGGTCTTGACCCTAATACTTGCCCCTGTTGACCTGAAAACTTGGTTAAGAAAAGACACCAGACTAAAGGAATGTGTTATTAATTAATTAATTGATTAATTCCCTCTTAAAGATAACAGTCATAGCGCTATGGAGCCAGAGGTGACTCTGACTACTCGGTACAGAAATTATCCGTCTTAAGTACATTTTGCCGTGAGGAAAAAAAAAACTCTCCTAAGAAAAGACAATAGAGCAATGTCAATTGGGCCTTGAGATTACAGGCTGGGTAAACACATGTCTCGGTGACATACGATAAGAAAGGAAATCCCACCACTAATGAGTGGCAGGCTTCCTGCCCTAAACAGATAACTGACATAGAAATTACAACCTAAGATGTCTATATTTTCTTTACCATCAAAATAACATAGTATGTGTCCATAGATAACAAGATATAGAGGAAGTCCCA
>CM053770.1:246458902-246496036 GCA_028658325.1 Potorous gilbertii | reverse complement strand
AAGTCCCACTATTCAAGATAGTGTCTTAGGTTAATGGTCTCCCAAGAAATGCAGAGTCAGCCTTGGCTGGCTTTTGTTGACATAGGAAGAGGCATTCTCTGAGTTTGCTTTAGAGAGAACAAAGAGATTATTCCAAAATTTTATATTAAACATTATCACCCCTCAGTTTCCTCATCTAGAAAATGAAGGCTTTGATTGGGAAGAGCCACCAAGTCGCTCCTTGCTCTGAGCCTCATGATCCAGTTTAAGGGACTTAGGAGGGTCTCTTACTTCCCCTCTAGCTATTGGCTTCTGAGACTCTTGCCTTAGCTCCACTCTCTGGACTGGACACTTTAGAGCGAACCTGGGTGTGGGGTCACATACTCTCTGGATTGATTGGCTGGCAGGCCTCCCAGTATGGTAATTAGTCTGTGATTTATGGGCCTCTCTTTTCTCCTTCCCTGACTGCTGAGGCAGGGTATGCTGTGTACACAGCTTTCTGAGAGATCCTGAATGATCTCATCTGCAAGGAGTTAATAGCCCCCAGCCATGTGGCCCAAACCCCGCTGGTGCACTGGAGCCAGGATGAGTCAGAGATGTGGAGCAGGGCAAATGCTGCTTTAGCAAGAGAGCACAGCTTCAAGTTGGCCCCACTGGAGTCATTTCCTTGGCCTCCTTCTCCCCCTCACTCTATTTCCTCCTTGGCTCCCAGTTTCCCTTAGCTTTGGCCTTACTTAGAAGCTCTGATCCCTGACCTTTCTGAGCCTTTGAATATCCCCTCCTCAGTTTTTCCATGGGGAAGGCCTCTGATCACTAAGACATCCATCCCTTTGCCTCATTTCATGAAGAGTTCAGCTGCTTGCGTTAAACCAGGTGCTAAGAGCTTCCAGTGGGCAGTAACACTCCATCAGGAGGCCTCCCTTCTGATCCCTGCCTTCATGCAAATTCCTGTCTGGTTCCGGAGGGAAAACTCATACACATGGAGCTATGATAGAAGGAAAAGTGTGCCAAATGCATGCCCACATTCCACTGTATATGCAGCCAAACTCAAACTCACCAGGGTTCTCTGGGTTATTTTGATTGCATGTTATTATCAGTTTAAAAAAAAATGAGCACACACACCTAATAGAGGGTGTTTTGTTTTGTTTTTTAAATTAATTTGTTTTCAGTTTTCTACAATCACTTCCATAAGTCTTAGATTATCTCCCCTTCTCTCTCCTCTCCTTCCCCAAGACAGCATGCAATCTTATATGGGTTCTCACATTTTCACATTATTCATGTTGCATAGAAGAATTAAAATGAATGAGAGAACCCAAAACAAAACATAACACAGGAGAATAAATATTCTGCTTCATTCTACATTCTGATTCCATAGTTCTTTCTCTGGATGTGGATGGCATTTTGTCTGAAGACTCCTTTGGGAATATTTTAGGTCCTTGCATTGCTGTGAAGGGCTGGGCCTTCCAGAAACAGTCTTTGCACACTGCGGCTTACTGTGTACAGTGTTCTCCTGTTTCTTCTCATTTCAATCAGCATCAGCTCATATAAGTCCTTCCAGGCCTCTCTGAAGTTCTCCTGTTCATCATTTCTTATAGCACAATAGTATTCTATTACATTCATATACCACAACTTGTTCAGTCATTCCCCAGTTGAGGGGCATCCCCTCAATTTCCAGTTCTTGGCCACCATAAAGAGAGCTGCTATAAATATTTTTGTACATGTGAGACCTTTTCCCATTTTTGTGATTTCTTTGGGATACAGTCCTAGAAGCAATATTGCTGAGTCAAAGGGTATGTACATTTTTGTAGCCCTTTGAGCATAGTTTTCAAATTGCTCTCCAGACTGGTTGGATAAGCTCACAACTCCACCAACAATGAATTAGTGTTCTAATTCTCCCACATCTTCTTCAATATTTATCATCTTCCTGTTTTGTTTTGTCAGCCAATCTGATAGGTGTGATGTGGTACCTCAGAGTTGTTTTAAGAATTTTTTCATATGACTTTAGGTAGCTTAAGTTTCTTCCTCTCAAAACTGCCTGTTTATATCCTTTGACTATTTATCAATTGGGACATGACTTGTATTCTTGTAAATTTGACTCAGTTCTCTATGTATTTTAGAAATGAGGTCTTTATCACAGACATTAGTTGCAAAAATTCTTTCCCATTTCAATTGGATTTAAAAAAAGAAAGAAGAAACCAAATTACCAAAATCAAAAATGAAAAAGGTGACCTCATCTCCAACGAGGAGGAAATTAAAACAATAATTAGAAATTATTTTGCCTAACTGCATGCCCATAAATTTGACAGTCTAAGTGAGATGGATGAATATTTTTAAAAATATAAATTGCCCAGATTAACAGAAGAGGAAGTTAAGTACTTAAATAATCCCATCTCAGAAAACTAAATTGAACAAACCATCATTGAACTCCCCAGGAGGGAGTTCTGGATTGGCCAGAAGAATTTACAAGTTAATTTTATCAAATATTTCAAGAACAATTAATTCCAATACTATATAGACTTTATACTATATAGACTTTGAGAAAATTGATGGAGTCCTACCACATTCTTTTTATGATACAAATATGGTTCTGATACCTAAACCAGGAAGAGCCAAAACAGAGAAAGAAAAGTATAGACCAATTTTTCTAATGAATATAGATGCAAAAAATTTAAATAAGGTATTAGTAAAAAGAATACAACAGCTTATCACGAGAATAATACATTATGATCAAGTAGGTTTTATACCAAGGATGCAGGGCTGGTTCAATATTAGGAAGACTGTCAGCATTATTGATCATATCAACAACAAAACTAACAGAAACCATATGATTATCTCCATAGATGCAGAAAAAACTTGACAAAATACAATACCCATTCCTACTGAAAGCACTAGAGAGCACAAGAATAAATGGAGCTCTCCTTAAAATTTAAGCAATATCTACCTAAAGCCATCATCAAGCATTATATGCAATGGGGATAAGCCAGATGCATTTCCAAATAAGGTCAAGGGTGAAACAAGGATGTCCATTATCACCACTGTTTTTCAATATGGTACTAGAAATGTTAGCTGTAGCAATTAGAGAAGATAAAGAAATTGAAGGAGCTAGAATAGGCAAAGAAGAAATTGTTATCAGTCTTTGCAGATGATGTAATACTTAGAGAATCATAGACAATCAAGTAAAAAACTACTTGAAATAATAAACAACTTTGGCAAAGTTGCAGGTTACAAAATAAACCCACATAAATCATCTTCATTTCTATGTATTACTAACAAAGCCCAACAGCAAGAGATAGAAAGATAAATCCCATTTAAAGCTACGGTAGATACTATAAAACATCTGGGAGCCTGCCTGCCAAAACAAACCCAGGGACTATATGAACACAATTACAAAACACTTTTTGTACAAATAAAGTCAGCTCTAAGTAAGTGGAAAAATATCAGTTGCTCATGGATAGGGTGATCTAATATAATAAAAATGACAATTCTACCTAAATTAATTTACTTATTCAGTACCATACCAATCAAACTATCAGAAAATTGTTTTCTTTAGCTAGTAAAAATAATATCAAAGTTCATGTAGAAGAACAAAAGATCCAGAATACTAAGGGAATTAATGAAAAGAAATGTTAGGCAAGGCCTACCCATTCTAGATCTCAAATTGTATTATAAAGCAGCACTTGGTACTGGCTAAGAAATAGAGGGGTAGACCAGTGGAATAGATCAGTTTAGGTACTCAAGACACAACAGTCAATGAACATAGTGGTCTACTGTCTGATAAACCTAAGGACCTCAGCTTCTGGGATAAGAACTCACTGTGTGACAAAAATTGCTGGGAAAACTGGATAATAGTGTGGCAGAAACTGGGCATGGATGAATGCCTGACACTGTCCATAAGAATAAAATGCAAATGGATACATCATCTAGCTCTAAATGAGATAGAGAACATTATAAAGTGCAAAATGGATAATTTTGATTACATTAAATTGAAAAGTTTTTGCACAACCAATGTAGCCAAGATTAGGAGGGAAGCAGAAAACTGAGAAAGAATTTTTGCCACTAGTATCTGTGATAAAGCCCTCATATCTAAAATATATAGAGAACTGAGACAAAGTTACAATAATACAAATCATTCCCCAATTAATAAATGTTTGGTTTTTTTTTTTTTCAAACCAAAACAACTGTGAGTTATTTACCATGTGCTGGACTCAGTCACAAATAAAACCCTTGGTCCAGAACGCCACTACCTGGGAGTCAGCTGATCTCAGGCAAATGTATTTGACATTTGCTGCAAGGAAATCCCCCTGTCCTGTAGAAGTGCAACTGGAGAGGTGGCAGAGCTTAGAAGTGGCAGTCCAGCCCTGTACAGGGAGAGATCTTGGAAAACCCTTGAGACCCTGAACTCCTTCTTCAGTCTGCCTCCTCTTGGCTCTTCTCCTGGCAGAAGGGAATGTGGTGAGAAGGTCTGAAGACCAAGCTGTCCACTTCTCTATACTTATATGCATGCTTACCTGTACTCATATGTTATATAATTAGAAGACATGCACAAGAGATATTCATAGGGGATGATCTAAAGTTGAAATAATGTTAATTCACTCGTTAAGGGCACACACAGGCACACAGCAGCTTTGTAAGGTTTACCTAGTGCTCCATACACACTGGTCATGTGGTTTTTGCCTCCAGGGAAGTGTGCTCATCGTCGAAGGTTTATACAACTCCAGGCTTTCTGACTTGAGTCTGTCTGTTGTATTGGAGCAGCTATTCTCCCTGGAGGTCTGCTGCTTATGTTTTTAGAGGGAGACCTGGTCTGCTCCACAGCATGCCCTGGGGCATAGACTGGGCTTGTTAATGATCCTTGTGGGGGGACTCATTATTGTGATTAGGATAGGTGTGGACACACCTTTTTTCTTTTTTCTTTTATGCTTTTTGACAAAAACCCAACCCCTTAACCAAAAGTAAGCCCTATGCCAGACCTTTTCACTCACTTCGTTGGGAAGATGAATGCTGGGCCCATACACAGGACCTTGGCTGTGATTTCCATCAGCTCAGTGCACCTGGGCATCCTGTTCTTCCTTCCTCACATTCATGGATGGTCTTCCCAGCTCAGTCAGCTTCAGGCCCCCTTCCTCACCTCCCACCCCAGTCCACTGGCATAAAATACACATTTTTCCTTGTAGCTGCCCTGACTCGCACCTGTCCTTCTGGCCTCACTGGATGTGACTTGTCCTACGCCGTTCTGCAGTGCCACCAGAATGGCTCACCACCCCTGACTCCCATTTCTTTTCGACCTCCCACATCGTTCTCTTTCCTCAGGACTCAGCTCATGTGTAGCCTTCTACACGAAGCCTTGTCCAATCCCTTGGTGGCATGTGCCCACCACCCAGATCTCTGGCTATGCCATGGTTTTGTATTTGCTCCTCTCTGTCATGCTGCACATATGGACACATGTCATTTCTCCACTTAGAATGGATTGATTCATCTTTGTTCCTGTGTCCTCAGTACCTGGCACAGAGGAAAAGTCTAATAATGCTTGTGGTTGTGTGGGGACCGAGCAAAGCAAGTCCTGCTCTTCCACATGGGCTGGGCCCTTGAAGCACATAGAGGGCAGGAGGGCCAGTGTGTGAGGCAGGAACAGCAGTAGCATGAGTCAAGCCTGGATGATTGGGCAGCACAGGGGCACTTAGGTGCCTACAAAGAGTGAATGCACAGTGCCAGGCCAAGAGGTGGAGGACCAGCCCAGGCCAGGGAGTCTGAGACTGAAGCATGGTTGGAAGGAGGATGACAGAGGACTTGGATGTGTTCTTAGCTTTGGTATTTGGTAGCCCGATGGTGTGCGCTGAGTCTTGGGGCATTTGCTTCCCATGGGCCATGAATTTTGGTGATGCTGCTACATAATCTTGAGCAATTCCAACTGGAGAGTTCATGGAGGCCTATCCCCATATGGAAGTGAAGCATGTCAACATTAGAACCATCTAGGAATAAAACAGGCTGCCTGTGGATATGGCCAGCTCTGAGTGGGGTCTGTGAAGGATGGTCTCTGGTGCTGGGATCGGTGAGTCTACACCTGCTCCCTCTTGAAGGCCCCATGCAGGGACCTGCTGAGTGGTGTCCAGCCTTCCCACATGAAGTCTGTGTTCTCAGCTGAGCTGGTCCTCAGACAACAGGCATGCAGTTTGTGCTGTGACACCCCATCAAAAGCAATGTGGTGCCAGGGAGCAAATTGGGGAGGGTGAGATACCATCAGTAAAAAAGAAGGGGCTTCATCATTCCTATATATTACTAACAAGCAAAATCCAACTGCATGAGATAGAGAAATCCCATTTAAAGTTATTATAAATATTAAATATCTCGGAGTCTACCTGCCAAAAACAAACCCAGGGACTGTATGAACACAATTACAAAACACTTTTCCTACAAATTAAGTTAGTTCTAAATAACAGAAAAAACATCATTTGATTGTGGATAGGCTGAGCTACTTAACAAAAATGATAATTCTACCTAAATTAATTTATTCATTGCCATACCAATCAGATTACCAAAACAATATTTTCTAGAGGTAGAAAAAATAGTATCAGAATTCATCTGGAAAAACACAATGTCCAGAATATCAAGGAAACTAGTGAAGACAAATGCTATAGAAGGTGGCCTAGATCTCAAATTGTATTATAAAGCAGCAGTCATCAAAACCTCTTGGTACTGGCTAAGAAATAGAGGGGTAGACTAGTGGAATAGTTTTGGTACTCAAGACACAGTAGTCGATGAATATAGCAACCTACTGTCTGATAAACTCAAAGATCCCAGCTTTTGAGATGAGAACTCACTATTTGACAAAAATTGCTGGGAAAACGAAAATACTACAGCAGAAACTGGGCATAGACCAACGTCTGACACCTTTTACCAAAATAAAGTCCAAATGGGTATACGATTTAGGTCTAAAGGCTAATACTATAAACAAATTAGGGAAGCAAGGCACAGTTTATCTGTCGTATTTATGGAGAATGGAGGAATTTGACCAAACATGAGATAGAGAATATTATGGAATGCAAAATGGATCATTTTGATTGCATTAAATTGAAAAGCTTTTGCACAAAGTCAATACAACCAGGATTAGGAGAGAAGCAGAAAACGGAGAAATAATTTTTACAACTAATGTTTCTGTTATTTCTAAAGTATATGGAGAGCTGAATCAAAAGTACAAGAATACAAGTCATTTCTCAATTGATAAATGGTCAAAGGATATTATAAGGCAGTTTTCAGAGGAAGAAATTAAAACAATCTATATTCATATGAAAAAATGCTCTGAATCGCTATTTATTAGAGAGGTACAAATCAAATAAAGTCTGAGGTTCCCACATCATACCTATCAGATTGGCTAACATAACAGAACAGTAAAATGGTAAGTGTTGGAGAAGATGTGGGAGAGCTGGAACACTAATTCATTGTTCATGGAGCTGTTAGCTGATCCAGCCCTTCTGGAGAGCAGTTTGGAACTATGCCCAAAGGGCTACAAAAATGTGCATACCCTTTTACCCAGCAATATCGCTTCTAGGGCTATATCCCAAAGCAATTATAAAAATGAGAAAAAGACCCATGTGTACAAAAAAATATTTATAGTAGCTCTTTTTGTGGTGACTGAGAACTGGAAGTCGAGGGCATGTTGAATTCAAGTGGAGAATGGCTGAACAAGTTGTGTAATGGAATACTATTGTGCTATGAGAAATGATGAACAGGTGGATTTCAGAAAATCATGTAAAGACTTATACACTGAGTGAAATGAGCATAACTGGGAGAACATCGTACACAGAAACAGCCACAGTGTTCGAGGACTGATTTTAATAGACTTACCCTTCTCAGCAATGCAAGGACCTAAAGCAGTTCCAAAGGCGTCATTATGGAAAATGCCATCCACATCTAGAGGAAGAATTATGGGATTGGAATGCAGAGTGAAGCAGACTTTTCTTCTTTGTTTTATTTTGTTTGTTTCTTTCTCATGGTTTCTCCATTTCATTTTAATTCTTCTATGCAGCATGACTGATGTGAAATTGTGTTTGATAGGAATGTATTTGTAGAACCCACATCAGACTGCCTGCTGTCTTGGAGAGAGGGGGGGAAGGGAGGGGAGAAAATTTAAAACTTATGTAAGTGAATGTTGAAAACTAAAAGTAAATAAATTAGAAAAAAAAGTTAAAAAAAAAAAAGGAGGGACTGCCTCCTGGAAACTGGGCGATCTATACCTTGGATCCTTTCCTGAATTGTGACAAATACAAGCCTTCCCTCCACCCCACAGGACCCTCTTGCTTTCTATATTCCCAGGCTTGAGTTCATAGGTTCATCTTTAACAATGGCCCAACTTCTTGAGTGCTGTGGCGTTAGCTCGTTAGCTGATTTGGTCATAAGTGTGTGCAGGGGAATGTAAAACCTCTGTGTCACCTTTCTCACTTGTTGAGGGTAGGGCTGAATTTTGATTCCTCTTTCCATCCAGCAAGTGCACACAGTAGGTACTTACTGTTTCTTGACTGAGAATCCCAGAATAGCTGAGGTGAGTGAGGCTAGCTCTGCTTTTTAAAATTCTTACCAAGTGCCCCTTGGGTGCCAGGCTCATGTGAAAAGGCCCATACCTGCCCTCAGAGAGCTCCTAGTCAAAGGGAGGATGTACAAGGACACGTTCCCAATGCAAAGGATGAACCGGGCTCCTGGGAGCTCTTACTAAATGGGAGGAATCCTTGGCACTTCCTGCAGTATGTCTCTTCTTGGTTCCCTCTCCTTCCCTCCTTCCCCAGAGATCTTTTGTTTGATTTCATATATTCTCCATAAGGAGGCAGCATGGCTTGGGGAGGGGGCAGAGGGGTAGCTGTGGAGTCAGGAAGACCTGGATTCAAGTTCTATTTGGCCATACCAGCCTCATGTCTTGCCTCCTTACAGCTGAGTCGGGCAGTACTGCCAGGGAGCCCCAAGATCTCCGAAGTCACCCATCCAGTCATAGACAGTTTCTCACTGTAACTGACTGCCAGCTCCTTTCCACATTTGTATCTGTAGCCTCAGTGCCCAGTATACAGTAGGCACTTTGTGGAAGCTTATTGATGGAGGATGGCCTGCATCCTAATAATTCCTCTTCTACCAGCAGCTGCTTTTCCTGTACATTCTGAACATTGGAGAAGCCCCTGGACACAGCTCCCAGGGAGGTAGCTGGCATGTGGGGGCACCTACGATAGAAGAGACATGCCCCTTGGCCTAGGGTCTGAGGCTGGTGTTCACAGATTCCACGTTCAGGAGCCTTTGCCTCACCCATATCAGAATACTCCATGTTGCTGAGGCCCTGGAATCTACCTGCTGGGGAAACATCCAGAAGTAGAAAGTCTGGAAAGAAAGTGGCATTTGGAGGAAGAAGCCCTGGATTCAGACCCTAGCCCTGGTTTTTGCTGCCTGTGTAGCTTGGGGCAAGACACTTGCCCTCTCTGCTCTGGTTGGATGGGTATACCTAAGGTCTCCTCTGGCCTGGCGTGCCACAGTGGAGGTACCATCTGTGGGGGAACAGGGGTCCCCTCTTCCCATCACTGAAAGGCCGGCATTGTGTCTTTGCTCAGAGATATTCCACTCCCCAGGGCAGGAGGGGCCAGGTTTCTCCTTGGATGCTTTAGGCTGGTGGTTTCCTAAGGAGATTTTAAAAGGTACAGGCACCTACTGTTTTATTCCCTTTGGAGGAGGAAGGGGTGCTGCTTGGAGCAGCCTTAGAGGCCTGGCCAGGAGCCTTAGCTGCATGCATTTCCCCTTTGCTCATGTAGATGGTAGAAGCTAGGGCTTCTACCTAGAAAATCCTCAACCAAGTAAACCCATACTACTGAACTCAGAAATAAATGTGATAAAGACAAGCAAGGCTTGTCCTGAATTGAGAAACAAGCTACTGATGGGAGATGACTTGGGAGGGTGGGCACACTGCAAGATCAGCTGGGTCACCTTCTAGACAGGAAAAGGGCCCAAGAGCCGAGGCTGCCCTAGCATGTCAGCCAGCGGGTCAAGGGAGGAGAGAATTTTCCCGTCCTCATTGCTCCCTGGGTCACATCTCCAATGAGGTCAGGGCTGGCCACGATGTTGGAGCTTGAAGTATCACCACCATTCTAGCTAGTCCTAGCTCACATCTCTGCCACGAGGTTGTATTCAGTGCCATTGGCCTTTCCAAGTCTGAAATACCTTGAGGAGTTGTCACGTGGATGTCAAGTCTGTGCATTACAGTTGTGGGTCCTTGAAGTCTAGTAGCAAAGAAGGAGTGAGTACATTCTAGTCATGTGGGGAGGAGAGCCTTCATTGCTTTACTGAGGAAATTGTAGTTTAGGAGGAAGGAAGGGAAAGAAAGGAAGAAGGATTTCTTGTTGTTCAGTTTTTTTCAGTCTTATCTCACTCTTTGTGACTCCGTTTGGAGTTTTCTTGGCAAAGATACTGGATTGCTTTGCCATTTTACAGTTAGTGCCTGCTATGTCCTAGGTACAATGCCTAGAATTCTACAAATATTATCTGGTAATCGTCACAATTACTTTGGGAAGTAGGTTTTGTTATAATAGCTATTTTACATGGCAGACAGGGCTTCAGTAACTTTCCCAGGGTCACACAACTAGGAAATATCTAAGGTCAAATTTGAACTCATGTCTTAACTGATCGCAAGTTGAGGGCTCACCCCACTGAGACAGTGTGGATTCACTAAAGATTTTTTAGGTTAGTGGACCTTGCATCACGCACTGCTCACCAGATGATTACAGCCAGTGTGTGGTCTTTCCTCATCTAATGTACATGGAATGTAGGATTCAGAGCTGGCAGAGGACTCAGCAGCCATCTAGGTAAACCCTCTCCTTTGACAGGTATAGACAGACACAACTCACACCTGGCCCTTGCCCTGAGCTTTGCTAGGCCTGTGACCATGTTTGGATCTCTGGGGTTGATTCCTGCAACCCAAGGGGTCCTGCCCCAGGTCTGCACTCACTGCAGTCCCTCTGTGGTAGCCTGGGCTCCTTCCAGCCTTGGTCACAATGAGTAGCTGCATCATCCTTCCCGCTGCAGCACGCACCAGCCAGGGATGTTTTTTGTATTGTTGATATGAAAGTTCTGTTTACTTAATAGTTATTTTAATCTAATTCATGATGTCACTAAAGACAAATATTCCCCTCAGGGCCAGAAAATTCATTTTTGGCCCATTTTGCATCCTAAACCAAGGCATGCCCCTGGCATGGAGGGATGCCCCTGGCGTGAGAGGTCTTCTTGGTGACTGGGAAATGCCCCCTGAGGCACCTGGATGAAGCCAGTATAAGGGAAGAGCCTTCCTTTGGAGGGGCGCAGGAGTACAAGCCTTCTTCCTTCTTTGTAAAGTTTTATTGATGTGCTTTGTTTTAACAATCAGAAACAGTCATGGATCAGTCCCGCTTCCTCCCTAGAGGTCTGTCATAACCAAGTAAAACTGTCCAGAAAAACCAATGATGATATAGCAACTTCAGAGGAAAGCACCTGATTTTTCACTGCCTCCCCACCCCATTAAAAAAAAAGCAGAAATCCATTTTTTCTCCCTCCCATCCTCCATCCCATTGGGGGAAAAAGACAAATTTTTGGTTTACAAATGTGTATAGTCAAGCTCAACAACTTCTTTCATTGGCTGCCGAGGAAGGTGTATGGGTCTGACTCATCTCCTCCCTGCCGGGCCTCCCCTAGGTCCTAGAGTCATGAACAGTCTTTGTAGCGATCTGAGTTTCTGCATGACTTGTTCTTACAGTGTTGTTATTGTTGTGTACATTGGCCTCTGGTCCTGCTCACTCCCCCTGTATCTGTCCATGGTATGCTCCCCATGTGTGTCTCTGAAATCACCTTCACCCTCATTTCTTTCAGCAGAGGATTTTCCATTGTGTTCAGGCACCATAACAAGTCAGCCTTGCCCCAGTTGGGGAACATCTCCTTAGTTTCCAGTTTTTTGGCCACCACACAAGTGCTGCTATAAATATTTTTGTAAATGAAAAAACTTTTCAAAGGCAGCTGGTGGCACAGTGGGTAGAGCACCGGGCCTAGCACAGGAAGACCTGAGTTCAAATCCAGCCTCAGATAATAGCTGGGTGACCTTAGATAAGTCATTTAACTTCTGTATGCCTCCATTGTAACATCAGGATCAAAACAGCACCTACCTCCTAGGGTTATTGTGAGCATCAAATAAAATGATGATGGTACAGCGCCTAGCACATAGTAGGTACACCATAAAATCTTATGACCTCTTTCTTTGATTTCTTTTTCTCCAGTGTAGACCTAGCAGTGGTATGGGGAGGGGGGAGAGAAGGTGTGTCAGAGGGAATGCAGTTCAGTCCTTTTTTGTGCACATCCACAGGTCCGCCAACAGTGTGCCTCTTTGCCCACGGCCCCTACAACATGAATCATTTTCCTTTTTTGTTATCTTTGCCCATCTGATGCATCCAAAATAGAATCTCATAATTGCTTTAATTTGCATTTCTCTAATTAGTTGTGATTTGGAACATTTTTTCATATGACCAGAGATAGCCTGGATTTCTTCCCTTGGGAACTGCCTTTCTATACACTCTGACTGTTTATCACTTAGTGAATGGCCTGCTTCTCATAAATTTAAATCAGTTCCTTATGTATTTTGGAAATGAGACCTTTATCAGAGAAACTTGATACAAATATTGCCCCCAGTTAATTGTTTCCTTTTTAGCCTTTGCTTTCTTAGATATGTTTATGCAAAAACCCTTTTAATTTAATGTGATCCAAGTTTCTCTTCTGATCTCCTTATTCAGCCAAGAACCTTTCTCCGGTCTGTGGATTTCATTCATTGTTTATGACCTGAGCTTTATTTTCAGGTCACAGATCCATCTGGGACTTGTCTGTGTGGTCTTGGGTCAAATCAAGACTTTTTTTCTAATATCCCTTCCTGATGGGGCCAGAGCCATCTTCTGGGCTGTGCCTCCAGCGCTTTACCTTCTGCAATGGCTTATTAACACTTGGCATTATTTAGCAACATTATCCCCATGCTTACTAAAGGTCTGTCTTTCTCTATCCATCCACCAGTTCCTTCCCTACAGTCTGCAAATACCCCCAGACTCCCTCATCTTTGAAGCAAACCCCTCCTTTGCCAACCATCTGTCCCCTCACTTGGGGTCCCATCGTCCCAATGTCTGTTCCCTTTGGGGCTCAGCAGGGATTGCAGATCCACATAGCCAGCCTTGGCCTGTCTCCTGAGCTCTGTCTCTCTCCCCCTCACCCCCCACTACCTTGGGTCATTCTGTTCTGGCATTTTGAACTAGTGCCCTCCTGACATCTCAAGCCCTTTCCCTCCTGAATATCTCCACTCTGCCAGGATACCATTTTCCTCCTTGTGATTTTGGCTCCTCCTTCGGTGTCCTCTGAGCTGCATCACTCACCCCCAGCCTACATGTCCAGTCCAGTCTGCTGCTGGACCTTGTTGTTTCTTCCTTCCCACCCCACACCCATCCATCTTCCACCCATATCCCTAGGTCATTTGGTAAAGCTCAGGCCTCTCTTGATCTCCCGGTCTCCTCCTGGGGATCCCCCCAAACCAACTGGTTGTCTGTGTGTATTCTGTATGTATATATTGTCTCGTCTGATAAAAGGTTTGTTCCCTGAGGGCAGGATCTGTCTTGCTGCTGGATTTGTACTTCATTGGTTGGTGCAGGGCCCCATGTATGGTGAGTGCCTAGCAAACACTTGTAGGCTGAACAGAGCAGAATCAGGCCTTGGATTCCAGGCTTTTCCTTGTTTCCTGGTCCCCTCAAGCATGCAGATACTGGCCACATGGAGTCATGGGGTCCCAGCAGGTAGTCTAGCTTGGCCCCTTTGCACCTGGGTGACCTTTCTGGGCTGAATGTGATGAACCCTGAAGTTCCTTCTAGCCCCAGATCTGGGGTCCTTGGGTAGTGGAGGCATTAAAGCAACCCTTCCCTCTCTCCCCTCTGAGGAGGCAGTACACTTGTTCTTATTACCACCCCTGGTTTACCAGTGAAGAAACTGAGACACAGTGAGTGCCAGTCGGTGGCCTAGCATCATGTAGCTGGGTATGCTGAGACTGGGACCAGAAGCAGTTTCTTGGCCTTCCTTCTGCTGGCTCTTCCATCCCAGTGGGGGCATCCCAGCCATTTCCTGCTTTTTCATGAGATGCTTCATCTTCACCTTCTGGCTCAGTCTGGCAGTGGTGATTTTGCCCCCTCCCTGAGCCTTCTGAGCATTTCTTGGTGAGCTGAGTTGAGTCCCCCTAGTTTGATACCAGTAACAGTGCTGGGAAACAGAAGGTCATCCCCATTTTGCTGGTGAGAAAATGAGGTTGAGGGGCTTGAGCGCGGGTCTGTCTGGTTACCAGCCCAGAGCCAGGGAGCTGCCTTTTCCTCACCCTGTGGCCCCTGGCGTTGCACCGTGGGTGTGGAGCTACCCTCACTTTGGGAGGAAATTAATGTGTGTAAATGAGAAGAGAGTTTTAAGATTCTGACCCAGGAGGAAAGTGGAGGTCAAGAGGGAGCCCCAGTCCCACCCAGAGAGGGCCCAGCTCCCTGAGCCCACAAGTGAGGGGCTTCAAAGAGGCCGCATATTCACAGATCTCTTTTGTTTTCCTTGGTGTGTTTTTCAGTCTGAACCTGAGGGTTTTTCTCACTTTCACTTGTACGTCTGTGCGGCTTTCCTCGTGAGATGGAGAAAAGAGATTCTCGAAGAAAAAGATTTCCAAGTAAGTAAAAGCTTTCTCTCCATGAAGCCCAAGCTTGGTTTTCCAGGGGGGAGGAGAAAGAAGCTGCTTATGTTTCACTTCTCAGGGCTATTTGTGAAAGAGGCCTAAAAATTGCCCCCACTGCTCTTCTGGGGGTTCCTTGGAGCATTGCCTGCTGGGGGGACATGGACTTGGGCCCTGGCCTGTGGGACTGAACTCCTGGGGAGGCAGGAGTAGAGGTGGGGGACAGGGTCACAGAGAAGCGAGATGGTACAGGAGGAAGTGGGGGGTGAGGGCCAGGGGGTGCAGAAGAGCAGGACATGCAGGGGGTTGTGGGGGTGAGGGCCAGGGGCGCAGAAGAGCAAGATGTCCTGGGGGAGTGGGGGTGAGGGCCGGGGGTGCAGAAGAGCAGGATGTGCAGGGGGGAGTGGGGGTGAGGGCCAGGGGGTGCAGAAAAGCAGGATGTGCAGGGGGGAGTGGGGGTGAGGGCCAGGGGCGCAGAAGAGCAGGACATGCAGCAGGGTGTGGGGGTGAGGGCCAGGGGGTGCAGAAGAGCAGGATGTGCAGGGGGGAGTGGGGGTGAGGGCCGGGGAGGGGGCGCAGAAGAGCAGGATGTGCAGGAGGGAGTGGGGGGTGGGGGCTGGGGGGTGCCAACAGGTGTAGGAGGGAGTGGGGAGCTTGGCACACTCAAGGAGTAGAGTCCCTGTCTCATGATCAGAGGAATAGAATTGCTGAAACTTTTGGGGATTTGCTTAAAAATAAAATTTAAAAGAAAAACAGGAAAGGGCACTGGATTTGAGGCTCAGAGTGCTGAGTTCTAATCCTGATACTGCCATTCTACATTGTGGCCTTGGAATCAGTCTGGCCTCCTCCTTGTTGGGCTGTGTAAGGCAGAACCTAGTGTGGGTGTGTGAGTGTTTGTGTACAGTTGTGTGAATGTGTTCACATAAATGTGAATATGTACTTGCGCATGTGTCTGTTGTGGGGCAGGGTGTTGGCACAGAAAGACCACCCCTGCCTGGGCATGTCTGTGGGATGTGAGATGGAACACCGGGATGGCTTTTGTTCTAGTCCAAGACTTTTTATGACTCAGGATCAGGGACAGACATCCTTTCAAGATGAGGTATCCTCTCTTTGGGTCTACTCACATAATCAGTTCGGAGTGTGCTGGGTAGGAGAAAGATGGCAAGAGAAGCTTCTCCAGGCTGAGGATGCTTAGAAGAGGTCCCTGTTGGAGGGGATGTAATTCTGAGAAAATGAAAGTATTAGGGCTCAGGCTGTCTGTGAGAGCCACGGACACCAAGTGCTTCAGAAACACTGTGATTGGGATTGTCTCCACAAAAGACTGTAGCTAAAGCAGCAACAGCTGCCAACTCACATGCCTCCTTCCCATTTCTACAAAAGGTTTTTGAGGATATTTTACATAAATGGTGAAAAGAGAGAGCAAGCAGGCTTTCCCAAGGGACTCTTCACCGTCTCAACTGCCACACAGTTGACTGAGAAGTGCCAAGACTTCAAGATCCTATTGTACTTACTTCTCTTTAGCTACACAAAGTACAGTTGCTGCCTTAAAGGTTCTCTTCCACTGAGGCATCTCCCAAAGCTGGGCTAAAATCAGGTGCCCTTCTGGGAAAGGAGGAACAGTGTGGGTGACCTTGTCCAGGGACAAGGCTAGAATCTGGGCAGGGTTAGTGGCATAAGTCTACCCTGAAGAGGGATCCCTCTGGAGGGTGATATTCTCCAGATCACAGGGTCTGGAATGCTTTGAGCTCTGGATGTTATAGTTTCCTAAGTGGGATCCATTCAGCCTAACAGTCCCAAGGATAACCAGGAAGAGAAGAGTGCCTCTCCTGGGGTTGGATGGGCTACCATTGCATATCCACAAGCATGTCCACCTGTCCGAAACAGACAACTAACTGGATCCAGCATTGAACAGGAAGAGAAGGACAAAGTTGCTATCCTTGTGCAGTGATTTTAGTGGTCCAAGGCTTTTCCCTGGAAGGAAAAAGGCTTTCTCTTTTGACCAGCAACATTTTCTTAGCAACATGTTATAGGAGCTGATGAGCTCAACTCAGGAAGCCAGGCCGTTGTCGGGAGCACGCAGAGCTGGAAGGTAGTAGAGCAGCTCCTGGGTGTGGAGGCCGAGTTCTGGCTCCTCTGATTGAGTTCAGAGTTTATTAAGGTCCTTGGATTCAGGAGGAAGTGAAAGCAATGAAGGCCCAGTCCTAGGAGCTTTGGTTTGGATTATCTGGGCTGAGAGAGGGAAGGAGAAGAGAGAAGCAGGCAAACCCTGGAGGAGAATCCGAGGGCGGGAAAGATCTCTTTGGTCTCTAGGAGAATTGGGGGAGGGGAATGAGTGAATGTTCTGCTCCTTCTGCAGGCTGCGTATTCAGTCCTTTAAGTCTTGTCTGACTTTCCATGACTCCATTGGAGGTTTTCTTGGCACAAATACTGGGGGGCTTGGCCATTTCCTTCTCCAGCTCATTTTACAGATGAGGAAACAGGCAAATGGTCACACAGCTAGTCTGTGTCTGAGGCCAGATTTGAACACAAGATGATGATTTTAGAGGGAGCATTGGGATTGAATCTGCTCCACTGCAGGCCTTGGGGCACAGACCAGACTTGTAAATAGTCTTTGTTAGGGGCTCATTGCTCAGTTCATGAGTGTGGGTGTGTTTGGGCAAAGAGCCGCTGGCATCTCAGGAAGTGTGGCCAGTGCGTTGTGGAGGCCCCAGGGCCTCCACTTTGGTGGGCAGCTCTCCGCAGACCCAAAGGAGGCTGAGTGATTGGAAGAGTGTGGCTTCCTTTTGACTTTCCAGACTCCAGAGTTGAGCAGTTGAGCAGGCTGGCTGGATTCCAGCTGTGCCCAAGGGGACACTGTCTCATGCTCTGCCTAGATTCAAACCACTTACTGGGTGTAAATATCCCCAGTACATCACTATGCTGTGGAAGCTCTATGAGTGACAGCCTGCCTACTTCACAGGAGAGCCTGGGAGTGGGGTTCCCGTCACTGCCCCAAGGCCCCAGAGCATCCTTCATTAACAAAGGGCTTTCATTGGGTGCCCAAGCATAACCAGTTGCCTGCGTCCCAAGGTTAGGCCCCAAACCCAGGGCTCCCCAACTCCAGGCTGGGAGCTGAGTCTAGTAGCGACCCACAGTGACTAAGCATGGGGGCCAGTACCAGGATTCCCATCCTTGGGCAGCTCCCCCTCATCAGGCCTCAGTTTGTCTGTCTGGACTGACTCTTCTCTGGGCTCCTTTCCAGTCCCAGACCCCATGACATGCAGGCTTAGTAGCTGACTTTGCTGCTAATGGGACCATGTTCCCTGAGCTCCAGAGCTCCTGGGGCAGCTCCTGTTGCTCTCCCTGGGGGAGGGGCAACTCCTTCCTATTTATAACATGCGCTTTTATCATTATTCATTATCATCACCACCACCACCACCACCTACCTGCCAGCATCACAGAGAACATGTTTGTAAAGCTCTTCACTCGGTGTCTCCCACATAATAGGTGCTCAATAAATGTTGGTTGATTGATTGATGTGCCTGGGTATCAATGTTGCCAACAGTGGCTGGTGAGTTTTCCTTTCTCCAGGCCACACGGCTAGACCAGATTTTGGAGCTACTTGCAGTGACCCCAGGGAAGAGCACTGCCCTGTCCCTGCTCTCCATACAGTACAACAAGGGCATGGGTCCCTCTGGGGAAAGTGCCTCTGGGGGAGGTGAAGGGAGATTTGATATACCTCAGCCTCCATGGAGCAATGCCATGGGCAGACAATGGTGAGATATGGCAGCAGTGGGGATGCCCTTCAAATTAAGAACATTTTCTCCATCTTGTTCCCAGCACATAAATACCAGCTTGTCATTTTCCTATCAAACTGTTGGAAACAAGTAGTCCTTATTAAATTATAGCCCTCGTTACTATAATGGGTACAGAGTTTCAAAGTTCACTCCATTCTGAGAAAATTGAGGCAGACTTGGCAAAATTTAAATAGCAGCTTTCAGTAAGAAATGATTAAAGGTTTGAAAGAAATCAAACTTAAGAAAAGATGAAAGGAATGAGGATTATATAATGAAGCTCTGGGGTGGTTTACAATAAAATAATCTTTGACTGTTAGGAGAGCAGTCTTGACTACAGCAAGGGAAACGTTGGCCACACCAGAGGTGGACTTCTGCTTCCTGAGACCTCAGGGAGATTGAGCATGTGAAGGGTGGGAAGAACCCAGTCCTGAATTTCTGCTTTTAGCGCTCACTTGCTGTGGGTCCAGGGGCCAGTCGCACCCTCTCCGAGCGTTTGGGAAATGCCCGTTAGTATGCCTGCAGGACCCACCTCACCATCGGGGGCATTAAGGGGCCCTGCAGAAGTGCTGGTTATGAGGGTAACTGTTGTTACTGCTGCTGCCTCAGTCATCAAGAGGCCCCTCATGATGAGGCAGGGCAATAGCCACAGACTGCAGTGCTCCTGGAGTCAGTTCGGAGAGACCCAGGGTCTCGTTCTTCTGGTGCTGCTGGTTGTTTGCTTCTTCCAGGGCCTCATTACTCCTCTGTAAAGTAACTCTAGTACCTCTGCCCTCCCCACAATTCCCAGTCTTCCCTGTGTTTAAAGATTGGTGAACTTGAGTCTGGTAGTGGAAGGGTGTGGTGGCTTCATCAGGGGCTTTAATCCAGTTCTGGTTGGGATTCTAACTTAAGTCCAAAGGCAAATTCATGTTCTCATTTCTCAGCCTTGTTGAGGCCCTTGTGAATGGACCATATTGAAATTTTCCTTAGCAGTATCTGTGTCCTTTCCTTTTCCCTTCCTAGACTGTGCTCACTTTGAGGGCAGGAGACCTGCGCACATTAAAAGAAAAGGCTTGTGCAGATGAGTTCATCCAGCTTCCTCCACAACCACAGTGGTCTGGGGAGAGAACCAGCTGTGTACCTCAGTCACATGTCTGGGTGGGGTCTCTTGGTTCTTGGCTGGTGGTCATTGCCCTACTCTGCCTCCCACTACCGGCTGCATTGATACCCCAGAGGATTCTAGGCTTGCAGTGGCCTCAGATGAAGTTAATTCATCCAGAAGGGACTCAGATATGACAGAAGACTGGTCAGACCTGTGGTCCTCCTCCTCTTCTGATCTCTGAAGTGCCTCCCTTCGAAGCCACATGACCTTGGGCAAATTCTTGATGCAGAGTCATCCAGAGAGAATGCTGTCTTTGTGTAACACAGATTCTGTTTGGATTTCTTCTGATAAAAACCCTCCCTGTACCTTCATTAGCACAAGAAAAGAGGCTCAGTTAGGCTTGAAGTCAACTTTCATGTGTCCCTGTGCCCTCTTTCCAACACCAAGAAAGCCTGGTTCTTAACATTCATAAAAGGAGAAAGCCTCGCCCATCTCCCATGGCTACTTTGGTTCATCACAGCTGTAAGGAGGAAAATGAAAGACATATTGATTTTGGGCAGTAAGGAGAGGCTCACGGCACCATTCTCAAAACTGGAAATTATCTCTTCAGGCTTTCCTAAGAGTTTTCCTTTAGCACATGACTCATTAATTCTTGTCAGTGTTTTGGAGAAGTGTTTCTTTTGTGTTGGTTAAAAATGGCATTATTTCTTTCCTAATAACTTCTGAGAGAAATTTAACACATTCAGATGGCTTGTCAGTGCCAAGGAAGTCTGGCCCTTGTAAGGACAGTCTCCTGATGGTTTACAAATCACTCCTGACTCACTAGGAACCATGAGGCAGGTAGCTGTAGCTCATGTTTGTAGAGCCTCAGAGAGCTCCTGTGTGAAGAACCTTGGGAGCCAAGGGTCTTAACCTGGAAGTCTGGCCTGGGCTGCTTCCTTCTTTGGTGACCTCAGGCAAGTCCCTGACATTCCCTCCCCTGTTGAATGAGAGGCTTCCATCAGACTGATGAGGTTATTGCATGCTAGGTGTACCTCAAAATACCGACAGCCTGGGTTGTGCTCAAATGAATTCGACTCAAGCCTTCTTAAAGTCAAAGAAAACAAAGTTTATTAAGGATTCACCTAATTGGGTTGCCTCTTACAGAGCCTAAGCATTTGTGACGCTTGTATTCACAAGTGGGCCTGATGCAATCCCAGCTAGACAGAGTCTGAGCCGGATTGGATCTGAACGCCTTCATGGAGGCAAGGTGGAACTTAAATACTGAAAAGAAAATAGGCGGGATCTGGGTGGGTGGTCTGATAGTCCAGGATGATGGGAAGAGGGGTTTAGGAAGGGTCTTGAGGAGAAGTCCAAGGAGGGTCAAAGGCTGGAAACAGCTGGAGGCTATCAGGAGATATCAGACCATGGAGGGTTTGCGTGGGAAGCAGGTGGGGCAATCCAGAGATCTTGATAGGGGCCTTATGGGAATGGATACAGATCTAGATGGCAGCCTGGGGAAGTGGGGTTTTGATGGGATCCAGGGTGGGGAGTACAACGGAGGCCTGAAATGATAATGAAAAGCCCATGGGCTTCCTGAGACTGCCAGAACAAATGGGAAGTTTAGATTTGAGTAAGAAAGGCTAGGTTAAGTGGGAAGATTCAAGGGGAGCTCAAGGAGGCTCCCAGAGTCTGAACCCCATCAAGACGATGTCTAAATGTCCCCCTCGCCCCCCCACTCAAGTCATTCTGCTGACTGTCATTCCAGGGCAGTTCCCTATCCCCACAAGTGGAACTTTGCTGCTTAGCCCCTGCCTGGTCAGGGAGATTAGGAGACCACATGGCCAATGGCTGCCTTCACCAGGTCTCCTTGCTTCTGTCATTCATCTGGCTCTCATCTCACCCAGACAAATCAATCAACTTTGGGCAAACCTTCCCCTGGGCCCCAGCTTGTGTATCTGTGGCACTGACCCTGTTCCCGAGAAGTTTCCATCCTGCCAAGATAGGAGGAGCAGGGAAAGTCACAGGGCCTCATCTGCCTCCCGTTCTGACTCAGCCAAGTAGCAGCTCTGCTGCTTTGGGCGAGGCCTAAGTTTCCTCATCTAAACATGAAGACATTGAACTGGATACAGCATCAACCACTCCCTGAGCATTTATTAAGTACCTACTGTGTGCTGGGTACTATGAGAAGCATGGAGGAGCTTACAGTCTGCCATCTTGAGGTCCAGCGAGTCTTTCCTAGCTCTGTGATAGCAAACATAAATAACAGGGTAGGAGGAGAGGGAGACCGGGAACTAGCCCAGAGGTCTAGGCATCATGAGACCCTTGGGTTGTGTCTGGGTCTGGGGATCCAGGGAAAGCTACTTATTAACCTTCATCTGCCTCTATTTCTTCTGCTGTAAAGTGGGCATGAGAGAACCTGCATTTCCTGCCTGAGGGGAAAGTGGAGTTGGTATTTGTTACCATGACAATGAAAGAGTTTGGTTAAAGCTCCTGTCTCAGCATCATCTGAAGCTCACACAGTGCACCTATCACAATGTCTGCTGGGGGAAGGGGGACGAATATTGTCATTAGCTTCGGTCTGCAGGAGGAAACTGAGACTCTGGGAGGAGTGGAAGCCTGCCCAGAATCAACATGCAGCTGATATTGGAACCCAGGACTCCAGGCTTTAAGACAAGCACCCTTTATTGAGCTAATATAGGATCTATAGCCTTTGCCAAGAAAGAGCAAAGATCTCACTTCCATGTACAGTAAATAGGAAATTAGTCCGTGCACATTGGTGTTTGGCCATGCTGCTTTTCCTTTTGGGAGGGAGGGATGGAGGAAAGAGGGAAGGGGGAGGGAGAGAGGGAGAGGAGGGGGAGAGAGAGAGAGGGAGGGAGGAAGGGAGGGAGAGAGAAGAGAAGAGAAGAGAAGAGAAGAGAAGAGAAGAGAAGAGAAGAGAAGAGAAGAGAAGATTGAAGTCTACCCAGGACTGCAGAAAATTGATTTTGGTCCCATGGCTTTCTCCCACTGCAATTTTATTAAATCATGGTTCTGAGTGATTTGTCTCTGCATAGTTGGTTTGGCTGACTGACCATGTCCCATGATGGCCACACCATAAAGCAAACCTTAACCAGCTGGCTGCTGAGAGCCTCTGGGGCTGTGAGCTAGTTTGGCCAGAGGGTCTGTTTGACCAAAGTCTGGAGTCTCAGGAGCAGGAAGGAGCTGTCCAGAGCAGTAGGACTGAGAGAGAGTGAAGAAACCTGGGATGTACCCAAGTCTGCCCAGATGTACTCTGGCGCATGTGTATGAACCCTGTGTCCAGCTGTAAAATGTGACTTATTGAAGGTTAGTGAATAGCTAATTGAAATCCCAGCAAGTTTAAGCCCCTGGTAAATTGTCAGTGACTACTTTGTCACAGGTGGGGGAATGGAGTGTGCTCAGGACCAAGGACTTGCCCATTCTCCCCATCACAGGTTATTGCCCAAACCTTGATGTCTGGAGGGAGCCCGAGCTGCTCACATGTTCTGCCCTTTATTCTTTTACTCTAAGAAGGCTGTGTTTGTGTGTGAGAGAAAGAGACAGAGATAGAGAGTGAGAATGTGACGTTGGGTTGAGGAGTGTTGGTCAAAGGCAGCCAGTGCTGTACCCTTGCTGAAGAGATACAGAAGAGGGAGAATGTTGGATTCTTCTCCATCCCGAGAGTGTGGGGTGATAGTGGCCCAACAGGTTGGGGCTGCCATAAATTACCAGAAGGGCTCCTCATGTTTGATCCTTCTGGGCTCCTGTGTTTGGGTTCACATGTATATGCTGGGGGAGGACCTTGGATAAAATCTTGGCTCTGCCCCATCCTTGTCGTGTCACTGGGTTCCTCATTCCCCCTAGATCTGCCCTGTTCCTTAGTTCCATTAATCAAGCACCATCTTATTTAATGCTTACAGTAGCTCTGGGAGGAGGGAGGTGCTTTTATGAACCCATTTAACTGACGAGAAAACTGAGATTCAGAAAGGACATGAGGCCGGATTTGAGCTTGCTCTGATCGCAGGTCCAAGCGTTCTGTGTACTGTGATGCCCCCTGGCGGCTGCCTTGTGAAGTGTCCACACTAAGGTCTTGTGTTTGCCACAGTCCCTGTCTTCAGGGATCTTAGGGTCTGGTGGGAGACTTGGGGGCCTTGTGGGGCCTGTCCAGCTGTACGCGGCCATGGGCACAGAAGGGACAAAACAGTTGCAGTGTGCTTTCTGGAAGCTCTTTTCTGGCCTCTCAGTTGGTCTTATCTCTGTGCCTAAGTTATCATGGAAGGGAAGTGTCACCATGGTCTGTGAACTTCAGATATGCACAAGGTCATATGCATGCTCTGCTTTGGAAGACGTGTTTGCTGAGTTTCTGGGGCTGACTTGGGCAGGTGGGCCTTGAAAGACACCCCAGCCCTTGGGGGCAGGAAGGATATATGGCCTTCGTGATGGGGCACAGTGGAGAGAGGACACCCAGGAATGCCAGAGGCATTGGATTGCACCCCAAGTCTGAGCCCATCCTCTCTCTGGGCCCCTGTATCCCTGAGGTTGTCCGAGACTCTCCAGGCAGGAAATCAGTGCATCAGTCAACAAAATCTGCGTGTGCCTTTGTGTGCCAGGGCACAGGGGAGACAAGAAGGTAGAAAATGGTCTTGCCCTCATGGAGCAGGACTTCACCTCAGCCAAAGAGATCACCAGGCCAGCCTGGATTTAAGAATGTGCCCAGCAGAGAGCTACAAACACAATGCTCCCTCTGTCCGGGCTGACCCAGCTATCACAAGGGCAGGCTGCTCAGAGGAAGTGGCATTCAGAGTCGGTTGTAAGATAAATGGGGTGATGAAAGATAATCCAAGTATAAAGGAATGGGGAAGGCCCTGAGATGAGGATACCTGTCCAGCCTGGCACTGTGGAGAGACATGGAAAAGAAGTAACAGGAGAGGAGACTGCCCAGATAAGATGGTATGGGACTGTACCAAGGGGATGAGTGAACCAGAGCAGCCATTCAGAGTGCTGCCCTTGGCCAGAGGCTCCGAGGAATAATAGTGATAATAGCAGCTAACATTTAGAGAGCACCTATTGCATGCCAGACACCATGCTAAGGGCTTTTGATCTGATTTGATCTGCACAGCAGCCCTGGAGTGGGGTGGGGTGCTGATGTTATCCCTATTTTACAGATTAGAAAATTGAGGCAGACAGGTAGTGACTACCTAGGGTCTCATAACTCGGAAGTATCTGAGGCCAGATTTGAACTTGGGTCTTCCTGACTCCAGGCCCAGAGTTCTATCCACTGAGCCACCCTGTTGCTGCAAATACATTAAACCTTAGAGATGAGAAATGATAAAGGTCATGAAAAGTAGGATTGAATATAAAGTTCAGTGTACATTTGATAAAAAATCAATCAATTTCTTGCAGCTTAGATTGTGTAATGGGAAGTCTGTGATGCAGCCTAATAGGCTGCCTGGACCACAAGGCCCAGAGGCAAGAAGGATGAGTCCTTACTCTTCCTGTATTCCCTGAGCCCCATGGCTCAGTCTGGGAATCATTGGGAGTACCCAGCCTCTGAGAGCTCTTGGTCTTCTCCTGAGAGACAAATATAGTCAGAGCTGGGGTAACAAACCCCGCCATTCTCTCCTGTGTTTAGATTACAGAATTTTCCCGAAAATAATCCTGTGAAGTAGCTGTGTTTTACAGATGAGACACTGAGTTACAAAGCCTTTGTGATTTGACTGACAGCATAGAACTGAGTAGTTGTAGAACCATAATTCAAATTCAGTTCCTCTCATAGGAAATGTCAGGGCTGGGAGAGGCCTGAGAAGAGGGGATGTCAGAGCTGGTGGATGAGTGGGCTCAGAACATGGGATATTAGAGTTCAGCCCTTCCACATAAAGGCATGTAGTAGAAGGTTCTAAATGTGAAGTCAAAAAATGTGGGTCTCTGATGCTTCCCAGACTTGTGCCCCTGAGCCCCTCTTTGCTTGTCTACTCTGTAGAATAGGCATAGTTATGTATGCCTTCTCAGCCTCCCCAGGTCAGAGTATTTGGTGAATGTGAATTCTTCATGTTTGGCACACTCTCTTGCTGCTTGGAGATTATGCCCAAATGCAAGTTCAGCAGTGACCTGGGAATGTTGAAAAAAAGCACTTGACCCATCAGCCTGGATACCAGGCCAGGGCATGTTTGTGTATAAATCTCCTTAAATGAATCCCTCTTATTTTTATGCCAAACTGAGACCCTTTGCCTGAGTCTTCCTGGGAGAAACTGCCTCATATCTTCACTGAACAAGACCAGAATGACTGTGTTGACCAGTGTGTGCCACGTTTATGAATCTGTGTCACTTGAGCCATAAATCTTGTGTCCCCTCGGCCATCCTGGCAGCACTCTGTGCTGCTCAATCATGGAGAGGGGTTTGCACAGCTGTTTCAGGCCCAGGAAATAATACATTTAAACTTCTCCCTGTCCTCTGCGTATCCTGACAGATCTCTGACCAGAACACCCCAATCAGAGCATCTCCCACAGTCCAACCAAGCCCTTCCCAGGTCGTACAAACTTCACATGTAGAGAAGAATTGGGGCCATTGCTCGCAGTTGCCCTTGTGAGCAAGCCTGGAGAAGGAGCCCCTTCCTGGGCCACTCGCCTCCAGCAGTCATTGATGAAACAGATCTCAAGGATTGGTGCCGGGCCCTCTGTCCCCTGGGAAGGGAAAAGTTTGAATTGCAGGAAGACCTTGCGCACATGACTTCCTCACCATGTTCCTTCTGTCATCAGAAAGGTGTTTTTGACAGTAAATTTATAGTAATTGCCAGTTGGCAAAGGGAGCTTGCATTTCCAGACCAGAAGATCTTGCTTGTTTGCTTCTCCTTCACCCTGCTCAGAATGATCCCGGGCTAGCAGTGGGCCTCCTGGACAGGATGTCTCAGTGAACATCCTTCTCCTTGGCCCTCTGCAGACAGTTAGTCACAGTCATGTTCCTAACAAACTCTTCTGATGGTCCCTGTGCTTCGTGCTTTTCCCTACAATGACTTGTTCCCATGATTGCAGATCAAAGAGACCGGTAGCTGCCTCCATGGAGGTGTGGAACTTTGAGAAGGCTTGTAAAGTCTCTGCTTCCCAGGGGCACAATCCCTGGGCTAATGGATGCTGAGGTCCCTTCTAGCACCAAGCGTGAAGGGCTTCATTCTTTGTGGCCCTCCACAAGAACAGGTATCCTAGAGCCTTTCATTGTTTAACTGCCTCTTTTTACAGTAGCTCCAACTTAGAGATAGGCAATGACTAGCACAAGGTCCTACAGCCAGTAACTGATGGAGCTGTGCCTGGTTTCTAGGTTTCTGGGTTCACTCTGCCCCACTACACTGACTCATTCATTTCCTTTGCCATATTTTCAGATGTCATCCTGACAGATGGTTAATAATATGCCAAATCTCTTTTTAAAAAAACGCTATTATTTGAAAGCACATGAAATTTCAGGTAATGTCGCCATTGAAGCACAGTTAAAATCATTTTAAGAAGGGAAGTTTTGTGTTTGGAGGGGCAGGTGATTAAGAGGTTTTACCATGGTACTACCAATAATGAGATGATGGGATAATGTATCATCTCCATGGAAGAGAATGTGTTATCTCAGCTGCTCTCTTTGGAGCCAGATTCCTACGTGCTTCTAGCATTAGCAGGGAAGAAAACGAGATAAGAAGCCGGGAAGGAAGGCTGCCAGCTAGAGCCCCAGCAGCACTGGTGACAGTGTGATCCTTCAGTTGTATCTTGGTACCACGGACAGCTCACTTGCTGTCATTGCAGGCTAGATCCCCAGGGTCGACTTAAGGTACTTGAGGGGACTGCTGATGTGTGAGGCCATTCAGTTGTATTCGGTACTCTGGACAGCTCCTTGACTCCCTCACTGGAGAGCAGTGATGAGGGTGTCTGAGGGTTCTTTGGAAGAACAGTTCTCCTCCTCGATTGTTTCTTCAACTAAAAGTCATTTGGAGAAATTTTTTACATACACCATTTCTTTAGAAGAAAAAAGTTGTTTTTGCTGTTCTGAACAGTTTGTCAAGTGCACAGTTAAAATGTCAATAACAGAACAGTGGAATCCTTTGATGTGATCTGAGGAAGGGCATCAGGTAAGGAGTCCAGAGCCTGAAACTTCCACTGACAAATGGCTTGGCCTTGGTGACTCACTTTACCTGGGTGCTTCAGTGTCCTCTTTTGTCAAACATGGAGATAGGTAAAATGGCAACCTGAATTTGGAAGTGGTGGCCAGATTATCCTGTGCCCTGCTTGACCACATTCAAGACCTTCTCCCTATGTGCTCAGCCTCCACCCTGGTATAGCTCTCCTCTCCCACCTGGACAGCAGCCTCCTCATTGACCCCCCTGCCTCAAGTCTTTCCCACTCCCGCCATCTTACCCTTGCTGCCAAAGTAATTTTATTTAGGTACTGATGTGACATCCTTATTCAACCAACTCCAGAATAAAATGCAAACTCCAGTTTGTCTTTTAAATCCCTGTGCAATCTGTCTCTCCATCTTCATCAGGTATTACTCCTGGCCTTCTCTGTTCCTTGTGCCCAACATTCCACATCCCATCTCTCAGCCTCTGCATTGTCTGTGCTTTGTGCCTGGAATGCACTCCATGTGCATTTCTCTTCATAGTTTTTCCCTTTCTTCAAGACAAAACTCAGCTACCACTTTCTGATCCTGCCTTAGTTCCCTCTCTCTCTCCAAAAGTACCTGATATTTAGCTCCTTTCTATTTATTCTCTGTCCTTCTCTCTTCCCTTCTCTAACGCTTTGTCTTCCCTATCAGAACATTAGCTCCATAAAAGCTGTAGGGTGTGCTGCATCCATAGACCTGGTATACAGGTGGTGCTTAATAGATACTTGTGGGCTGGTTAATTACAGTGAGAAGTGCTGGGCTTGATATTACAGGGCCTAAGTTGGAATCCTGCCATCAGTAACATAGAACATATTTCTTCACCTCTCTGGGCTTCAATTTTTCCATCTGTAAGATGAGTTCATTTATCTCCCTTCTAATTCTAACTCTGTGACTATGTGCTCCTTCCTAAATCACCTGAGGTATTATCTTCAACTCCGAGTGCCCCATTTGGGACTCAAAGGGAGGAAGTCCATGGTGGTGGGGAGACCGGAAATCCACCATCATGGAGAGGATCAGTTGAAGGACCTAAGCATGCTTAGCTTGAGAAGACTCAGGGGGTTCTGAGCATTGTCTTCAAGGATTCTCCTTTGGAGCAAGAGGTGGGGTGGGGTGTGACAGAAGCAGATGTTGTCTTGACATCAGGAAACCTTCCCTGAGATGAGAACTGGGGCCAGGGGTGCCTGGGAAGTGAGTTTCCCCTCACCTTGAGGTCTTTCTTTTAGGAGTGAAGAGCAATTATTGCTCTTCAGTTATTGGTTCCAGCTCAGATTCTGTGTTTCTTGCTTTTTGGAGATCCAGTTATGAAGACCCTGCTCTGCCTTGAGTCCTACCCAGAAAACAGCCTTCCTGGCACTTCCATATTTGCTAAAATGCTTCACATTCACTAGGGGAGGGTTGGACTAAGCCTATTTTAAGATCTTTCCCATTTCTAGATCCTGTGGTCTTGCCTTCTGTGCTAGGGAAGAGCCAGACTGGGTCCTTTCAGGTGTTTGTGTGTGTGCCCATGACCATGCACATATATGCTGCTGGTATATTCCTCAGTGATTGCATGCTTTGAGGTCCCTCCCAACTTAGACAGTGCCCATACAGTTCAGTCTGTCATTGTTATAATTGGTTTTCTCTGGCCTTTAGGTCTTTGGCATTCCAAAGGCTTCTCTCTGCCTTCCTCCTGAGAACACCAAATAGGCAGACTCATAATTCCTTCATCCATTCCACAAATACCTGTTAAGCCCCTGCTGGGTTCCTGTACTCAGCTTAGGGGGATACAGACTTTGCTTAAATATGGCCCCTGCCCTCCTGGAGCTGAGCTCCTGCTAGGCCAAGGAGAAGGTAGTGATCAGTAAACAGCCTTAAGAGATAGTTTTGGATCAAAGTGCCAGGGGAGGGAGAAGCAGATGGCAGCAGGAGTGGGGTTTAGCTGAGCACAGATGAAATGATCTGGGCAGCATCTCTCTTCTCGTCTGCATTCCTGCCAAGGAATGAGAATTCCTGTTAAAGAAGAAATTACAATCACTATTCAAATCATTAATTGTGAGACCCTTATTATCTCATTAATAGTGTTTGATATCTGAGGCAGATAAACTTTGAGAGGCTCGTTTCTCCAATCCTTGGAGAAATGTAATTATATCCTGGGCCTTATTAAAATGTCTCCCTCTCCACCCACTCCCAACCATCACTTAGTCTGTTTTTGCAGGCTCTTAAAGAAGACCCCAAACAAATCAAGGATGGAAATCAGATTACACATGAGGTAAAGGGGGGCCTAGGGGGATCTTCCATTTTGGTGTGAAATCCATTGGCCAGGGATTTTATGGCATATGCGCTATGGATGTAACTCCAGCTAGCAAACAAGGCCCCTTCAATTTTCTGGAGCCGGAAATAAACCAATATTTCTTTAAAGGGTTTCATAAATATTAGCAGGGATAATTTCAGATTAGACCTGACAGTATTTCCAGGTGGTACTACTTACAGGGATTGTGTCAAACTTAATAGGCTTAAAAGTAATTTATATGAGCTTTAGAGTCCTGAGGCTCAGGGCCCCCAGATTTTCTCTTAAAACCTTATGTAAAAAAAGAAATCAAACAGAAGCCGGCCAAGCCAGAAAGGCATGTTTACATGCAGAACAGAGGCTTAATGGGATTAATGATCAGATTCATAGAGAGGCTTACTAGAAATAATCAATTACTGTATGTTGTTGCTGTAGCAGCCCTTGGTTATTGTGCTCTGATAATCTACTGTCTGTAGGCCTCAGCTATGTTTCATTGGGATTTTTAATCATAAAAGTTAAACTTCCAGTGGGAAGGTTGCAGTCCCCTAAAGATTCATGGGATTTCAGATCTTGAGAGCTAAAGGTCAAAGGCATCCAAGCCAACCCTTTCTGAGCAGAAGTCCTTATGTTTTCCATATCCTCAAGTGACCATGTGCCTTTACTGGGCATCTTCCAGGGCTGCTTTTCTGACCTTGACCTCTAGCCTCTCCAAAGGAACAAGAAGGGGTGACTTCATCTGGAACTCAGGAAGTATCTTTATCTGCCATCCCCCTATGGGATGGAGAGGAACAGTGAGCCCTTGTGATCTTGCCATTCTCAGATTGTGTCATCCCCTTGCTCAGACTCATTCCCTCTCCCATCTCCTGTTTATGGTATTGGTGCCCCCTTTTCCCCCACTTTAGAAGCTCCTTGAGAGTACATGCTATGTTCTTTTTACCTTTCATGAGACATTGATCATGGCAGGTACTTGTTAGATAGCTTTTGAATTGATTGAGAATGGAAAGATCCTTGGACTAGATGTCAGAAAACTTGGTACTATGCCAGCAACTCGTGTGACCTTGGCAGGTCATGGTATCACCCTTTAACTGAGTCAAGAGGACAACAGAGGCTGACTCCTGGAGGAGACAAATTCACCTGTTCTGATCTGCACACCACTGCCCTAAAGGAAGGGGGATGATTGAAGTAAGGGAGGCTGTTGCCACCACAAAGGAGAGGTCCCTGCTGCTGCCTCACTCCCTGTGAGAGGGGAGTAGGCATCTGTGGAGTGATGGAGATCACCAGAGGGTGGAAAGGAAGCTGCTGAGCAGGCCCTCTGCACCTCTAATGCTGCACAAAGAGATAGTGGGGGTGAAGAAGGCGGATCCCCTTAAGCCTCAGCAATAAGACTGTGGTCCTTGTTTGCCAAGAACAATGGAGATGGTCCTCCTCTTTCTTCACCTCCCTCTCTCCTGGAGAGTGTGAATCAATTTCAAAGATTATCTCTATTTCTCTAAAGTCTATTTTTGGTTCCCTTCGTGCCCTGCCTAAAAGCTGGCATTAAGATAAATCTGTAATTAATTTCCTGCATTACTGTCATGGATGCATTTGTTTACAGAGGCAGCTGAGAGGGAGATCCGTGGTCAACTTCACAGAACATGGGAGTGGGCCATGGAGTTTGTGGGGCTCACCAGCCAGTCAAATTGATTTTATTGATAACCTAGTTTCCCCAGAAGGGAAGAGGTGAAATGAGTTCTACCTGTTCTTAGGCATACCTTGAGCTGAGTGGTGTGATGGGAGCAGGTGTGGCCTAAGCAGTTCTCTCCCTGGTTTTCTTTCTAAAGCAGATTAAAGAGCTTCATCTCCTTCCAAGGGCAGGTGAAGGCTCGATTTTAACCCTAACCGTAAGATGCCTCCATGACTTTGTAAATTAAAATCTTTCTTTTGTTGGCTTTGGGACTTTGGGCAAGTGCCTTCCCTTCCCTGGGGCATCTATTTCCTTGTTTTTAATGGAAATGAAGGGACTGGAACTGCTAAGCTCTAAGATCTCTCCTATCCAGTGACCTCCCAAGTTGTGCATCAGGAAGTAGAGGCCATATTTTCTGACACCAGTGCAAGGGCCATGTTGTAAAGGTCGGGGGTGGGGGTGGGGGTTGGGCTTCTTTAGGCCACGTTCTGGCCCCTACGTTCTGGCCCCTTCCTTCTAGCCACCTGCTTCCTTGGTAAGATTGTTTGAGTTTATGGTAATGAGAGCTTTGATGAGAAATGGCACATCTTCCCATGGGTGGTCTTTCTTGTCCCCAGTCCTTGAAGGCTCAGGCCCTGGAACTGCAGTGAGGGTGTTCTGGGGACATACTAATTAGCCCAAGAATTGCTAGGACAAACATTGAGGGATTTCTCTAGTCCAATTTTGTGGGGTTTGTTTTTTGAGATAAATTCCCCAGAAGTCAGCCTACTGATCTTCTAATTCCTCATGCAAAGAGAAAATATTTGCTCTTATTATGCTTAGCTGAGTCCCTTTTCTACAATAGGAAGGCTGAAAAATGTTGGATTACATTTATAATAGGCCACTTATATCACCAGGGAAATGACTGCATTTGATTTGATCTTTAATGACCCTCAAAAGCTGTTTGTCTTCATAGACCCTGTTTCTGTCAACAGGATTATCCCTTCAATATTTATCTGGTTTAATGGCGGAACAAAACTGTAGCACTGGGGAAGTCATATTGGGTTATCAGGAAGCTCCCGCCAGGGTTACCCAGGGCCAAGGACTGGCAGGGCCCAATGACAGGTGCTTCTCTACATGGCATCTGCCTGGCCAGAGCAGGGGCACCATGGTATGCTGTTCTCTCCTCCTCCATGTTTCCCCCTCTCCTTTTCCCATGCTCCAGGGCCATAGGCATTCTGCCTGTCTCTGCCTCTCTCAGTAAGGATGGCTTAGATTGGATGATTTGTGAGTCATCTAGCCCCCTTCTGACTCTCTGTCCATCCTCTTATTGTCTGTTTCTGGGGTTATACCCAGGGCTCTATTCACTGAGACCCCCAGGTGCCTCTAATGCATGAAGTAGTTGTGACTTATCTGATGTATAGAACCAATTAGTGGTGGAACTGTGATTGAAATTCAGTTCTCCTGACTTCATATCCAGGAAACTTAGGCCATGGAACATCAAGGACGGGAGAGATTTGAGGCCATGGACTTTTCAGGTCTGGGAAGAGGGGCCTCAGAAGGATGTCAGAGCTGGGAGGGGCCTGAGACCAGGGAAGGTCAGAACTGGGAGGGGACAGCAGGGGATACCCATTCCTAGTGCACTAAGCTGGCCATCTAAAGGGCCGTGAGAAGGAGGAAGGCCAGGGCTCTTCAGCAGTAGCTTAATAAGACCCCCTTTCTTCCAGTGCAGATATTGAACCCACTTATACATCCTCTGGAATTGCATATTCATTGAGCAGGCTGCCTTTGGGCTGCGCTTTCCAGATCTGGGAACCCTCAGAGCAGTGTATTCACACTGACCCAATTAACCTTGTGCTGTCACTGGGCCCCTACCACAGGTTGCCCAAGAATCAGCTGTTTGGTTTGACATGGAAAGTGGTTACTCACATTTGTGCTAACCCAAATGTTTTTCCTCTCTTGTCCTCTTTAACGATTTTATTTTAATTGTGGCAGCATGTTCCTTGTAGCTTAATGTCCCTCACTTGGTGGTAATTTTTCCAAGGTTGTCCTGAACTTCTTAGGAAAAGTCTGCCTGCTCCGAATTGGGCTCCCAGATGTGAACATAAAAGTTGATATCCAGTCTGTGCCCACCAGGGGCAGACAGGGACCTGGAAGGAAGGGGGTCTATCACCCCACTGTAGAGCAGGCTTCCCTGCACCTCCTGGTTGCTGCATATCAGTGACTGGTCCCCTAACGAGTGTGCAGGAGAGCCAGCCACGGATCATTAGTGATCATTGGCTCATTTTCGCTGCAGAGAACCTTTGTCTATGCTAACCCTCAGCTTTTGTGCTTTTCCCAATAGAAGGGAAAGCAGAACCTTTAGGGCCTTGTTTGACTTTTTCCCTCCAAATAATTTGTTGGTAATAAACTTGATTTCTTGTGGTACATGACCATTCCTCAGTGAACTTGTCACAGTTAAAAACAATGACATCTCCCAGTTGATGGTCACTCTTGATTAATGTCTCACTGTTAAATACCCATCTATGAGACCCGGTTCCATGCATAGCCTTCCGTAACCCTTTTCAGATGACACCCCTGTCACTTCCTCAGTAGCAAGGTGCTGAAGACAGATAGGAACCTGGGGGCTTTTCAGTGAGCCTGCCTTGACCAGTTTGTAGGAGGAAGAGTGTTCTGAGTGGCTCATGTTTCCATGGCCCTTGTACAGAACATTGTGCTAAGGAGGGAGGTGGCTAGTGTTCATATTCTCATTGTAGAGATAGTAGACCTGGCAGGGGCCTTTATCTCTGTTTGTCATATCCCTGGTCTAGGGAAGGTCAGGGAGGGAGGCTCCATCAAATGTGTTGGCTGGCAGGCAGGGTGGGGAGAATATTGACTTTTTAGCCATAGCCACTCTCAGACATGGCTTGGGAAGTTTGCCATGAACATCACTGGAAGGGAATAGTGATGCCACCAAAGTCACTGAGAGATCCTTAAAAGGTTCCTCAGTTGAGGAAATAGACTGGGAGAACTAATGACCTCTCCAGAGCCCTTTCCCCAGAGCCACTTTTGGAAACCAGCTCTCAGGGCTCCTAGAATCTCATACTTTTGAGCTGAAGGGGACCTCAGAAATCACCAAGTTCAGTCCCCTGACAAAGCAGAGATGTGTTTCCAGTAACCCTAATAGAGCATCTTGACCTCAACTCTAGTGATACATTGTATTAACTTCTTTGGACATCATCTCTAAGGCTATGGAGGTCCTTTCCAGAGCCCAAGCTAAGATCCCAGGATCCTGCCAACCTGGAGCACTAGGAAGTCCCTCCCACTGCTCTGTGTTCTTCCCTGTAGACCCAGGCCAGATAAGACCATGGTCCTCTTTGTAACTGTTCTTCAGATACCTGAAGGTGTCAAATTCCCCTTGAATTTTCTCTTCCTCAGATGGTCTCTGGGTTTTCACCACTCCCTTCTTCCTCTAGACCCTCTCCAGCTTAGAGTATCATGTAGTGCCCAGCATTGGACAGGCACAGTGTTCCCGGTGGAATTAAACATCCACCAGGGCTAAGGTACCCACGGAGTGCTCTTTCATAGTGTCTAAGTGTGTGATGCCCCTTGTTTCTGAGAAATTACAATTTTGTGTTAAAACACAACAAAAATATTGCTGAGAGGACTTTGTTCTAAAGAAGTAATTCCGCTGAATCCATTCGAATTAGCATTTTCTAATCTGCTGTATACACATTTCTATGCTGGGGGTCCCCAAACAAAGCTCAGAAGATAATTCTTGCCACCAAGGGGCTTCCATTCTGCTGAGGAGCATACTGTGTGCCCACATGGGTTATCAAGGGAAGGGACCAAATGCTAATGGTGAAAACTGAAGGTCCATCTTGGATGGGCCATGGTGGGGCTGTAAATGAGTTAGTCAATATGCCAGCCAACTAACCAGCTAACCAGTCCAGCCAGACTAGCAGCCAACTAATGAGCTAGCCAAACTATCCAAACTATCAGCCAACTAACAAGCTAACCAATCCAACCAAACTAGCCTGTCAACCACCCTTGTTGCCAAGTGTTTCCTCTGTGCAGAGCCTAGTGTGCAGCAGAGAGAGGTCAGGCAAGACAGTCTTTGCCCTCCTGGGAAGAGCGATAAGAAGAAAACACAAATAATTATAATGCAGATTTCAAAGAAGGCTTCCTGCAGAAAGTGTCTTTCCATTTGGACTCTGACGAATGAGTCAGAAGTCAGCAGGAAAAGAGGCTAAGACTAAGACTTGGCCTAAGCCAAGTTCTTGTAGAACATAGTCAGAAATCATCTGAGCTTAGAACCCAGACATGTTCCATCCAGCAAAGCAGCAAGTCCTCAGAGCTGTTATTCAGTGGGAGGGGAGGGATAAAAACTGACTCTCGGGAACAGGGCACAGAAAATCCAGTGACATCCCAGAAAGGCTGAGATGAAAATCAGCCATTTTCTACCAAGGACTGTAGGTGCCAGGGTGGTGTAGACCTTAAGAGATCTTCTAGCCTAAATCTCCTTTGTTTTACAAATGAGGAAACTGAGACCGACAGGGGTGGGTGGATGTGAGCTTTCTGACAACACACAGGGAATCTGTAGCATTGAAATGCAGATCAACTTTTTATTAATCCAGGCTCTTTCTGCTAGTAGCAAGACTTCACTAGGGACACAGGGGGCCTGATACCATATCCAGAAATACATAAATTGGGAAGGAGAAAGCAGCCTTTTGGCATTACTTGATGACTTCTCTGTAGGATTGGTGAATCCTGGGCTTTGCTTCAGCCTCTAAGCTTTAAGCCCTCCCAAAAGATGACAACTATGGTGGGACATTGTTGAAAATACACACACTCAACATTCGCAGTATGCAGGAGTGCATGCCTAGAAGAGCACAGTTACTGAATGGTACTAAACCCTAGCACAATATGGAAAGGAAAGGGAGGGATTGAGGAAGCCCAGGCCTTCAGGTTGCAAAGTGGTGCTCCCCCTTCTATATCCTTGAGGAGGGAACTCATGAGACATTGTCTTTAAACTTGGACTTAGTGTAAAGTGCCCCAAGATTTTTTTTTTTCCTATTCTCTCTTCCTTTGAGTTCTAGGCACAGCTAGTGGGAGACATTAATTGGATGCCTCTTTGTCATTAATGGGATTACTTACCAGGAAACTCTTTGTACAAAGTGCTTTGTCTAGCAGTGGGAATGAAGAACTATGTCCAACTGAACTTTGGTGGAGTGAGCTAGCACTAGCTTGGTTGTTGGTTGGAGGTCTGGAAGTAGAGGGGTTGTAAGACATTAACAACTTGATGCTGGTTGTGCCTGTATAATAAGAAACCTGGTGTCGGGGGCTGAGAGTGAAGGAGGCTCCGACCTAGCCTTTGGCTTTTTCTTAGGTCACCCACTGTGAATAATGAGGTTGCAAGAATGTCATTTTGTGTACTGAGGAGTTGTTATCCAAAGAGCCTGACTTGGCTTGGGTGTCCTTTGCTGTCTGGGATGATCCAGCAATGGGAGGGTTTAAATCACAGCTCCTTTGTTGTTCGATCCTGTCTGATCTTTGTTGCCTCATGGACCACAGCACCCTCCC
>CM053770.1:246439930-246458802 GCA_028658325.1 Potorous gilbertii | reverse complement strand
TAATTTCTTTAAGTATTGACTGATTTGATCTCTTTGCTGTCCAAGAGACTCCCAAAAGTCTCCTCCAGAACCACAATTCAAAAGTGTCGATTTTTGAGGGGCTCAGTTTTCATTATAGTTCAAGTCACACAGACATACTTTGCTACTGGAAAAGAAATCACAGCTTTGACTGTAAGTCCTTTGTCAGCAAGGTGATTCTCTACTTTTTAGGCTGCTGTCCACATTTGCTGTAGCTTTTCCCAGAAAAAAAGTGTGTTTTAATTTCATGGCTGCAATTACCATCTATAGCAATCTTTGAGCCCAAGAATATAAAATCTGACATTGCTTCCATTTGCCAGGAAGTGATGGGACCAATTGCCAACATGTTAGGGTATTTTTTTTTAATGTTATGTTTTGAGCCAGTTTTTACACTTTCCTCTTTCACTCCAATCAAGAGGCTTCCTAATTCCTCTTCGCTTTCTGCCATCAGAGTAATATCATCTCCAGTATCTGAGATTGTTGTTATTTCACCTGGCAATCTGAATATCATTTTTTGATTCACCCAGCCTGGCATTTCCCATGACATACATACTTTGCATGTAATTTAAATAAAGTGACAGTATGCAGCCTTGTCATACTCCCTTTTCAATTTTAAACCAATTGTTTGTTCCATGTTTGGTTCTAACTGTTGCTTCTTGACCCCCATACGGTTTCTTCAGAAGCCATGTATGATGATCTGGCACTCCTATCTTTTTGAGAGCTCAGCACATTTTGTTGTGATCAGTATAGTCAGAGGCTTTAGTAGTCAGTGAAGCAGAAGTAGATAATTTCCTGGAACTCCCTTGCTTTTCTCCATGAGCCAGAAAATGTTGGCAATTTGGTCTCTGGTTCCTCTGCTTCTTAGAAAACTAGCCTACTCTTCTGGTAATTCTTGCTTCACATACTGCTAAAGCCTAGCTTTCAGAATCTTAAGTATAACCTTGCTGGCATATGAAAAGAGCACAAATGTTTGGTAATTTGGTAATTCTTTGGCATTGCACTTCTTTAAGACTGGGACATAAATACATCTTTTCTAATTCAGTAGCCCCTGACTGGTATATTGAGGGCAACGCTTTAATGGTATCATTCTTTAGGGATTTAAATAGCTCAGCTGCAATTCCATCGTCTCCATTGGCTTTGTGGTAAGCCATGCTTCCTGTGGCCCCTGGACTTCCTTCTCCAGAACGTCTGACTATAGACCAGTAGCCAAACTGTCATGGTTCTCGGTGATGTCAAGGTCTTTCTTGTGGAATTCTTTGGTGTATTCTTACTGCCTCTTCTTACTCTCTTCTGCTTATATTAAGTCCCTGTCATTTTTGTCTTTTGTCATGCCCATTTTTTTCATGAAACTTTCCCTTACTGTCTCTAATTTTCTTGAAGACTCTCTTCTCTTTCCTGTTTTGTTGTTTTCTTCTGTTTCTTTGCATTGCTCATTTAAGAAAACCTTCTTATGTCTCCTTGCTATTCTCTGGAATTCTGCATTCAGTTGGGTCTGTCTTTCCTGTTCACTTTCCTTCTTTTCTTAGTCATCTTAAAGCCTCCTCAGATGGCTCTTTTCTTGCTTGCTCTTCTTTTTCTTTGGGATGTTTTTTGTTGCTGCATCCTATGCAATATTGTACATTTCTGTTCATAGTTCTTCAGGCACGCTGTCTGCAGATTGAACTTCTTAAACCTCTTCATCTCCTCCACTTCATATTCATAAAGGGTGTTATTTAGGTCATATCCATAGGGTTGGATGGTATTCCCTATTTTCTTCAATTTAAATCCACATTTTGCAGTGAGAAGCCCATGATATGAGCCATAGTCTGCTCCAGGTCTTGTTTTAATGGATTGTATAGAGCTTCTCCACCTTTGACAGCATCTGATTTAGATATTGACCATCTGCTGATATCCACATAGAGAGTTATCTTTTGGGTTGTCGAAAAAGAGTGTTTGAAAAGTGAGTTACCTTCACAAAACCCATACTATTCTGTGCCCTGCTTCATTTCATACTCCAAGGGCAAATCCGCCTGCTTTTCCAATTACCCTTTGGTTTCCTACTTTAGCATTCCAATCCCCTATGATGAATGGGATATCTTTTTTTGGTATTGTTTTTAAAAGATGTTGTAGGTCTTCATAACACTAATCAATCTGGCCTCTTTGGCATCGATGGTTGGAGCACAGACTTATATTATTGTGATGGTGAAGGGTTTGCCTTGGATTGAAACGTGTCATTCTGCCATTTTTGAGATCACAATACTGCTTTTCTTATCGTTTTGTTGACTGCAAGGGTTTTTCTGTTTCTTCTAAGGGGTTCTTGGTCACAGTCGTCTATATGGTGATCCCCTGAATTAAGTTCATCCATTCGAGTCCATTTAAGTCCACTGACACCCAAGATGTACATTTCTAGACATCTTTCCAATATCTTTGCCAGTGCCAGTGGAACTTGGTTTGCTTTGTGTTTTGGGTTCCTGTCAATCCCAAAGAGTCCAGAAGGAAGTTACACCCCACCCTGCCATGGAGGAAGGGGTGCCTCTATATCAGGACTTCTTTCCTTTAGCTTTTCTGGGCTATAATTTCTTTGTCCATTATAAATATCTGAAAATATAGAGAATTCTGACTGCTACGAGTGCAAGGGATGAAGATAGTAATTGATAACAGTGCAGGAACTGTAAAAGACTAAAGAGAACAGGTCCTACCTTTAAGGAACTTGCTTTTTGTCCTGTCTGGGGGTGGGGAGGCTGGTGAACTTCTATATAAAACACATGCTTAGTAAACACTAGCAGCTGGGGGAGGGTGGCACAAAGGGCCATCTGAACTGAACTTTGAAGGAAGCTTGGAATTTGAAGAGGTAGTGGTGAGGAGGGCTCGCCTGGTGGCAGAAAACATACAGGAGAACAGAAGAAGCCAGTTTAGATGGATCAAAGTGAAAGGCCAGCAATGTTGAATAGACTGGAGGAAACTGGGGAGGGCTGTATTGCCAAGATAACATTCACAGCACTGGTGTTGACTATGAATGTGCCAGCACAGTTCTCATTCACAAAATATAAAAGACTCTCCATGTAGAAGGCAGAAGAAAAACATTTAAACACCAGAAAGCCAAATCCCAGAACCAGAAAGCAAAATCCAACATGGTGACCAAGAAGTTAATAAACATGATCCCAGCAGAGGGCAAAGCCATTCTCAAACCTCCCTTCCCTCAGCCAGGGCCTTTTCACTATCAACTGTCATACTGTTTCAGTTGGCCTATGTTCTTTCCCCTCTGACCTGACCCCATTCACTTCCTCCTGGTCCTGCTCTACCCTTCTTGTTCTGCCTCTTCAGCAAGTTCCTCCCACCACATTGTGACCCAGGCTTCCAGGAGATTTAAGCAGATCATATGGGCCTATTAATTAATGAGAAAGATCTTTCCATTTAAAATTACTATTAAAAGGGTATTAAGGGACCAACCATGGCTTTTATGTTTGATTTTGGAGGTGATAGGGAACCTCTGAGGCTTCTAGAGGAGGCGAGTAACACGGTTAGACTTGTCCTTTCCTTGAAGCAGTGGGACAGTTATTCCTGATGGGTGCATTTCTGTAGACAAAAAGGAATGCTGGTTCTTTGTGGTTGTTGGAAGGAGGGAATAAGTAATGTTTAATTACTCAGTTGAAAGAACACATTTTTTTAAAAGTTTTCCAATTTCATTAGGTCCTAAGTGGAACTTAGCTGCAAAATGTTCTGTGAGTATGAAATCTCATTATGGAATTTTCTGTTCCACTAAATGGTTATCAAGCATGAAATGTCATCTGGAATCTTTAGCATTCATTTTCTTAGGGAGATGGCTAACCTGTCTTTGGAGGCGTGTTCCCACCTTTTACTGGATGTGGCCCTCATCAAAGGCATTTCTCAGGCTGAGGAAGGGTTGGGCTCCTGTGAATTAAGAGGGAATTGGTGGAGTCCAAATGGGCTTGGTGAGTTCATTGTTGGGGAATGGTGATCATCATCATTCGCATTAACTGGACACTTTAAGTCTGTCCCTGTGGTGCTTGTTTCCATCAGATAGAGGCCACATTTTATAATGGATAAACCGCTGGGCCTGGAAATCAATATTCCCCCCCTGTTTTTCAGTTTCCAGCTTTGAAAAATAAAGGGGCTAAACAAGATAGTTTCCATGGATCCTTCACTCCCTGTTCTTCCCAGCTCTGCCATCCCCTGTTCTCAGGGCCTTCCAGCTCTGACATTCTTTGTGCTTTGTCCCAGTTTCTCTTTGGTCCTAATCCAACATGTTTTCAGTTCTGTGTACCTTCTAGCTCAGATATTAGATGACATTTTATGTCTGCTTCACTATGACAGCTGGGATCTTAGGGAAGTAATAGGAGATCTTTTGCCACTCCCCATCTGCTCCCACAGTATGCTGATGCACGGATGGAAGACCTACAAGAAGGCAACTCCAGCTTTTGTGAATCTGTCATGTCCATTCCTTCATCCTTGGCAGGGATGCTCCTACTCCTAAAGATTAAGGGGCCAAGGTCCATCAGTAGAGAGTTTGTAGCCTGGTGCGCATGGAGTGTGAACTTTCAGAGTCTGGGGTATGCATTGTGTGTGCATTGTTTTCCAGCAACAAGCTTGCCTTTCCCACACCCCTGTAGATGGAGTTGTCCCACATCTTGAATACTGAAGAAACACTGTGCTTCAGAGATGGAGGTGCCCTTAGTTGAGTCATCCAACGGGATGGTGATTGGTGAAGCCTCTTGGAGCTGCTGGATGGAACATGGGTTTTGGTTCTGGTTGGCATTAAGCACACCCAGCTCCCAGTGTTGGCTAAGTTGTGCTTGCTGAGGGATGAAAGGGCTGCTATGACAGTAAAATGGCGTACAGAGCAGAGACCTTCGGCCAGTGCACGGTGGGAGTGGGGGAGGTGGAATTTTGCTTTTTCTCCTTGGAAAGGTGTATGCTTACTCTTGAAAGTGGATGCCTGGATACAAGTCTTTAGTCACCTTTTATTCATTCATTAGTCATCACACATGGAGCCCCTTCAGGGCAGCAAAGGTTGACTGTTCTGGAGCTTTGCTTGAAGGTCAAGACCGTGCAGGGCCATGCCAAACCCCCCAGGCTCATCGACACCTGCCTGGCCATCTTGGACACCATTTCCTCTGCTCTTTGCCCTGAATCTCAGCGAGGTGGAGTCACTTGGCCAAGGCAGATGAGTCTTCTCAGCTTCCTGATGACTGATGGATGTGACTAACACTTTAGCTCCTGACAGACTCCCCTAATTGAGGCAGGCCCTCACCTAACTGGATCTCACTTCTACTATATGTCACACATTTCAGAATGAATCCCAGGATCTGAGCATTAGAACTGGAAAGGATGGAGAGGTTGTCTGGGTGAACTCCCTCATTGGATGGAGGCAGTGCTTCAGGACTTTGTCCAGGGTCCCACAGGTGGCAAACGCAGAGGCTGGACTGAGGTGTCAGGTCTGAAAGACAGGAGTGGAGCTAGGTTATGAAGGGCCTTGAGTATCACACAGAAGGTTTTCTCTTTGCTCCAGGAGGAGATGGGGAGCTGCCAGAGGGCGCCGAGATGGGGGGGGGGGTGGGGAGACATGGTCAGACTACATTTTAGTGGTTAGGAGAAGGATGGATAGGAGTGGGGAGAATCACAGCAGGTCCCCCCAAACCCCAGCAGCAGTTGCTGTAGCCCAGGTAGGAGGTGATGAAGGTCTACACAAGATCAGGGGAGAGAATAGGCAGAATTGAGAGAGATTATAGAATTGAAAGTAAGAGGTCTTGGCAACCGATTGAAATGGAGGAGATAGTGAAAGAGTGGGAGTCTGGAGAACTGGGAAGATGATGGTGCCCTAGACAATAATAGTGATGTATGGGATGGGAAAGAGTTGGTGGAGAGAAAGGTAATAAGTTCACTTTGGGACATTTTGAGGCTAAGATGTCTGCTAGACATCCAGTTGGACCGGAGAGATGGGAAGTCATTGCACAGGTTGAGGCAGCATCGGTAGGTCTGAAACAGCAGAAAGAGGATTTTGGGATGGTCCATGGGAGCTGATGAGATCACTGAGTGGAGTAGTACAAAGAGGAAGAGAAGGCCCAGGACAGTCGGGGTGGAGGGCGTGATCTGGAGGAGGATCCAAGAGACAGACAAGGCATGGTCAGAGAGGGAGGAGGAGAACCAGGCCAGAGTAGTCCCCAGTGTCCAAGGCTGCAGAGAGATTGGGAAGAATGAGGGTTGAGAAAAAGCCCCAGGAATGGGCCACTAATGGCAAAGAGCTGTCATGGAGTTGGCCACAGTTCTGTCCCCCTGCAAGTCAAAAAAATAACAAGAAGGAAAAGAAGAATGCTTTATGGTCCTGGAGCCCTTTATGACTTACTAAGTGCTTTCCTTCTCGTCAGATTTGCAAGGGAGGCTCTGGCAAAAGTAGGCTTGGGAAGTGCTGGGGGTCTTCCCTCTGAATTTAGATCTGGCTCCATCTCTGCTCAGCACTCCACCCCCACACAGACTGCCTTTTGTGTTGAAAGCTGTGATCATTTGTCTTCTTCCCATCCCTCCCTCCCTCATTGGAGTCATCAGCATGGAAACTTCTAGTGCTAGAAGTCTTATAGAATATATCCACCCAACATCTGCATGGGATGGTTATGACAAATGCCATCGTACAGAGGCTTTGAGAACATGGGTGCCCTCCTGAAGTCCCATGGCCGAGCGAGAACGAGAGCACCTCTCCTGAGGTCCCACAGCTGGATGGTTGGATCTAGGACCTCGACTCTGACGCCTCCTTGTCCAGCGTTCTTTCTGCCAAGCTACCTTTCATCCAGGATGACAAAGGAAGGAAGCCTTCCTGGCTTGATGAGCCCAGTGCTGCATACATCCTGGATCAGTTTCCCAATCTAACCCCACATCATCAGGGCAGTGATCAGAAGGAAGCCAGGATTAAGTGGTTCCATCCATGGTCTTTCTCTCAGAACACATCATTTAAAATAAGCTGTGAAGAGAGATTAGAGGCTACTCCTTTATTCTTCAGGCCTCTCGGACATTCTTGTTTCTTCTTGGTAATTTTGGTCCAGACCTGGTTCATCTCTGTCCTTTACAGCGAATTAAACAGACAACAGGCCCCTCACGTTTCGTGGGCCCCTCTGGTGTGGAGCCTGTTCCCTCTACCTTCTTTGGTATTCGGAATAGTTTTAGATTTTCTGAAATGAAGATAGTGTTTCTTTTGTCCGGCCTCTGAGGGTTGTGCTTCACTGGTAACCAAGGAAAATATTTCCTTCTAGTCTGCAGGGTGAAATTATAAAACAGAATGATTAACTCTCTGTCTCTTCTGCTCCTCTCTTTGGCAAATCACTCTGAAGGCTTTCGATTACTGTTGCTGGACAGAATTGCCGAAGAGACAGCATAAGCAGTGCTTTAAAAAAGCCCCAAGAGTCGTTGCCTCAGACATGGAGCACACTGGCATGTGGCCCCTTTGGACCCAACAGGGAAGGTGCCATAACGTTCTCTCTAATAGCATCCCTGCCAGCTTCACACTGAACTCTCCAGCCTGAACAGACATCCTCTCTGTATTTGGGCCATCATTCTGAGACAAGCAGGCAGGATTGCATTGCCAGCACTCACAGCTACTGGAACGGATTTAAACCCAGGTGGAAATCAGGGAAATACTGCTTCTCTGCCTGGGATTCCTTGTCAAGTTCTGGCTTTGACCGGAGCAAAGTCTCCTTCCCTATACAACTTCCCTTCCCCTCCTCCCAAATCATAGGCAGGCCAAACTCCCAGCGTGAGGTAGCTGGCAGCCAGTGCCCTCTGTCACCTCCACATGCCCATTGCTGCAGACCAGTTATCTTCAACAGAAGTAGTATTTATACAGTGTTTTGAGGCTTCTAAAACATTTTACCTCTATGATTTCATTCTATTCTTACAACCTTGGGATTTATGTGCTTCTTTACAGGTGAGGAAACCGAAGGCATGAGTGTGTAAGTGACTTGCTCAGGGTAGCACTGCTAGGAAGTCTCTGAGACCAGATCTGAACTCAGGTCCACCTGAGTTCTGGTTCTGTCCAGTGTCCTGTCTCAGTGATAGCTTGGAGTGGAAAAAGGCCGAGGAATATATATTGTGGGAATGCCTCACATATCAGGGGCTGTATCCATATTTGAGGGATGCCGTCCATCCATCTCTCTGTGTTTCTACTTTCTTCCTTCAGTTTGCCCAGGGTGTGGTACCATCTCCATAAAACAAATGGATTTAGTTTTTGCTTTGCATTTTCTGAACATAACATTTTTAAAAAGCATGCCCAGGTATCCTCCAGTTTAAATAGTCTTCCCTCCTGAGATCAGGAATGATTCGGGTGACCTTGCATCCAGTCCCAGCTGTTGTTATCCTAACACACATGGGATTGGTATCAACAATGGCCTTTTACAAGACTCATTTTGGCCACTAGCATGGGACCAAAACTGAGGTTTTTCAAGGTATAAGGAGTGGAAGGATCCTAATGGAAATGTTAAGGGATTCCTAGGAGACAATGTGGCTACACAAACACACTGTGCCTCTGTGTGCAATAAAGTGGGTACTCCAGAAGTATGAAGCCAACAAGATCAGTTTGACCTCATCACTGCTTGAGCTCTAAAGACATGGGACCCATGACTGAACTCTAGTCTCATTCAGAGGAAGAGTTTGGATAAATTTGGAGGCAAGAGGGAAATGCACTCTCTCTGTGACACTGGGCATGGCAGGCACTGGACATATAGAGACACACAGCTTGAACATAAATAAGCACATCCAAGAAAAGAAGTGAGGAGGCCCCTCAGGAGACCCTGGAGAGACTTCCCGGTGGAGGGGGATTCTGAGGATCCTGGGGTAAAGTCCTGAAGGAAACGAAATTCTGAGAGATGGAAACAAGGAGGAAATAAATGCACTGTGTGGGGGACAGGGATTTCCTATGGGAAAAGAGTTGAGGACAGGAAGAGGAACAATATAGGATTGGAAAAGGGAGTTTGGGACTTTAAATGATGGAGAAGCTTTTAGTGATCCTTAGGTGAAAGGGAGCCATTGGTGTTTGAAGCCTGGTCAGATGTGGGCTCTAAGGAAATTCCTTTGGCAGCTGAGTGGAGAGTGGATTGGAGTGGGGAAAGCTAGAGGGAAGGAGACCAAAGAGAAAGGCTGTACAAGAATCCAGGCATGAGGACCTACATGTAGCAAGAAACCACGTGAGGAAAGTGAAGGGGAAATGCCAAAGGTGAGGAGGAGAGAGAAGCGACAGCCATGCAGTACAGAAGGAGTCGAGCCAGCCACATTGCCTGGTCTGGTTTGTCAGAGAGTACCTGCTGTCCAGGGAAGAGCAGTCTCCATCGCACCGTTTCTAGAGCACCTCCTTCGGTAGGTCTTCAGTAGCTTGGTGTGCATGGGTATTTCCCAATCTGAAGATGAAGAATCTGAGTCTTGGAGAGTAAGTGATGTGCCCACCAGCCTTCAGCAAGGTGTCAGGAAGCTAGAAGCTTGAGGCCTCGTGGTGAGATGATTCAGGCTCTCTTTAGACCTGGCTCTGGAACTCTAGGAACTCTATGTTGGTAGGATGCAAATCTCAGATTCACTTGCTTGAGTTCAGTTTTCTGAAAGTTTTAAACGTAACCACACCATTGGACACTTAGCCAAATGTCAGACAGCATTTATTGTACTTGGCTACGTATTTAATTCTTCAGAAGAAAGGGGCCTAATATGTGCCCTGGTCCTGATCCTTCTAGCTCATATTTGGAAGTAATACCTGTTTCCATGAAAAAGAATTCTTGGTAAATGTCCAGAATGTTGGGAAGCCTGCTCAGGCCCAACACTTGGAGTCTGAGCTCTTCCTGATGCCCTCCCTGCTCCCTGTCATCTGCCCACCTGCTTCTCCTTGCCCTTGCTGGGAGACTGGCTCTAACACCTTTGGCTTCAGGCCCCGTTTATGTCCTTGCCCCAGAAATCTCCTTTTCTTGCTGTTGCTACCTCTCTTTGGGATTTTACCATTCTCTCAGCCCCTTCCATTCTCTCTGACTTTTCTCTAGCGCTGCTGATTTTCTCATTGAATTAATTTTATTGATGCTAAAGCTTCTCATTGTCTTGTAATCATCCCCATCCTGTCATCAGCCCCTTGGTCATGAGAGTGAAGGGTACCAAGGCACAAATTGGCTTCTCTTCTCCTTTTCATTTTTTGATGATACACAAATTGTTTCATCGTATGAGTCCTTTTAAATCTGCCTTGTAAAGACCATAGTGGTTCTTATACAAAAATTGGAGGCCATCTCTCCCTTCTTGAAAATTAGATATTTGGAAAAACAAGTGGTTTTCTACCAGTTCTCCAACTTTCCCAGCATAAGACAGATCAGTAATTCCCCAGTCTTCTCAATTTGTGAATCTGACCTTTTGAAATCTAAACTGTTGTGTGATTCTTTCTTGGTTTCATTAGTAGCTGAAAAATCAGTTGGAGAACTCTTGAGTTGAGACACTCAGAAAATTTAATAATTTTTCACAATTTATGTAACAAGGAAGAGTACCATTTCACCGTTGAGTGTATGACATCATCACTGCTGAAAGTCAGTGTTAGAACACCGTTTAGTTTAGTTGTGTAGAGCTACGCTCGTGTTGAGCAGAAGCTTTTGCTGATATCCTCCCTCCTACCAGGCCCTATCTCTTCCTTTCCCCCAGTGCTCCACATCCTTTAATGCTTGCCTCAGATCTCTCTTCAGGGCTACCTTCCATGGCCACTCTGACCCTGAGCATGAACTCTCTTTGACACCCACACAAATAACCTGATGATCCAACATTATGGGATAAGTACATTAGGGGGTGCAGTGTACTCTGTGAGGTCCCTGGGCAGGTCATTGGCTATGGGCAGCAGGAGTGAATCAGGGAGGACTTCCTATAGGAAGCAGAATTTGAATCAGGCTTTAAAAGATGGAAAGGATGTTAACCGTTGGCATAAGATATTGATTGAAGTCAGTTGCGGGGCATCTGAGTGCTTAAGGAGGGGCAGACTGGCCCAGGGCCAAAGTGCAGCATGGTCAATGAGCTCTTGGGTAGATCTGAGGGGGATCGAACCCAGGAGCAATCCATGACTTTTAGCCTGCCCAGGATGGAGAGACTTACAGGGTCTACAGAAGCATAAAGAAAGGAGAAAAAAATAGCAACCTCTCCCCCCCCCCAGGTGTTTATTAAGCATATTCTGTTGCTAGAGAGCCACAGAGACTGACTCTGTGCTTTTTCAGCTGCTCCTTTCAGCCCCCAGCATTACATACTGGCTGGAGGGGTGGGTGCATTCTGTCACAGATCAGTGAGTAAGAGGCTGGGTTGGAATACAGGTGTCCAGAGTCCACATTCAGCCCTTGTGCCCACCCCACAGCCCTGAATTTGGCCCTTGAGTCTTCTCTGCTTCTCCTAAGCCAGGTACCAGTCTGGGCACACCCCAGACACCTGTGGAGTGGACTTGACCCACTGTAAGCAGCATCCTTTCTGGCTCTTCCTCCCTTACCATGGTCCTTGGTTCTTGTCATCCAGGCCAAAGAGAAAGTCGCCCTATATCTCATGCTCATTAGCTCCAGATTCAGTCAAGTTAAATTGTGTGTGATGATGTTGCTTTGAAGATAGTTCCCCAGTGGCAGGAGACTCCCAGATGATTTCTTTCCCTTAATTCCATTTCTCTGCCCTTCTCCCTCCCTTTGATTTCATTGAGATAATGAGTTGAAACAGCCAGAAAAAAGGCTGCGGCACTTTGACTCTTTGCTCCTCCTGTCAGGCCACTCAGAGCAGGGAGCATATGTGCTGCCTCACCCACGGACGGTGGCATCTCAGCCCCTTGATTTCCCTTAGTGACATCCTGATCCTTTCTGACAGGGACCTTAGGTCCCAGAGGAGCATGAGCTCCTTCCTTTGGCTGCATTTTCTATCATATCTGCTTTTCTGATTAGTAGGAAGTCTGGAAGTATGGTGGAGACCACCATGCTCTGTGGACACTTTAAGCAGTTTGTGGTACCTCACCAGCTTCCTTTGCTGGCATGTTCTAATGGAAGGAGCGATGGAGTAGGAGGCCAGGTCAGTCAGCCTGCACTTTTATCAGCAGCACCCAAAGGTGTGTTTCTCATTAGGAAGCCTTCACTTGAAAAAATATGAATTTCATTACAAGTGCAGTTTACCTCTCTGGGTTCTCAGGATTAGTGGGAGATGGCTTTGTCAGAGCGTCGCCTTCAGGGCTGTAAGCTTGACCAGCTTTGCCAGCTGGTTCTTGGGTTCTGTTCCCCATTTTCTATCTTTAGTACCAGATTCTTTTGGAATTTGACAAGATCTTCCAAGTCTTAGCAGAACTGTCAAGAGTCTACTCCTGATATCTGTGTTTCCTGATGTTGTTGGGAAAGGCCCAAAGGGAAGCTTAGCCCTGCTCAGCCCCAGGGGACCATAGACCCTTTGGAAGCAGAAGTCTGTGAAGCCACAGAACTGTGAGGCTCAGAGCCCCCAGGAGCCTTGAGGGTCCATTAGTCTTAACTTCTCATTGGACAGAGAGGGAAACTGAGGGGTCAAGAGATGGAATCTAGCTGTCCTCTGTCCTTCAGAGTCATCAGACAGGAAGGTCAGGGATATTCAAAAGACATCAGGGTAACCAGAGGTCACCTGTGGCAAGTGACTGAATGCGATGATGTGATGGGGAGATAGACTTTCCAGAATCCTCCTGGTGCACTTCCTCTTGGAAGCTACATGGTCACAGGCAGGGTGAGAATGACTATTCTGTGTGTGGTCACCCTTGTGTCTTCCCTGTCATGGTGACACCTTCCCTAGTTTTGATCCATTGTTAGTAGGTTACAAAGGGGGACTGCAAGGTTAAAAGGATGATACATAAAAATGAATCTTCTGTAGGCAGTTTTCTTTTTTCTTTTTTTTCTTTTTGATTCTATGGAATTATTCTATTATTAAACACATCATTTTACTATTTATTCTTTTAGCATTCATCTCTTTTAAAATTTTGACTTCCAAATTTTCTACTGATCTTTCACCCCTCCCCAGCTACTGAGAAGGTAAGCCAACTGCTATTGATTATAAATGTGAAATCATGCAAAGCATGTCCGTGTAACTGTATTGCAAAAAAAGCAAGAAAATATATAATAAAGTAAAAAAAAAAGTGATACTTCAGTCTGTACTCAGAGTTACAGTTCTCTCTCTGGAGATGGATAACTTTTTTTTTTCTACCATGAGTCTTTTGGAATTATCTTGGATGCTTGTATTGGTCACAGTAGCCAAGTCTTTCACAGTTGATCATCGTTGCGACATTGCTGGTACTGGACATAATGATCTACTAGTGTTTTCCACTTCACTTTGCATCAAGTTCACATAAATCTTTTTTTTCCTGAAACCAATCCCTTTGTTATTTTTTAAAGTTTATTTATTTTTAGTTTTCAACATTCACTTCCGTAACTTTAAAATTTCTTTTCCTCCCTCCCTTCCCCTTCCCCAAAATGGCATGCAATCTGGTATAGGTTCTACACATACATTCCTGTTAAACATATTGTCACATTGGTCATGTTGTGTAGAAGAATTGTAGTGAATGGGAGTACCATGAGAAAGAAAAAAACAAAACAAGAAAGAAAGTAGTCTGCTTCTCTTTGTAGTCAGACTTCATAGTTTTGGTCTGATGTGGGTGGCATTTTCCATCATGAGTCTTTTGGGGTTGTCTGAGAAGGACTGAGAAGGGCTAAGTCTATCAGTCAGTCCTCATACCCTGTGGCTATTACTGTGTATGATGTTCTCCTGTCTCTGTTCACTTCATTCACCATCAGTTCATATAAGTCTTTGCAGGTTTTTCTGAAGTCTGACTGTTCATCATTTCTTATAGCACAGTAGTATTCCATTACATTCTTATACCACATCTTGTTCAGCCGTTCCCCTGTGGATGGGCATTCCCTCAATGTGTAGGCAGTTTTCTAGCTGGAATCTTGGTGTCTCTTGCCCCTGTTGTGCACCCAGCCTGAGGACCTGGTGCAGTCATGAATGCAGATGAACACACCTCCATGGCACTTCTCACATTGTGATGATCATGAGGATACTTTTCATGAAAAAAAATAGAAATGGCAAGACGAGGAGAGTTGATAAAATGCTTCAATCCAGGTTCTCTTGCAGTGCCTCATCCTAGCATGGGACCCGGGAGCCCCAAAGGCCAGACCCACAGAACACACTCATGGACTAAGAGATGGGCCATGTTGGCCTCACCAGAGGGAGGGCTGACCATGGATGAACAGCGACTCATGAAAGACAATCTGCCAAAGTGGGAATGGGTGCCCACCAACCAACCACTCGTCCTCCTTAGTGGGCACGCACCTAGGGCTCCTGTGAGGTCAGTGGCCTTCTTTGGCCTCTCATGTTCTGAGATAGCATTTAGTATGGTGCCTGGCACATAGTAGGTACTTAATAAGTGTTTATTGATGTGACTTGGCCTGTATTTCCAACTGCACTTGAAGGTCAGCATCTCTGAAATCACAGTTCTTCCCCTCTGCTTTACCTCTTTATCTCTTTCAGTGACCTCTCAGTTCTTCTAGGCTCTCAGACATTTAATCATTTTGAATTCTTCCTTCTCCACACCCCCACCCCAATCCAGGTAGTCACTGGGTCTCTTGATTCCATCTTCCCTAAATGTCCCTTTTGTGGCATGTCCACCACCCATTGCTCCTGTACCCACTCTGTCCAGTTCAGGACTTCCTTGCCTCTTGCCTAGACTTGAAGGCCTCTCCCTGGCTTTGTACCCTTCAGTATCTGCCCACCTCAGTCTATCCTAAGTATGATGGCCTAAGGACCCCGAATCCTGGCTCTCTCTCCAAAGGGCAGAGAAGAGAAGCCAGGTTAGCAACAACTTGGGTTTTGCTTCCCAAGCACACTCTGCCCTTTTCCCTTGCCCTTCCAAAGTGATGAGCACTCTCTGTGCCCTGGTGTGTTTCTGTTAGCACCGGGGCCTTGAAAAAGTCCTACTTCTGCATGTCCCCAGTAAGCACTGTCACAGCTCCATAACAAGATTTGTAACCGTGCAGTTTTGGAACACAAACCCTGTTAAGCCAGAAACTTCATTTTAAACATGATTACAAGCCCTCCTGTGAACACAGCCTGAGTGTGTAAGTGAACGGAAGGGGAAGCCAATCAAATTTGTGCCTTAGAAGCATTCTTGTTATTGTGGCTAGAATCCACAAACTTCAAAATTGGCTTTTCCTGGAGAGAAAAAAATTCTCTAATCCGAGTGAGGTCAAAGAAAACAAATGGTCCTCATCTGGTCTTTTGAGAAAAGAACATTAATGGTTTTTTGAACGTAATGTGCATTTGTTTTTAATTAGCATCTGCTGTAGTTCTCATTGATTCATGGATTGCTGGAGCTGGAAGAAGCCTTGGAGATCATCTGAGCCAACGCCCTCATTTTACAGCTGAGGAGATGAAGGCCCAGAGATATTAAGTAATCTCTCTGTGATTGTCCCTCAAGTTAGAGGCCTTCCACTTCTGCCCCTCATCTCATGCCTTTCCTCTTCACTCTTATTAGCCCAATAGGACCAACTATTGACTGAATGATCAACAGCAGTGATTAAATAATACGTTATTACTCATGCTCTAAAGGGTCTTGAAATAATGTCAGACAGAGGATGACTCCAGTGCCAGCTTGTCCAGTGACATTTCAGGGACCTGTGATTCTGTCTATTGCTTTCATGGGTGGTTTTCATAATGGGCCAATCTTCAGATGGTTAAATGATGGTCAGATCGGATGGTTCTATCATCCAGTTACTTTGACTATTTCAGGACTGAATGTGTGCACAACAGCCTTGGTTTCTCTGGGTAAGGGCTGCCCTGGACACCAAGAATACCTCACCTCAGAATTTGAAGGGCCTCAGGAGTTATCCAGCCCAACCCCTTCTGAAGCACAGATCCCCTTTGCCATGAGGGTCCTCCAGCCTCCACTGGAAGGTCTACAGTCATGAGAGGATCACTCCTTGAGGGGCTGGCCCCCTCCATGATGGTACAGGCCTCTTAGACAGCCCACTCCTTAAGGGATCTTCATTCTCTTCTTTGGAGTGAAGGGAAAACTGTTTACTTGTTCCTCTGTGGGGCAGCCTTTTGGGTGTACCATGGCCGTGCTCACAGTTTCCCTCTCTCTTATTCTTCTCTGCTACAGGCCAAACATCACCTGGTATTTTTACCCGATTCTCCTGCCACAGAGTGTCCAGTCCCCTTGCCTTTCAGCCCACTCTCTTCGGAACGTGTTCCACAGTTCCACGGTTTCCCCGAGAGGTGATCTCTAGATCTGAGTATTACGTTCCAGGTGTATTCTGGATGCCAGGTATATTCCCATTGATCAGGGAATGGCTAAAACCAGTTATGGTGCATGAAATGTCATGTTACTATGCTGTAAGAAACAGAAATACTCCGAATCCTGAGATACCTGGGGATCAGTGAGGGGGCTCACGCAAGCATCCAGCTGTGGCTTTGGGATTAGACATGTATAGATTGTTGAATCCCCTGTAGTATATGTTCTGTGCATTAGAGAATTTAAATAACCAAATGTTTTGTGAGCTCCAGGGAAGAAGGATCTTTCCTGACCTGAGGAGCAGAGCAGGCTCCCTGGAGAAGGTGGGTTTCGATTACACTTTAAGTAATGGCTAGGAATTCAGCAGGGGGTTAGGGTGAACACTAGGTGTGCAGGGGTGATGGAGGGTTGTCCATTTGGCTTGGAACATAAAATAGAGGGAGATTGTATGAGATGAGGCCGAAAAGCTGGGGCCATGGCAGATTCTGGAGGGCCTGGAATGCTGGGTACAGGAATGTGATGTCTGCCTAGTGCCCTTTCAGGAGCCACTGAAGGTTCCTGAGCAGAGGAGTCCCACAGCCTCATGTGTATGTATTAAATGTCTGCTCAGTTGCATTTACTGAGCTAATTCTGTTGTTGGGACAAGAAGTCAGAAGCCATCATGGGTGCATGTTCTGTTCCTGCTCCTTCTTACCTGGTCCAAGGTGGGTGTCCCAGAGAAGGAGGGCAGATGACCTTCAAACTGAAAGGGTCTTGTCATCTTAGGCTCCAGCTTAGCTGGAGGAGGGAAAAGTGGAGATTCCATCCTTCTACTAGCCTAGATTGAGGGTTGGAGACACAGATATGACAAGAGCCCCTGCCTGTCCTCAGCAGATCATGCTGTGCCCAGGCTTAGTGTGATGGGACAGAGAGGATCATCAGGCAGAGAGCCATGGAGAAGCTGGCATTTCCTCACTGGTCAGACTGGACTGAGGAAGGAAAGGCATTCCTGCCTGGAGCTCCCAGGGGCCTGGCTCATTAGGTTTCCATGGTGAGACTGGCTCCATTTGCTTTTCCTGTTCAATCCTGACATTTCAGATTGGAGTCAGTATCTGGGGCTGAGTGATTAGCCACATGAAGAGAAGCTCTTAGAAATGCTGCCAGGCCCATCATGGCAGCCCCTGCTGGCTCCAGAGGGTCTGAATCTTCTCAGAGTTGAACCGGCAGAAGGAATTGGGTAGAGCTGGCAGAATACAGAAGTGACTGCAGGTGGAGAAGTCAATGGCTGGACAGACGGCTTAGACTGTGGGGGAGTTTTCTCTGAATGGGCCTCATCCCCTGACAAAGCTGCACCATGGGCCAGGTCAGGACTCCTCACATTTAAGGACTGGGTGCTTTCCTCTCCCTGTGCTCTTGGTCAGTCTCCTGACCTGCTTGAGGAAGTTGACTTAGTGGGTCTAGGACACTGTCCCTACCAGCCTTGGGATGCAGGAATTATTAAGTTTCCTGTGGTGGGTGGGCCAGGCAGCTGTGGCAGCAGCCTGCATCCCTCCCCTTGGGTTAGCCTTTCCTCAAAGCCACTACTATGACTTCCCTTTACACTTGACACTTAATAAGTTCAGACATTTCTTATTGGAAGATGGCCTCGGGGCCCAGCCGTTTGAGCCAGGAGGAATACTGATAAATGTTCCCTGAGTCACTTGTCAGATGAGACTGCAGAGATTCAGGGGAGATGCTGATAAAATCCCAGTGACAGGCACTGTGCTGCCCCATTTGTTCTTGAGAGGTTATAGGACAAACAGAGGGAGTGGGTAGAGCACCAGCTATCTGTTTCCCTTTCAGTCATTTCTCAGGTTGGCCACTTTGGAGCTCCTCCAGGTCAGGTCCTGCCTGTGATCTGAACCTTTCTTATTCCCTCTTGCCCACCTCAAGGCAAATGGAGAAATCCTCTGCTCTCCCCAGCCCGTCTCCCCAGGCATCACTGGTCAGGGCTTCCTCAGCATCCAGAACTTGGCCAGCATTGGAGAAGGCTTGTCAAAGAGCTTTCTGATCATGCTTGAGCACCATCATGCTTTTCATCAGGCAGATGCTTTGTTCTCCTGTGTGCTTGATTGTGCTTTCATCAGAGCCATACAAATGAGAGACTGAAGATGGGCAGAAAAGTGAACTAGACTCATTAACCTGGCTGCGTTATTGGTGTCCTGACTCCTGGGTTCTGGCTTCATCTTTTCCTGTTAACAGAAGAAAATAATAATTGTAGGCAAATGAGTCCTTTGTCTCTGCTGATATTAATTTATTCATCTTGGCTCTGTGGTAATTTGTAAACTTCTGCCTTGAGTGCCTTTTAAACGGACCTAAATGTGTTACTTGCTCAATATTGATTAGCAGATGTTACTGCCATTTGACATCAAAAGCTAACTTCCTTTCCCATCATCCTCTGGGGATCAGAGGGAGGGAAAAGTGATCTGTGCAAAGCACTAGGACAGCCAACTTCGACTTCATAGCTCATTCTTGATGGGACTCGTACCGTTGCATGGTTGGCTATGTGTGACAGTACTCCCTGGTGGGAGGTGATTCCTTATTGCTCACTCAGACCCGTCATGGTCAGTAAGTAAATAGA
>CM053770.1:246421894-246439830 GCA_028658325.1 Potorous gilbertii | reverse complement strand
AGGCCTGGGGGACAGCCAGAGAGAAAGCCCGTACCTGAGAAAAGCAGGGGCTATTCCATGGAGCATCCAGGGCCTGGGGTCACAGAGCTGAAGAAGACATAGAGGGGAAAAAAAGTTTGAGAGGGAGGAGAGGGCTAGGCCATGCAGGGCCTTCAATGCCAAACTAAGGATGTTGTATTTGATCCTGAAGGAATTTGTTGATTGGGGGGCAGGGTGGGGTGGAATGGCCAGACTTTCATTTTAGGAAAATCCTTTGTGTAACTGAATGGAGGATGAACTGGAAGAGGGAGACTGAGGCATCTAGACCCCCCCCAGCAGCTATCGCCATAGTCCGGGGTGATGTGATGAGGCTGCAACAGGATGGGGCAGGGTCAGAGGAGAGAAGGGGGTGTATTGGAGAGATACCGCAGAGGTGAGATGAACAGTTGGCCACGGCTTGGTGATAGGAGGGGGAGAGATAGTGGAGAGCCCAGGATGATTCCTAGCTTGTGAACCTGAGGGACTGGGAAGATGGGGGTGTCCTCTGTGGTGGGAGAGGAGGGTTTAGGGGAGAAAGGGGAAGAGTTCTGTTTTGGGACTCCTTTTTGAGTTTCAGATGTGTGAGTGGCAGTTGGAAATGAGTCTAGAGCAGATGGACAATACTCAAAAATGGAGTCGTTCCTTAGGCTGAAATATTCACCTGAGGATGACCGGTGCTGAAAATCATATGCAATGAATGTTTCCTGCCTTGTAAAACAAGGCAGGGTGGGCAGTGCCAACCCTTCACCCTCAAATAAGCTTTGCTTTATCCCCATCTGTGACATTTTTCACCCTGCGGTCTCTCCTGCTAATGGGGAGCTCAGTTAGTTAATGGAGGAACTGGATTTGATCAGTGGCTGGGCCCACCTGTGTGAGGTTCCTTATCTTTAACACAAGAAGGGCCTCACCCCCCACATCAGTAAGTCAGTGAGCTCCTGAACAGTTTAACTCAGAGCCAGTCAGGGAACCTTTATTTTATAGGTGGTGCCACAGCAGCTAGAGGGAACTTGGAGTCAGGATGACCCCAGACCCTGGGGAAGTCCCTCAGTGTCTCTTGGACTCAGTTTTCTAGTGTGTAAAATAGGGATTTTCACATCCCCCCCCCCCCCCCTTGCAGGGTCATTGTGATCCTGTGGAAAGTCTCTGCAGATCTCCTTGTATCCTAGAAATATCGACTGGTGGTTCTCTTTGTTTTGGGCTAGGCACTGGGCTGAATGCTGAGGAAGCAGAACAGCAGCAGACCAGCCTGGGCGTTCCCAGAGCCTGTAGGTGGTCTTTAAGAGGTGGTATGAGGCAGCCTCCTCAGGGAGTCTGGAGCAGCAGGAGAGGCTCCCAGTCTGAACAGTTCTGCTTTTTAAGAAGTTCCGAGATTCTCTCTAAAATGCTACATAAAATAGCCACAGTGATTGATGGGGCTGTCACTTACCCTCAGGATACCTTGGTGGGATTTATAACATTCAGCATTTCTTAGTTAATAAAATGTTATTGGGCCATCAGACACTGGGAGCCTGGGAGCTTGTATAGGGAGTGAGGAGCGGCCCTGGGACTTGTTGTGGGGTCTCCCGGCTACTCTTCGCCTTGGGTCTGAGATTAGGTGGTATATTCTGCTTGGCATGTGACTATAGGAGGGGTTTTTGTTGGAAATCTATACCAAACATTTATTGTGCTCTGTAAGGGTCAGCTCTGAAATGTTTCCATGTCTATCACATGGCAGACCAGGCAGGGCCAGACACTACCCATCCAGCCAGCGAGATTCTAAAATGGAGGCTGTGCCCTGGTCAGGGCATCCCATTAGAGGGGCAGCCAGTGACTGGTGGAGCTCCCCTCACACAGACAGAAACCCCAGTAAATTAAAAAGAAAAAAGAAAACCAAAAGTATTTATTTATGACCTGCTAAGAACTGGAGCTAATGGGGAGAGGCAGCTGCTTGACATCAAGATGCCCCAAGGGGCAAGGGGCTGGTAAAATTGGTTCTGTGACTTCACTTTAAAGGCCCATGTTATGGGGGGGGGGTGGGAAGTTGATATAAAACTCATTGGAGTAACAATTAGAGAGGATTTGGCACTTTGAATTTGTGTTCAATTTAATTGGAGATCATAACCTGGAATGAGGAGGTAGAGGAGGAGGAGGAGGAGGAGGCTGGTGGTGATGAAGGGGAGGAGGAGGAGCTCATTGGGACAGAGTTCTGAGTTCAAATTTAGCCCTCTTGCTGGGTGACCCCAGACAAGTCACTTAACTTGTCTACGTCAGTTTCCACATCTGTAAATTGTTTGTATTAAATGAAGCAATATTTGGAAAGTTCTTTGCAAACTTTAAAATGCTATGTATATTCTAGCTACTTTTCCTCCTGAGTTGAGGGAGGGTGTCCCACCCATTCTGTGCTTAAGAGAGCATTTGTTATCAGAAAGACCTTGGAGCTCGTCAGATCTGGAGGTGGGGATCCCACTCTCTGGGGCTTCAGTTCTTACTTCATTCCCATGCCCAGAAACCTTCCTAGTACTGAAACCTTCTCCCTCTGACCTCACCCAGTACCATCTCTCTCTGCACCTGTCTGCTACGTTGGCCTCATAATGTCCATCAATCCATTACCAGTGGTCATGTTCTCTATATGAACAGCCTTCTCTAAACTCTGTCCCCCTGCCTCCATGAGACTCAGACCTTTACTTACACACAGTAGGTGCTTAATAAATTAGGTTTTTAATAATGAAATGGAATGGCCAAAGCTGGGCCAGGCATCTGGGAGTATGACCAGAAGGTGAGCAGCCCCAGGCCCTTGGACTCCCAGAACTTTAAAAAATTTTTTGGACTCTGAGTTCTACCCGTCCTCTCTAGGCCTTGGTCCAAAACTGTTTCCTGGAAGAAATCTGCTCTGAGTCCCACTAGTCTGATGACAAACAAGATAATATGTGTAAAGCTCTGCAAACCATGCTTGTCTGTCAGCACCGTCACCACCATCATCATCATCATCACCATTTGGAGCAGCAGCTCTGTCTCTCATTGGTCCACAGTACTTGGATGCTGCTAGCATTTCTGCCTTATTCCCTGAACTAGACTAAGCCCACCAGGGCAAACCCCTGATTTGCATACACTGCCTCTGGCCTCACGCACCTGGCTGTCAGCCACACCTGATTCCCTCTTTTTCTCTCTTTGTTTTAGGAGCTGCTCATCTTCCTCCAGAACTTGCCTACGGCCCACTGGGGAAACGAGGAAGTCAGTGTTCTCCTGGCAGAGGCCTACCGCCTCAAGTTCGCCTTCGCTGATGCTCCAAATCACTATAAGAAATGAGCCCTCGAGGGTGGGGGCAATGCTCCCCTGGGCTTGTTCTGGAGTAACACACTTTTCATTCTGGTTTGCACATTTCCCGACTTACTTACTAATTGTGGCATACTTTTGTAAAGTGAACATTAGGGCCGTGTCTACGCTGACTGAGGACAGTTGCTAACTTGGAAAACTGCTCAGTGATCAGGCATTCCCTGGGCCAAGAGAAAAGTGACCCTCTGAGGGAGGCCGTCTTCTTGCACACACTAGAAAGCACAGGACCTTGGCCTGTGTAGACACAGCTTAGAGAGTCTCGCTTCTTGCAACAGAAAATGAAAGGGATCCTGAGATACCAAAGAGACAGAGAGACGGAAGTATCTTCCCTGCAGAAGCCCCACCCCTCCGAGGCCAGCTTCTGTGGGGTTTTCCTGGCTCAGTGGGTGGGCCTGGAACAGCCCCCAAGAGGTTTCTGGGGCCCCTCCTTTCCTGGATAGGGGGTCTCCAACTCCCTGAATTGTTTTCAGGATGATTTCTCAATTGCCAAACCCATCGTAGCCCTCTCCCCTCTCCCGGGCCCAGAGAATACCCAAAGGGGCATAGGGGTGGGATGCCATTTTGAGGGAAGTTGAGGCATCCAGGAGAGATTGTTGCTTAGAATTCCCTTGGGAGCACTTGCTTTTGTTGGCCCTATAGTAGATGTATTTTCAAACTGGAAAATTTTATTCTACTAAAAGTAAATGAAAATTTAAAAAAAAAACAAAACCAATAATCAAATGTATTGTGAAGCACATGGGCTCCAGGTATGACCCTGTTACATTTCCCCTTCTCATAGGAGGGAGGGCCCAGGGGCCAAGTAGGCCTGAGAGCTCATGACCAAAGACCTCCTGAGACTGGCGAGGCAACAGTGGGCCAGGTTGGCTTTCAGATGGCTCTGAGATATGGAGAAGATACTCAAGATACCACCGGACCTGGGAGATGCCCACCTCTCAAAAATGGCCAGCCCAGCAGGTGGAGGGCATGCCCACCTGCAGACAGGCCCCAAATCTAGATTCTGATTCCCTTGCTGCTCCCATCCCACCCTATGGGAGATCCCCTGCCTGGCTCCTCGGGGACCATGGGTCATGCCAGAGTGCCTGGCCCAGGGGTCTGCCTCACACCCCCATCTTTGTAGCTTCCTGCAATTGTGAAGACTGCTCTTGTTTCCATTGCTGCATTATAGGGGCCAGCCTCCCCCCAGAAGCAGGCCCTGTCCTTCTGTCCTCTTTCACCCTGCCCAGGAACCGGTAATGAAACAGGCTCAGGAGTGATGCCTCCAAACATTTGGCAGATTTGGGGGGGTGGGCCTGACACTCTTGGAGGCAACCTCTGCAGGAGGGGCCTCCCCCTTCCCTTTGCCTTTTTGTTTTGAAGGATCTCACTCAGCTCCAATCTGAGCATCTTTCAGGTTTACTGGAAACATCATATTGGGCCTAACCAATGTGTCTGTCTGTCACCTCTAGAAGCTGCAAAGCAGAGAGGCAGCCCCAGCATCCCTGCATGTATCTACACCCTGCCTGCCTTCCCTCCAGCAAGTATGCAGGGACACAGGACAGGGCATGGGAGCTTTGGAAAAAACATTCTTTGTTTTGTAAAGATTACGTTTAAAAGCTTGATGGAGAGAGGATAGGACCCAGGGCATGAACAACCCGAGGATGCTTGGACAAGTCCCTGGATTCAGTTTCCCTATCTGTAAAGTGAAGAGTTTGGCTCTGTAGATCTTTGAGGGCCTCCAGCTCTCACTCCTGGGACCCTTGGAGAGCAGTGTTATCCCAGCATGCCCTTCTGCTGGTGATGGAAGGAGTCAAGGAAGCTGTCAGAGGGTGTCAGGAAGACCCCTGCTCCAACATGACCCCAGGACTGAAGGGGAGGGTGGTCCTGGGATCTTCAGGGGCCAAAGACCAGAGAAAGGAAATGTGTTCAGGGGCCAAGCAGTTTCTTCTTAGGACTCAGAGCTGAGAGGGTCACGAGAAGGTGTCTAGCTCAACTCCCTTGATTTGTAGATGAGGAAACTGAGGCCCAGAAGAGGAAAAGGGCTTGTGCAAGGCAGCCCCCAGTAGCAGAACTCATATCCAAATTTCTGAGTCCAGAGCCTTGGTCATGTCCAGTACACCATGAGGCCTTTCCTTGGATGCATGCTAAGGGAGCACGGCAGTGCTGTTCTTGATGAGTTGGAGGGGATCTGTCCAAAGTCATCAGAGCTCACGTTGTTTCAGATACAGCATGATGGGAGCATCTAGAAGTGATAAAGATTCAGGGTGTTAAGTGCACAGAGAGAAGGCATCTGGGCCTCAGTATCTGAATAGACCTGGGCTAGCTGAGCTCCAGAGCTCAGCTGCAGAGTGGCCAGCAGGGGGATTTTAATCTTCTTATGGCCTAATCACCTGTTTTCTCCTGTACTAAGAAGTTGGATTAGATAGGTTACCCCTAAGGCCCCTCCAGTTGTGACCTTCCCTGTTCTAAGGCCCCTCCCAGCTATGCCATTCCTTGTTCTCAGGCCCCTCCAGCTCTGATATCTTTTCTAAGTCCTCTCAACTCTGAAATTCTCTGTATAAGGGACCCCTCAGCTCAGAGATCCCAGAAAATAGAGACCAGCAGGATGAGAGGCCAAGAAACCAAGGGGTGGTTCCTTTTCCTTGCTCGCCAGACAACAAAACTACAGCACTAGCTGTGGGGAGGGAAGAGGGAGGTTGCAGAGGCAGATTGAGGCCTTACTCCTTTCTAGGAACTTGAGGCATTATGCCCTTGGACTACTGAGAATGATACAGAGAGGTTCCCATCTCTGGAAAGCTTCCAGGAGAAGGTGGCCAGTCACTGATGGGGAATGGAGGACGTTGGGGTAGAAGCTGGCATCCTGCCCTGTGCTGCTGCTGTGATTCTGTCCCTGGTCTGACAAGAGGCTCCAACAGCACCACCCATCATGGCTGTGTCATCTGCATGTGGTGTGCCATGGACATCATCACTGAGTCACTGAATTGAGTGGATGCCAAACTCTTTCCTCTTGATTTAGGTTTGTTTCAAGGTTCAGTCCTAGAGGTCTTTATCACATTAACTAGAATCAAATTCTGGGTTTCAGAATGAGGCCTTGCCTGTTAGAAAATGCTGTTCAGTCTGGGCACGGATGTGACCTTTGCCCACCCTCCTGCCGCTGTCTCAGATCATTAGCCAGAGCAAGTTTTAGAGATTCATGCAATTGTCTCAGACCATCTGCTGCCCATCCAGAGGTCAGCATCTGCAGCAGCCCAGCTTTGCCAGCATGAGTCTTACAGGGAAGAGAAAGCCTTGAAATGTTTAATCACCTATCTTCATCAGTGACACCTCTCCCACCCACTGGCCCTCTGCGTGGACACATTCCTCAATGGTTAGCATCCCCTCAACCTCTCTCACTATCCCTGTCTCAGTGATGCCCTCTCAGCTTCAGCTGTTCACTCCCTTCTGAAGGTGTTCACACCCCAGGTCCCACTCCAGATGGTCCTGGTGCCCTCTGAAACCTCCACTCAATAATGAATCAACTTCCTTTTATGTCAGACTTCTCCTCTGCATCTTTATTTTCTGGCTCTCACTGAGACCTTGTTCCCAGCCCTCCACCCCTCCCCTCATGGCACTGCATCCCAGGCTACTTTTCTAGTACTGGTTGCATCTTCATACACCCTCCATCTTGATCTCTCCTCCTGGTCATTAGATGTGGATGCCCAGGATAGAATTCATTCTTCATGAACTCAGTGCCTGGCTCACAGTTTCTTCTCTATCTCAACTCCTAACCTCATGTTTGGAGACCTTCAGCATGCATGCTGATGTTCCTGCAGGTACCCTCACACCCCAGTTCCTGGGCCATGGATGAGGGTTCCCATGGTCCCTCACTTCTTGTCACTTTAGGCATATGTAAGGATGGCCATTCTCTTGATCTTGCCATAACACACACGTCCTTCCAATTCCATCTTTAAAAACTCAAAGTCCTTTTGTTTGTATCGTATCCAGCTCTTCATGACCCAAATCCTTCGATGTGATCATCGCCTTTTATCATCCCATCTCTTCTGTTGAACGTGACTCCTAGTCTTGTTCTTGGGCACACGGTCACCTCCAGTCCCACCATGCCTCAGTTCTCTTCCTTCATTCTCATTGTGATCCCCTGAGGAAGCAGTCAGCTTTACACTGCCCTGCTCATGAACCCTTTGCTCCATTATACCTTCCCAACCCAAACCCTGAATTTTTTCCAGCTTTTGTTCCCTCCCCCCCCTTCTTGTGCTGCTGAACTAAGCTGGAGGAAGTCACATAACCATGCTGACTTGCTCCACCACAAGTTTATGTTATGTAATCTCAACTGGGCCCTTATTTTAGCAAAACAATCCTACTCCTTATGTAATTCTCTAGCCCAGTAACTTCAGTGGCTCTTCTAAACCTCTTCTCTAGTCAAGTCTCCCATAGAATATCCTCCTTTTACCCTTTCAGCTTCACACACACACACACACACACACACTCACACGCATCATTCGGAATGCCCCCTCCTCATTTCACACCACTCAGCCATCTTCTACTCTCATCTCAGATGAAGAGGCAGCCCTTTTCCTTGTCAAAGCCAACCCCTGCACAGGCAGCATTGAGCCCATCCCCTTCTAGTCTCTCCAACATGCTATTTCCACTTCCATCTTCACTCTCTCTCATCTACCTCTTCCCGTCTACTCCCCTGTTTCCACCAAACATGCCCATGACCCTCCCTTCCTCAAAAGCCCTTCACTTCATTTGACTGTGCCGTCTAATGACTATCCTGTATCTCCTCATTCTAAGCTGAATGCCTTTGGAAAGACATGTGCAAATGCATCCTTTTCAGATCATGATGCAATAAAAATTACATTTACTAAAGGGCCGTGGCAAGATGGATTAAAAATCAATTGGAAACTAAATAGTCCTGAAGAGTAAGTGGTTCAGAGAACAGATCGTAGGAATAATGATGTCATCAAAAAGACTAACAGTAATGAGCCACCGCACCAAACCTTAGAGGATGCGGCCAAGGCAGTGCTTGGGGGGGTTTATGTCTCGAAATGCTTACACCAATACGACAGGGAGAGAACAAATCAGTGACTGGGTTTGCAGCCGACCAAGGCAGAAGAACAACAAGCTAAGAATCCCCGATTAAACAGATTGGAAATCCTGAAAATCAAAGGAGAGATTAATAAAATTGAAAGAAAGCCGTTGAATTAATAAATCAAAAGCTGGTTTTATAAAAACCAAACCAAACCTAATACATCGGATAAGCTTCTAGTGATCTCCATGTGATTACATGCCTCCGTGTTCCTCCTCTTACTAGCAGTCTGGCTTTTCGTTTCATCATTTTCACCGAAGCTGCCCTATCCAAAGTACTGGTGAGCCTTCTTCACAGCCACATCTAACAGCCCTTTTCTCCATCTTCACACCTCTTACCTTCTCGACAGCCATTGACACTACCGATTGCCCTCCACTCTTGGATACTCTCTCCTCTCTAGGTTTTTATGCCACTGCTCTCATGGTTCTCTTACCTGGCCGACCTCTCCTTTATCTCCCTCGCTAGATCTTCATCTCTCACTCCCACCAACTCGAATATCTCCCAAAGCCCCTCTCCCCCCACCTCCCTTGTGGATCTCGTCCAGTTGTGATGCCTAGCTCTCGTCTCCCCTGACCTCCATCTCCAACTGCCTATTGTTCATTTTCTCCCATGTGTGCTATAAACACCTCTGGTGCCCCATGTCTACAGCAGAACAGATCTCCCAGCCTCACTGCTATTCTGAATTTCCCTGTTTCTGCCCAGGATGCTGCCATCCTTCCAGTCACCGAGTTCAGAACTTTGGGTTCATCTTTGCTTCCTCATTTGAATTATGTTCCCATGGCCTATCACCAGCTGTTTCTATCTATCCCCAGGACACCTCCCTCACACAATCACCACCTTAATTGGGCCTCATCACCCCACTCCTGGCCTATAGCAATAGCCTTCCAACTGGTTTTCCTGCCTCCAGTATGCTGTTCCCCACGTCCAGCCAGTCCTTTATACAACTGCTAATGTAATTTTCTTGAACTGCAGGTCTTATTATGGCACCCCATCTCCCACACTCAACACACTCCTGTGCCTCCCTATTGCCTCTGGGACCAAGCATAGACTCCTCTGTCCGGCATTCAAAGTTCTTCACCCCCTGGCTCATTGCTACCTTTCCAGTTTTCTTACACATCACTCCTACACTCTGGTCAATGAGCTGAGAGCTTTTCTCATTCTCTCAGTGCCCCCAGTAGAACATCTGGCTTGTAGCTGAAAAGCTACAGCACTGACAGACACTACTATCTGGCCCTCGTGTTCCTGATAAACAACCCTTCATCTCTCACCTCTTGCCCTTGTTATTGAAGACAGACTGGAGCAAGGGTTGCCTTTAGTGAGGGAGAACCCACTACCCTCCCAGGAAGTCTGTTCCACATCAAGGCAGCAGTGAGAGTCACGAAGTCCAGCATGATGTGGGCTACCTTCAGAAAAGCAGAGCTAGGGGATGGGCCTTGGCCTGGCCAGAGTAGGTCAAGGCAATCCAGTTTAGAAAGAATATTGTGTGCTTGGGAGGAGGAAAAGTTAGGATGATGTAAGTCCCTGGGACCAGCCTCTGGGGGGGGGGGGGGCGTGATTGAAGGAACTGGCGATTCTGCTTGGGAACGCTCTCCGTTTCTGAGGTTCTGTGAATTCCATGAAGTCAGTGAAGTTATATGTAGGGAGAGGAGCTGTCCCCTCTCTGGTGGAGAGGAAGCGGAGATATGAGGAGCACTATACTTGGTGAGGAAATGTCCAAGAGGCCCCACTCTCGATCCTCTTTCAGCCAGACTGAGCACCCTGGACTGGGGAGGACTGATAGAAATCCCATTCTGGGAGAGTGCAGTCTGTTGATGACACCAGTTAATGAGTGTGAAACACCATTTACACCAGGGGAGCAGTTGCAGACAGCTGGTGATGACTACAAACTTTGGTTCCCATGTAGACAGATGTTACCTCTCCCCTCTCCCCCAAGTGATCCTACTTTTAAATTAAAGGCTTTAAAGGTCTAATTAAAAAGGATACAAAGTAGTGATTTTGGAGAAAGGCTTTTGTGCCTGGTGTTAATTATGTTAGAGCAAATTTCAAGTTGCCTTCATTCTATTCAAGGGGAAAGGTGTGTGCTGTTTAAAAAACCTCAATTGGATGAAAACTGACAAGCATTGTCACATGGATGGTGCATAGGCATCTGTGAGTGCCTGAGGGATCTGCTGTTCATGGAAGGGAATGTTCTTTGGCTTGGACCATATCCTGTGAATAGTTACAATTTAGATGGAGACCCCCTAGACAGGGAGCTCATTTGACTTTAATTTGACTTAGCTGGAAATTCTATGTTACCATGTCGTGATCTCAGCACTGCTGATCAGCAGGGTCATAAACTCAGAGCTGAGAGGGTCCTGAAAACAGGGATGTCTGAGCTGGGAGGGGCCTTAGAATGGAATGTCAGAGTTGGGAGGAAACTTAGAGAGAATGCCAGGGCTGAGAGGGGCTGTAGAACAGGGGATATCAGCTGGGAGGAGCCTTAGGAAAGGGGATGTCAATGCTGGGAGGGACATTAGAGCAAGGAATTTAACTGGAAGGGGCCTTGTATGTCATCTACCCTCATTTTATGGCTGAGAGGACTGAGACTTTTCAAGGAGAGACCACTTGCCAAAACTCATGTGTATCACCCTCAAACCAGGGGGTATGGATGGCATTAAGGGATAGAAGAAAGATGAATAGTTTAGGAATTAAAAAACGTGGATTAGCCCCAACTCTGACATTTGTCGGCCTTGATATTCGGAGTCACTGAATCCCTCCAACATCATCTCATTATTCAGTCTGTCAGTCAGTCGAGAACCATTTGTTAAGTGCCTCCCTGGTGCCAGGCACTCCGCTAAGTTCGTATCCATAAAGATAACCTTTCTCTGTGCAGTCCACCTCACAGAGCTCTTAGGAGCCACTCACCTCTGAAGCCTTGGAGGCCCCTAGCAATGGGAACTCCTGTTATTCGGGTTCCTCCCCCACTACCATCCGCTTTGATGAAGTTCACCAGGGTTGCTTTAAGCAAGCTGTATTTAATGAGCCTGAAACAAAAGTACCCTCGATTAGCCCAGCATCTCTGGTACAGAGCCAAGCCCTCCTTCTTCCAGGCAGTGCCTGGAGCAGACTTCCACCTTAAAGCCCTCTGTAAACATCAGTTATTTGTTACATAGGTTGTCATGGCCAAACAACACCATGATTAGGTGGTCAGCCTTCCGTGAGGGGCTATTGTGTAATTAATTCAGCTGTTCCTCAGAAATCCAAATGGGTCTGTTCCTGAGGACTGTACTTGAAGTTTAAGAGGGGGTGTTTGTAAAGTGCTTAGAAAGTACATGATACATAGTAGGCAAATAAAGAAGTGCTTGTTCTCTTCTGTCTCACACCCTCCCCTTTGCATCATGACAAAACCAACTAAGGCTCGTGGTTCGGTGCCATAGCTTTCCAGCTACAAGCCAGATGTTCTACTGGGGACACTGAGAGAATGAGAAAAGCTCTCAGCTCATTGGCCTGACCTGCAGCAAACTGATGAGAAGACAGCCCCGCCTTGTGATGGCTATTGTTGGGGGTAGCCCCCAACTTGACAGTCCATTAGATGTAGGCACTGGAATATAACCCTGGGCCCCCACTTACCTTAAGTCTTCATGGTCCAGGCCTTCCCTACCTGCACTTTGCACCATAGCTTTATGATTTGTCTTCTTGCATTAAAAGCTGAGCTCCTTGAGGGCAGGAACTGTCTGTCTTTTGTTTCTGTGTCCCCATCACTTAGCACAGTGTTGTTTGTTTTTCAGTTGTGTCTGACTCTTCATGACCCCATTTGGGGCTTTCTTGGCAAAGATGTTGGAGTGATTTGCCATTTCATTTTCCTGCTCCTTTTACAGATGAGAAAACGGAGGCAAATGGGCTAAAGTGACTTGCCAAGGGTCACACAGCTAGTAAGTGTCTAAAGCCATAGTAGAATTCCGTCGACCCAATCACCTAGCTGCCCCATTTAGCACACTACCTGGAACATAGTAAGCGCTTAATCAATGCTCTCCCTTGTCCCTCCCCCATCATCTCTCTCCCTGTCCGTCTTTATCGATCACAGCTTCATCAAGACATCTGGGCATTCCTATCATACATTATTTTTGCCAAGGCAATTTCTGACCCATGAGTAGATCACAGCCACAAGTTGCTGCTGAAAACATGGCCCGCCCTCACCTCAAGGCCCCAAACCTTTCACTTTAATCCTATTAAAAGAATTCTTTTGTTCCCAAATGAATAACACTCTTTCCTTCCTTCTGAGACAAAGGGGAGTGGATGAACCTCAGCCTTTCCTCGGTGACTTTGGGCCCTCCAAGCCTCACTTTCTGTCCTGGGTTGGTGAGATTTTACTCGGAGAGTCTAAGGGGCTGGGGAGGACCTTGCCTCAACATGAGTAATCTCACGTTGTTGGTCGTCTTGAGTTCTCTTGTGTCTTGCTCCTTGTTCTTAGGCTGTCTGGAGTGCCTTCTGCCCTGACTTCCAGCTGACTCCTTGGAATCTAGGCTTGTTAGAACTGTATAGAAGCAGAGTCAGCAGCCCCTGGTTCCTATACTATGGGGCTTTGCTGTGAGTAAATTACACGGTCTTGAATATCTAGACTGTGGCAGGTTCATTATCTTCTTTTGCTGCTTTTCTGGGCCTTGGCAGAGTTGTAGATAGGGTGGACTATTGGATTAGTTAGGCTTGTAGAAGTGAGGAGAAATTAAACCTTTTATTTTCCCATGGAGATTGGGCTGACAGCTGTGGAATCTCTAGGGAGCCAACATCCTTTCTCCTCTATAGCCATGGTTGAACTTCCAGTCTTAGAAGGCATCCTTTACATTGTCTCAGCCCTTCAATCAGTGTTAGATCCAAGACTGAGGCCCAGAGACTCTCCTTGTCTGTGACCCCAGGAAGCCGAATTCTACTGCCCAGTCTTGGTTCCGACATGGCCTGGCTATGCTCTCAAACTCTGCCTCTGAGGGAGCCTGAGTCTGGAAGTGTAAGAGGCCGCATGTCCCGAGGGGGTTCCGTAATTAAGTGAACTCCCTCCTAAAACCTGGATGGAAGGAAGGTTCCTCTGGTGCCTGCCTGGCTCTTCTTGTGCTCCCCCGCCATGATCCCCATCTGCCCCCTGGTTTGGTTGCTGTGATGGTGAGGGAGAGAACCCATCACATACAAGGATTGCAAAGTTCACAGGACGAGGGTCCAGAGGAGGAGGGGGAGGAATGTTCCCATTGTGGGTGGGGGAGTGTAAGCCAAGAGGTGATCCTTTGGCAGTATCACATCAGTTGGCTGTGTAGCTCTCTCCAGGATGAGTCAGAAAGTTGGAGGGAGGAGCCGAGGCTCCCCAAGTCCAGGGTTCTCAGCTCACCTCTGCTTGCTTTGCTGGGTTCCCTAAAGGTGACCAAGGCCTTCTCTCCTCTGGGAAGCCCAGAGCTTTCCTACATACAAAGAGGATCATTAGGCACGTGGGTGATTGTAAAGTACCCAAACCATGTGCAGGCACCTCTCATTCCCAGCCTGCCATGGGCACTCCTCTGGATCAGGGTCTGCTTGGTCCAGGAGGTCAGGATGGGAGCAGAGGGGCAGAGACTGCCTGGCTGCTTTTGGAGTTTGGGGGAATGACGGGAAACATCCCAGGACTCCAAGAAGGCCTTCCCAGCTCTAGAAGTGTACTCCCAGCCTGCTACTTAGGAACTTGACCTCCCCAGGCAGGTCACTTTTACCACTCAGTCTCAGTTTTCCCATCTGTCAAAGGAAGACAAAGGTCCCTCCCTTCTTCCTGTTCTTACAGGATTAGGAGATTCCAAGACCTCCAGTTACATCATGGCTCAGAAGATGCTTCTTGGGCACTAGAAGGGCCCCTGGGTACATGTGGGGGGGTAGAGGGGGTGCTGGATAACTGGGAGCTTGGGGGAGGCCAGCCCACCCCTCTTCTGAGGCTCAGAGTCCAAAATAAATGATTACTTTTGAAGTTGACAAGTAAATCTTATTACAAAAGTATAATGACACTATAAAAGAGATTTGATTCATTCAGTCTTCTCATTCACTTTGACATTTCATTATAGCTTCTGCTCCCTGGATATCTGACACTCACATTGGGCAAATCGATGGAACTTTCCAGCAAGTGCAAACTTGCAAATCTGCTCTCAGGAGGTGAGGGTGACCCTTAGAGTCAGATGGGACTTAGGAGAACTCCTTGTATCTTAGGCTGGATTTGAACTCAGGCCTTAGGGCTCTGGGCACTGCTCCATCCAGATGCCTGTTACTAGTCAGGTGACCCTCTCTTCTCTGGGCTCCCAGCCCTGGGTGGCTATGTCAGGATGCTTCAGCGACCCTGCCTCTTTCTCCTCTGCCTTCTCTGTGCCTGAAATTCTTGGGTCTGCAAAATTAAATACCTGAAAAGTCTAGAAACTTCCACTGGTTACTATGGTAACATGAGAATGATTCCTATTTCTCTGTAAAGCACAGAAGACAACCCCATTTCCCCGCTTGCATTAAAGCTGGCCAATTATTGCTAATCACTGGTGTGTGAGCGCTGTCCTCCTCCTCTGTTACCACTCGAAGTCAACATTGGCTGGCTGGCAAGGCTGGGCTGGGGATGTGGATTATCTGAGAGTTCATTATCAGAGCCCAGACTGGATTGATTATCGATAACCGGCCTTTCACTTCCTTACCATCCTGCGGCAGGATGCCTGATTTAATATCCTGGCAGTCTCTTTGGCTGATCTAATCAGCCTGACTTCTTCCATCTGGAAGCTTTTGGGAGGCCATGAGCCCCAGACCCATCTACATCCATGTCCCTGCCCACTCCAGGGTTATTCCTGGACTCCTCTGGGGCCTGGGATTGGAGGCTGCCCCATCTTACCCCTCTGCTCACCGGGGTCCCAACGGGGATCCTTATGGGAAAGGGGCAGATCTTTGGCTCTAAATTTACCAGCTAGAGTGATCACGGCCAGGTCACTGGTATGGCATAATAGGGAGAGGCTTTACAATTAAGGTCTGAGTTAAATCTCAGCTCTGACACCCCGTGTGACCTTGGACATGGTTCTTCTGTCAGACGAGAGAATGTCAAACTCCCAAGCCTATGATCACTCAATTCTCCACTCTATTAAATGGGGATAGGAGCCTCAGCCCATTGAAAGTCCAGCCATGGTCTCTGACAGATGAGGGGTGAGGCCCAAGCAGAAGATGATTCAGGCTGAAGGTTTTGGGCTGCCTGTTCCTGCCCTCTCCTCTAGGAAGTCTGCCCACATCCCTGCCTCTTCACTTGTTACTCTGCCCTGTCCCAGCCTCTGGCACCGGACATGTGTAGACTCCCTCCCCCAGGGAAGAGACTGTTTGGTTTCTGTTAGCAGAAGTAAGCATGGTATCTGGCATGCAGTAGTCACTTAATTAATGCTTGCTTAGCTGAATTGAATTGAATAAGGTTGTACTCCTCAGAGTCTAGGGGCCTAGACTATCCATTAGGCCCTCCATGAGCCTGGGGGCTCTGGTGTTTAGTGGAACTGAAGAAGCCCAAGACCTCTCTTCAGCTAGACTAGGGAATTTAGCCTGGGGGAGCAGTCTGAAGCCCTCACACCCAGATCTTTGCTGACTTTCAAAATAGAGAAGGGGGCAGTTGTAGCTTCGAGGCCTAGAAGCTTGACTTCTCTTCCTGGCAACAATGTAGCACCTATTAGTAAAGGGAAGGCTCCTAAGGCCTTAGTAAGGGAAGAACAGGCCAACTTCCTTTTGGGAAAAGATTGCTCCATTGGTGCAGGGACTGGAACTTCCCCAGAGTTCAGCCAAGCTTTTGCCAGTCTCTCAGTCTAGCTGTGGGCTGGAGAGGAGGAGATGAGGCCTGTCAGTGAATGGCTGGGCACAGTGTGTGTTTATTAATGGGAATGAGGTCTTCTGAGGACTCTGGTATGCCCCGCTCTCCTCTGTGGTTGGTTCTCCCGAGGTCTTTCCTGGGGGCCCTTCTCTGGTGGCTGATTGGGACCCTTGCTGGGCCCAGGACCCACCCTTGCCTCAGGAATCATTGTACTTCTCTTCAGGTGCTCTGTTAAGGATTATTTCCTCAGCTTATTGGAAGTATTTCAACGGATTTCTGTGTTTGTATTGGGCTAGAGAAGATTTTCGAGGCTTTGTGTCCTTGCTGGATGTTCATATAGATCTATTTGTCCAGTTGTTTTTCAGTCATGTTTGATCTTGATGATGCCATTTGGTGTTTTCTTGGCAAAGATACTGGAGTGGTTGGCCATTTCCTTCTCCAGCTTATTTTACAGAAGAGGAAACCGAGGTGAACAGGCCAAAGTGACTTGCCCAGGGTCACACAACTAGGAAGTATCTATCCATATTTGAACTCAGTGCTTCTTGATTCCAGACCCAGCACTCTATCGGCTGCACCACCTAGCTACTAGGGAGTCCCAAGGAAATGTCTGTCTCACTGTCTCTCTAGCACGCACAGACACACACACACACCTGCACAGATACACAGACACTCACAGACAGAAACACACCTATACAGATATACCTGTATACTCACATACATTTACAAGCATGCACACACACACACACACACAGATACACAGACACAGACACACACACAGACCCACAGATACAGATACACATACCTATGTAGACACACACACACATACACACAGATAGACATAGATACACACAGATACAGATACACACACATATACACACACACACGTAGGCACACACATAGACATAGATACACAAAGGCCCACACATGCACACATACACAACACACACACACCCATGTTGGAGAGATGCTCACAGTACAGCAGAGAGTGCCAGGCAGTCTCCTTAACAGCTGATGGTGGAAGAAGCAGGAACCATCTCCTTGGAAGGCCAGGTTCCTGCCTGGTTGCCAGCTGTGACCTATGAGGATTAGCTGAGAGAGCTGTGGGTGTCTAGCCTGGAGAAGAGAAGGGTCTTGGGTAAGAAAGCAGGAAGACAAATGAATGCTAGTTCCTTAGGGTATGAATGTCTCCATTTTTTTGGAAAAGGAAATGGAATCCCTTAGGGATGAAGGGCAGTAGAGCTGTGGTCCAAACCTATACCCCCTGACTAACTGCTTCTCTCCAGGCTTCTTTGAGGCTGTGACCCCCAAATGCCAATGAGCACTTCCAAGAGCCCAACGTAATGAGTTCATCAGAGCCTTTCTTCATTTTTCTATGCATCCTAGGAAATGAGGAGGAGATAGGATGCCCAGGAAGATGAAAGGTAAACATGGGAGGGAAGGTGAGTACAGATTTCTAGAAGCAAAGGCTCAGGATCTCAGAGCTAGAAGTCCAAGCTCTTTCCGAAGAGAAATGCCTTCGAGAGCCTCCTTGATGAATGGCTCAGCCTCTGCCCAGGGACCTCCTCTATCCTCTAGCTCCCCAGGTGTCCTTGAGCCCCTCCTCCCTCCCTCCCCCTGGTTCTGCTCTTTGGCACTAAGGAGAAAAGGTCTGAATCGGACCCCAGGCTCTAACCCATCCTGCCTGCACACCTTTCTCTGAACTCCCTCTGGCATACTGCTGTCCTTTCTAAGTTGGCACTGATTGCC
>CM053770.1:246397042-246412841 GCA_028658325.1 Potorous gilbertii | reverse complement strand
ATAGGTCTGAGGTGGTACTTTAGAGATGTTTTAATTTGCATTTCTCTAATCAATGGTGACAAAGCATTTTTTCCATATGACTACAGATAGCTTTGACTTCTGAAAACTGCCTGTTCATAGCCTTTGACCATTTGTCCTTAGGGAATGACTCTTATTTTCATAAATTTGAGTTTTAAGTTTGAGTTGATAAATTTGTTTTATAAAGTTGAGTTTTACAAATTTCAGTTCCTCATATATTTAAGAAATGAGGCCTTTATCAGAGAAATGCACTGTAAAAATTTCTGATATTATTTCATTGTCTATGGTAACTTTTAGCAAAATGTAGACATGTCTGGTGTGCTATGGTCCATGGGGCCATGATTAGTCAGACATGACTGAATAACCACTGCCATTAAAGTTTCCCTGATTATCTTTCAATTATGTCTAATCTTGCTTTTGCTTTGTCTGAGATCATGATTGCCTTCCCTGCCTTCTTCACTTCTGCTGAAGCAGAAAAGACTTGGCTTTAGCTCCTCATTTCAACTCTGTATCTTCATGTCCCAAATGTGCCTCTTGTACACAATGTGTTGTTGGATTCTGGTTTCTAATCCATTATGATATATACTTCTGTTCTCTGGCTTAGTTCATCCCATTCACATTCATAGCTGTGATCACTAACTGTGCGCTTACTCCTACCCCATTTTACTCTGTTTATCCTTCTCTATTTTTATCCTGGCTCTTCTCAAAAAACCTGTCTTACTCCTGACCCCTGCCTCTTCCAATCTACCTTCTCCATTATTCCCACCCCATATCTCTTATCCCCTTCCTCTCCTATATTCCTATTGGGTAAGATAAATTTCTATACTCAATTGAGAATATATATAATATATAGATATAAATAACATACTATTTATTAATAACAGTTATAAAATATAATTATAATTATATTATAAAATAAAAATGTCTTCCCTCTTTAAACCGATCCCTGTGAGAGAGATTTAAGCATTGCCTGCCATCCCACCATTTCCCCTCCATTATAAAAGCTCTTTTTTCTGTACACCTTTTTTATGTGAAAAAATTTTCCCCATTCTATCTCTCCCATCCCCCTTTTCCCAGCACTTCCCTCTTTCTCTCATTTTGTTGGATATCATCTCAGCATAATTGACTCACACCCATGCCCCATCCCTGTCTATGCAGATCTCTTTTAACTGCCCAAATAATGATAAAGTTATTAGCAGTTACATATATCTTCTTCCCATATAGGCATGTAAATAGTTTCACTCCATTGAGTCTCTTATGATTAAGCTTTTATGTTTAGCTTATTTTTTTATGCTTCCCTTGGGTTTTGTGTGTGAATGTCAGGTTTTCTGTCCAGTTCTGGTCTTTTCATCAGGAAAGCTTGAAAATCCTCTATTTCACTAGATGTACAATTCCCCCTCTGAAGGTTTCTACTCACGTCTGCTGGGTTATAATCCTTACTCCTCTGCCCTCTAGAATATTATATTCCAAGCCCTTTGATACCTTAGTGTGGAAGTTATTAAATCTCTTGTGATTCAGATTAGATCCATGATATTTGAATTATTTCTTTCTTGCTGCTTGCAATATTTTCTTCTTGACCTGGCAGTTCTGGAATGTCATTATAATATTCTTGGGAATTTTCATTTTGGGACATCTTTCAGGAGATGATTGGTGGATTCTTTTAATTTCTATTTTATCCTCTGGCTCTAAGGTATCAGGACAGTTTTCCTGGATAATTTGAAAGATGAGGTCTAGGACCTTTTTTTGATGGTGGCTTTCAGGTAGTCCAATAATTCTTAAATTATTTCACCTCAATCTGTCTTTCAGATCACTTTTTTTCCAATGAGACATTTCATATTTTCTTTCATGTTTTTCATTCTTTTGAATTTGTTTCATTGTTTCTTGAAGTCTTATGGAGTTATTAGCTTCCACTTGTCCCATTCTATTTTTAAAAAATCACTTTCTTCAGTGAGCTTTTGTACCTCTTTTTTTTCATTTGGCCAATTCTGCTTTTAAGGAGTTCTTTTCTTAAAAGAATTTTTGTACCTTCTTTTCCATTTGGACTATTCTAATTTTAAAGGAGTTCTTTTCTTCAGTAAATTTCTGTGCCTTTGTTTCTTTTACTTTAGAAAAATTCTGTTCCTTTAAGATTATACTTTCTTCAGTATTCTTTTCCCCTCTTTTACCAATCTGTTAATTCTCTCTGGTGGCAGCTAGGTGGTGGATAAAGCACCAGTGCAGGAGTCAGGAAGACCTGAATTCAAATCTCACCTCAGACATGACACTCACTAGCTGTGTGACCTTGGGCAAGTCACTTAACCCCAACTGCCTCATCCTGGGTCATCTCCAGTTATCCTGATGAATATCTGGTCACTGGATTCAGAAGGCTTTGGAGGAGAAGTGAGGCTGGTGACCTGCACAGCCCTCCCTCACTCAAAACAAAGTGCAAGTCGTGTCATCGTTTCTCTGATGGCATGGTCTTCTTTGGCAATGAAGGACGAACACACACAATTCTCTTTTCATATATTTTTTTCATTTCTGGTATTTCTTTCTCCAATTTTTCCTCTACCACTCACCTCTTTCTTGAGCTCATCAAGGAAGTCTTGCTGATATTGATTCCAATTAGCATTTTTTGGGGAAGCTTTATTTGTAGCTGTTTTCACATTGTTGTCTTCTGAGTTTATATCTTGGTCTTTCTTTCCACTATAGTATCTTTTTATGGTTAAGCATTTTTTTGCTGTTGTTGTTGTAGATGTTGCTTGCTCATTTCCCCAAATATTATTTCTTTACTTTGAACTTTATATTAAAGTTGTGCTATGCTCACCTTGGGGTAGGAAGGCACTGTCCCAAGGTTTTAGGCTTTTTCATGTTTGCTGTTTTTAGAACAAATTCTGGGAGCCTCCAACTTTTCAGTGCTTCCAAGTGGTGTGATCTTGGGAGAGGTGTGGTTTCTTGTTTCCTGGTCTTTGTTCTGGTCTTTACCCAGGAAAGGCCCTGATCCCATAAGTACTTTGTACTCCTCTTGATCCTGAAACTGTGACCAGGGCCCCTGCTCCCTTATGACTGATCCCCATTGTTCCTCTCTGCCCTGAAACTGCAACCCAGAACTGCATATGGTCAATAGAGTCACCAATCAGTGCCAGCTAAACCTAGTGCCAAGAAAGGGTCACTTTCTCTGGGCTCAGAGCTCCTGAAGCTGCTGTTGCCATACTCCAGGTCTACACCTATCCTGGTGTTATAGACTTCTCCTGCAGACCTCTTAAGTTGTTTTAGTCTGGAAAAAAACATCTTCCTCTGACCTTTTGTTGACTCTGCCACTCCCAAATTTGATTTGAGGTTTATTTTAAAGTTATTTAGAAGGGAATGTTGGGAGAGTTCATCTGTGTCCTGGCCTGTATTCAACCATCTTGGCTTTGCCCTCCCTTAAACTGATTTTTCTTTTTGATGATTTGCAGCATGTGGTGCTCTTTACTGAGACCCTGGTGATGACTGCAATGTTCAGGGAGGCACTTTTATTCTATAAAAATGGGTGGAGCTTTAATTAATCTCTCCATGACAGCCATTGTGACCTGGATTCAGAGCTTTGGAATCTAATGCAGCTTTAAATATTTTGTGCTCTGTGGGGAAACTGATTTTTAAAAGAATCTCATCTGATTTTTCATTGACATCATTTTATTTGACTCTTAATGTAGCTCTTTGAGATCAACAAGGTGGGCATGTTACCATCATGTTGCAGAGGAGAGGAACCCAGTTGGGAAAGGTTGTAATTTGCCCAGGATTGTATAGTAGTTAAGGCTCAGAACAGAGATTCCAACCCAGCTCTTCTGACTCCAGGTCTTTTGTGAGACTTGTTAGGTGAACAGCTGGGTTAAGCTGGTAGGATGTGATGACCTGGGAAGAAGATAGGATGTTGTTTCTAGGCCTTCTAAGTGACCTTAGCCCATCTCCAGTCTTTACATTCATCACAACCTAAAGTGTAATCCCAGCTCCAGCTCAATCCAATGCTCATTTCCTAAATATACATAGGACTGGAGGGGCAGAGGTAGACGGGGCCTTAGAGGTCATCCAGGCCCTTTGAGCAGGTGAGGAAACTGATGTTCAGAAAGGTGAAGCACACTGGAGCAGAGTCAAGATGAACTGCAGATGATCAGATGTCAATATTAGCTGGCTCACATTGCAAACTTTTAATAGTTACAGTGTGATTCAGAACACATGTCCATAAGTGACTAATTTCTAGGACACTTTCAGGCTTTCAAAGACCTTTACCCCATAACAATCCCATGAGGTTGCAAGAACTATAATTATACCCATTGTATAGATGGGGAAGTTGTTCAGAGAGATTCATTTACTGGTTCAAGGTCGCATAGATGGTAAATGTCAAAGTCAGGATTTGGACATAGGTCTCTCCTGGCTCCTGGTCCTTTGATCTTTCTGAATGGAATTCCAGCAGACTTATCTTGTGTAAGAGCATGAGGGCAAGATGAAATCATGGCGTGATGATGGATAGACCAGCAACTATCCCTATTCCATTTCTCTAAAGAAAGACTGAGGAAGCGCAGCCCCGAGAAGCTGAGAATAGGGACTATTGCCCCAACCCTCAATCACTGAACCCGAGAATGTGGCACTTTCTCCAGGGTACCATCTCCTTAGTTATAATAACATAATTATGTAATTCTGTGTAATGCAATTAATAAAATAATATAATAGGCTATAACAATACTTGAGACCTCATGGGATTGGGATGGGGAAAGTTCTCTGAAAGCCTTAAAGCACTATAGCAGTGGGAGTCACTTAGGTACATATGTGTGTTCTAAATTAAGCTAAATTGAGAATTTGCTAGTCACTATCAGTCAACTGATCATGACGGAGAAGTCCTCCATGTCTCTCCTCCAATTGCCCTGGAGCCCTTTTTTCTGGGACTCTCTGCTGCTCCAACACCCTCTACCTTGTCCCTTCCTCTCTTCTTCTTGAGGGTATTTAGATATTTAGAGATGAATCCAGGGGTAGTCCTGTGTTTTGTAGAAGGGGAACCTGAGCTCCCACTGGATTTAAGAGACCTTACCAGGGTCACATAGCAGGGCTAGAATCATGTTTATTGATGGGGAACTCATTACCTTCCAAGGTAGGCCATTTCAGATTGGAATTTTGAGGAAATTTTTTCCTTACATGCACTTGAATTCAGACTCCCTACAACCCCTGAACCAGCTAAATTTGTCCCAGTTTGAGTTGCTAGGATCAATATGTCGATTCTTTGGTTAGTCCTGAAGCACAGCTGTATTTTCTTCTTCTCTTCCTCCTCTTCAGTACCTGACACGGGGCTCTGCACACAGTGTGACTTCAAGAACATTTGCTGAATGGAACTGAACAGAATGAATGCTGTGGAGTTATAGGCTGGTTTTTTCCCTTTGAACACAGGAGCACTTGTTCCATTTGGCAAGTGTGATCAGCCGTTTCCGAAGGATTCCAGACTGAACTTTGATGAGTGATCTTGCATCTGAACAGGAAGGAGAGGAAATATCTGCATTGAAGTATTGGAATGTCTGCAAATGCCATGACCTATTCCTTAGCAGTTTGCCAATGGGAGGTGGGGGAAGGGCACACCCTCATATACACATTGGCCAGAGCTTTGCCTAAAGTTGGCCTCACTTCATCTATTGATAGGACATGCATAGCTCCCTTCCCCAGAGCAGTCCTGACGTCTGCTGCATGATCCTGGCTCTTGCCTGGTTAGGGCTCTCCGTCCACAGAATGTGTGGCCAGATGCTGTCCAGGTAATTCCAGGGAGCAACTTCCCATGTTGTCTCTGGTAGACCTCTTCCCAGTGTAGCTGCTCCCCTGCTGTACTAACCCAGCTGTACTAGCTCTTTGAGGTCAAGTTTTGGATGAGTTTTGGTGCTGGATTTGATGGTAGATGATAGAGGTGAAAGGAAGCTGAGAAACCATGGAGGTCAGTGCCCTCAGTTTACCAAGGAGAAAACCGAAGCCCAGAGAGGACATGATTTGTCCAAGGTCACTTTAGAGATCCAAAGCCAGTTCCTTGGCCTCTATCTCCTTTATCCCAGCCTGCTTCCCGGCTGGTCCTCTCTCCCATCTCATTTACTTAATGGCCTCTCATTAAGCCTTATTCTTTGCATTACAATTCATTAGCCATCTGGCCAGTTGTTTAGGACTTGTTCTCTAAGAGAGTCAGGCTTGCTTTCTCAATACTGTTTCTTTCTGGAAGTCTAGCCAGGCATCTACATATCCTGAACTCTCTGTGACCATGCATGCTCACTGCCTTAGCCTCCGAGGGGCTATGAAGCTCATTATGATTGGAAGGGGGCAGGCTCATGTATTGCAAACAGCCCTGGGTTTGGAGTCAGAGGACCTGGGTTCAAACCCTCCCTCTACCACTTTCCACCTGACTTTGGCAAGTCACTGGGACACAGTTTATCAGTCTAAAAAATGAGTAGTTTGTTTTGGATCACCTGTTGGGTCCCTTCCAGAATCCATGACCCAACTATAATGGGGGGATGTAATTCCTCATGTGGAAGAGGCTTATTCTAGAACGGACCCCCAGCCTCTCCTGGGATGCTTCTGGAACACTGAGGCAGAGATGTCACTGGGTTCACTTTGGGTCAGGAGTCCAGAGTGATATTACTCCTAATCTTTCTTTACATCTTAAAGATGGGATCTTTTTCTGAAGCACAAGCACAAGGCACACTGTTTCTAAGTTGCGGTGTCAGGAACCCTCCTTTATCTCATTTCCTCCCTCCTCCCTTGCTCTGTCTCTCATTCCTTTCTCTTATTTTTAATTTCATCCCCCTCCAGCAATTTCCCCTGAAGCAGAGGGGCTTATTACCAGAAACTAGAGGCTTGTCCTGGGGCTTGGAGGGATGGTGTTCTGTGTGGGCAGAGACGTGGGCACTGATGAGAGCATCACTTGTTGAGGTCCGGGTATGCAGAGCCAGAGGCAGAAGATGGAGGCACCAGGTTCTTTTTCATTGGTTTATCTTCATAGTTTTCTTTTGAAAAACATTTTTATTCTGAAGTAAAATACCAAAAAAGTATTTAAATTACAGCAGAACATTAAAAATTGGATTCTGTATGAAATTGTTTGAGGCCACTCGCTTTAAAAAAAAAGCAACACATTCTTTCAAACCTACCCTGCTTGTCTAGGAATCTCTCTCTGTTTCCTGCTGGTCTCTTCTATGCAGTTTCTAAAATGTTATAGTGGTCTCCTCCTTCTCCTCCTCATCAGTGTTCCTAACCCCACCTTACTTCAACTTCTCCCTCTTCAATTAAAGAGATAAGGAGGGGGAAATTCCCCCAAACTTTTAATAATCAGAATCAAGCTGTTATGAAGTATTGTGCATAACTACACATGTATAACCTATATTGAATTGTTTGCCTTCTCAGTGAGGATGGATAGGGAGGGAAGAAGGGATAGAAGTTGGAACTCAAAGTTTTAAAAACGAATGTTAACAATTGTTTTTACATGCAACTGGGAAATAAGATATACAGGTAATGGGGTATAGAAATCTATCTTTCCCTGCAAGAAAATAGAGAGGATGGGGATAAGAGAAGGGAAGGGTGTGATAGAAGGGAGGGCAGATTGGGGGAAAGGGTAATCAGAATGCATGCTGTTTTGGGGTGGGTGAAGAGGAGAGATGGGGAGAAAATTTGGAACTCAAAATCTTGCGGAAGGGTCTGTTGAAAACGTAAACTAAATAAATGATAAAAAGAATCAGTCAAACAAAATGAATCCCCTCAGCGACCACATCCACAACTGTATGTCTTTGCACCTTGGTTCCATCAACTCTCTATTAGATAGGGAACATGCTCCATTACTGAGCCTCCTGAGAAATGGTTGGTCATTCTTGGATCAGAGTTTTGAAGTCTTTCAGAACGGTTTCTCTTTGCAGTGTTTTTGTGCATGGACAAGTTATGCTCTTTTCACTTAGCATCGGTTTATGTGACCCAGGATTCTGGGCCCATTTTTTAATAATTTCAAATGGCATAATAGTATTCCATTCCAGTCATAAGCCATCACATTACATTGTCCAATCATTCTCTGATTGTCTATGAGCTCGCTTAAGGCACTGATGGAGATTCAGGTTCTTTCCCCCTCTTCCCTTTTAGTCCTTCCCTCTTCAAGACGCCAACATCCATTTTGCTTTCAATTATTCCTGCTCTGGTATTTCCCTCCTCCCATCCCCACGTGTTTCCCTGTTGGATTTGATTTCTTTCTACACCAACTTGTGTGCGTGTGCGTGTGCACTTCTAATCCTCCTTTGTTTATTTCTGATAACATTGAGGTTCATTTGGTGCCCATTCTCCCATCGATTCCTCCATGTTTGTACCCTCTTCTCATGTACCCCAATTATGAAAAGATCACCAGTTCTTGGTCTTTTCTGCACATTGTATTTCTCCTCTTATCTTTCCTTCTCTGACCCCTCCTCAAACCCAAAGAATGAACTAGCCCTCCCCCTCAGAGCCCTTGTTGTGTTTTTCTCATCTAGCTCCCACAACATTCTTTGAAGACATTAAGGTTCTGAAGGGGCATTTGTTTCTTCTCTCTAGCAAGAATGTTAGTATGACATCAATATATGGCTTCCTCTAATTACTTAAATAAATGTACCCTTCTAGGTTTCTTTGGATTCTTGTGTTTGTATTTCAAAGTTCCTTCACTGCTCTGGGGTTTTCATTATAAGTGCTTGCTTGAGTCATCTTTTCCATTAAAGGACCTCCAGGATTAGATTCAGCTGTGCAGGGCAAGTTATTCTCAGTTGTAAGCTTACATCTTTTGCCATTTGGTATATTATATTCTAAGATCTCTTATTTCAAGTAGAAGCTTCCAGGTCTTTTGTGATTCTAATTGTAATTCTTCTCAGTACTTGAACTAACTGCTTCTTTCTACATGTTTGGAAACATTTTTTCCTTTGATCTGGGAGCTCTGGAGTTTTGACTATGACATTTCTGGGACTTTTCCTTATGAAGACTCTTTCAGGAGGTAATCAGGGGAGTCTTTCTGTCTTTTCTTTGACCTCTTTTTCTAATAGATCTGGGAAATTTTCATTTATAATTTATTGAAATATTTCTGGACTTTAAAAAAATCATGGTTTTCTAGGAGTCCAGTAGTTCTTAAATTATCTTTTCATAGTCATTTCCCAGGCTACTTGTTTTGCTGTCAACTAACTTTTATTTTCTTCTATTTTTTCAGTCTTTTGATTTTGTTCTTATATTTCTTGCTGTGTTAAGTCATTGATTTTCATTTGATTTAGTTTACAGGCAATGAATTTCTTGGTTAAAGTTTACCACCTTTTCTTCTGACTTAACTATTCTCGCTCCAGTTATTTTTTTTAAAGAACTGTTACGTAATTTATATTTTCTTGTTTCATTTACTCTATTCATGTAATTCAGGGGAAAAAAACTATTTTTCCCTTTGAATCCTTTTGGTTTGTAGTTGTTAAAGTTGTTTGTTCCTTATTTTGAGATATCTTTAGAATTTACAATTTTAAAATTCTGGTTGGTGGTTTAAAAAAAAAATTTACTCATCTTTCCATCTCAGCTCCCAAACTGGGGCTTTGTGTTAGGATCAGGCTTTGCTCCGTGTTGTAATTTTGGAATAAATAGCCTGTCCTATTGAGTCTCACCCTGGGTCTGGTTTTTACATTGATCTCCATTTCTAAGGGTTCAACTCCCTTGCTTGATCTTCACTGTCCTCTCTGGCATCTCAGAACAAAGCTTTAGGGATTTCAGAGCCTCTGGACCTGGACTGTTCCAGCTGACTGCTGAGCCATCACCAGTTTCTGCTTGCTTTCCTGTTACCATTCATCAAGGTTTTCAAGGTCTCTACCCCAGAGATGTCTCATCACCTTGGAGTTTCTCCTGTGTGCAAGGCAATGCTCTGCTGCCAGGGAAACAAACACAAAACCAAAAAACATTCCCTGCTCTCAGTGTACTTACAGTATTCTGAGAATATTCGAGGAGAGCATAGCATGGGTCTGGAGTAGACTAGAGGCCAGCTCCAGTCTCGTCATTTTACATATGAGGAAGCTAATGTCCAAAAAGGCCACAGAGATAGGGCTGGGATGTGAGCTCTGGTCCTTTGGCACTGCATCTTTTCCCTGAATCATACTGATTCTAGTAATGGTTGTGACAGGGCTTAGAGATAAGATTAAGGTTCCATGAAATTATACAGGATTATGATTCATAATTCCTGCCCCGCAGTGGCTTGTCATGTTTGATTTTGAGTTCTAGGCAACTTTGTTTGGATCTTGTACTCTCACTGCATGGTGGGCACACTGAGTGCAGAGACTGAGTCTCTTTCCTCTCTGCCCTCTGGCACCAAGTACTAAGTCTTGCCCATAGTAGGTACTCATTCATGACTTGCTAAATCCAATTGTAGAGGCAGAGCCAAGATGGCAGAGTAAAGGCAAGGATTCTCTTGAGTCCTCCCCCAAACCCTCCAAATACCTTCAAATAATGACTCTAAACAAATTCTAAAGTGGCAGAGTCCATAAAAAGACAGAATGAAACAATTTTCTACCCCAAGACAACTTAGAAAGTTGGCAGGAAAGGTCTGTTGCTCCAGGGTGAGAGAGGAGTGCCATCCAGTTCAGGCTGCACCAGCACAGATTCCCCCTTCTACCTGAAAACCAGGAGCAGGCCTGAATCAGTAGCAGCAGTTTCCAGACCTCTCAGCTTACAGATGGTAAAGGGATTGGACAAAGGAATTAGACAATCAGAAGGAGATTTACAGGGGTTCCTTTCCTGACAGTAAGGGCTCTACCTTTCCCTAGATCATACCACCTTGGTATAGCCCAAAACTTATAGGTCACCAGAATTGCCTCTGAAAATAGCTGCACAAAAAACCTGAAACATGGGATAGTTCCCCCTTCACTTGGGAAGCAGAACCCCCACTTTAGCATAGAGTTAAAAGTCAAGAAATAGGCTGGAAAATGAGCAAATGACAGACAAAAAAATTCTGACCACAGAAAATTACTATGGTGATAAGGAAGATCAAAACACACACTCTGAAGAAGACAACAAACTCAAAATTCCAACATCTAAAGCCTCAAAGAAAAATATGAATTGGTCTCAGACCATGAAAGAGCTCAAAAAAGATTTTAAAAATCAAGTAAGAGAAGTAGAGGACAAATTGAGAACAGAAATGAGAGTGATGCAAGATAATCATGAAAAAAGAGCCAGAAGTAAAGGGGGAAGAAAAATATTGAAGAAAACAACACCTTAAAAATAGACCAAATGGTAAAAGAGGCACAAAAATCCAAAGAGGAGAAGAATGTCTTGGAAAACAAAACTGACCAAATGGGGAAAAAAAGATTTACAAAAATTGACTGAAGAACTTCTTTAAAAAGTAGAATTGTCTAAATGGAAAAAAAGGAGGCACGAAAGCTCTCTGAAGAAAACAATTCCTTAAAGAATTGGGCAAGTGGAAGCTAATGACTTTATGAGACATCAAGAACAATCAAACAAAATAAACAAAATAAAAGAAATGGAAGAAAATGTGATATCTAATTGGAGAAACGACTGACCTGGAAAACAGATCCAAGAGAGGTAATTTTAAAATATTGGACTACCTGAAAGTCATGATTAAAAAAAAAGAGCCCAGATATCTTTCAAGAAATTATCAAGGAAAACTACCCTGATATAGAACCAGAGGGTAAAATAGAAATTGAAAGAATCCACTCATCACCTTCAGAAAGAGACCTCAAAATGTAAAGTCCCAGGAATATTACAGTCAAATTCCAGACCTCCCAGTTCAAAAAGAAAATACTGCAAGCCGCCAAGAAGAAACAATTCAAGCATTGGGGAGCCACAGTCAGGATAACACAAGATTTAGCAAAAAATAAAAACAAAAACAAAAGAAAAGAAACAATAAACACAGAAATAATGCACAAAAAGGAAAAAGACTCACAAAGATATTGATAGCAGCTCTTTTAGTGGTGGCAAAGGATTGGACATTGAAGGAACGCCCAACAATTGGGGAATGACTGAACAAGTTGTATATGATTGTGATGGAGCACTGTATTGTGATACAAGAAATGATGAGTAGGATACTCCCAGGAAAATCATGGGCTGATATAAAGTGAAATGAGCAGAACACAGTAACACTGTATGATGATCTTCTATGAATACTGCAAGGATCCAAGACCACTCTGTAGGACTTAGGATGAAAGGTGCTGTTCATCTCCAGGGAAAGAACTGGTAGAGCTTGAATGCAAACCAAAGATGCTTTTTCTTTACTTTCTTTATTTTTCTTGGGTTTTTTATTTTTTGCTCTGTGTTTTCTTTCACAAAATAAATTACATGGAAATATGTTTTTTGTGACTATACATGTACAGCTTATGTCAAATTGTTTGCCTTCTCTTGCGGGGGGCAAGGAAGGAGAGAATTTGAAACTCAAAAAAGAATGTTAAAATTGTTCTTACGTGTAATTGGGAAAAAGTAAAATATGAAGTAAGAATTTAAAAAATCAGTCCAATTGCAGTGAACATCGCTGTCCAGAGCCCAGGGCTCACCCTCCAGTTTCAGAGCCACAAAAGTCATCTCCTACGCCAATCTCACCATGAGTACTGTGGCAACACGTGAAGATGGTATGACACCCTGGTGAGGAACCGGAAGATCATAGCTGTCAGTTTGTCTAAAAAATAAAAGGCGGTAAGGTCTCCCTGGAGGAGTCATCCATGCTCGGAGCAATGACAGACTAGTGGGACAGCTCTGGAGCAGGATCTGCCAAGCTTTGTTGGATTGATGCACGTTTTTGGAGGCGCTTTACATCCGAAGCTGGAGAGGGCTGGCGTGTGTCTGGGCCAGCAATTGAGGGCCTGTATCCACAGAGCTCTGAAAACGCTGCGGCTCCCTATCTCGTGGCCGTTTTTTACCAGCCTCACCCTTCCCTTTCCCATGATATAAACCAGAGGGCTCTCCTCCTCCCCCATGGCCTTTCTCTCCCGGGCACCTTTGCCTGCCCGTCTCGAGGTGGGGCACAAAGCGGGGAATGCTCTATCCAAAGCCCTGTGTCAGAAATGAGCTTCCTCAAAAGAATGGGCCCCCCATGACAGAAGGGACTATTTCAGTTCTCGTTTTAGTCCTCCCAGCACAGCCTGACGTTTTAGTTATCTCATCAGTATAGGAAAACTCCGTGAGGAAACTGGTTCTTTCATTGCTGGCTGATGTTTTCTCTGTAACAGCCTAATCTTAGACAGGATTGAGGGGTTCAGGTGACTTGCCTAGGATCTCACATTCTCTCTCCAACAGAGGCAGGATTTGAACCCAGCGCAGGCTGGCTCTTGATAGGCCCTATCAACAAGGCCCAGTTCAGGTGCTACACTTCCTGTGAATACTTCCTGCCCCTCTTTGCTCCCTTAGGTCATAAAATCATAGTTGTAGTCTTAGGCCTTAGAGCTTACTGGGTCCAACCCCCACTTTTACAGATGAAGAAACAGGCCCACAGAGTTGTTGCGACTTGTAGAAGGGTGCACAAAGAGTAAATGTCAGAGGCAGAATCTGAACCCAGCACTCCTACATCCTCCAGAGTCCAAGTTTGTCCCACTGAACTGCATTACCAACCACTTAGGAGTTAAATATTCTACTTTCCTCTAATTTCTCTGAGAGGTTTGCCTTGATCTTTCATCTGCTTTCATCCCATAGGCCCTCGTCTCCTCATTGCCTCTCCTAGGGGAAGGTCTTTGTTCTCTCCTCAGTGCCAAGCTTTGTTTATTGCACTGAATTGCATTTCACACGCTCCACAGCCTTTCCTCCCCTATGCCTTCACGCATATAGTTCCTTACACCAAGAATGACAGCCCTCACCCCCATCACTGTCAAATCCATCCTCTCCTTCTGTGCCCAGCTTAAATGGCCACCACCTTTGTGAAGCCTTCCTGTTCCCATCCAGAGGTAGTCAGAGGCAGGATCTTGAAGAGGAATCAATGGCCCCATGTCAGGGCATCAAGACCAGTGGATATTTGCCATAGGTCTGATATTAGTTTGTTATGTCACTAATTTCCTTCTCTGAAACACAAGGACCTTCATTGAAAAGAAAAGGAAAAGAGAAAACTGTTCAGATCATATAAATTCTATAGGAAGAAGAATTGCAGTAGAGCCAGTAATTCACAGGAGACAGAATATAAGAAAGTAAGCTGTACACCTCAGATGATTCTACACAAATATATAAAGTATTACTGTTGAGGAAGGTGAGCCAGAGGGCCTAGTGCAAGGGGTGCATTTGGCAGTGTGTATTCTTGGGGTTTGGTACAATAGAGCTCTAGCTGGATTTATGGCTCAGGACCTTAAAAGGTAGTGGAGAGGCAAAGTATCACTGTATATCCTGGAGCTCTGTTCCATAACCCTGCATATATTAGGAGTTTGGATTCAAGGAGGGCAGTTGATGCATCTTCCCCAGGACTTGAAAGTTAGTTATGAAGAGGTGGGAGGTATCTTTAGCCAAGGAGCCCTCAGCAATGTGCTTCCCTCTTTGACAATTGGTTGATATCACTTAGACAGGCAGGCTCAGCTTTTAGAAAGGGTTATTTACTCAGAACAATGAGTACAAAACATCCCCAAAATGTGTTTGACAACACATTTGCACCAGAGCCTACAGAGTCTAAGAGAAAGTGGGATTGAAGTTGTAGAATAGCTGTGGTAAAGGGCTCACTAACAGAGGTTGTCTCCTAAAGACTCTGCCCTGGGCACATTTTTTACTCTATGTTATCTCACTTAGGGGTCACATCAGTTCCTGTGGGGTCAATGATTATCTCTATGTAGATGATTTCCAAATGTATCCATCCCTAGTTGTTCTCATGAACTCTTCTCATACATTACCAATTAATTAGCTTTTGGGTATCATGAACTGGATGTCTTGTAGGTGTCTAAAATTCAACACGTCCCAAACAGAACTCATTACTCATTCCCACCACAATCCTTCTTCAGCACTTCCCTGTAACTATCAAGGGTCCCTCCATCTTCCCAGTCACTTAGCATCTCAATCTTGAAGTCATCCCCAACATTCTCATGCTCTCTTCCCCATGTCTATTCTCTTGCCAAATCTTGTCATTTTCCCCTTTGCAACGTTTCTCACGTATGTTACATTCTCTTCATTCCCCAGCTCAGATCCCCATCGTCTCTGACTGCAACCATTTCAATCACTTTCAGATTGTCTTCCAGGCTTTAAGTCTTCTCACCTTCAATGCATCTTCCACTCAGTTGCAAAGCCATTTTTCTCTGACATGTTGGGCTGCTCCTATATTATCCACTCCACAAATTCCAGGGGCTCCTTCTTAGCTCCAATATCCAATATAAAGCTTTTTTATGGGAGGGTGGTATTTGAAGCTTGTCACAAGATGGCCCCTTCTAACTTTTCCTTCTAACCTTTACATTCTGTTCCTCTCCATACATACTCCAGCTACTCCAGACTGTTTGCTGGTTCTCAGTCCTCCACCTCCACCTCCATGATTTTGCATTTGTTCTCCTCCATGCCTAAAAAGCTCTACCTCCTCACCTCTCTCCTACTTTCTCTGGCTTCCTTCAACACTCAGCTTCGAGCCTACATTCTGGAGGGTCTTCCTCATTCCACCAGGCTGGGACTCTCTTCCTCTCTGACATCACCTTCCTAGTACTCTTGTCTATCCTTGAAAACAGCTGCACAAAACCCATGAAGCTTGGGACAGTGCACCCTTCACTCCATGAGAGGCAGACACCTACCTTGGCAAAGAACTAAAAAGTCAAATAATTGTCTGGGAAAATGAGCAAACACTGGGAAAAAAAATCAGACTATAGAATCTTACTTTGGTGACAAG
>CM053770.1:246378317-246396542 GCA_028658325.1 Potorous gilbertii | reverse complement strand
AGAGTTTTCCTTATCTTAACCAAGTCTTCTGAATACCTGGTGCCAAGCTCCTAATTCCTGAACAATACAAATTGCCTTCTGCTTTCCTCCACTTGGGGCTGTTTGGGCTCCTCAGTGGGACATGACCTGTTCTGTGGATAGGAAAGGGACTAATGCCCTGCTAAGTAGGTCATAGTACAATTAGGAGGCAAAGATGACACAGAACGAAGAGGGGCAGGAAAGAAGGTCAATGATTCTGTTGCACTGAGGTGGGAAGCCAAAGATGGCCTTTGTGGAACTACCCAAGGGAAAGGAGGACATATGGTATGGCGCATTAGCTAGTAAACTGTTCAGGATCTGGAGGGTTTCTGAAATTTTGCTTTATTGGGCTCAGGCACATGGTCACAGTACAGGCCTTGGTGATGGTAGCAGAAGAACCATGACATGAAGAAGGACAGGATAGCAGAAAGAACACTGGATTTGGAATCAGGAATGCTGGGCTGACTCATAGGCCTGCGACTTCTTAGCTGTATGATCTTAGGCAAGCCATTTCCCTCTCTGGGCCTTGATTTCCCTTTCTGTAAAATGAGTGAGTTGGACCAAATGACTTCCAAGGTCCCTTCTAGTCATAAATAAAAGGATCCCAATGTTCAAGTTGCGGTGGAAGATGGCTAGAGATTCAAGCTTAGAACTACATGATATTCATGGTCAGAATTGCCATTCTTGCCTGTTTGCATTCTCCTCACCCTTCAAGGCCCAGCTGAAGAAGTAACAACAGCTTCAACTGCTCATGTTCACAAGGTATAGCTTACAAAACTCTGAAAACAGGTTATGCAGTTGGAAAGGGACTAATGCCCTGCTAAGTAGGTCATAGTACAATTAGGAGGCAAAGATGACACAGAGCAAAGAGGGACAGGAAAGAAGGTCAATGGTTCCATTGTACTGAGGTGGGAAGCCAAAGATGGCCTATGTGGAACTACCCAAGGGAAAGGAGGGCATATGGTATGGCGCATTAGCTAGTAAACTGTTCAGGATCTGGAGGCTTTCTGAAGTTTTGCTTTATTGGGCATTAGTCCCTTTCCAACTGCATAACCTGATTCATCCTCATCTTCCTAGTTGGGGTTCACTGATTGGGGTTCATTGCTCCTGCTCTGTGGTTGTTGCTACTCTGCACTTAATGGTCTGCTTTCAGCTGAAGGACAGTGTGGTATAGTAGTCTTGAAAACAGAAAACCTTGGTTCAATTTTGACTCCAATGCTCACTAGTCATAAGATTGTAGGCAACATGCTTTCCCCCATAGGATATGGGAAACTAGAAGGGTTCATGAGGAGGACCACTGTCTTTACTTAATAGAGGAAGAAGCTAAGACTCAAGGAGGGGAAGCAAAGCCTAGGTAGGATGACAAATCTGGATAGGGTCCACCTCAGAGGAGGGGAAGAGGCTTAGCGAGGTTGGCAGCAGGAAGATTCAGGAGGGCCATGGGGGGGTAGGGAGTATCCTTGTCCCTCCTCCTAGTTATGATCTGATGTGTATATGTGAAAACAGCATGAAAGAACAGCCAGCATTGGATTCCCATTTTGAAATGATGCTTGTACTCTGTTTTCAAAGAGTTTTATAAGCTATGCCTTGTGAACATGAGCAGCTGAAGCTGTTGTTACTTCTTCAGCTGGGCCTTGAAGGGTGAGGAGAATGCAAACAGGCAAGAATGGCCAGGAACAGTGCTTTGGTAAGCAAAGAAGATTGACTGGAGAGGGCCTTTGGACAGACCATGATGGGAACTGCTATGCAAAGATTTGACACTTTTATTCCTGTATTTACTGAGCAGAGTGTGCCTCTGAGAAGACCAATAATTCTTCTCTTCCTGACAGAGATAAATATAGACTTGTCTTGTCTCATTAATTAATATTGGGGTTGTAATGAAGGTCTCAATGCCCCTCTAAATGTCCATTCACTGCCATATGTACCATTGTGTCAGGCATGAGTGGCAATGAAGTAGTCAGTTTCCTGAGGGAGGCAAAATAGAAAGATGCCAGGTTTATTCCAGACATTTAGGTGAATTGGACCGTTAGGACAAATGGCTCCAACACCACTGGCCCAGGGGAAGGAATAGGGAAGAAAAGTCTTGCCTATGTGCTGAAGATAGAGCAGGAGACAATATGGTCTGACTATAAAGGAAGAAGATGGGGTAAAGGGTGAGGAGAAGGGTAGAAATAATCAATGGAAAGGGATAAGGGTTGGAGCTATTCTAATCAGACATTTCATTGAAAGGACCTACTAGGTGCCTACTGCCTACTTAGCTATGTGCTAAGTGGTGTGCAAGGATACCAATGTGTAAGAGTGGAATGAACTAGGGGATAGTGGTGGAAAGAGACAGAGACAGAGTCTGACAGAGACAGAGAGATAGAGAAAGAGAGTTATAGATGGAGGATCTCATAGTGGGTAGAGTACTGAACCTCAACTTGGGATCATGAAGACCTGAGTTTGAATTTTGCCTCTGACACTACTTATGTGACCATGGACAAGTCACATAGTCACTTTAAAAATTACTATTTATTTTAACATTCATTTTAAAATTTTTTTGAGTTCCTAACTCCCACTCTTAACTACCCATTGAGATGGCAAGAAATGTGATATAAATTACACATGTGAAATTACACAAAACATATATCCACATTAGCCATGTTTTAAAGAAAAATAAAGTGAACCATTATGCTTTAATCTGCATTCAGGCTCCATCAGTTCTTTCTCTCAAAGTGCATAGCATTTTTTCGTCACAAGTCCTACAGAACTATGTTGGATAATGATTCAATTGCTGAGAATAGCTAAGTCATTTCCAGCCGATCATTGTACAATACTGCTGTTACTGTGAGCATTGTTCTCCTGGTTCTGTTGCCTTCATTTTGCATCAGCTCATGTAATTCTTCTGAGGTTTTTTCCTGAAACCATGCTGCTCATCATTTCTTATAGCACAGTAATTTTCCATCATGCTCATATACTGAACCTTGTTCAACCATTCCCCAATGGACAGACATACTCTCAATGTCCAATTCTTTGCCACCACAAATAGAGCTATTATAAATATTTTTGTACATGTGGGGGCTTTTTGTTTTTCTTTGATCTCTTTGGGATACAGAGCTAGTAGCAGTATTGCAGGGTCAGAGGATATAGCCTTTGGAACATAATTCTAAATTTCTCTCTAGAATGGAGAACTAGTTCATTTCCACCAACAATGCATTAGTGTCCCAGTTATTCCACATCCCCTTCAACGTGTCTCATTTTCCTTTTCTGTTAAATTAGCTACTCTGATCTGTCTGAGGCATTTATTTTAATTTTCATTTCTCTAGTCAATAGTGACACAGAACATTTCTCTCACATGACTATAGATAGTTTTGATTTCTTTTTCTGCAAACTTCCTGTTCGTATCCTTTGACCATTTATCAATTGGTCAATTTTATCAATTAATTTATTAATTAATCAATACAAGAATGACTTGTATTCTTATAAATTTGACTCAGTCCTTCATATATTTTAGAAATGAGGCCTTTATCAGAGACACTTGTTAAGTTTCTCCCATTTCCTGCTTTCTTCTAACCTTCTAACTTCTTCTAAACAAGTTACACTTGTTTTGTTTGTGCAAAACCTTTTTAAATTTAATGTAATAAAAGCTATACCTTTTACTTCTCATGATCCTCCCTATCCCTTGTTTGGTCATAAATTCTTCCCTTATCCAAAGATCTTACAGGTAAAAATTTCCATGCTCCCCTAATTTGCTTCTGATATCACCCTTTATGTCTGAAGTATTTACCCACTTTGATCTTCTCTTGGTATATGGTATCATTTTATTGCACTTTGCTTTATTGCATTTTGCAGGTATTGTGAGGGTTTTTTTTTTTTTTTTTACAAATCAAAGGTTCATGGCTCCCCCACATTGGATGAGTCTATTTGGTGTCATTTTTCCAACAGCATCTGCCCACATTGTATCTTTGTGTCATAGTGTGGCAATTCTTGCATATTGTTATTATATGTTATGGTGACCTGTGGTCAGTAATCTTTAATGTTACTATTGTAATTGCTTTGGGGGTGGGGGCCACGAACGGCACCCATATGAAATGGCAAACTTAATCATGTTGTATGTGTTCTGACTGCTTCACTAACCAACCATTTCCCACCTCTTTTCCTCTCCTTGAGTTTCCCTGTTCCCTGAGAAACAATATTGAAATCAGGCCAATTAATAGCCTGTCAGATGTAAGGAAGAGTTAATCAATGCAATTGACTTCATTGTTGTCTTATTGTAAGAAATTGTCATAGTCACTCCAACCACCACTCTGACTGGTCAGTAGCCATCAACATCCAGGCAAGACCCTTCACTAGCAAAAAGATTTCTACTCGCTGAAAGCTCAGATGACAGTTGACATTCTTTAGCAATAAAGTATTTTAAATGAAGGCATTACATTTTAAAAGACATAATACTATCGCATACCCAACTACAGTAGGTATAGTATAAAGTTAACTACAGTATAGTGTAAAGTTAACATTTATATGCACTGGAAAACAAGAAAAAATCATGTAATTCACTTAATTGAGATATTTGCCTTTTTGAATTGTTCTGGAATGCAACCTGCAATATCTTTGAGGCAGACCCTCAGTTTGTCAGGCAGATTCCCAAGTGTTTTATGTTGTGTGCAGTTCTTTTGAATGGAATTTCTCTTTTCAGTTCTTTCTAATGGACTTTGCAATATATAAAAATGCTGATGATTTAGGTGGCTTCATTTTATATCCTGTAACTTTATAAAGTTGTTAATTGTTTCAACTAGTTTTTTTAGTTGATTCACTAAGTATAACATCATCTGCAAAGAGTGTTGGTTGTTTTCTCATTGCCTATTCTAATTTCTCCAATTTCTTTTTCTTCTCTTATTGCTATAGCTAGCATAGTAGGACAATATCAAATAATAGCAGTGAGAACGGGCATCCTTGCTTCATCCCTGATCTTACTGGGAAGGCTTCTAACTGATCCTCATTACAGATAATGCTTGCTGATGGTTTTAGATAGTTACTAATGATCATTTTAAAGAAAGCTTCATTTATCCCTATGTTTTTAGTGTTTCTTTGTGGAATTGGAATACAGGATGAAGTAGACTATTATGTTATGTTGTGTTATATTATGTTTTGTTTTCTCTCATGGTTTCTCCCATTCTTTTTGATTCTTGTATGCAACATGACTAAAGTGAAAATGTGTTTAGTAAGAATGTATGTGTAGAACCCATATAAGTTTGCATGCCATCTCGGGGAGGGAGGGGGAGAAAATTTAAGACTTATGGAGGTGATTGTTGAAAACCAAAAACAAATAAATTAATTTATTAAAAAATAGGAATGTATTATATTTTGTCAAAAACTTTTTTTTGCCTCTCTTGAGATAATCATATGATTTCTGTTGGTTTTGATATTGATATGGTTGATTACAATTACAATTTTCCTAATATTGAATCAGCCCTGCATTCCTGGTGTGAATCCCACCTGGTCATAGTGTATGATCTTTGTAATGTGTTGCTGTGATCTCCTTGCTAGTATATTATTTAATAATTTTATATCAATATTCATTAGGCAAATTGATCTATACTTTTCTTTCTCCATTTTTGTTCTTTCTGGTTTGGGTATCAGCAGCATAAAAGGAATTTTGTAGGACTTCTTCCTTGCCTATTTTTCAAATAATTTGTATAGTATTAGAATTAATTATTGTTTAAATGTTTGGTAGGATTTACTTGTGAACCCATCTGGTCTTAGTAATGTTTTCCTTAGGGAGCTCATTTGTGGCTTCTTCAGTTTCTTTTTCTAAGCTAGGGTTATTTAAGTATTCTAGACCCTCTTCTGTTAGTCTGGGCAACTTAGATTTTTGTAAATATTCATTCATTTCATATAGATTATCAGATTTATTGGCATGTTATTGGGCAAAATAACTCCTAATGTTTGCTTTAATTTCATCTTCACTGGTGGAGTAGTCATCCTTAGACTTTTCATTTTTTCCCATTTTTTCTTCTTTTAAAAATCAAGTTAACCAATGGTTTAATCTATTTTAAAACCAACTCCTAATTTTATTTGATACTTCATTGATTTTTGTTTTTGTTTTTACTTTCAATTTTTATTAATTTTTTCTTTGGTTTTCAAGATTTCCAATTTGGTGTTTAATTGAGGATTTAATTTTTTTCTACTTTTTCAATTGCACACCACATTAGTTGATATTTTCTCTATTTTCACAAAGCCACTTGGAACCTCAGTTTCCTCATCTGTAAAACTGACATCAAAGCCACACAGGACTGTCATGAGAATCATTTGAGATCAAATATATGAAGTACCATGCAAAAGTTAAAGCCCTATGTAAATGTCAGTTGTTGTTCTTATTAACTTCATTTTCCCCTGGGATTTCTGGTTAATTGAGTGTGTCAGCGACTTTATTGACTTTTTCTGAATGAATTGGACAGCACCACAGTGCTGTTCCTTGGTGCTGTACTTGTTTGGGGATGAAAACAGCAATGACACACAATTCTGAAAACTCCTGTAGCTTTAGAGAACTGTGAAACCTAACAGGTCATCCAGGTTTACTTGGACCAGCAAAGAAAATTCCACATAATCTTAATGGAAGTCTTTGTAAACCCTTTTTAGAGAGGTCCCCTGATAAATGTTGATGGAACTTTTCTTAACAGTTCATGGAAGAATGATGGGTTAAATCTAACAAGGTAAAATTTAACAGGGATAAGTGTTAAGATCTACACATAAATTAAAATGCAGATTTAAGTACGCAGCTTTAAAATGCATCTTATGAGTACAGGATGTGGGAAGACATGACTAAGTAACAGTTTGGGTAACAAAGATCTGATGCCTTTAGTGGACTTGTGCTTGGTACATGGAGTGCTTGATAAAGGGGAGCTTGGAGGCTCTGTTTTCTCATTTATAAAATGGAAACCATAATGGCCTTTACTTCACAAGCCTGTTATGAAATGATAGATTTAAAACACTTTGCAAGCCTTGAACTATGCTATAAATGCAGTTACTATTGTTATATTTGTTGATTGGCTGAATGTATTATATTACATACTACATAATTCAAACTTATGTTCCATACATCAGAACTTTTAAGCATTTATCAAGTTAAAATGCACTTTTACAAAATTATTTTTAAGAGAATACATTAAAATCTTTATTTCAACTGAAAAAAATTTAAATTAGTTGTAAAACTTCAATTTAAACTTTAAATTAATTTCTCTTTCCCCACGTGCTTGTTGTTATATTTAGGTACCATTACTGAAGAATGAAAACCTGCTTTTTCCATGTTCATTCACTCTCTCTGTCTCTGTTTCTCTCTCTCTCTCTCTCTCTCTCTCTCTCTCTCACACACACACACACACACACACACACACACACACACACACACACGTATGCACATGAACACTCCCAATAGCTATTATGGTTCTAACACATCTAAATAGGTAATTTAGTTAACTCCAACAATAAGATTTCAACCCAGGGTCATGGCACTGGACTAGCATCTAGCCAACTTTCCTTATGAATCCACCATACCCATAAAACAATTAATTGAATTTAGAGCAAACGAATCCATTACTTCAAATCTCCTCGTTTTACAGAAGGGGAAACTGATGTCCAGAGATTTCAAGTGCCTGTCTCAAGGTCCCACAGGCAGCAAGTGACAGAACTGAGCCCAGATTTTCAGACTGGCAAAACAGCGAGCAACACTGCAACACACGTTTCTCATATTGTATTGGTAGGTATCATTTATATTGTTGGTCAGTTATTTTTCAGTTATGTCTGATTCTTTGTGATTCCATTTGGGGTTGTCTTGGCAAAGATGCCAGAGTGGTTTGGCATTTACTTCTCCAGTTCATTTTGCATATGAGATACTCAGACAAATGGGGTTAAGTGATTTACCCAGGGTCCCAGATTTGAACTCATGAAGATGAGTCTTCCTGAATCCAGGTCTAGTGCTCTATCCACTGTGCCATCTAACTACCTGTAAGTACTATTGGTAGGGGGCAGGGCCACATGGATGGTGTTTCTTTATGATCTTACATTTCTGTATAAGAAATGGCCCAGGCTTGAGAACTGCCATGTCTGGCATTGCCTTAGAGCTGCTTCCTGACCCCCATCCTATGTTGGGTGGCTCACCAGTACATCTCCAGAGAAAGATGATCTCCACTTTCTGGTCTTCTTCATACTGACTTCTTCCTCCATCTCACAGAGGGGTGACTCTAAGTGTAGATACTGTGAGTGGGCACCTACTGGAAACCTACTTCTTAGGAATCCTGCCCAACCTCATAGACCAGTCTCTCGCATCCTGCATTGTCCTCTGAGGTGAGTTGACTTCTTCGACTTCTTTACAAGGTCCACATTTCTTTGTTCATGAGGCCACCTTTCCCCAGATAAGTTTGACTCATTTTGGTGTTTAGATTCTAATATAATCAAGAAAGGGCAGGTGTTAAGCTATTGGAAATGACTAGTGCTAACACTGACCTGTTTTGTCCCAGGTTTAGGCCTAGTCTCACCCAAGTTCACCACCACTGGGAGTCATCCTTAGGGACAAGCAGAATTGGCCCCAATATTATTTTCCACTGCTCTGGTCATGGAATATATCTGCCTTGGGGAAGTCCTAAAGCAGCCTTAAGTCTTTCATCTCTCTATGGACTATCTTGTTTCAGTGAAAAAGGATGCCCATGGTGGGCAAAGAGTATGGGCTGTCTTGTCCTTACCCTGCCCACCCCCCACCCCCACTCTAGTGATTCTAGCTTAGTTGTATGAGGCCCTGGCTCCTCTTTCTTGTCCCAAGGGAACAGTGTAATGTGGTGGGTAGAGTACTGGCCATGGTGTTAGAAGACATCCTGTTTTTAGCACTTGGTAACTGTTTCACTCCTCTCTTCACCTTAGTATCCTCAATTGTAAAATGGAAATAGTAATCCCTGTATAAGACAGAAATGGGGAAACCCCTTTCAAATCTCAAAGCACTAGAAAGATGGGCCCGCAGTCTAGGGGTGTCACATCCTATCCATTTTCAAGAGAAGTCATTATCTTTGACATTTTCCCCACTTTCACATTCACCTGAGCAGCTAGGGCTCTTCCCTTCCCCCTCAATGATTAGATTGCTCTATTGCCACATTTGCAAATGGTACTGAACTCAGGAAACAATAGATTGGGGATTATCCCCCTGCCAAAATCTTTTCTTCTCTCCCCACCTCATTGCCAGTCATTTGCCTTCCACAGAAATAATTAACTACAAATGCATGATTCCTAAAGCAAAAATGCCATCCTAATCCAAGCTATGTTTTATTTTGGGAGGGAGGTAGAATTCCACAAGTCTCATAGGAAGCAAGCAGCCTAGTAGAGAGCAGTGGCTGTGGATTCAGAAGATCTGGGTTCAAATCTCTTTTCCATCACTTTTGAGCCATGCAATTCTGAGAAAACCATGTGACCTTTTGGGCCTCTGTTTTCTCATCTATAAAATGGGACAATAATGCTAATGCCCTTTACCTCTCCACTTCCCTTCAGGAGGTCATTGTGGTATCACAGCATATGAAGGTACTTTAGACTCATCAAGCCACCCAGACATTACATAGTTATTATGTTATTCATAAGAAAGTCACCACTGAAGATAAACCCGTCTGTCCCCTTCAAGTCATTTCTTACCATGAGAGAGGCATGGTTTTAGTACTGGGGGTATGAAGATAAAAAGGCAGGCCCTGCCCTCCAGGAGCTTATGTTCTGCTAATCAGAGTTTATATTCTACTAACCATCTATGAATTGCATTCTGGGCCATCTCCAGTCATCCCGAAGAGTATCTGGCTGCTGGATCCAGATGGCTCTGGAGGAGAAAGGGAGGCTGGGGATCTTGCACAGCCCTCCCTCCTTCAGACCAAAGTCAACTGCAGATCATATCATCATCTCCCTGATGTCATGGTGCTCTTGGAGAATGAAGGACAAGCATAGCCATCAATGAACTAATAGGCATTGATTACATCTTCTCAGTCCCAAGTGCTGGGGCCACAGAGACGAAAATGGAGAGAGTCCCCTAAATGTGCTCTCTGAGAGCCTACTGATCAGAATTTTGTTGTTGAGTTGCTTTTCAGTCATGTTTGATTATCTGTGACCCCATTTGGGTTTTTTTTAGTAAATAGACTGGAGCAGTTTGCCATTTCCTTCTCTAACATATTTTACAGAGGAAGAAACTGAGGCCAATGGGGTTCAGTGACTTATCCAGGATCACACAACTAGGAAACATCTGAGGCCAGATTTGAACTCATCAAGATCAGTGTTCCTGTCTCAAGGCTAGTGCTCTGTGCACTCTGGTGCCCCCTAGCGGCCTTGAAGGTCATAGGTTACTTTATTTACATTTTCCTAAGTATCTGGAAACTGACAGCCATTTACTAAGTGACTACTCTTTCTCAGGTGGGGCAGCTAGGTGGTGCAGTGGATAGAGCACCAGTGCAGGAGTTGAGAGGACCTGAGTTCAAATCTCACCTCAGATACTTGACAGTCACTAGTTGTGTGACCTTGAGCAAGTCACTTAACCCCAATTGCCTCATCTTGGATCATCTCTAGTTATCCTGATAAATATCTGGTCACTGGATTCAGATGGCTCTGGAGGAGAAGTGAGGCTGGTGACCTGCACAGCCCTCACTCAAAACAAAGTTAAGTGTAAGTCATGTCATTATTTCTCTGATGGCATGGTCTTCTTTGGCAACGAAGGACCAACACAAACTCTTTCTCAGGTGCTGGAACTACAGAGATGAAAAGGAAACAGTTCCTGCTTCTACTTATCAGACTTGGGTCCTTCTTCTGACACATCCTGGCTGAGTGACTCTCTTGGGAGAGGGATATTCCTTTTCTGGGAATCCCCAGAACCAGTGAGATCCTGGGTCCCATCCCTATCCTGAGTCTAAGCAGAGATTATATTCTACTCATTATTAATCAAGCAGCAGGCATTTCTCAAGTACCTCTGACATGCCAAGTACTAGGCACATATAAAAAAGAAGCAGTCCCATCCACCAAATAATTTACACTCCACTGGAGTTCCTCATTTTATAATGAAGACAGATGATTTTCCCAAAGCCTCATGCGAAAGGAGCAGAGACTGAATTCAAAGCCAGGGCAGTTGACTCCAAATCCAGCCCTGTGTCCATTAAGCTGGAATCCATAACAGAACTTGGCTGCCTGTTATCCCTTGTGAATCCAAGATGGTTCTTGGTCAACTTTCAGGAGAATTGGGGGCACTCTTGGGTATCAGATTTTTCTCCATGGCTTTTAAAATCACTACCCACTGTTAGGTACTGATGAGAGATGCCACCCTACCCCCACCTTGTAGTCAGGAGCCTGGCTGCAGAGGGAGGTAGAGACTGAAATCCTGGTACTTCCCACCAATCTAGAGTTTTGCATATTGAGTGATTTCTCTGTGGTCCTCACACATCATTCACTGGGAGGACTTTGTGCTGGGTGGTGCCTGAAGAGACCACCATCCTTCTGCGATACTTTCACTTTACAAAGTGCTCTCCTTACTGTACTAGTCCAAGCACCTAATTTTTCAGATTTGGAAACTGAGGCACAGAGTCTTTAAATAACTTGCTTAAAGTAACACAAGTAGTGAGCAGAAGAGCCTAGACTCAATCTAAGGTTGCTTTGTATTAGAACAATTATTTAGATTTATCCAAAGGGGGATATTTTTTTGCTCCAGTCTTCCCTCCCCCTTTTGTCTACTGCCCACTCTCTGGTGCTGTGGGGAAGAATGCACACTGCCAGGGCTGCACTATGGGACCCAAGAAAGGAAAACCCACAGGCCCTGATTGCCCAAAGTGAGTGCTAGAGACCATCTTGTTGCTGCATTTGGTCCAGGGCTGCATTCACTGAGGAACAAAGGCACAGGGAGCTGGCCTGGGGGCAGTGGCCGTCTCCTGGGAGGCGTGCCCTGTCCCCTTGCATTGATCCATTTCCCAGTTTGTCGCAGTCTGATCTGTCAGTTGTCACGATGGGAGAATGCGGGCCGGTTCACTTCCTCGTTAGAGCCCTGGCACTGGTGAGCAGACGCGCTTGACCGTGATGCCTGCCAGCCCCAGCTGAGGACGGTGAAACACTGACAGGGGGAGGCTGATTATAATAACGGCTGACATTTCCACAGCCCTGTGGGGTTTGTAAAGCACTTTAGAGGTACCATTTCACTTGATCCTCACCATAACCCCATGAGGTGAAGCCTATTACCCCTATTTTATAGCCGCAAAAACTGAGGCAGACAGGTTAAGTGACTTGCCAGAGCTTACACAGCTAGTCAGGGTCAGAGGTGGAATTTGAACCCTGGCTGCTCTTGAATGATAAATCCACAGAATGGACATGGCATTCGTAGACTCAGAGCTACTTGGACATGCTTTCTTTCTCTGGGAGTTGAATCCTAAAGGAATGTGTGCTAGCAGAGGTTAGATGTGGGCACCAGAGGCCCTGGACTCAAGATCTTCTGAAGATTTTAAATGCATCTAGCCTTTAAAAATTAGCTGTACAAGGAGAAGATGAGAGAGGAGTCATGTGAGCATGAAAAAGCTAAAAAGGCCCTGGAGACTGAATTGCTGATGACCTCAATTTGTCATCTCTGTGTGTTTTTTTAAAGCTAAGGTGATTTTCTGTCCCCCCTTCCCTGAGAACCAGAGCATCCAGAGTAGCAGGGGGTGATCCTGCAGTCACTGCCCTGGTCAGCCTCAAGGCCCAGGGCTCCTGATGTCCTTTGTCCAAGGAGGAGGCAGTAGGACTGCGGCTGACTTCATCCTGGACCCCGCTTAGTGGAGCTCAAAGTCCTCCTAGGAGGTGGGAGTCATGCAGGAGCATTCGGGGATATCTGCTGGACACCGGCAAATTCTGTGCTGTTTCCTCGATTTCCTGCTCTGGATTTTCCCTAGGCTTCCCCTCTCCTGGGACTGGCTCTTATCCACAAGAGGAGCATGGAGATGGGGAAGGGTGGGCTGCCTAGGTTCTGCTCTGCCCTCCTGCTTCTGCCTGGTGACAGCCTCCTTGCTCCTCTTCTTGCTGGTCTAGCTCACATTGTCTCCTGGAAGTCACACAGAACTCTTCCTTGGTTCCTGGGCAGGCACATCCACAAGGAAGCTCCAGATTTTGAATCTCTGGCAGCACCGGGTGAGAGAGCCAGGAGGGGATTCGATTGAAGTGCATTTTCCCATGGAAGGTGTCCCCCATGTGTGTGGGCTGCACACGAAGAATTGAGCCAAAGAAATGAGACCAAATGCCATTCTTTCATCAGAAGGAGTAGGGTAGTGGACAGAAAAGAAGTCCAGAAACTGAGAGATCCAGCTCCTAATTTGGGCCCCAGTGCAGACTTTGATGTGATAGGCTTCTTCTGTTGACCTTAGTTTCCTCCTCTACAAGGGGGGAGTGACTGACTTCCAGTTGGTCTGGAAGGTCTGACATCCCATAACACACCAGAACTCAGTTAAAACTTCTCATATTTTCAGGTCAATTCAATTCAACTATGTGCCTGGCATTGAGCTAGTTTCTGAATATACAAAGATAAAGATGAGACACAACCTGGCCTCAACAAATACACAGAGAAATGAAGGCAAAGGAATTGGAATAGGAAGAGAGCAACTGGGGAACATGGACATCTGAAGCCAGAGAAAATTGCCAGAAGGAGAAACTATCCTGGGACTGTGGCATCCAGTAAACATCCCTCCCTGCTGTTCCCTGCATACCATCCCAGCTGAAGCAATGCTCTCCTGAGGGAAACTACTCTGAGTGAGGGGCCCATTGGAGCCCCCTGAGGCTGCCCCTGGGAGCCCCCCCAGGCTGCCCCTGGCCAACCCTGTGCAGAAGGGAAGAGCCAAGCAGGAGGTTTGCCTGGCATATTTTTATAACTCATTGGAGTGTTACTAAATCTCTGTGGATGCATGGTGTCTGTTGTTTTCTCTCTCTCCTTGAAGGCTCCTGCTGACTGACTTGGGCCTGAGGGTGCCTGGGAGTTGGCATGAGCTCCACACATCATTGGGAGGGGGGTAGCATCCTGGGAGCTGTGGTAACAAAACAGAATAGTCTTGGTTATTTTATTTGCAAAGAACGTTTGCATATAGCATCCATCACCAAAGAATCTTTCCTTCCTGTTTTATGTTCATAATTAATGGGCAATAATATTTTCTCCCAAAGAAAATCATAACTCGATGATATTAAAGCTATGACATAAATGGATTTTTAAAATCCCATGTTATTCTGTCCCTCTTTCAGGCAGGGGGGTACCATGAATAGGGCCCTGGCCTGGAAGTCTGAGACTCTCAGTTCAAATTCTGGCTCTGGATTTCTGGCGCATTTTAGAAGGGAGTTTATTAAGCAACAGATATGTGCCAGCCACTAGGCATATAAAGACCAAAATGAAAAAAAATATCCTTCCTCTGAAGGAGCTCATGTTGTCTTAGTGGGGGTACCAAATTCACCAGGATGGCATAGGTATGTCTATGTGTATGTGGTTTAAACAAAGAGCAGTTTTAGGGATGGATGGGCTCCCAAATGGGGGGATCAGGACAGACCTTCTGAAGGCAGTAGAATCTTTAACTCAGCTGTGGTGGGAGCAAGGGTTGGGGGGGATGGTGAGGGCTGGGGAGTATTTCAGGCCAAGGACCCTGAGGGGGGAGCTGGGAGACCTGAATCATCAGAAGAACCATGAACGGGGGTGGGGGGGCGAATCAGAGGAAAGAGCTCCCTTCAGCCCCTCCCTGTTGAGAGCTAGATGGAAGGGAAAATAAGTGTCACCCCTCCCTGTGTGTTCTCTAGTGTCTCAGCCTGTGCTCGGTAGCTCCTCTCCTCAGTTGGACAATTCCTGTCCAGTCTCCAGAATCCCATTCAAATGCCACCCCCTTCAGGAACCCTTCCTGATGTCCCATGTTCTATAATGCCCTATGTTCTATACTGTCTTGTGTTCTATGCTGTCCTGTGGTCTATACTTCCTGGCGGGTCAGGCAGGCTCAGAGGGGTAAAGCTTGCTGAGTCCTCTGTCTGCTGTTGAAAGGCTCCTCTCCTCCCTTATGATGCTAGGGAGACCAAGCTGTCAAGGGTTTAAGGTTTGCCAGGCACTATCTTCACAACAGTCCTGGGTGGGCTGGGTGGTGGATTGGAAGACCCTCCCTGTTTTGCTGATGGTTCGCTAGATTCACTAGCAGAATTTTCTCAGCCAGTGGCTCTTGCTCCCCATCCTAATTTCATCACAATGTTATGGGCTCCTCCATGAGACCTAGTCTGATCTCCCCGCAGCTTCAAGGACCTCTTTGCCTGCCACCATTTACCTTTCACTTATTGTATATCTGTTGTATGTGTTGATCTGTGTACACACTGTTTTCACTAATAGAATCCAAATCCTTCCTCAGCCTCCCAGAGCAGGGACTGTTACATTTTCATCTTTGTATCTCCAGTGCGTGGTACACAGTGGGTGCTTAACAAAGGTTTACTGATTGTTAGACAGTTTAGGTATTTATAGCCTGGGATGATTACAAGTAATACCGTTAATAACAATGGTTCAAGAAGCATGTATTAATCACTTACTATATGCCAGGCTCTAGGCTAGTCTCTAGGGACACAAAATAGAAAGGAAAAATAGTTCAGAGTCCCAGAAGCTTGAGTCTATTGGACGGAGGGGGGTGGTCAAGAGAGAAAACAACTAGAGCACCAGGACAGGCTTCCTTTGGGAAACTGCCTGGGCAGAACCGAGAAGCTGAGTTGGTTGATTTGCTGTGGAGTGTGAGGGAGCGGGAGGACTCTGGTAATCAAGAAAATAAAAGGAGAGCTTGGGGAACAGAGTTCCTTTTGTTTTTCTTCCTTACTTGATAACTCTCTCAGTGCCCATTCCCAGTAATGCGCCTAAGGCATCCAAGAGTAGGAGCCTTTGAGGGCAACAAACTTATCAATATTTATGATCAGAGGCAGAGTCTCTGTCATTGGGAACCAACATTGGCATTAGATCAATGGATCCATTAATAATTGCAATCTGATTTTGTTCTGCTGAAATAAGGAGGGCTAGAGCTCTGTCATGGATGTGGAACTTGGATTGTCAGTGTGCCAAAGGCCCACTGTGAGAATTAGCAGGCAAACAAGTCACCAGGAAACAACTAAGGGAGGAAGCTTGCAACAGACCAGCCCTCATCCTCAGTAAGCCCACTAAACCATTTGAGGATGTTTGACCTGTTCTCTTTTGATACTCTCTCCCTTTCTGACTCCCCAGATGCTGTTAGTGACTTGATCCTGGGCAAGCCACTTAACCTCTGTGTGCCTCACGTTCTTCATCTGTAAAATGGGATTACTAGCACTTACCTCTCAGGATTATTGTGAGACTCAAATGAAATGACATTTGTAAAGTGCTTAGCATGGTGCCTGGCACACATATTAGATACCTTCCCTTCTCTTTCCCCTTTTAACTCCTGGTTCTGCTTTCCCCCTCCAACTACTCTTTTTTGGCTACTCTTTTCCCCCACCTCCTAATTGTGTGTCCCCTAGAGTCTCTGGCTTCATCCCTATCTCCTATACTCTCTCCCTTGGTAAACAGATTGACTTCTTAGAGTTCTATATATCCAGGTCTCTCAAGTCTATATATCTCTCCTTTGGACTCCAGTCTTACATCTCTAGCTACATTTAGGGTTGCCATCTCTAGGACATGCCTGACTGGTGCCTCAAACTCATCATAACCCAAACTGGACTCATTGTCTCTCCCCTGTTTCTGTAGATGATGATGCTATCTTCCCAGGCACTCAGGCTCTGGGTCTTTCATGGAGAGAAGTGAGGCAAGTGCATGGCCATGGAGCTGGAGGAACAGCTTCACCCTCAGCTGTTACTGTGAGTTATTCTAGCAATGGGCTTTCTTCTGTTAAAAATGGTTTTCTCCCTTCCCTGGGAAGTTCAAGTCTTCAGGGTCTACTATAAATCTGAAGGTCTGCATATATTCCTGGGATGGGGGTCGACTCACTGGAACGTGTTTAGGATTGTGCTGGTGATGGGCCTCTTCAGCCACCTCCAAAGGTGCAAGAGAATTAAGTCAATTGTAGGTCTATCAGTGAATATTTATTAAGTGCCTACTGTTTGTGAAGTACTGTGCTAAATGCTGGGGATCCAAAGGAAGATAAAAGATGATCCCTTCCCTCAAGGAGCTCCTGGTTTAATGAGGGGCAGGGTGGATGGGAGAAAACACCATTCAAACAACACTCTATAAATAAGGTCTGTACAGGATCAATTGGAAATCATAAACACAAAGAAGACTCTAGAATTGGGGGAGAGGAAGAAAGTCTTCCTGTCATAGGCAGGATTTTATCTGGGACTTGAAAGAAGCCAGGAAAATCAGGAAGCAGAGATGAGGAGGGAGAGCATTGCAGGGATAGGGGATCAGGCAGTGAAAGTGCCTGGAGTCGGGAAATGAGAATCCTGTTTGAGGAGCTGCCCAGAGGCCTAGGTCACTGGGTCTCAGGATATGTGAAACAAGGGCATGAGGTATAAGAAGACTGGCAGGTGAGAAGGGGGCACATGATTAAGCTTTGGCACCAAACGGTATGCTTCATGTATATATACTTCAGTATACTGCTGCAGGTGCTAGGGTGACTGGCATGGTCAGACCTGCACTTTAGCTGAATGGAGGATGGATGGCGGTGTGGAGACAGCTATGGCAGGAAGACCCACCAGCAGCCATTCCCCTAGGTAGCACATGATGAAAGCCTCCACAGCATGGAGGGGGGTGGTGGTGATATTTGTAGTGTCTGCATTTTCTTTAGGGTGAAATAAAGGCTACCTTGTAAATATAAATTGTTTCCTCGAGGGTTTTCAGAGACTGAAGACTCTTTTATCCACATTAATGGAGATTTAGATACACGCTGTGTTGTTGTTTAGTAGGGTTCAACTCTTTGTGACCCCATGGAATATACTGTCCATGGAATTTTCTTCCAAAAATACTGGAGTAAAAAGACTCACCTATGCTAGGTCCGAACCCATAGCCCATAGATTTCCTGTAAAAAGAACGCCTGACAAATTCTGGAGCAGTGGAAGCCGCGCAGCAACACAGTGAAGGAGATTTGCGTTGCAGAGAGCCCTGAAAAACCGACCTCAAAGGTAACCCGGACACGGGAGTGGAGTCCTGTCCTGCCGAGCGCTCCCCTCCCCCGCCCCGGCCACGCGGCACTGAGAGGAGCGAGCAGAGCCCCGCAGGCGGCAGGGACTTGAATCTCTGGGAGGCCG
>CM053770.1:246360432-246377817 GCA_028658325.1 Potorous gilbertii | reverse complement strand
AAAAAAAATACTGGAGTAATTTGCCATTTCCTTCTCCAGTGGATTAAAGCAAACAGAGGTTAAGTGACTTGCCCAGGGTCACACAGCTAGTAAGTATCTGTGGTCAAATTTGAACTCTGGAGTCCTCCTGACTCCAGGCCTGGCACTGTATCCACTGAACGGCGTAGCTGGCCCTAGCTAAGAAGCTATACTCTGAGTCAAAGATGGCTCTGTGGCTCAAGATGAGATAGATTTTGAACCTGGCCACTTTTTCAGAAGCTCCCAAATCTTTAAGAGATCGATTCTTTCCAAACACTCTATTTTCTCTCTGTTGTAAAAGCCTTCTGAATGACCTTCCTGCCCCACCAATCTGTCTTTCACTCAACTGCCAATGTAATTTTCCTTACATTGTTTCCTGAAACTCAACAGGAAGCTGGTACATATGACTCCCTGCTCTTCTGGGATCACGTGGCTCAGAGACTCCACTGTCCCCCCTCACTATAATTTCTCAGGTCCCATGGGTGGGAGAATATGTCACAGCAATGTCCCACTGCCTGGCCTCTCCAAAGCCATGACCACCACTAGAAACATGAGTCCTACTTGAGTGTTTGGTCCTTGAGTTCCTGCATAGACAGTGCAGCTTGGAGGAGAATGTAGAGTGCTCCTTTAGCAATCCCAGATATGTCTTTGTCTTAGGGTATGTGTTTGTATAAATATGTCATGGATAGTGTTCCTATTATAAATATCTGCATTCAACTAGACCAGGGCTTGGCATATGGTAGGTGCTTAATAAATGCTTGTTATCTGACTAATAAATCATTTATGTTTCATTTCTTTTGTAGTGGAAGAACCAATAGCTTAGCTTGTAGCCAGCACACTTGGATTCCTCCGTGATTTCTCGTGCCCCTGCCAGGATAACGTCGACATCCCTGGTCTGGGCCACAGCCACCTCATTGCCCCAGAAGCAGCCCACCTGTTGGTCAAACATGGTCAAACCCCAAATGTCAGCCAAACATGATATGCCTGATTCTGGAGCCTGCTCCTCCTTTCTCCTCCCATGCCTTCATGATACTGATTTTCATTCATTAGATTTGTGGCCTAACAACAGCAATGGTAAAACATTGATAAAAGGTGCGCATTTATTTTAGGAAGGACTTTGGGTCTCATACTTAACTGAGAAAATAGAGACCATTCTGTGGGAATGCCCTCGTCTTTCCAGTTGCCTCTCCAGTGCCTTTAATCTAATCCTTTAGTCTCTGATGCAGGCAACACCTTCTTCTCCAGCTCCTTCCCTGTACTCCCTAGCCTGTCCCCTCACTTCCTGGGACAGGCCTCTGCTATTCTAGCTCTCATCTCACCACCCCTTTTCTTCATTCTTATTATCTGTAGCCCACACCACACTCAGGTACTCTCAGCCATTAAAAACAAATCTCTAACTCTAACTTCAGACTATTGAGATTAGTTGAAGGAACATGGAATGTGTAGTCTGGAGATCAGAAGGGGCAAAGAGAGTACAGTAGATTTCCTCAGGGGTTTAAAGAGCTGGGAAGGAGAGATCCAACTTAAAGGCATCAGGAGCAGTGAAGCTTCATGGGAGAGTTGAGTCAATCTTCCTAACATTCAGAGCTAGCCCAAAGGAAGATAGGCCACCTTGGGAGGTGGTGAGCCCCATTACTGGAGGGATTTCTTCAAGCCCAGGTGGAATGCCCACTGGTCAAGGCATCTTGAGGGATTCTTGGTCAGTTGTGGGCTATGCTAGACCACTCCACAGATCCCCTCTAGGACAGAGATTCTGCGGTTCTTGGAATTGACCTGAAAGATCAGTACCCTGATTAGACATAAGCACTTGTGTAAAGTACAGGGCCTGCTGCTCAATAATAAATCTTTGATGGATTGAACATTGGCTAAATATGGCACCTCTAGCCCTGCAGAACTCAGCCACAACAATGGAGCCGTCCAGGTGTCCAGGTTTACAAATATTGGCCTTTGGACTACCTTCTGTGCAAGATGAACAGCAGGAGGAGAGAGGGCAATGTGCTCTGGGATAGCTGGGGCCTCCCCTGCACATGACTTTCTCTGGATTTTGCCTTTATCTACAGTGGCTCTGGTGTTATCACAACTTCTCGTTCTACTCTTGACTCTGGACTTCTTTCTTCACCATTTCCCAGCAATCCTGCTACGCCTGTGACTGCTGCCTCTGATTGGCCACTTCCCCCAGAACCTCCATGTGAAAAAGGTCCAGGCCAGCCTCCCCCCTTCACTCTTCTCCCAGCCCCTTCCTCACCCTTTGGACGTCTGTCTCTACTGCACCCTGTGTGGGCACCCCCTCACCACTTCCTTCTTACAGTTTTCCTTCAGATGTGGTCTTAGCTTCTCCAAGCTCCCTCAGGACAGGGCCTGTACATTCTCTTCACTCATCTTTGTAACTCAAAGGCTTGGTAACTTGTCAACAGCACATCTAGAGTCACCAATACTCTTCCATTTGCGTGCCACGGGCCCACCTCTACATCCTCCTTCTTGGAGTTCTGGGTGTGCTCACATTGCCCCAGACCTGCCCACCAGCTTCTTGCATTGCTTTCGCTTGGCCTTCTCACATTGCTGCCTGTGTCCCAGTCTGTGGGGGCTTTCCCTCCCCCACCTCTAACTGCACAGTATCCTCTTTCCTGAGTGCCCCCCTCCACCCTGCCCCTCAACATCGGGGTTCTGGCTCTACATACCCTCTGAGGCTTCTCCTCAGTCCTGGATTATTGTAATGATACCTCCCCTCCCCATCTCTTTCTCTGTGTCTCTCACTCTCTCTCTCTCCTGCTCCTTCTCTTCTGTGTCTCTTTCTGTCTCTGTCTCTCTCTGTCTTTATCTCTCTCTCTTACTCTCTGTCTCTCCCCTCCCCGTCTTCTGTGTCTGTCTCTTTCTCTCTCTGTCTCTCTCTCTTTCCATCTCTCTCTGTCACTGTCTCTCTCTCTCTCTCTTCACCCTCTCTTCTATGTCTCTCTCTGTGTTTGGAGGGCACCACAAAATCTTCTTGTAGGAGTGGCACCTAAGCCAGGCTTTGGAGGGATCCCTTGTAAGGATTCTTGGGGGTGGAAGTGATGAGAGCAGGGAGAAGCTCCTAAACCCAAAGGAGCCTGTACAAAGACATGGCAGTGCTCCAGATGAGGGATAGGCTGGGGCACCTCCTCAGTCCCTCCTGGCTCTGAGAGTCCGAGGTTTGGGACACTTCAAGGGAGAGGGGAAGGAGCACCCTTGGGACTTGGAGAAAGAAGACCTTTTTTCAAATCCCTGTTCTCCCATTTCCGAGCTCAGTGCCCTGGGCTGTCATTTCAATCAGCAATTTTCTCATTTGTAAAAGTGAGATAAGAGCTCTGTGTTTCTTTCATGAACATTCAAGCATCGAGGCACCATTCTTCAGGAAGGCAGCCTTGCTACCCTTTGCTCAGGGATCTGTCCTTCCTCACACTCCCCCAGCGTCTTTTATCTGGATCTCTCATGGCCCTGGCACATTCTGCCTTGTGTCATACGAACTTGTGTTTGAACTCCTTCTCCCCGATTAACCTGGAGTTTTCTAGCAGGTGGGGTCTACGTGTTGTTTGCCTTTGTCTCCCTACCACCCATCAAAGAGCCTCAGGCTCAGGAGATGCTTCAATGCTGAGTTTGGTGAATCAAAGTCAATTTAGGAGGATTTGTTATTGACTTGTTCAGAGCTGGGTACATGCCCCTGCAAGAGGTGAGCAGCCAATCCCTGCTGATGTGAACTGAGCCACCAGCCCCAGTCAGTCCCATTCAGCCCCAGCCAGCACCAGCCAGCCCCATTCAGCTCCATCCAGCCCCAACCAGTCCCAGCCAGTCCCAGTCAGTCCCATCCAGCCCCAGCCAGCCTCATCACTGATGGCTGGAGTACAGACATAGCGGTAAACACACCTCTCCTTTTGTCTAATTTTTACTTTTTAAAGAAGCTTACACAACCCTAATTCTCTCCTTTATATTTTGCCATTTGTTTTCTAGGAAAATGATTAGACATTTGTGGAGTATTAATGGTCTATTAATAAGAAAAGACTGAAAGCAGAGAATGGTTTGTGAGGGAGCATGCATTTCCATTAAAACAAATGACCTGCTCTTAACAGACATTTGGTCACAGCCCTCTGTACACATCCACTAACAATTCCTCAGGTCATTAGGACCAGACTGTACCAAAGGTTTACTGCAAAGAAAGATGCTGAAAATCCAGAGCGACGTAAGGTTGGGAAACTCTTACTATTAAAAGGGCCCATATCTAGAAAGGACTCAGGGTACTGGAGATCTCCAACTAATAAATTATGATTAAATCCAGGTTACCATTATTTAATAGATAGCACTTTAAAGTTTGATTCATGCCTGTCTTATTTAATCCCCCTAACAATCCTGGGAGGGAAACTCTTTTCTTACCTACATTTTGCAGATGAGGAAACAGAGCATGGGAAGGCTTCTTTGAAAGACTCAGTCACATGGCTGGGCAGATTTCAAACTCAGGTTTTCCTGCCTCCAGATCCAGTCTTCTGTTCATTAGGCCCCCTAGCTGCCAGTGTCTGAGGTCGATTCCCTGACTATCACTTCATAGTTCTAAGCTCTGTAAACTGGCACATTTCCCACCCTCTTTCTCTTAATAACTGCCAAGGCATTCTGGAAAAACCCAACCTTTGTCTCTGGGTAAGTAATGAGGAGACAATGAGGTGTCTGAGCTGGGCCAAGACAGACTGGTGCTACCACTGGGGATGTAGAAGATGATGACTTGTGGGACCACAGCATCGCTGAACCAGAAGGGGCCTCATGCTTCTACCACCTCCTCAAGGGATCATCAACCAGCCTTTGACAGAGGCACTCCAACTATACCTTGGCGCCCCCAAGCCTATGGGCACTAGTCAGAAAAGGTGGAGAAAGCAAGCAAATGCCTGGGACTGGTCAGGCAGGCAGGTCACCTCTAGCCATGCCCAATCTCTTCCTAAAGGCAGTTTCTTGGCAGCCTGTGGAATCTTTCACAAATTCTATAAATGAAAATAGGTGAGTCAAATCTTGGCTGGGACTCTGGGTCAGGACATTGCATGACCTTCCTCTCTCCTGATCTTGGTCTCTTCCTTAGAAAATGAAGGGATTTGACTCAATGCTCTCAAAGGTATTTTCTGGCTCAATGATTTAAGAGCTCCAACTGGGTTGGGGTGTTAAGGAAGGGCCTCCTGAAGGAGGTGGATCTTTGCTCATAGGTCTGGAAGGGAAGTACCATTCAAGGAGAAGGTTTGATGGCAGCTTGTCACTTTAGCCTCATCCCGGAGGCAGAACCATTCTCAAACCATAATTAATTAAGAATGAAGTATATTAAAACTCTAATGTGCAGTACACTCTTCTGGCCATTGACAAAGCCCAAGACAGTCAGCTTCCTTCAATTTCTAGTCCTATAGGGTCTGTGGTGAAGGTGGGGCAATGGGATAACACATAATAAAGTATGATTAGTACCTCTAAGGAATCTACTGTGCTAGGAAATCAGGAGAAAGTGACAGTGCTTCCAGTTAGTGTGAATAGAAAGGTTTCCTGGACAAGATGGCATTTGAGGTGGACCTTGAAGGACTCAACATATCAAGAGGAAGAGATGAGGGTAGGCTTAGCCTATAGGAACTTAGGAGATCAGAATGGATGGAATCTGAACAGAGAACACAGAATATTAGAGCTGACAGGTGCTGGGGAATAAAGAACTTTGGAACTGGAAGGAGTCTCAGCACAGACCTAGAACAAGGTGCGTCAGAGCTGGGAGTAGCACTAGGCAAGTCTGAGTTCTAAGAGGCCTTGGGGAAGTTAGACAGGGAGGGGACCTTGAAGATCACCCAATCCAACTTCCCTCCTTTTATAGAGAAGGAGAATGGGGCCTAGGGAGAAGGGACAAGAAGGGGCAGATGTCCCTCTGAAGCCAAGGCAATATGTGGCCTCACTTTAGGCCTCCTTTCTGCTTCTCAATACCACCAAATGGCTGCCCATCAAGGTTGGCACTGGGGCTGATGTACTTGGGAGGTAGCTACAGGCTCCTTCTCTGATGGCCATCACCAGGCAGAGGAGACTTCCTTTTTTTTTTTTTCCTATTGAGTGCTTTTCAATTAGGCTTGCATCCAGAGGCACATTCCAACAGCCCTTCTCCCTAATAAATAATATTTCCAAACATTTCCCAGCCAATGAACTAAGAAAATAGAGCTGTGTGAAGTAGACTTCTCTTTTAATAGGGGTTCTCAGAACCTCTGCAGTCCCCTCACACCCTTCCCAGAAGGCCATGTGCATTCTTTAGTCCTGACTCTGAGCTCACATTTTCACTGGTATTCTAGCACTTGCTATAATTCAGGAAGAATTAGTCATTGGCTGATATTAAATTGACCAAAGAGTATGAGAAATGTCATTGGGAAACATAAGAGATCATTTGCCCAGGAAACTATCCCATAGTTACTCAGAACACCTCCTAACACTGAGCTGAAATCTCTTTCCCTCTAACTGCCCCAAATGGATTTTTCTTCTGTTCTCTCAGGTCAACCAGAAGACATCCAACTTCTCTCCTACCTGAAAGTGCTCAAAAATAGCTGAACCCAGCTCTCATAGACCCCCGAGTTTTCCTGAGCCTAAAAAAACCACCATTCCATTGATGCAGCCACAATTTCATAGAATCATAGGCCTAGAGCTGAAAGACCAACTAGTTCTAACTCCTCAGTTTACAGCAAGTTTAAGTTAACGTAGTTCCGCAGTAAATGTCCTAGGTGAAACTTGAACTGACCAAGTCCAGTGTTTGTTTGCCTGAATCATTCTCTGTGTTCTTGGACAAGTCTTTTTTCTTCTTGGGGCCTCCATTTTCTCATCTATAACCTGATGGGGTCAGACTAGATAATGCCTTTGGCTCTACGGTTCCAGGATTCCACAGTAATGCTCCTTGAAGTCAGGCTCATGCAAATTGGAGTTATCATGGTCTATCCTGTCAGGAGCTCCCCCCACCCTTAATAACTCTCTAATTACATAATTAACGACAGTAGTGGATATAAATGCCTTTGAAAAACTTCTGAATTCCACATTTGCTCAGATGGCCTTCCTTGCTCAAAAAGCGCTTCCGCCAATTGTTCGGTAAGTACATAATTAGAGGAGATCTAAAACGTGTAATTTCCAGCTGCCAAAAGCCCCATAAGGTAGCATTAGGGAGTTGAATGGGGCCCACACATGCACAGGCTGCCAGGGAAGAGGAGGAGACCTAGCTCTGCTTCTCAGGCTGGCTATTTCCCATTGGTTGCTCATTCTTGGTCACTGGATTGGTAGACAGTGGCCTTTCCACCAGTGAGAACAGTGAGTAGAAACTGAAGAGAGAGGAGCAGAGTGATGCTTATGTTCAGAAAGATGGCTGTCACTGGAGCAGCATGTTGCTGGTGGGCTCTCTAGTCCTTATGGTCCTGGTCCAGGTGGGATCTGAGCAGGGTAGACTTTGGTAGCACCATGTGCTCCCTTGTCCTAGGCACTATGCCTCTTGGAAAGCAGCCCAGACTTGTGGAGCTCTGAGTTTTTGGTTAATCTTGTCTCAAATGCAGCTTCCAGTTTAATAGAACCCCCAGGACTTTTTCAGATTAACTATTGTCTAGCAGTGTTCCACCATCTTGTATTTGTGAAGTTAATTTTTTTCAAACCAAGTATAAGATTTCCACATCCCAATTCAATTTCATCATTCTAGCCTATGAAGAGCCTTTGAATCCTGACCTTGCTGTCCCTACCAACTTCCCAACTTGTCCATAAATTGAACAAGTGTGTCATTTATCCAAGTCACCAACAAGATGTAAAGTGGTGCAGGGTCAAACCTGGATTCCTGGGGCACACCCCTCTAGACGTCCTTCCATATGGACACTCAAGAGTTGAATGAGCTCTTTCCCATCTCTCAAGATGGCAGACAAAAAGCTCCCAAAGGAACCAAAGGAAAAGAAGATTAAAAAGGAAAAAATGGAGAGCAAAAAGGAAGATGTGGCTGAAAAGGTGGTGAAAAAGCCTTGAAAGCATTGCAGTCAGAACCCAGTCTTGGCCTGAGGTTACCTGATTGGTAGGTACTCCAGGTCTGCAATGTATTCCCGGAGAGTCATGTACAAGCGGAAATATGATGCACCAAAAACCCAAATTGAAAGGAAAAAGAAAGAGAAGGTACCTGCTACTATCTCAAAGCCAGCTGGTGGTGATGAATGGAGGAACCCATGTGGTAAAGATTTGCCAAATGCCTAGGTATTACCCTACTGAGGATGTGCCTAGAAAGCTGCTGAGTCATGGCAAAAAGCCCTTCAGCCACATGTGAGGAGACTTCGAGCTAGCATCTCCCCAGGCACCATTCTGATCATGCTCACTGGCCACCACAGGAGCAAGCGAGTGGTTTTCCTGAAGCAGCTGGCTAGTAGTTTGCTACTGGTGACTGGACCCCTGACCATCAGCCGTGTTCCTCTGAGAAGGACCCACCAGAAATTTGTCATTGCCACGTCTACCTGGGTTAACCTTTCAGGGGTAAAAATTCCAAATCATCTTACTGATGCTTACTTCAGGAGAGAAGAGGCTCCGTAAACCCAGACTCCAAGAAGGAGAGATTTTTGATACAGAAAAAGAGAAATACAGGATTACAGAGCAGCGCAAGGCTGATCAGAATACAGTGAATTCACAGATCCTGCCCCAAATCAAGAAAATTCCTCAGCTCCATAGCTATTTGTGTTCTCTGTTCTGTGTTCTCTCTCTCCAATGGAGTTTATCTTCACAGACCGGTGTTTTAAATGCCTAGCTGAGAACTCTTATTTAAATATTTGGAATAACTAAAAAAAAAAAGAGTTGAATGACTACTTTTTAGGTCTGTCTACTCAAGCAGTTCCAAACCCAAGTGTGTGCACACCTTGCTGTCACACCTCCATATTTCCCATGATAATAGCAGTCAGTTAGTAAACATTTATTAAATAACTAATATCTGCCAGACACTGGACTACGCACTACGGGGATTCAAAGAAAAGCAGAAGACAGTGCCTTCCCTCACGGAGCTCAGTAGAGGCTGATACAACCTGCAAACAACTCTGTACCAACAAGATCTAGACAGAACAAATTAGACATAATCAACAGAGGGAAAACACCAACATTAAGAGGAATGAGGAAGGGGTTCTTGCAGAAGGTTAGAATTGGAAGAAGCCATGGGATTCTGGAGGTGGAGATGGAGAGGGAGAATATTCTAGGCCTAGGGGACAGCCAAGCAAAATGCTTGGGGAAAATGTAGACAAGCAACATCTACAGCATTCCTGTGTTCTGTCTAGTAGCTCCATCAAAACAAGGAGATGCAATTCACCTGGCATGATTTGTAATCACCATGTCATTACCCTAGTGTTCTTTCTACATAGTGCCCTTATTTAATTTTTAAAAAAACATTTTTACTCCTCCACCACCCTTCATCCCTTCCAGGAATTCTAGTTGCATTTGTGCCCAAGCTGTGTTTTTCCCTGAGCCTTTGCTTGTAGATGTTTTGGAGTCATTCTCTCCACCCCCACCCCCTGCCCTTTGTGTCTTGAATGTCCTTGGCACCACACTAGCTTTTAATGGTGGGATTCTTTTTGTATTTATTCATTCTTCCAGTCTATTTCTGGGCTTTGTGTTGGAGTTGAGATCTGTAGACTTATGGAAGGAATGTCGGGGCTAATACAGTTGCTGCTTTCTTGTGTTGAGTGTTCTGTTCCTCCAGGACTTCAGGAACAACTTAAGTGAGCTTTGGTGCTCTCAAGGTGGTGTGTTCCAGGCAAAGCCTGCTCAGTGCTCTCCTTGTCTGAGCTCTTCTGAGGGTCACATGCCTCTTGACTTGACTCTTGGATATTGCAGCAGACTCCTATTGGACTTAACCACTGAGTCAGCTGGAAAGTTCTGCAGGTTCAGAGTTACAGACCTGCAGGCTTCACTTTGTGGTGATCTTCCCACCTTGGTTGTTCCTCTACAGGTTGCAGATTCTGCCTGGAGGCTGGAACTGAGACCCTGCTCTGTTCCTCAGACCAAACTCACAAGGCTGTTGTTTGCTTTTGAATTTTCTCCTTGCTAGGTACACAACTTCAAACCTATGTCCACCCCTTACCCTGGAATCTCCCCTTCTCTGTCTCAGGCCTCCTCCTCAGTCCACCCTGGATCTGTGACTGGGTGTACCTCTAACTGGGTAGTGTCTGGGGGTACCTCTGACTGTGCCCTGCATTAGAGTTAGGCTTCTCAGTCTGATTCTTAGACCACTTCTTTCTGACACTCAGCTTCTCCCTGGAAAGCTGGAATATTCTGCAAGACGTACAGCTGGCTGACCCTGTCCCCAGGTCCACCGATCCCACTAACTGTCTCCCTGGGCTGATTTGGACTGGCAGAATTTCTGACTTTAGCAGCCAGGCCTCCCCTCTGCCTGCAGGCTGAGCTCATCTGCACCAGGCAAGGAGCTAGCTGGGGAAGGTGGCCTGTTGCACTTAGAGGATGGAGGCTCGTGGAAGTGGGCATGGTTTCACCTTTGTCTCTGTGTCTCCTGTGCCTAGGACTGTGCCTGGCAGGTAGTAAATCCTTATTGATTGGTTGGTTAATTGCTTTCCTACTTCACGTCTTGATTTCCTCAGAGACTATCTTCTTAATAAACAATCCTATCCCCCCAACTTTTACCTAACTTGTGTCTTTTCAATAAGGTATGTTCTTCCAATGTAATATGGGTGTGTGCATTTGTGCGTGTGTGTGTATGCATGCATTGTACTGTTTCTAATATATGTGTTTGTGTATATCTCTTTCTATCTGTCTGTTAGGATCTGCATCCTTATTTATCTTGTTGCTGCTTCTGTTCCAGGCCCTGTCTCTGTCTCTTTGCCTGTCCTTGTGCCCAGCCCTGCCTCCATCCCTTCTCCTGCCTCTTCCTTTGTCCCTGTTTATCTCCCAGGTGACGTTTACTTCATAGTCCTCCCCCGCTTTCCTCTCTTTTTTCTCTCATTCTCTCTCTCCATCTCCTCTCTCATTTCTCTGTCTCCTCTCTGTCTCTACCTCTCTTTCTTTTTTTCTTTCTCTTGCCAACACAGGTGCAAACATAGACTGGATGAGTCTGTGTGTGCAGACAGATGAATCTATGTGTATGTTTGATAAATCATGCTGGGAAGACAATTTCACGTAGAGGCCAAGTGCGGGAGGTCAGGCAGAAGGCTGGATGGGAAGATGCAAGGAAGATGAAAGGATGGCTTTCTCTGTTGTTTATCTGTCAGGATGAGTGGTACGGGCCAGGACAGCCCATCGATCATTTTTCAGCTGTAGTATCTTTGTAATTCTGTCTCCTGGTCTGATTGCTGAAGGGGAGGCCATCTGTCCAAGCCAGCTTTCTGTGCAGGCGCAGTCTCTCATCTTTGAGTCCTGGCTTGCTATCATTTAGAAAGTGCTTTCCTTATCATAACCATTCATGTCAGTGTAACATTTTGGTCCTCATTTTAGAGATGAAGAAACTGAGTCCAAGAGAGGGAAAGGGATGTGGCCCAGGTCCCGTGGGTGCTGAGGAGCAGGACCAAGATTGGGCATCAGGTTTCCTGGTTCTTTTTCTTCAAACCCCTCTTTCTTTCACTGCCTCTGTAGTAGACCAGTGGCATTTTGGGGATGATGCCAGGTGACTTGGGGAGAAGGGTGCTGTCTAGGGAAAGTCCAGCCTGAGAGCCAGGAGCACTGAGTTCTAGAACCACCTGTAGGAGGCTGGGCCAGGTGCTTCCATTCCTCATAGGAATGTGAAGGGCTTGGACTAAATGATCCCAAAGTGCCCATCTGTCAGCATTTCTTACCTTGAGCTCCATGAACTTAAACCATAATTGATAACTGCATTTCCATCTACTTGGTTTCCTTTGCCATGCTATATATGTTCTCATTTATAAGAAGTCTTAGTCCCTGGGATTCCCCAGGCTGACTGCCCAAGAGCTGGTTCTGTTCCATACAGTAAGACAGGTGCAAGGAGTGTAAGGCACATTAATTATTCATGCCCAAGAGAGAGGGCAAAGTGTGCCATCTCCAGGGAAAATGTCATTACTGACTGGGGACCAAGGTGGGTTTCTTGGAGGAAGAACCATTTGGGCTGGTTTTAATGAAGGGGGAGGAATTCAATGGGCAGAGGGAGGAAAGGGAGCCCAAGGCAATGCAGGTCTTCAAGGGGTGATGGGGGGGGATGTAGAGGAGCACAGTGTGGTAAGACTGGGAAGCTGGGCTGGCAGATTGCTTCTATGAAAAGAATATTGGCTTCAGAATCAGGGCATCCGGTTCAAATCCTACCTTTTCACTCTGTGGGGCCTTGGGAAAATCACAGTGTCCCTGGGGCTCAGGTTCCTCATTTGTAAAAGGAGGGGATTAGACCTGCTGGATGTTCAGGGCCTTTCTGGTTCTAAACTTGGTATCCTCATTCTAAATTGTGGAGAGCCTCGAATGTCAGGCTAGGGAGTTTAAATTATTTGGAAGCTGATAGGAAGCATTTTCAGGGTCTGGGAATGAAGAGTGACCTGACTGAATTGGTGCCTGGAGAAGTTCACTCGTACTAGTGAGTGGGATGGGGTAGGGGTGGGGATGGTGATGGAGACCAGACATGGGAAAAGAGGCTCTTGGGGGAAGGGCTGTGAGGGCCTGCAGGTGGTGAGGAACCTTGAGGAGAGAGGAGGGAGTGGTGCCCAGTAGTGCTGCATTTTGCAGGATATTTGGACATTTCCATTACTGTGGTCAGAGCCAGGGAAGCTAGCAGAGATTGTCACGTTTGGGGTGTCCGGTGAAGCTGGGGATGGTTTGGTCTTTCTCTGTCCTATCATGATTTCTTGATTGTTTTTTACATCCATTTGAACAAGTGTGAATCATAAGGAAAATAAAAATGATGCACAATATCTGTCAGTTATCAGCCTGGAGAGATTCCAATTAACCAAAAAGACACTGATAACATATTATTAAGAACAGATTATATATTTGAATATAATCTTAAATACACTATATATGCACACATGTCTGTATTTCATGTTCAGTGCATGCAAAATTCTGAATAATGACTTGTAAACTTGTGCTGTGATTGAAGCATTTCCCACCGTTTCTGACTGTATTCATATGTGCTTCAGTAAAAGCAGAGTTTAAATCTATTGTCTTAAAAATGCAGCCTTTTAGGAATAAAGTTGCACAATTTTATTCTATTATGATGAAACATGCATTTTATAATTGTAAGTGTTCTTTAACTGCAAAAGTTTAAACTAGATTTTCTCTCAGTTTTCAAATAAACAATTTCTCCTGTTCAAATCATACATTTTTTGCTTTTTAGTGAAAAACAAGCAGCAGTTGTCTATGCAAGTAGTTAATTTTAATTATGTTGCATTATAAAAGAGTTGTGATTTGGGAGAAGTTACAGTTTGTGAAGTTGCATTTGGGGGGTATTTACTGCAATGTGAATTATAATAATGTATATGCAATATGGTTTTGATTTACATTTTCATATTTAAAATTTATTTTTATATTTTCTTTAAGAATAAATGTTTCCATTACTTGTTCCATGTTTCATTTATATATTAGGTGTTTGTAAAACAATACAAATCTGCTGTAAAGAATTTTAGCCAGCCTATAGCAGTCTTTTCTTGCCTTGTCCCTTCCCTTCTCTCTCCTTTCCCTTCTTTTCTCCACTCTTCCCCTCTCCTTTTCCCTTTTCTCCCATCTTCCTCTCTCCTCCTCCCTCCTCTCCCTCTCCTCTTTTCAGCTCCTCCAGTCTTACCTATCTCTCTGGCTTGCCTTCCCCTTCTCCTCACCCTTTTTTGCCTTTCTTTGGGAGTCCCCTCTGCAGATTTTGTTCCAGCTAGTCAGAACCTGCTCCAGCAGCCCTAGCTCTGCATGTGCTGGGAATGAAAGTAATAGTTTGGGGAAAATGAGACATTTTCCATAAGGCCTGGGGAAGTGAGGCTCCTGCTGAATTCTTTTCCCTGGATTCCAATGGGGTTTGAATGAGCCGTGGGGGAAATGCCATTAGGAGGTAATATTGCTCTGCAGATTGCAGACTGCCACTTCTAGAGCAAATAACTAGCTGATTATCTTCAGGGAAGAGTGATGAAAACTGTCTGCTCAGGCAAAGTCAGAGAACCCAGAACACAGGCTGGGGAGGGACTTTAGAACAAGGAATGGGAGTGCCAGAAGGGCCCTAAGGCTGTCAGTGTCAGAGATACAAGGGACCCAGAGCAGGATGGAGGTTTGGAAAATGAAGATTCTCCTTTGGGATCATCTCATCTGTTTCCTTTTCCAGAGAAGGCTCCTAGCCAAGAATTGACTTTCCTGCAGTTCCTAGAATCACAATTGGAGCACAGGCCTCTTAACCACCATTGCAGGGTCCTTGAATAATAATAGCTAGTAGCTAACATTGAGATAGCCCGGCACTGGGATAAGCTTTTTGCACTTATTATCTCATTACATCCTTACCACAAGCTTGGGTGGTAGGGGATATGATTATCTCTTTTACAGATAAGGAAACTGAGGCAGAGGTTAAAGTGACTTGCCCAGGGTCACACTGCTTAGTGATGCAGTTTGAGAGGTTCAGGAGCCCCTAAAGACCTGAATCAAGTTGGCAAAAGTTTATTGATACATTATAGGGTGGGCAAAAATTGTTAGGGCATCTGCGATCTAAGAGGGGTACAGTTACAGTTTACATAGGGTATTCTATAGTAGAATATGTGCCAAATAGGCTAAGTAGGTGATTCAGGGCAGGATTAGGGAGTGGTTAGGGAGTGGTCAGTTCTTAAAGGAACATCTACTTTTAGAGTTCACTGGTAAAAAATCCCAAAGGGGGACACTACATGGAGATGTGGTTGTAGGCCTGCAACGTCATTAAGTCATTTAGTGGTCAGAGTTGACTGAGGAGTACACAGGTTGCTCCTGTCAATGGCTTGTTAGACCAGATACATGTAGGAAGATGCCATGTGTCTAAAGCCTAAGGTGTACATGATGTATGTACCTCAGGGAGCTGTTTCTATGGGGACCGAAGGAGCCAGGACAGCCAGTTCACACTTGTAATTCCTACAGGGAGTACCAGGGAGAGAGAAACATGTTGCTGGGGCCCATCACAAGTAATTGTTGGGCTCAGCATCCTAGAGATGGGGAGAAGCTGTCAAGGAGACTGATTCATCATCTTGGAATTGGGGTCCAAGCAGCCCATCACTACTACGTATCTGTGGCTGGATTTGTGCTCAGGTCTTTCTGTTTCAGGCTCAGCTTCCTATCTGCCACACCATCAAACTGCTTCTTTTCCTCACATAATGGGAATACCTCTCCCCAGAGTTATTTACAGAAGGGATGGAAAATGGGAAAGGAAGATATGTTTCTTCAGTGAGCTTTTGAACCTCCTTTTCCATTTGGCTAATTCTGCTCTTTAAAGTATTCTTCTCCTCATTTGGCTTTTTGGGCCTCTTTTGCCATTTATTAGTCCATTTTTAAAGGTGTTAATTTCTTCAGCGTTTTTTGGGTCTCCTTTAGCACACTATTGATGCACTTTTCATGATTTTCTTGCATTGCTCTCATTTCTCTTCCCAGTTTTTCCTCTACCTCTCTTACTTGATTTTCAAAATTCTTTTTGAGCTCTTCCATGACCTGAGACCATTGCACATTTATTTTGGAGGTTTTGGATACAAGAAACCTTGATTCTTTTTTTTTTTTTTTTGGGCCTTCCTCTGATGGTATGCATTGTCCCTCCTCAGCTGAAAGGTAGAAAAAAAATACCTGCTCACCAAGAAAGTAACCTTATATTGTCTCATTCTTTCCCCCTTTTTTGGGCATTTTCCATCAGTTACTTGACTTTTAAGTTCCTTTTCAAGGAGAGGGTATACTCTTGGGACCTGTAAAGTTCTCAGTTCCTCCAACATGGCACAATCAAGAGGGAGGAATTTATTCCTCTCCTGGCCAGCTCCACCAAGCCAGCCAGCACTCCTCCTCACCCCAGGGCCACCACTCAGAGTTGAGATTCAGATCAGCTGCTCAATTCCCTCAGGGCAGCTGCTCAGTTCCAACAATGGAAGCTGCCAATGCCTGGGACTGAGGCTAGACTGCTGCATTTCCTTCTCACCCAAGTGAAAGAGCTTTCTCACTGACCTTTGAAGCTGTCTTTGGTGTTCGTGAGTTGAGGAATCTGGGACCCGCAGCTGCTGCTGGTGGCGCCTTTAAGCCTGCTCCAGTCCTGTCCTTGCCTCTGTGTGACTCACACTGTGCTCTGCTCTGCACCTGGTGCAATAGACCTTTCTTGTCCACCTTCCAGGATGCCTTGGGCTGGAAATCTCACTTTGTTGTTTTGTGGCTTCTGCTGCTCTAGAATTTGTTTAGAGTAATTTTTTTATAGGTATTTTATGGTCTGTGGGAGGAGATCTTCTAGAGATGCATCCTTCTACTCAGCCATCATGGCTCTGCACCTGAAGATGCGTTTCTAGATTGTTCCAAACTTATTCTGACTTGAGACCCAGTGGGGACAAGTTGAGTCAGCAGTCGTTTATGTGCAGGGCACTGCCGTGCTGAGGATACCAAGACAGCCCCTGCCCTCCAGGAGCTCACAGCCCAACAAGAGGAAGAGACAATCAGCAGACACCTGTTTAGTAAGCTAGAGACTGAAAAAACTGGAGATAACTTATGGGGGAAGGCGCCTGCCCCAAAGAGGACCTGGCAAGACTTCTTGCAGTAGGTGGGGTTTTCTGCTGAGATGTCAAGTCAGAGATGTGAAGGAAAGGAGCTCCTGGCATGGTGCACAACCAGTGCAAAGGCACTGAACTGGGAACCGAAGGTGCTGAATGTGAAGGAGGCAGGAACTGTGGGCAGATTCTAAGGATTGCTAAGGGGTAAGAGAATAGAATGAATCCAGAAGCAGATGAAACCTTGAACTCTTTTCTGGTAGTCAACAAGCAACCGCAGGCTTTGTTAGCCTAGAGGCTTTGGCAGCGTGTGTTAATGAAGGATCAAAGACAGCTGAGCCAAGTCATGGTCAAGTCAATGTACAGGAGGTGGGGAATGAGGCCAGTCTCCTGAGCCTCCTGTGGCTCGGATCCAGGTGCGGTGAATAAGTGACTTTAAAGAGCTCTTTGGCTCAGCCCTTGAGATGAGAGTTAGGCCAGAGAACCGGCAGCAGGAGTTGAGGGGAGTTGCAGCAATTGTTCCAGTAAAGAAGGAGAATTCTGGAGGGTCCTCCAGAGAAGTCCCTTTGTCTGTCACTGTCATTGTTGTTTTTGACAGTGCTGCCAAGAGCATCTTTTTTTTTTTTTTGGAGACAGTTTAAATAAATTTATTTAACTTTTTTACATTCATTTTCACAAGATTTTGGGTTCCAAAATTTTCTCCCCATTTGTCCCCTCCCCCCTCCCCAATACACTGGACATTCTAATTACCCATATCACCAATCTG
>CM053770.1:246336698-246359932 GCA_028658325.1 Potorous gilbertii | reverse complement strand
TGCGGTCGGTTTTTCAGGGCTCTCTGCAACGGAAATCTCCTTCACTGTGTTGCTGCGCTCCAGAATTTGTCAGGAGTTCTTTTTACAGGAAATCTATGGGCTGTGGATTCAGAGCTAGCAAATGTGAGTCTTTCTACTCCGCCATCTTGGCTCCGCCCCCAAGAGCATCTGAGTGTGACCCAATTGCAGGCTGGAATTCATGCCAAGACCAAGGAGAATGGGTGGCAATAGGGGTTTGTAGCCTGGAGGCTGTGAACATATTTTAAAGTAATCTGAGAGCTGCATTTCGATAGTTGGTGTCTTCTGTGTGTTTTATTCTAGGCATTCATAAAAGCTGTTCTGGTTTCCCCAGACTGCCAAAGAGGGCCATGGCCCCCAAAAATCTGAGGACCTCTGGCTGGGAGAAAAGCCTCTCACTTTCCAGCTCCCTGGAAAGCTTCAAAGGGAAATTTAAGGGGAAAGGGAACCCAAAGGGTCAGAGGAGAATCTTGGTCTGTGTTAGGAGGTTGGAAGGTAGAAAACTGTGATGCAGGAAAAGGAGAGATCTAGGAGCCCTAGACATCTGGATCTTTGGAATAGGAAACCCTAGGGCTGGTCGCCTTCAGAAGGAGGCAGGTTCTTGTGCTTTAGGGCAGGGAGGTCAAACCTATGGAGGCCCTAGAAACCAGATGCAAATGTCATTGGGAAATATTTTACAAAGTAAGTAAAATACAATTAAATGGAGAGAACAGGTCGTTTGAAAGTTAAATCAACATGCAGGGTAAGTATTCTTAGGTACAGTTGACTCTTTTTCTATCTGTTTGATGTCACAAGTTCATGGTCTCCCAAGTTTTTTGATTTTGTATCCCTATCAGGAAGAAGAAACTGAGGGCAACCTCCCAATATATGCATATTTAGTTACTTGTAAATTATATGCATGTTCCAAGCACTGTGCTAATTATATAATCTCACAAAATAGGAATTTTAAAAAGAATGAGAAAGAAGAGACAATATTTAGTCCCACTGTCAAATCAACAGGAGGTCACTGGAGTTCTTTGAGGAGCAGAGGGAGGTGATATGGTCAGATCTGCACTTTAGGAAAATCATTTTGGCAGCTGACTGGAGCATTACTGTGTGTGCATGTATGTGTGTGTGTGTGACATTACAGACAAGATGTGCAATCAAAAAAAATGACTATACACAAATACACAAAGTGTGAGTATTAACAAAGTGAATTCCCATTTTAATGTAAGGAGGTAAATTTTACCTCAGATATGGAAAATTGCTGGGATCTGGTTGGAGAAGGGCATGCCTCTTCCAACCTAATGATTCAGATAAAAGGGCTAGTGAACAGCATTCAAGGAAACCCACAAGCTAAAGGCTGAGAAAGCATTTGAGCAATAAATGAAGAGAAGTGATGCTACAGTGGAGGAATATCATAACCCACCTAGCCAGATAGATAAAACTGATGATGAATTATGAAAATGTTGGGAATCTGGCATGGAGCCATGTTAAAGGAATAAAGGGGTTTTGTCTAGATTGCCTAGCCTTGGTTGATGATCTCCAAGTAGAAGAATCAAGATGGCACCTGTTATTTTGGCTTTGCCTCTGACTAGCAGGATGGGATTTGTTGAAGTAGAAATGATGAAAATCTTGGTGGGGAAGAGTGGTCACTCAATTTTAGAATTTGCCATAGTCAAAGAATGGATAATAGTTTCATTTTCTCTATGCTTCTGAGACTTTGTAAAAACATAGAGTATTTCAGAAATTTTCCAATGAGTAGAAGAAGGATCCCATGCCCTAGAATTCTATAGCAAAAGCAGTCCTGCCAAGGAAGGGAAACTCTCAAGAATGGGACTCTGACTCCAACAACAATTATCTCAAGGAGATGAAAAATAGGGAACTACCTCTGTGGTCCAATGTGGCTGTGTAGGGAGCTTGTTGACCAACTTGTAGATAGAAGGATGGTTATAAAACAATGTCCTGCTGATACAGGGCTATTAGTGTGGGACAGCTAGGTGGTGCAGTGGATAGAGCACCAGTGCAGGAGTCAGGAGGACCTGAGTTCAAATCTCACTTGACACTTGACACTCACTAGCTGTGTGACCTTGGGCAAGTTACTTAACCTCAATTGCTTCATCCTGGGTCATCTCCAGGCATCCTGATGAACATCTGGTTACTGTATTCAGATGGCTCTGGAGGAGAAGTGAGGCTGGTGACCTGCACAGCCCTCCCTCACTCAAAACAAAGTCAAGTGCAAATCATGTCGTTATTTCTCTGATGGCATGGTCTTTAGCAATGAAGGATGAACACACTATTAAGTAGTGCTAAAGCCCAGAATGCACTGAGGGCTTTTTGCATTGTGTTGGGGTAAGAGGAAAACCAAAGAGGGCCTAGGGTCACTGCTCAAGGAGGCTAAGATGATGATGGAGGAAAGGCAGAGCCCAAATGTGGTCCTTTGAATACAGAAATGTTGTATGATGGAAGTTGTTTTTTTTTTTTAACTGAATTGAGTTAACTCTGTCTGGATTTGAGCCTGAGCTTTGGATGACACTGATTCACTGAAGACTTCTGAGTAGAAAGGGTGATGTGAAGAGGCTTTTGCACTAGCAACTTGTAGGCAGGCAGGACCATGGGGAGGCTGGGAGTCTAGGTGCTGGAGAAGAGGGGGCACATAGCTAATCATGCTCCTGTTCCTCCTCTGAGGTGAGGCTTTCCCTTTGTAGCCTCTTCAGGCCTATTTCTCATACTTGCCCTGGTGCTCCATCAGGCCTTGGCTCATTAGCATGAGAAACCAGCCCCAAGCCCATTTGCCTGATCAGACTCCTTGTTCTTCCTTCTTATTTAATTATTGATTAACACTCCCCCTGACAGCAGAAGGCTCTCTGCAGTGCAATTACTCCACTGTGCCCATGTACGGTGGCGGCCTGATGACTCTCTCCAACATTATCGGCTCTGCAAATTTTACTCATAATTAAAAGAATAGGTTAGAGAGGGAGTGGGCCGTGCCAAATGTGCATCTCAGCCTCCCTCTGGTAATTGGTACGTGAGAAGACAGGGAAGAAGTCTGAAGTTTCTGAGATCATCCCATCTTCCTGGATCCCTCTGAACATGAACTCCCCAAACATACATGTTTGTCGATGTTCAATGAATCCATTCAATGTAATGAATATGTATGAAGCTCTTACCATATGCAGAGAGTTTTGCTGGGTGCTGAGGGAGGTTCAGTGCTTAATTCAGACATGGGTTCTTCCTTCAAAGGACTCTGACTAGCAAAGGGAAAGATGAATGCAGATAACTACATACAACAATAAATGATAGATGCTTAGAGAGATTTAAAATGAAAATTAAGTGATATCCAACAGGGAAAAGACTTTTTGGAAATAAACATTTGATGATTCTCAGGTAATTTTCTCTGTTGGGTAGAGGCCCTGGACAGTATCAAACCATGACTTGAAGAGAGCATTTTATGGTACAGAAACCAGGTGGATGGGGGGTGATCAGTAGTTAAATTGAATGAGCATCAGATCGATAAGTCATTTGACAAACATCTATTGAATAGGTACTATGTGGAAGATCTTGCACCAGGCCCAGGATTGGAGACACACAGCAACTGATTTGAAAAACTTATGGGGTGGTGGTTTCAGTTGTGAGTCAGCAACTTGACATGTTATTCTAAATAGCCTTATATCCTTTGTGTCTGGTTCTCTCATGATGCCAAGGACTCGCCCTTTGGGGACCTTCTTTCCTTCTCTGGCCATTTGTCCCCATCTAGAGGCTTTGGAAACTTCAATAGCTGGTCACTAGGGGTGGATCCCCTTAAACTAACAAGCTCATATCAAAAGGAGTTTCATTTATAAGTTCATGGGAACAGAGAGGATTACTTCCCTATGGTTAAATCACTGTGAGAGACGAATAGAAACTCCATGACCTACTGTATACTCCTTTGTGTTCTGGCCCCTTTTATGTCTCCTCTTAGCACCTGCTCCCTAATGGTTGGTGGATATTACCAGTCACTCTTTCTCTCCAGTCTTTTCTGCTCTCTAACTCTGCTCCCTGAAGCACTTCTCCTCTCCCAGTAGTGGCCATTTTGTCATACCATCTTTCACATACCAACTTTCTCTACCTCTTTTTTCCCCTTCATTTTACTCAACCAATATTCTTTTCAGCCCTTTTGTGTGCAAAGGGTACAGACCTGGGCTAGATACTGGAAAATTATTTTTATTGATGGATTTTGTTTTGATACAATCACTTCCCAATAAATGCCCCCTTAAGAACAAAATTTCTTTTAAAAAAAGAAAAGCAAAAGCATTTAACCAATCAAATATGACTGCAAACATGCTATCTTCTCTCTTTGAGTTTCTCAAAAGAAAGGAACATAGTATTTTTCCTCTGTCAGCCATCTGGAGTCAACATTGGTTACTTATACTGACCTGAATTTGGTTGTCGTTTCATGTCAACTTCATTTACATATTTTGGTGGATTGGGAGCCTTTCCTCTTGTCATTGCCTTCTTTTTGGAGCATATGCCTGACAAAAAGATCTCATGTGTTAAAAGAAGTTTGTATTGGTCTCTTTCTTTAAAGACTCAGGGCTTTCCTGAAGCTCAGTAGTGATAGAGTCAAAAACAAAGTTGGAGCAATTCAGGATTGGGAGGGAAGGTGCTCAGACTAGAGAGCTTTGTGGAAAGACTGGATCAGCTTTCAATTCCACCAATGCTTCATTAGGGTTCCAGCCTTTGCAAGAGCCCCTAGAACATTGGCTAATTCTATTTTGTCATCTTGGCTAATTGGCCAAGTAGGATGTAAAACCTCAAGGTTGTTTAGATTCGCATTTTTCTTATTAGTGATTTGGAGTCTACTTTTACATGGTTAATAGTTTACAATTCTTTCTTTTAAGCACAGTTTGGTTCCTACCCTTCACAAGGCTTCTGCTGCGGAGGGGATTTTGGTTCATTGTCTCTAGATCTTGGCTCTCAGATCCTTATCCGGGAAATCTGACACAAAGTTTGTTCTAATTGGTTGCCTTTTCTTTGAATTGCGCTATTTTAATTTCATGTCATCAAAAAGATCTCTTTGATATTTGATAGCTGTGTCTGTACCTGCTTAAGTTTAGAATTTCCCCCTTAGAGCTGGGAAATGTATGTGACCTGTTTTTTTTTTTTCCAATTTGCTAAGGTGATGTTAATATTCAGATCATGGATCCATTTTTGGTTCACATGGGCTAGTTCTTTAGCAGTGATGTCGGTGAGGAAGGAAACCTCAAGAGATATCCATTGGTCTTAAGTCTCCTTTTGCATGTGACTTGGTCCCCATCCAAAGAGTCCCTCAGGGCTTTGGGAACACTTCTCATATTTGACATGTAGGAGGCTCACTCTCTTCCCATCTAAATTCAGTGAAGTTTGTCTCCTCTTCTCTTCCCATCTGGTTGTGTGACACCAAGAGTATTTGCACTTCTCATTGGTTCCAGGGACCCAAGCAAATGCCCCATCCCCCCAACCCTTTTTAATTGTCCCTCCAATTCCACCTTACCTCAGAGTACTTTGGTCAGGTTGTTAGAAATACCGGGACTTCTTCCTGATAACTTAACCAAAGGCAAGTGGGATGAAGCTGACTTCCATTGATTCATGTGAAAGTTCATGTGTGAGAGAAGGAGAATTCAGAAAGGTCTATTAACCTCTGTCATGGTCAGGCCAGATCTGATTTATTGTGTAAGGAGGACGACATTAGCTCATACGTATATATGTATATATGTTTTGTAAGTGCATTTTAGCTTGAGGTAAGATAAACATTTCGTTAACGGAACAGACTAACCTTGAAAGGTAGTGAGCCCTCTATCACTGAAAGTTTTCAAGTAGAAGCTGGGTGACCACTTTCTGGGGATATAGGGAGTTCCAGCTCAGGTCTTGTTTTTCCCAATAGAATATCACCTTTTTGTGGTCAGGATCTATCCCCCTTCTTTCCCCATATTCCTAGAGCCTGGTAGGGTTCCTGGCAGGTAGTAGGCCCTTCACAAATTCTTGTAGTTGGTTGAAATAAAAGAAACTCCAAATTTTTACCAAAATGTGTCTCTATCAAAGGAATATAGATGGCTCTGGGAAATAGTAAGCTTCCCTAACCTGAAAGTCATCCTGCTGAGGGCAGACGACAGCTGGGCTAGCTCAGAGTGAGGACCCAAGGAAATCATTTATGTGAAGCATTACCTCAGGGTCTTCTATTATCACGATCCAGATGTGGCTAATTCCAGGGTGAGCTCTTCCTTGGCTCTCTGAGTCATATATTAATGAAGATTTACAGTAGCAAATACTCTTGTTTTTGAACAAATAAATTTGAATGGAGAGGGGTGTTTAGAAAGCTTCTGTAAATATTTGTTTGTGTTCATTTCTGGAGATAATTTGATTTAAGGAGTGACTTAGTAAGTAAACATTGTTGAGTATGAATATATGTGTTAAATAAATGGCATGTATAGGAAGCACTGATATTTCTAAGGGGGAAAGGAGAAAGGAAGAGAGATAGAGGTGCTTCTTTTACCCCTTGCTGTGGCTGGCAATACAGAGAGATTGAACTGCCTGCTGGGGCTGCCACCATCTGAACTTTTGTTTGTTTTTTGAGGGGCTAAAAGATGTTTTACAGGATGTGTCTCCTATCTGCCCACCACAGCAGCAGTGGCTGTGAGGACTGAGCTTCCATTGATTAATCTATATCCTGTCCCAAAGATCATTGCTATGAATGCTCTTGTTCTTTCAGGGATCCATTAAGTCATTCAATTGCTTAAATGCACAGGGTCAGCTGGAGGTACCAGTCCTGGGGAACTGGGCACTTTGAATTTCCTACAACTCAGTAGTGATTGAATCTGGAAATGGTATCGGAGCCTGTCAGAATTGTTGGAGTGCTAGGGTGGGACAAGCTGTCAGAGATGGGAGGGCTTTTAGAACAGGGAACATCAGAGCCAGGAGGTACTGGAAACCAGAATACTTATTGGGATTGTTTTGAGGGCAGGGATCATGTATTGTTTGCTTTTTTGGCCTTCTCCTAGAGCCCAACTCTGGATCCCCTTCTTAATTTTTTAAAAATTGATTTCTTTTATATTCTTGACCTTTTGTTCCTCCAGATAAATTTTAGTGTTTTTTTTCTATCTCTATAAAGTAATCCTTTTGTAATTTGATTGTCATGGTACCGAATAAGTAAATCAATTATGTAGTTGATTGTATTGACATTTTTATTATATTTGCTCAACCAATTAATATTTCAGCAGTTAATATTTCTCCAGTTATTTAGATCTGTCTTTATTTTTGGGAAGACTATTTGGTAATTGAGTTCACCTAATTCCTGTGTGTATTGACAGGTAGACTCCCAAGTATTTTATGCTAAATGTAGTTATTTTAAGTGGGACATTTTAGATTTTGTTGATCATACACAAATGATTTATATGGGTATCCATCATATTCTGTAACTTTGTTGAAGTTGTTAGTTTTTAGTTGTTCATCCTTTGTTGCCAAAGAAGACCATGCCATCAGAGAAATGATGACATGACTTGCACTTGACTTTGTTTTTAGTGAGTGAGGGCTGTGCAGGTCACCAGCCTCACTTCTCCTCCAAAGCCATCTGAATACAGTGACCAGATACTCATCAGAATGACTGGAGATGACCCAGAGTTCTCTAAGTAAACCATCACATCATCTGCGAGAAGTGATAATTGGGTTTTCCCTTTGCCTATGCTGGTTCCTTTAGGTTCTTTTCCTTATTGCTGTAGCTATCATTTCTAGCACTATATTGAATAGTAAGGGCGATAATGGACATTTTAACATTTATATAGTGTTTATTAGGTGCTAAATACTTTACAATTATGATGTCATTTGGTCCTCACAACAATGCTGGGAGGCAGGTGTTGCTGCTATTATTGTTTTACAGATGAGGAAAATGAGGAAAGTCAAGAGGAAGTGACTTGCCCAGGGTCACCCAACTAGGAAGTCTGAGGCTGGATTTGAACTTGGATCTTTCTACCTCCAGACCTACTACTGTATCTACTAAACCATAGTTTCTTCTCCTTGCATTTTCCCCAGCTCTTATTGGAAAGATCTCTTGTTTATTCTCATTACAAATAATGTGGCTGTTGGCTTGATATAGATATTACTTATCATATTAAAGAAAGCTCTATTCTCATGTTTTCTAGTATTTTTTGACAAGAACAAATATTGTATCTTGTCAAAAGCTCTTTCTGTCTTGTTATATGATTTTTGTTGTTTATTGATGTGGTCAATTATGTTTATAATCTTCTAATACTGAACGAATTCTGCATTCCTGGTATTAATCCAGCATGGTCATAGTGTATAATCTTTGCTATATGTTGCAATCTAATCTCCTTGCTGATATTTAAAATTCTTACATCAATATTCATTAGGGACTTCAGGCTATAGATTTTCCATTTCTATTTTGATTCCTAGTAAAGGGAGTTTCTTGAACAAGAGTTGCCAAGATGAAATCAGAAGTCTGAATAAAAAAAAGTCACACTATTGAGTTATCTTGAACTTGTAATTCATTCCCGACCCTATATTTTTCACATGAATGACCGCCTAGCCACAGATCACTTCCACATTGTTCAAGGGCTTGAATAGATCTGTTCTGGTGAGTGAACTCCGAGTCCACATTCTCAAGAACGTTTCTTTTAGCTTGTGAAATTTTCAGGGATTTTTGCATTTGAGAAAAGATTCCCTTAGCTCATCATTTCCAGGTCCTGTTGCCTCCTCTCGACAGATGTGGTAGATATCATAGGAGAAGTCCAGTCTTGACGTTAGAAGACCTGAGTTCAAGCCCCTGATCTGATAATTACCAGCTCTGTGGCTATGGTGAAGTCACACTTTACCTCTGAGCCTAAGCGTTTTCCTCCAAAGACTGGGGAAATAGTACTGTCTACCTTCATAGGGTTATTATGAGGAAAGTAATCTCTCAATTTATAGAAAAGGGAGTCGTCATCACAGAAGGACTGCTATTTCTGGTTCCAGAGTAGAAACTGCATGATTGGCCCTACAATTGTTATAGACACCACGGACTTTCTTGTTCATATTTTTTAATCTTCTGGATGAAAAAGGACACATTTACAAATGTTTCCTATCTCTGCAAACTTAAAAGAACATAGGTTTTCTCACTCCAGGTCTGAGGGAATTCGAGACGGAAATAGGAAGGGGGTGACTTCATTAGGAATGGGATTGCCAGGGAATGGAAAACGACTGGGCTTGATGTGCCCCAGGCTGATGAGCAGCTCAGGGCAGGCGACTGCCTTCGGTCTGTTTGTGTTGCTGCTGATAAATAAGATTTAGCTCAGTCCCCTCCTTTGTTCTCTCTTTTCTGCTTTAATCCTCTCAAATCCCTAAGAGTCAGTCTCAGGAGAAAAGGCACATTGTTAATAACAACCTAGTGCTGGGCAACTCTAGCCTGGAAGGCTGACAATAACTTCGAAATGGAGGCAGTGGCCAGGCAGGAAAAGAGAACTGTCTTTGCAGACTCCACTTTAAGACTCCATGAGCCGGGCTGGGTGAGGAGCTTCCTAGAGAACTTTGTAGGTGGATTTTCCCTACTGCCATTGGCTCTGCCTCACGCTGGCTATATTCCTCTGGTTGGTTAGGGGCTAGCAACTTATATTTATTGTCCCATTTATCCACTTGGCATAGAGAAATGAGCCTAGAGTCAGGAAGATTTGAGTTCAAATCCAGCCTCAGATTTTTACTAGCTGTGTGAACCTGGTCAAGTCACTTAAACTCTGTTTAACTCTGTTTCCTCACCTGTAAAATGAGGATAATAGCATCTACTTCTCAGGGTTGTTAGAGTCAGATGAGATCATAATTGTAAAAAACCTTAGCACAGCACATGGCAAATAGTGAACACTATGTAAGTGTTAGTTATTTTACACAAGAATGTTTACTTCAAAGACATACTCTAGTAGAAATGAACAAAATTATTTCCCCACCGCTTCAGCCTTGTCTTTGAGAGTGAGGGGAAGAGCATATTCCACTTAGCTCAGTTTGGACAGAGCTTGGGCAGCAGTCAAGTCAGTCACTCAATCAAAAACCAGTTATTTTAGTATTTGCCCTGTCCTAGGCACTGAGTTAAGTACAAGTTCATGTCCAGATATAGCACAATGGCTGAATGAGCCTCCTATACTGGAATCTTGATCATTCCCGGACTATTGCTTGAGCAACTTTTTGAAATCCCTAAGATGTGCAAGCCCTTGAGAGGGAATCCCCTGGGACTGGTGAGCTGTGGGGTGGAGACTCCTTTCTGCCTTTTCTACTTCGCCAAAGGAGAACCTTGCAAAGCTTCAGAAGGTCTGGAAGCTTTGGGCTTTTCACCAGAATGGGTTAAGTGTCCGTAGAACAGCTGGGGTGCACAGTGGCATCTACATCAGAAGTAGGATAAACAGGAACGTGTGAAAAGTAGGTCTAGGGTTTTACAAAAAGCTGGGCAGAATGCTATATATCATAGGATAGCTATATCCTCTCTCATGAGTATATGTGTGTGTATGAATGCATATATGTATGTATGCATGCACACACATGTACATGTGTAGACATATATATACACACACACCCGAGTCACAAGGATTTACAAAAAGGGAAAAACTTGTCTCCACCCAGTACTGTGAGTCGCCCCTTTGCCAGCTGTGCACTTTGAGCATGAATCCACTTTCTCCTGAACTCTACATTTTGGGTGAGTGTGTCCCAGACTTTTGGGGTAATGTTTTTTATTGACTGCTCTTATTTGTGGCATCTTAGGAAATACCACTTTGAACAAGTGATGTTCCTTGGTTAGTTGGTATTAGGTAGAGGTTAACAGCTTCATTGATATGGGGGACACCTGGTGGGGATTTGTGAGCAATAACACGTAGGGCTACTCCTAGACCCCGTAAGGGGAGAAGTATCAGCATCCCTCCAGGGACCCAGCCTGCTATTAGGGCAAATAGGAGTTGGGAGAGTGCGCCCAGAGGGCTGCTGTATAAAAATCATTCTCTCGTTTCTGCCCAGCTCTGCATCAGATAGGGCAAATCTTCCTTGAATCCATCTCTTTGGCCATTCCTCATTGTACACTAAATTACGTTACACCCACATAACCTACTTTGTTCAGCTGTTCCTTAATTGATGGGTGCCAGCCTTATTTCTCATGCTTTGCCACAACGAGAAGAGCTCCTGCAGATATTGGTCATACATATGGGTCCTTTTCCTTTTTCTTTGATCTGTTCAAGGTATAAAATCACATGCTTCAGTAACTTTTTAGGCTTTCCAAATTGCTCTTCAGATTGACAACTGATCTACCAAGAATTCGTTGGTGTGCCCATCCTCCCATCATCCCTCCAACTGTCATTTTCATTTTTTTGTCATCGCTGCCAGTCTGATGGTGGAACCATGGGCATTAGGGGATTATCGGGGAAGGGAATAAACATTTATATAGCACCTACTATGTTCCAGCTAAGCATTTTCCAAAATTTTCTCATTTGATCCTCATAACAACCTTGTGAAGTACTGAGACAAGCAGAGTGACTCGCGTGGGTCACACGGTTAACAAATATCCGAGGCTGGATTTGAACTTGGATCTTACTGACTCTAGCCCTAGTGTTCTATCCATGGGACCATCTAATTGCCTCTAAGTAGTAGTAGGGTTAGAGGTTAGTCTTGTTTTGAGTTATACTTCTCTATTATTAGTGATTTGGATAGTCCCTTCATATTAAAAAGAGGCCCAAAGAGACAGAGAGATTTGCCCCAAGTTACTCAGGTGTTAAGTGATAGAGCCAGGATTCACACCTAGGTGGGCTGACTGCAAATCCAGGCTTATTGTGAGTATGCCACCCTTTCTCCAGTTCAGATGCTGCTTCATTCAAGTGAACTTCCTGGATTTCCTCCCAGCCCCCCTCACTGCCCACAGAGATCGATTTCATTTTTATAGATCTCATTCAATTTCATTTTTCTATAAAGAATCATACAAAGACAAGGTTTCAGCATCTCTGTGTGCTATGTGCTCTGATTGTGGAGTGTAGAAAGGGCACGTTGTTGTTTCCATAAATAAAATATAGCTGAACTACCGAGAAGGGGCTGCAGACATGCACCCTCAGTGAGTACACAGACAGTTATCATTTATAGACTTTTTTTAAAAAATAAATTTTTATTGATTTCTTTTTATTTTTATGCCACTTCAATTTACCTCTATGTCCTTCTCTTTCCCAGAGAACCACCCCTTATAAAAAAGGATTTTCATAAAAGAAAAAGAGAAAAATCAGGAAGAAAAGGATGAATTTATCCAACATTTTACAGCATTTGCCATATTCCCCAGACCCTGTGCTTCTGCAGAGGAGTAAAGGAAGAAGCTTTCTTTGGGACCAAGTTTATTCTTTGTCAATTTGCAACATTGTTTTGATTCTTTGCGTCTTTGTAATTACTATGGACGTTGCTTTCCTTGCTCTGCTTACTTCCTTTTCATTAGTTCATGTAAGTCTTCCCAGGTTTTTCTGTATTCTGCATTCATCCAATCTATCATTTATTACAGCCATTAACATGCCATTATAATGACTCACTATTTGTTTAGCTGTTTCCCAAATCAGAAACATCTTCTTACTTTGTTTCAAGTTCTTTCCTACCACAAACTCGCTGCTGGAAGTATTTTCGTTTATCTGGAGACTTTCTTTCCAACAATGACCTCCTTGGGCTATATGACCCTTAGTGAAATCTTTAGGTAAAAGTGTGGACTTTATTTGCCTAATTCAAAATTGGTTTCCATAATGGTAGTACATTTCACAATTCCACCGACAAAGCCTTTAGTGTGTTCATCTTTCCAGAAACCTTCCAACATTGACTCTTTCTGCCTTTTATCTTCAGGGCCAGTTTTCTTGGTGTGAAGTGAAAGCGCCAGGTGCTTGTGATTTGAAGTTTTCTCATTGGTGGTTCTAGCATTCTTTTAATTGTTCTTAATTGTACACAATTCTTTCGCGAACTATTAGGGAAGGATATGTCCTTTCCCTATCAAGTGGAGAATAACTTTTGGCTGTATAGATTTCTGTTAATTTTCTGTATATATACATCTACAACTTCCCCTCCCCCGTTCCAATATTAGCAAACTGTTCTCTGAGAGATTTGACACACAAATTTTTTTTTTCCTCCAATTGACAATTTCCTTTCTTATCTTGGATGCATCAAGGACAGTAATGAGAGGCAGAGAGAGAATTAGAAACCAGATCTTCTTGCTCCAGTCCAGGATTCTTTCTGCTGTATATCTCAACAAGCCTAAGCAGGACAAACAATTCTAATTAAAAATATTTTCAAATACCCACTTGACTTTCCCTTTGGAAATACTGAGGAGTGGGTCCCAAGCTCTAAGCATGATGACTGCTCCTCCATATGTGTTTCCCCTTAGTAGCATGTAAGCTCATGGGGCAAGATGTGCCAACTTTTGCTCTTACATCCTCAGGATCTAGCACAATCTGTTGTGGGGCACGTGATTTCTGTGGAAAATTCCCAGCATGAAAACTCCTTTCACTAATGCAGCTTAGCTGCTTGTCTGAGTTTCTGCGACATGAAATGATTTCTCAAAGGTTAAACAACTGGTAACTTGTATGAATTGAACCAACAGAGGTTTTCATCTCAAATGAGAAGGGGGGAAGGGAATGAATTTTTATTAAGTGCCTACTATGTGTTGGGCACTGTGCTAAGTGCTTTCATAAATTTTTATTTTATTTTCGCAGCAACTCTGGGAGGTAGGTGCTATTATCTCCCTTTTATAGTTGGGGAAACTGAGGAAGATAGAGGTTAAATGTCTTGCTTGGAGTCATACAGATTGGAGAAATCTGAGGCTGGGTTTGCCACTAGGCTCAGGGCTCTAGCCACTGTGACATCATCTAGCTTCTTAAGTTAACAACTTTTCATTCTGACCCATCATAATGGGAATCCCTCTCTGGTCTCTGGTGGCCAGCACCCCCAAGTCCCTCACAGTCACCCACAGTATAAGGGAAGGACTTGCCTGTATCTGTCAGTGGGCTGCCTTTCCTGCTGCTTTAATTTTCATTTTCTTACCTTACAAATGAAATTGAAGCCCACTTAAAGGAGAAATTATTCATGAGGAAGACTCATTGTTTGGTTTGGGAGCCACCTGAAGTCAACTAGGGATCAACAGATTTAATTATTCTCTGTGGGCTAAAATCAGAAAGTGGGAACAAAAAAAAATGGCCCTCCTTATTAACTCCAGGCAGGGAATAAACAGGATTTTAATAGACCTAAGTGGCCGGAGTCCAAAAGTCCCATGCATTGGCTCCATGCTAAACTGCTGAGTGGAACTGGAAACAAATCCTTTGCATTGGGTTGGGTCTCACGAGGCAGCTTTATCATTGCAGGACCCAGTGAGATTCAGCAAACATCCATTAATCACCTACTGTGTGCAGAGACCAGTGATAAGATCTGGATGAGCTGATCAGATCCACACATCACTTCCCTGTGGAAGAGGTACAGAATTTGGAGATCTGGTACTTGCCCTCAAGGAGTTCTTAGTGTTGTGTATGGTTTTGAACATGCACAGATTATGATAATAAATGGTGTTATGTGAGGGGTGTAGTAGAGGTTCTGTTAAGAAGATTCTACCAGTTTGGGTACAGAGTACTTGGGGAAAAATATCTGGGTTTGGATCCTGCCTTTCTTTGTCAGTTACTACCTCTGCGACATGGGGCAAGTCACTCCCTTGGCTGAGCCTCAGTTTCCTTCTCTGTAAGACATGTATCGGACCTCTGAGGTCCTTTTTAGCTTTCAATCACTGACTCTACACTGAGTGGATTATTTCAGACATCTTCAATTTCGTGGAACTTAATTTGAACTTTAAAGAACAAGTAGATGATCCAAAGGCAGGTCAGTGGGGGCAGGTTACTCCGGGTCTAGGGAAAAGCATGAACAACTGCGCTGAGGTGGGAAAGTGCAGGATGCGGACATAGGAGACAAAGAATCATCAAGTTTGCCTATAGCGCAGGGTGTAGAAAGGGAGTAATGCATGGTAAGACTGAATAGGTAAAAGGTTGGAGTTAAGGAAGGGCCTTGAATGCCAGAATTAATAGTAAAATAATAACAGCTAGCATTTATAGAGTCCTTTAAAGTTTATAAAATGCTTTACAAATATCTTATTTGCTCTCCACAAAACCCTGTAAGGCAGATGCTATAGAAAGACGCTGACATTAAGAGGTTAATTCACTTGCCCAGGGCCACTGGTGAGTGTTAGAGGCAGGATTTCAGCTCAGATCCTCATGGTTCCAAGATCAGCATTCTATCCTCGTAGAATCACTCAGCAACCTCATTTGAAGATGGGAATATTATAGTGTCAAGTATCGAATTTGGAATCGGAGCAGGATTTAAATGGAGTCTTGTTCCTTCCTGCTGGGGTGTCCTTGGGTAAGTACCTCCCTCCTCCTCTCTGGACATCATTTTCTTCCTCTGTAAAACAAGGAGATTGAAGTAGATGGTCTATATGAGGTCCTTTTGTGCACTCTCTCTCTCTCTCTCTCTGTCTCTCTCCCTCCCTCTCTCTCTCCCCCACTTGAGTTCTCCACCATAGGCAGTGGGGTCATTGAAGAAATGACTGAGAAGACCAGATGTAGATGTATGTAAAGGAAGTCTCCATATAGAAAAGGATAGATAGATGATATCCTGGAGGATACATCTGGTGTCTCAAGGGGTACCTGCTAATCTTTGCTCATTATCTTGGAAGGAAGTTGTGAAACAATCTTTGATGACTTTGTCTGCTCATCTTTTCCTGGGCAGGATGTGCCTTTAGCTTCAAAGGAAATCTGCTCCCTTTGCTGGCAGAAGGCTCAGTTTGGAGTTAGAGGTGCTGAGTCCAAATCCCAGTTCAGCCACTTCATCCCCTTATGACTTGAAGCCACCATGTCTTTTGTGAAATGAGCGTGTTGGAAGACCTGCTCTCTGAGGTTCATCCGCACTATTAATTCTGACATTCCCAGGGTTACTCTTGGAAGGAATGTTCACTGTTGATTCTAGTTCTTTTGATATAAGTCAAACTCTACCCTCCATTCCTTCCAGAGTAACTTTGGTTTAAGGGAGTATACCTCTATGATGTCTACTTTGTTGTTGTTAAGTCGTTTCAGTCATGTCCAACTCTCCAAAACCCTCACGGAGTTTTCTTGGCAAAGATATTGGAGTGGTTTGTCATTTTCTTCTCCAGCTCATTTTATAAATGGGGAAACCAAAACAAGCAGAATTAAGTGGCTTGCCCAGAGTCACAGCTGGATTTGAACTCCTATCTTTCTGATTCTGGGCTCAGTAGTCTATGCACTGCACCATGTCTACTTTGCAAGATTAGATGTGCAAACTTAGCCTTTAGGAGGCTGACTGAAAAGCATCCATGACATAGTAGAAAGAGAGCTGAATTTGGATTCTGATCTGGATTCAAATCTTGATTCTGTCATTGACTCCCATGTGGTTCTTTGCAAGTCATGTCCACTCATTTATAGAATGTAGAGCGAGACTTAATGATCTCTAAGGTTCCTTCAAGTCTATGAGCCTTGCTTACCACCAGGGTCCCCTGTTAACAGAGAAGCAGTGACAACTTCATTATGGCTTTTTAGTCTGAAGAGCCACATTTCTGGTAGTTGTGGTTAACAAAGAAAAAAGCAAAAAAATTCCCATCTGTATATTTTATAGCAGCTCTTTTTGTAGTGGCAAAAATCTGGGAGCTAAGGAGGTGCTCAGTAACTGGAGACCAACTGAACAAATTGTGCCATGTGACTAATGGCTGTAAGCAATGAAGAAAGAGATGGTTTCAGAAAGTCTTGGAAAAATTTGTATGAACTGATGCAAGGGGAGGTGAGCAGAACTGAGACAATGATGTCATAAAGTAAAACCACCTTGAAAGACTTGGGAACTCTGATCAGTGCAGGGACCAACCATGCCTCTGGAAGACCTGCGATGAAAACATGATGCACACCTGACAGGTGAAGGCCTGTGCTGGACATAGCCAATGTGGGATTTGTTTTGCTTGACATTTCTTATTTTGGGTTAAGGGTTTTGTTTCTCTTTTCCTTGGGGGAAGGGTGTTGGGAATATGGAAAAATAAATAATAATGGGAAAAAATTAAACACCAAAAAGAGATTAACATTATCCTTTTAGAAAAAAATCAAGAGCCCTTTAATACCTCAAAATACTGGAATGCAACAATCAAGCTCCTCTCAGAGTGAGGAAATTGCGATCTCTTAGTAGACAGGAACCTTAGGACAAGATCTTCATGAGTTGCTGTGGTTTCTCCACTATTCCCTTCCTCCCCTCCCCAGTTATCATTCTCTGATCAACCTTATGGTCAGTCCCTCTCAACAAAGCAAGGCTGGCTATTGGCCAAACGCCATTCAGTCCATCCCCAAACCTGTACGCTAGACATGGTTCTAAGTCTGTTGAGATGTAGCAGAGCTTTTGCTTTTGCTCTGCAGGCATCTGCTTCAAAAAACTAGAATCATCTCTTTGCCACTGTGAGGCATCAAAGCCTCAAGAACTAAATGAAAATACAATGAAAGAACAGATAGTATAAAAAGAAACAGCTAACTGTAAACGTTATAGAATTTAATCCAAACGTTTATTGAAGAACGAAGAAGATAGTCCCAAAGAGTGAGCTTTTAGGTAAACACCCAGGTGCACTTTGAGCCTTACCTGAATCAATCAGCTTCCTATAATGATGATTTTATTCCTAGTTTTGACATGAATAGAATGTGTGTATTTATAGTAGGGGTCCAGTATGTGAAATATTCTATTTTCTTCATACTGATGAATAAAAACATTCTATACATACATGCGTATATACATGTGTGTATATCCATGTGCATTCACACACATATATATTTAAAATCTTAATTTTTATCTTGCTTTTCATATCACTTTTGTTTCATACTGTATCCTATTCTTGATTTCTACCAGTCATTTCTTATAACGAAGGAAAGAGGGGAAAAATGCAGTTCAGCCAAACAGGATTTGCCAGAATTGGACAGTGTGCATGTAGGTTTGGTTACATACACACACATATATATAAGTGTGAGGGAGGAGGGAGATATTGAACCGTACTCACAGACCCTTGCCTCTGCTAAGAGGGAAGCAAAGTGCATTCTCTAAGACCATGCTTAGTCACTTCAGTTTCACACTGTCCAGTTTAGTTTGGGTTTGAGGTCTTGCCATTCGCATATCTGTAGTTATTGGTCATATTATTTCTCTGGTCATGCTAATTTTTTTCAGGTTTCTCCATAGTTATCATGTTCATGATTTCTTCTGACATGATATTGCATCCCATTCATGTGCCATAGATTGTTTGGCCATCCCCCATCCAACAGGCATCTTCTTGGCTTCCAGGCTTTTGCTACTCCAGAAAGTGCTGTTATAAATGTTTGTTGTCCATGGGCCATTTCTTTGAGTCATTGACTTTCTTGCAGCATATGCTTGGCAATGCTCTGTCTTGGTCAGAGGAGGTGGACATTTTCATCAGTTTTTGATCAGAGTTCCTAACTGCTTTCCAGAATGACTGGGCCAACATACAGCTCCATCAAAAGTGTGTTATTATGCCTGTCCTTTGGTAGCCTCTCCAACATGGACTAGAATAGAATGGTTTTTTTTCTAACACACCTTAAAAATTTAAATTTAGTGTCCTTATGTTACCAGTGTCTGCCACCATTCAAATAAAGATATTTCTTCTGTAGGAAGTTAAAAATGGCAGTTGGGAACTGGCCATAAATGAAACTTAGGTGAACAATTGATAACAGGATCAGGGTGCTGGTGCTGCTGCATTGTTGCCTTAGAATCAGGACTAAGGAAGGAGGTGTTCCCTGGGATAGTATCATTCTACATATGTTCCCATCCTGAGGCAGAGCCTCTTTGATCTCATCTTAGTTATGAATTTACTGTTAGGAGAATATCTGCAAGGGAGGAAAGTAGGCATGACAGGAAAGGGCCCCTTCAGAAATATATACTTTGAAAAGAAGCAGCAGATGCCTGAATATTAGAGCATCTACTTACAAGTGCTGTTCTCCCAACAGTCCTGTGCTGTGTGGAGGAATATTTTTCCATATTCCAGGAGTATAAAGTAAGACTTCAAGAAGGGACTTTATTTGCCCAGTATCTTTGACTGGGAAGCATCAGAGACATGACTCAACTCAAGAGGTGGACATGAATTTGAACCTTGACCATGCCACTTACTGGCTGTATGACCTTAGGGAAGTCACTGTCCTTCTCTGGGGCTCAGTTTTTATTTCCATAAAATAGGTAGACTTGAGCTCGGAGTCTTTTTCATTTCTTACTTGTGATCAGCTTCTGCATCCAGGACAGAGCAGCCAAGTGAATTGAGTCACTGCCTCACTGGGGTATTGGTGTGTAATCTTTCAGATGCAAGCCCTGTGTTTATTATTTTTCACAAGCTCAGCCCTCTTCGTGGTTCTCATATTGAAAATGACCTAAATAGAGACAATGTGAAATTTTAAATTATTCATTGGACCATCCCAACTTTTGCAGGAGGCTACTGAATGAGAGACTAAATAATGGTCAGTATCAGTGACCTTGTAAGGAAGGCTCCCTCCATTCCCAGAATCTCCAACCTTCTCATGAGCCATTGAGAGATTCACAAGAAGAAAGCCCTGAACAGAATGAGTGAAAGCAACAGACCTTCTGTGAATTCTTCCTGGGATCTGACTCTGCCTTCCCTGTGCCATTGTCTTTTTAAGCTTAATTAGGTCATGGGCTCTCCTTGGCCTCGGGCTTTGACACCCAGTCCTAACACAAAGAGGGGATCTGGAGTCAGAGGAGCTGGGGCTTTGTTGCCTAGTAATTGTGAGACCCTGGGGATGTCTGTCTCTGAGTTTCATTGAACTGCTTTGTAAAAAGAGGCATTTGGACTCTGCCCCCCAAGGTTCCTTCCATTTCTGTCCTCTGTGAGTTGTTGCTTATATGCCCCCCTGCCGCTTGATGCTGAGCTTTGTGACTGGTTTTCATGAAGGTGCTCCATTCTGCAAATTCTTTCTCCATTACTCTTTCTCATGCCACCCATCTTAGCATCCAACAGTAATTAGGAACAGTTGTCTCTGGCCAGCAGAAGAAGGGATTGCTATATGTTAGGGGCAATCATGAGTCTGGTGAAGGGCATCTGCAGTGGCAGACAAGGCACAGCCCAGGAAGCTTCCCTGAACAGGTGATCTGGTCAGGTTCACTGCCAGCCTTGCTTGGGGAAGGCACTTCTGTTTATGAGAATACATTAAAGGATAGTCCCAAATCTGTCTGCTGAGGGACTCTGCTATTGTAACATGTCTTTTGTTTGTGACCATATTTAGTTCCTTCAGAGGCAGTCCAGGAGAAATGGGTCTTTCCTTCTATGTTTCTGGAAAATAAGGGATGTTGGATGTGTATCTGAATTTCAAGGGGGTGTAACTTTGAGGCCAAGTTGAAGAGAGCTCACTCTGCTTCCAGTTATTGATTGATTGTGGCCCCCTGGTGTATAAAGGACCAACTTGGAGACGTTCCTGAAGTTGACAATTGGATGTCTTTGCCTTAAATCATTTGCACCTTCCTCATAGCTCATGGGACTTAACTGTCAACTACATCTCAGTCGTGACAAATGGGAATTTTGATCTTCAGTATATGAACACTCTAAAAGTCATGAAATATGGCCTTCAGTGCTGTCCTGCTGCCCACATTGCTGCGTTGGACTGTGCCCTCTTCTTGAGCTTATTTTCTGTTTTGTGTGTAGGGGAACACGAAGCATCTGGGAGGGGCAAAGACTAGTTAAGCTACCAGGCGAGAGAGTGGTGATGCCTCAGATTAGTCTGTCTGCACTAAGGTCAGATGGTTCAATGCCAAGGCCCTCCTTGTCTCCAGCAGAGGAGGTGCCAGAACAGATGTCCCCCTCCTGGTATCACCCAGACTAGTGACCTGGTCTCCTGTGGCTAGCCTACATACCTCTGCCACCCCCACTCATAAAACACAATACAGGATCCTAATAAAATAAAGGTTTAGTGAGCACTTGTATCCAGAACTCTTTCATGGGCCCTCGTGACTACCCCAATTCTTCCTACTTTGGATTCTGTGACCCTTTCCACAATGTACATATGGCCATGTTTGCTGTTTGGGACTTTGGTGACTGCCAATGCTGTCCTTTTGCAAATGAGTCAGCTCACACACACGCACAGGACCGCCTGCTGGCCTGTCTCCTGAGTGCAGAACATGCCAATATGTGAAGTGCTGCATGATCGCTAGGCTCTGGCTGGTGCTGGTAGCAGGCTTTAGTCTAGTCATTGGTTCAGGTCATGACATTCAGGCTTAGTTTAAAGGCAACATTGTTTCTTTGCTGGGAGGTATGAGGTGAGCCACCTGTGGGAAGGATGGGCTGTCCTGGACATGGGGAAAGTTTCTCAGACTCCACCAAAGGTCAAGAGCACAGGCCCCCATCCCCGAGAACATGCTTGATGAACCGTGATGACAGTCATGGGTCTGACTGTCTTCCTAATTGTATTTTTTGCCTCCTTCATCCTCTTAGTCAGTTGTGATGGTTTAAGACCCCAAAGCCTACGTCTGAGAACTGAGATAATAGATATTTTGTTTCCCTGCTAGCCACTCCCCCAGAATACTGCCCCCTCAAGTTGAGGGAAACTGGGAAAGCATGATCGACACCTCAGAAGGGAAACCTTTTCTAGATAAAAGAGACAGGAAGCCATTTTGGTCCTGTACCCACTTCCCCCACCCAAATGGATGGGACACCCAGGAGCCTGGAGCTCTGCAGCGCTCACCTCCAATTCCCAGCCCTGTGAGGTCCCAGTGCATCTGTAAAGCCAATTTGAATCCCTAAGTTGGATCTGCATTTTCTTTCTCCTTTCTGTTCTGGTGACTGATGTGGAGAGGCACTGGCCTGAAGTGAAGAACTAAAATTGGCAGGAAACTGTGATCCACTCTCTTTCCATATTAAGACTCCTTTTGGTCCTTGGGGTGAGATGTGGACATAGGCCACAATACTGCGTGCTAAGTACATTGGAGGGAAGCAAATAGCCATGTAAGGACTCTGGTACATGGGTGCTTCAGATCAGGGAAGACTTCCTGGGAGAGGAATTCCAAAAGGATGGCAGAGTGTAAAGCAGAGATTCTAAACATGTGAAACAGCCTGCAGAGAAGAAGCCATGTCATATAGTGGCAGGGGTTAGCCTAATTTGGGAATGCAAGTGAGGTTGCTCAGGTACCACAAGTTAAGGGATGGGGGTGACTTCCTGGAAGCCTTACAGAGCACTTGATGGTCCCTAAACTGTATTTATCCTTCCCTTTGGCACTTGTTCTCCCTGCTTCTCATCCTCATCCCTTGTCCTCTCATGTCCCCCAGGCTGTAGCATGGCCTCATCTGAGGGCCAGGCTTGGACCCCCAGTGAACTCTCCCTCTAGAGAGCTGGTAGAAGGGCACCTTTGGGACGATTTCCTCTCCCCTTTGCAGCCTCTCTGTTTCTCGTTGGCATCTCTGACTCAGACTCAAGGTTACCCTCCTGTGAATACCATTTCTCATCTCCTGTTGAGCGACCATGTCCATGATCTTCACTTCATTTACAGCAAAGCTTTGAGAACTCAATGCAGTCACAGGAGTGAGAGAGCACTCCTGCATGGCTGACCTTGAGATTTGGCCAGAAGTTTCCTCCTTCTTGAACTTGGAGACCATGCCTCATAGAAAGTTAATATTCACTTGTTCTCTCTCCCTTAAAAGGTTTATGTTCAAAAGTGGTTAAGACTAGTGAGACTTTTCTTTGTGTAACTTATGCATTGGGGAGGGGAGAACTCCCTTTACATCATTAAGGGTGTGGGACATATTCCAGGGGCACTGGAGAAGCTGATGCTTTTCTTAAAGGCAACTGCTCGTAAGTACTGGTCAAATAGGAGACTGTCTGCATTAGAGAGTATCTGAATTGGGAAGGGCCCCCAGAATCCATCTAGTCTGTTTGAGAGGTGAGCAAGAATTCCCTTTAATTAGCTAACTTATGTAGAGTAGCGAGCACTTGTAGGGCACTTAAAGGACTTTTACTCATTCTTGCAACAATCCTTGGCGGTAGGTCCTGTTATCATTCCCATTTAACAGAGGGGGAAACTGAGGCAGACAGAAAAGAGACTTTCCTTGGGTCACAGAGTCAGTTAGTATCTGAGGCTGCATTTGAACTTATCTTCCTGACGCCGGGTCCAGAGTTCTATCTACTGAACTTAATTGCATATGAATCACTTAAAGGTTTACACTCCTC
>CM053770.1:246316158-246336198 GCA_028658325.1 Potorous gilbertii | reverse complement strand
ACTGTTCCAGAATTTGTCAGGAGTTCTTTTTACAGGAAATCTATGGGCTGTGGATTCGGAGCTAGTAGTCTTTCTACTCCGCCATCTTGGCTCCACTCCTGACTTACAGTAATTGTTACTAAATTGAAATGTTAAATTTAATCATAGTGTTTCTTGGAGTTTGCAGCCTTGATCTTGTTTCTTTGGTGATCTGTGAATTCTCTTAATTGATGGTTCACTTTTTTATGTTCTGAAGTTCTGGACAGATTCTGTCTCTTTTTTCTTTCATTATGATCACGATTTTTTTATCTTGTGTTCTTCTGGGAGAACTCTGATCATTAGACTATTTCTATGCATCCTGTCTTGGAAGTTCATGCTTTACTTGCATCGTGAACATTTTTTTAGAGTTCTTTTTTTCTTTTGGATTTTCTTCTTCTAGATTGTCCTTTGCTTCTGTATGTTTGCATTCCCAATTTATTGTTCTCTGTCTTGTTTCTTTGCTGAGGTGTGTCATTGCAGATTCCAGTTATTCAATTTGCATTAGTTTTGCTGTATGGAACATAAATTCTGATCTCAGAATTCTCATTTCTCTTTTAAACCATTTGGGAGCAGTGTATTGTGATTCCAAGGCTCTCTTCACCTTCCACAGCCTCTGTCTCATCAAATGTAGGATCATTTTCCTTTTTTTCCTATCTTTATTTATTCATAGATGCCTTCACTAGATCTGAAGGCAAGATTTCTTTTGGTTGTTAATGTTTTCCCTGTTGATTTCTCTGCTTATGTTCAAAATCTTTGAATTTTATTCTTCCTGAGAATTTTGGTAAGTTGAATTTTTGTTCTTCTATCTACTTTCTGACTCTCCCCTCTGATGGTGGTTTCCTTGAGGTCTGGATCTCTAAGCGTCTTGGCCTTCTTGACTTAGGGCTCTGCCTCAAGTGATTTTTGAGTGTTCCAAACTAGCCCCAGCTGGATACTGTGTGGTTTTCCTTAGCCTTGGTGGAGTGCTGTTCAGCCTTTCCTCCCCTCATCTCTCCCCAGTGTCCTGTCCTCTCTCTGGCTGCTCAGAGAGATGCTACGGGATAGTTCTGTCTTGCACCAACTCTTTAGAGTTTTGTGGTGCCAGTACTAGGGAATTGGATCCCTTTCTCCCAGGATTTTGCTCTTAAAGGGCTACTGTGTGCCATGGTAGTTGTCTGCCACTGCCCAAGCAAACTTCTACAGCCCTGGAGGGGTTGAGTGGGCCAGGGTGTAGAGTTGAGCTATGTGATGAGGCCTTGAGGCTAATAGCATGGGAGGTGGGGCAGGAGTACACTGTGATCTCAGATTCAGTGAGCATCAGTTCATGGATTTTTTAAAAAACCCATTTGGATTCTGGGTGTCTACTGTGGAGACAGCTGTAGTTGCTTTGTCTTTGCCATGTAATTTCTCTTTTGGAGAAGTTTGAGAGCTTGGGATGAGGTAGACAATTAGAGAAAATGTGTAATCTGTTATCTTGTTGCTCATGTGACCCAGAGATCTTTTTTTTTTTTTGCATCTTTCTTAACATTTTTTGTTTTTACCTTATTTCTAAGCACGTTCTTCCCTGGGCCATTCCCAAGAGGGGTGTGTGTGTGTGTGTGTGTGTGTGTGTGTGTGTGTGTGTGTGTGTAAGAGAAAGAGAAAGAAAAGCAACTCAGCAAAAGTAACCAACACATCAGCTGAGTTTGGCAGTGAATGAAACGTTCCATGCTCATAGTCCTTTAAATCTGCAAAGAAGGCAGGGGCATGAATTTCTTCCTCTCTCTTTAGGATGAATCCCAATGATAGAGTATCATGTTGTAATAATTTATTACAATCCCCAAATGCAGGGCTTTTGGTAGTTCTTTCTCCTTTGATGCTTTGGATCACTTTGTTTTTCATTTTCCTGGTTCTGCTTGATTCACTAGGAATCAGTTCATGTAGGAATCAGACCATGTTCTATATTCTCTGCAGTCATCATATTCATCATTTGTTATAGCACAGTAATATTCTATTACACTCACAAACCACAATTTGTTTCATCATTTCACCACTAAAGCAATCTTTCTGACAAAACACCGCCACAAAGATGAATGGATTGTCTTGGTAAGAAATAGATTCTCTCTTGCTAGAAGTCTTCAAACAAAAAGGATTCTTGATTAGGCATGTATTGGACTAGATAGATTCTGAGACTCTGTAACCTTCCAAATGGACAGGGTTGGTCATGTGCCTCTCCCCCTCTCAAGCTTGAGTGCTTTCCTATTCCAAAAAGGGTAAGTTGCCTTTGGCATTTAGCAATCCTCATCCTCCCTTTTTGGCATTGATACACAATCTGTTCCCTAAAAGATGAAACTGGGGGTAAAGCTCCAAATGTAGACTTAATTACAAAGGACCAGTGGTTCACCCTTCATCGCCACCTTCTTCCCCCACAGCATATTGAATTTCCTATTTTTTTCTTATTCTATCATCCTTTTTTGTCGACACTCAATAACTACCCCCATCCTTTGAATCCCTCCCGTCCTTTTCTTAACATCCCACTATTCTCATTCTCTAAAAGTACTTCATAACTCCTGCCACTCATTTTCAGAAACGCCCATGAGTCTTTTTCAGAGCTGTGTGTCAGTGTGGGAAAATGTTCTGGTCACTCATCTGCAGTCAGGTAATTCATTTATCTTTTAATGGCCAACATTGGTGCAGAGCATCTCTTCACTGAGAAAAGCTAGTCCTGTAGGCCATCCTCAGCTTATAGCTTTCTACTTTCCTCTCTGGTCCAAGCTGCTGCAGTGGGATCCATGACCTAAGAGGACATCTGGATGTCATTGATAGGTACAGTGCCACTAGAATATGGCATTAGAGATCATTAACGGGCAGCCAGTTTTAGTCGAGTCACTGGCAGAGATGTTGATTGGGTTACATACGTTCACACATATGCTCACATGCATGTGGATACACTTGTGTACATATAGACATTTGTGGGCACAGATAACAACCATCCACACTTGGCAAATGAGCAGGACCCATGGAAAGAGGACAAGCACATGGTCTTGGGGAATGTGAGGAAGGAAAGACGTTGTCTCTGCAGCAGAATTAAGGAAGTGATGTCTGAGTTATTCTCAAGAATGTCTAGAAATTCAAGAGGCAGAAATAAGAAAGAAGCTTCGGGTTCTAGAGAATAATGTGATCCAAGGTCTGATGGTGGGAAGGTGTGGGGAATAGTCAATAGTCCTGTTTATCCAGAAGAGGGGAGTGTGGGAGGGGGAGTGAGACTCCAAAAGTAGCTTGGGGATGGGTTGGGGGGATGCCAGACTCAGGAGTTTGGACTCCTGAAGCCCAAAGGGAGCCATTGGAGGGTTGTGAGCAAGGGAGGGGTGAGATCAGAGACACGCATACAAATGAGCGCAAATGAACCGCAGCCCACAGAACCCAGCTCTTTGAGAAGACGGAAGGTTGTAACGGAAAGAGCTGTGGATAATCCATTCACTTTTATCCTCCTCTAAATCAGTATTCAGAATGTCTTGAAATACTGTAGGGGAAGAAAGGACTTAAAAAAGACAAAGTATATTATAGAAAAGCAATGATTTTTCACATGATTTGTCGGGGCAAGTGGGACATGTTAACCAAGGACTGTAGAAAGTAGAGATACTAAAAAATGATTTATTGATACTTTAGGCCTGTTAAAACAGGTTAATGTCAACACAATTAGCTCCCGGATCAAGGCTATCCTCTTGAAAAGGAAAGTTGATAAAATGGAATTAAGGCATAGTCCATTGAGCAAACTGAAGACAAGAAACAGAGAGGCTGAAAGACAGGAATTTTTCAGGAAATGTCCTGAGTGGGTCATAAAAGGCTTGAGATTTGGGGGGCAGTCCGCAGAGCAGACATTTTATCTGGAAAGCAAGGCAGCTCAGGCTGTTTCATGATGAGTTATGAGATTAGGAAGAAGAAACAACTCTGAAATCTACAGATACCAGAGAGATTGGCTATTTTGAATTGACAGGACTTGGCAAGTGATAGGAGGTAGGAGATGAGGGGGACCAGGGTTCAGGAGATGAAATCACATCATAAACTTTAAAGCCTACAGAAATGCAATCAGTGATTAGCTCTGAGAAGGGCTGTGAGGTGACGGGAGTGCTGTTAAGAAGATGGATTTGATCCCACGGAGAGAATGTGGAAATTGGAGGGGGGTGATTGGGGTCAGAGAGGCCAATTAAGAATTTGCTGCAAGAGTCTTGCTGAGAGGTGATTCAGGTCTGGAGCCTGGTGGTGGCTGTGGGGGGACGAATCAGCAAGGTCTGGTTGAGACTTTTCATAAAGTGAATAGGTTTAAAATAGAGAAAAAATATATATCCAATTGTCAAGTTCATCTCTCTAGGGAACTTTTCTTCCAGACTTTATGTGGTACTTGTATTTTTCTGTCTCCAACAGGGGTTTTATGTGAACATGATCTTTTCCCCTGCTCCCCGTCCTGCCACCCCCACTTCCTCACCTCTGTACCCCAACCAAGCTGCAGCCTCTGTTATCCCCCTGTGTGGCCTTGAGATCAGACACAGTTTGGGGCAACAGGCACAAAGATTCTTAGCAGCATGGATTCAAGGAGTCTGCAAGACTTAGTAGAGGCAGAATCACAAGATGTTAGCTTCACAGACTCCTGCTGGGAGGCCCTTTGCTAGTCAGATGGGTTTGTAAAAGACAGGAATTTGGAATGAAATGTTTGAGGTGCCCAGCTGTGACCTGGCAACCACCCCACCTTATCTTTTTGTTATGCCTTTCTACCAACCATTTAATTTGCATAGTAAGACCAAGAAGATCTTGGGAGACTTAGTGAAGCAGCTATTACCCAGATCCATAAACTCTTTGTGGGTTTTTGAAGGCAGCCCTGGAATAGTTTGAAGGAAATGAAGATTGGGTATTAAGACTTGTCAGGCATTTAATGGAACCTTCTAACCCCAAGTCATAGGCTTGGGACAATGAAGTGGATTCTGCTAGGAAGGGGAAGTGAGTTCAAAATAAATTGTCAATATGATTATTCTGGATTTTATTTAGGAACATTAGCTAGGTTAGCTAAGTTAGCCTGAACTATGGAGAAAAAACCCATAACCTTGTTCTTATTAGAGAAAGGTTTTTTTATTTTTGATCATTTCACCTAACAGATACAATGACAAAACCAACAAAAACCAAAGCAAAACCCCAAGCCTAACATGGATGTGAGCTAGTCAAGAGAGAAGTCAAGTCTACGGGTAGTAGAAGAGGGGAGTTGGGCAACAGTGATGTCAGTGGAGATGTAGAATGAACAGTGGACATTTCAAAGTAAGTGGACAATGGCTAATGTCCCACTCACATGGAAGAAAGCCTCCTCAGCACAGGCCAGCAGGAAGCAGACTGGGAGATGTAGAAACATTGCCTGAAGACCTCTAACATGAGGTGCCCCTCTGACCCACATGGGTTCCCTTTGTGTGAGCCCCTCAGTTTTCTCACTCCACCTTGATACTGTGTTTGTGGGAATGGTTGCCTCAGGTTTAGGGGAGAAATGTTCTCTTCTTGCTTCTAAAAACACTATTTCGTGAACTCTCTTGGTTTTGAATGAATGGTGGCCTCTGATCGACTAATAAGAATAAACACATCCATGGGGTCTCATGGATCAGAGCTTCGAGTAGATGTGGATCCAAAGAGTACACTGAAGTTAGGGTAACTTTTCTCCGGGCTTCCATGTAAGTGAGGGGAGGTGCCTCAGAGGCTACGCATAGAATCTCAGGCTTGTTAACACTTACAACAAAAGACTCACGGCATCATAGAGTTTACAAAACCCTTTCCTCGCCACAGATCAGGGAGGAAAACAGGACCCATATCATGATAACTGTCTTCTGATGAGAAAACTACAACTTGATGGGAAAGGGGTCTGTACAGAGTCATGGAGCTTTTAGTGCCTGGGCTGGGGTGAGAACCTGTGCCTCCCTGTACATCGCATCTGGGAATAAGGAAATAGAAGAATGCAGAATGGATCATTTATGAGGAAACTTAGTCCTGTGCGGGCCTGCACCTCTCCCTACATCTCTTACTTGAGGCAACTGGGTGGCCCAGTGGATAGAGTACTGGCCCTGGAGTAAACAATTCCTCAGCTCAAATCCAGCTGAGTGATCCTGGGCAAGTCACTTAACCTCTGTCTGCTTTAATTTCCTCATCTTTAAGTGGGGGTAATGATAACATCTACCTTCCAGGGTGTTATCAGGGTCAAACGAGATGATATTTGTGAAGCCCTTAGGACAGTGACTAGCACATAGTTGCTTAATAAATATTCCTCCCCCTCTCTGCAGTCTCACACTGGGCCTTCCTTATTCAACTCTATTGAGTATTATACAGGTACTATGTGCCAGACATTGTGTTTGGACAACCTAAGTTGTAAATAGAAGGAATAGTAGTTTTTTGTTCTATGAGGATCCATGGGAAGCTGGATGGATATGGTGGGAAATCTCACCCTGCAGTGTTGGTAACTTCACAGAATGTGACTCAGAAGCCTCTTTTGGCTCCTTGCATATTTAACACCCGAGCCCCCAATGGATCTGGATGTGTGAAGAGTATGTGAGACTCCAGCACTGGAGTCTCTTGGAAGAGAAGTGGGGCATTAGTCACAGATTGTGGCAACTGCTCCTTAGAATCAGGGCCATGAGGGTCTTTCTTTTAGCTCCTCCCTTCCCCATAGCTGTGACTCTGGGGACATTGGGTCACGTAGATGGCAGGGTGCTCCAGGGAAGGACTCTGACAAGCTAAGATGTCTAATGACTTCTCTTTGGGTTGAACCATCCTACCAATTCAAAATCTGCCCAACTGGCTCAGTATCTCTCGCTCATGTCCTCATTCTTGTTGCTAGAAGATAGCGTGAGAGACTCTCCTAAGGTTCTGCTGAAGTCAAGGTCACCTCTGGCTTGGCTCCTACAGGTCTGGGGCATTTCCTGTTCTAGTCACCCCATATAGAAAGCTACACTGCATTGTAGATTACCAGCTGGAAGGGACTGTAAAGGCCATCCAACCCAGTTGTTCCATTTTACAGAGAAGGAAACTGAGGCCCAGAAAAGTTCAGTGTCTTGCCCAAGGTGACACAGAATAAGGGGCAGAGCAGAATTTTGAAATCTGACTGTGTTCTCCAATACAGCCCTCTACCTTGTACCATGACATCAATGAGCAAGTCAACTGACTTTTAAGTGTGTAATGTTTGTTAACCAGAGTTTAGCACTGAGTTGTCTTTTTATTTACTTAAACATCATTAGGAGGCAGATGCCAAACTAGGAAGGCTTGGATTTAAGTCTGCTGCTGGAGTGATGCTGGCTAAGGCCCTTGAACACTCTACTGTAACTTGTGGGAAGGTGCTGCCCTGTCCTGGTAGAGGTGATATCCTGACTTGAGAGCTCTCTGGAGCAGCGATGTCAGACTCATATGGACAGAGGGGCCAATAATCTGTCCAGAAGCACCCCTGGGGCTGTATGCTGTTACAGTTTTAAGATGTAATATCGATGTTTGTTGTATTTTAATTTGTTGCTTACATTTTAAACTGGTTTGGGCCACACTGAGGAGAACCATGGATGGGATGCAGTCTTTGGACTGTATGTTGGCACCTCCACTCTGGGCCCAAGAAAATGACAGGGCCCTTTGCTCTCCCAACAAGTCTTTCTGGGTTCTTGTGACCCTAGTGGGGAAAATGGAGAAAAATGAAAAATTATGGATTCATTCCACTCCATCCCACTCCACCAAGAATTATTGACTCCTCACAATTTCTACAGCAATGTGATTGATGCTAGGGAGACTAAATGGACAAAAAAAGTGTCACCCTAGATTGGATCTGATGTATAAGCTCCATAGAGTGTGATGGAGGATTGGGTCAGGGGAAGGCGGTGGTGGCAAGGTAAGGGGGTTGGGAATAGAAAGGGAAAGGGAGGAGCAGTATGTTCTAGGAAGATTTGCTGACTGACATCTCTTTCAGCTGGTGGAATCCAGGCAGACTTCACGGAGGATCTGGCATCTGGGTTGGGCCCTGGAGGAAGACAAGGTCCCCATTTAGAGATGGGGACTGCTTTGTACCCCACTGATGAATGATCTTTGCCTGGGGAGCACACCATTTAAAGTCTAGTGGATAGATCATGGGGGAGAAGAGTTAGGTGGATCTAGATCCAAACTCCATTTATGATACTACCCATGTGACCTGAGGCAAGTCCCTTCCTTCTCTGCACTTCATCTGTGTAATGCGGATATTGATGCTTCTGGTGTCTACCTCCCAAACCTTGAATAGCAATGACTCTTCTTTGAAAGGCAGCTTCCACTTTGCTTCCTCTTACATTTCAGGACAAGCCTTTCATGATCACTGATATATCCAGGATATAGTAAATAGGCAGGAAGCATCTGGGGAGAGGAGACTTGGTGACTGTCTGCACCTAATACATTCAGCTTCTTCTGGAAAATGAGGGATCACCAGGGTGTGAGGGGCCCTCACCTCCATTTCAGAAATTGTCCTCAATTTCTATGCAGCTTCTCAGCAAAGCTAGAGGGAGGCTGGATGAGAGGGAAAGTAGTTTATTTGTAATTGCTACAAGATGGGCCTGGATGAGGAAGGGCAGAAATCCCAAGGGCTGAAGAGTCTCTCTGAAATTTGTTTCCTCTAGTCGAGTAGGGCTGGCCTTATTCATCCCAAGGCTGGACCACATGGGTAGAGCCCCCCTGGAGGCTTGTCTGGTGATCTGCTGACTTCGTTTAGCTTTTCTGGCCCCTAGCTCTGGGTTCACTCCCTTGTCTCATCAGCAGTGATGTGAATGCCTGCACTGGAAGCAAAGCCATGTGAAGGTTTGAAGGGACCCCAAGGTAAGAGTCATCAATTCTTGCTCAAGGACTCTGATCAGACAGTGGGCTATGGGAGCTGGATGCAACCTGGCTGGACTTGGGAGGAGGCTGGAGGCCTGGGGTCATCGCTGGCCACATTTTTACCATCCTTTTTGAGGACCTAGGTTAGAATTAGAGGTACATAATCAGAGGACCAAAGGAAGCAACATATGTAAATGCTTTGCAAAACCCTCTGGTGTTACATATGTGTTAGGGATTGTAGACTGTCCAACTGAGAGGGAATCTTGGAAAGGAGACCAGTCCAGGGGGAGGCAAGGACAGGGCATACAAGAAGTTAAAGGGATTGCAGGGATAATTTTGTCTGACTCCTTGGCTTGTCCAAGGTAACACAGAAAATAATTGGAAAAATAAGGTCTAGAAATGAGACCCCTTCCCACTCACCCTGTGCTCTCCTTATGCACTTTCTGGCCTGGCTAGAGCTTGCGTTCTCTCCAGCCTGAACCTGAAGGTCTAAGAACTTTAAGTCGAAGGACAGTCAAATCTACTCCTCAATTTTGCTTAGACTTTGGCTCATCACAAGGATGAGCTTTCTAACATTCAAAATGGTCCTCAAAAAGAAACAGACCTACTTCAACAGTCCTGGTAAGAGGTTGAGATATGGATGCTAGAGATCATCTGCCCTACATATGGGGAAACTGAGGAACAATGAAGAAGAGAAGGGGCTCCCCCAGGATGACAGGTCATGCTTTTCATTTGCAGGGGGCGGGGGGAATCTGTAAGTGACTTGAGCTTCAATCCCTTGCTTACCCTCTGCACCCATGGAGGGATAGCTGAAGGCAGGCTGTAGGGTAAGGGACTACCTCTGGAAAGAAGGGTACTAGGCCTAGAGGAAGTGTTAATTGCTTTTCTTCTTGGCTTTATGTTAAAAATTGCTGGGGAATCTGTGTTCTAATACCTGATGGCAGGGTGCTCTGCCAGGAGCCCGATGTTTCATTCTCTTTCCCCACCCATTCCAGATGTTTCACAGTGTGTAGACCTACTTAATGTCCTGTGTTTCTAAACACACAGATGTGCCATATGTCCTAATGAGCAAATACCATCTGCCTGGGCTGAACATGCCATCCAGCTGAATTGTTGGAGTTGACTGGGAGGCCCAGTGTGGTGGAAAGGACCCAGATGTGGGGCTGGAAGGGCTGGGTTTGAGTAACGACTATGCTACTTCCTGATTGGGTGACCTAAACTCAAGCATCCTTGAGTGTAGAATGGGGACAGTAACCTTTGTTTTGCTGTCCTAAGGGGGCCAAGCAGATGATGTGTGTGAAGTCACTAAAGTGACTACCCCATTTGTGCATTTTATAAAACCTAGCTATTGTGACTACACACTTTGGGGGAGGGGAGGCAAATAGCTTAAATGGCCTATCAGTCCTCTCCTTGACCTCTCAGTCTAGCAGAGGAGTGTGGACATGACTCAAATCTAAGACTGAAGACAGGAAGGCCACAAGAGAGGCACAAACATACTTGGGGAGCTCTGGGGGGAGAGACTCCAGTTAGGGAGAGGAGGTGATGAGGGGCAGAGCTGGGACTGGGAGGTGGGCCCTTTCACTATAGTTGAGATCCTGGGAGCTTTGGATCATAGGCAGAGTGGGAAAGGACCTCTGAGCTCCTTGCTTGTCACAACCCTTTTATCGTTTCCCATAGTTTTATTGATGCTTCTTAATCCTAGGAAACTGTCATTTCCAAGGACAGTTCCCTCCCACATCCATACCTCGCCCAGTACTGAGTCCTTTCTTGCAACCAAGAAGAGTTAAGAAAATCCAATTGATACAGTGATCCTACCTCACAGTGTGGGCAACGTTCTGCCCTCTATGGTCATGGGATAATAGTATTAGATGGTAAGGGACAGGGGGCATGGTCATTCTTCAGGATCAGGTGGGTCTTCATGGGCTTCCTTTGGCATCTGTTTTGTTTGCATTATTGGAAGGTCTTACTCTCCTGATGCTCTTTTCATCGCTTCATGTGCATTCTTACAATAATTGCACCAGAGATAACAAAGGAAGGTAAAAGACAGTCCGTTCTGCCCTCAAGGAGCGTACAATCCAAGGAGACAATTTCTTATTTTAGAAATTGCTTTGAAAAAAGTTAACAAGTATTTATTTTCTCTCCCTTCTACCTCCTCCCCCCCATTTTCCCCCAACAAATATGTGAGTAGTTGAGCAAAATGAATTCCTGCCTTGGTAGTGTCTGAAAAACAATGACAAGCACGTAACACAAAGCTCCTTCTGCACCAGTGGATGATCCCTCTATCTAGAGGAGGGTGGCATGTGTAATCTTGAGTCCTTTGGAGTGGTGATTGGTCATCAGTCCATCAGAATTCCCAAACCCTTCAAAGTTGTTTGTCTTTGCAATGGGGGTGGTTGCAGTTGACTTCCCTTTGCATCAGTTCATGGGCATTTTGCCAAGTTTCTCTGAATCACTCCTCTTCCTTTATAAAGTCCAATAGTCTTCCATGATATTCAGTTATGATCAATGTTGCCCCCATTCCCTAATAGGTATCCTGTATTATCAGTTGTTTGCTACCCTAAACAGATCTGTTCTAAATAGTTTCAGAGTCCTTTTCCTTGGCCCCTTGATCTCCTTAGGAGATAGGCCTAAGACTGCAGCGTCAACTTGCTGGCTTCTGGGGCACAGCTCCAGATTGCTTTCTAGAATGACTGGGATTGATCATTTCTTTTTACTGTAGAGTAATATTTTCTTTCATACCTCTTCTTTTAGTCATGACATGATTGAAGGCCACCTACTTTGGATCTAGCTCTTTGCTCTCATAAAAATCTGCCCTCTTGTTTTACAGAGGAAGAAACCCGAGAAAATGAAATGTCAGAGTGGGGAGAGGCCTTAGATCCCCCATTTTTCATCAGATTAAATATGTGAAGCACCTTGCAAAATAAAAAGCACTTTATAAATCTGCTGCTATTTGTTGTCATAATTATTTTTTCAATGAAGAACCTGAGGCTTGGTGGAATAATTTACCTCATTTCACTCAGCTGGTAAATAAGAGTCTAGCATCCCAGCTGCCCAACCTTCCAGCCTCTATGTGTTTTTTCATGATAATCTTCTCTTTCCTGGACAGTTGGCCTTCCACCCAAGTTCATGCCCTAGGGGCTGTGGGCCAGAGACTATGTTTGGATTTAGGAAAATGCCTTTAAAATCCTGAGAGTAGAGTCTGGGGCCTCATCATACTCTGCCATTTGGAATGTGGATTTAGTCCTGGAGAACTCATCTGAAATAGATATTCTCTCCACTCCCAGAGGGATTTATTGGTGAAACTAGCCATCTATTAACATTATCTTGAGACTTTGCACTGGGGAGAAGAGCTCCTATAAATCTTAGTTTTATAAAAACCCAGGAACTCTGAGGGTTCGTGGACAGCAGATAGAAAGGCCCAATAATTCCAGGACTGTTTATTTTACTTAGAAGGAAAGAACATTCTGACCTGAGCCCGCTGGGAAATTGTTTGGAGGATGGACATTTCTCTGAGACCATAGATTTGGAATGAGAGAGAAACCTCAAAGTCACTTACTTTGTAACCTGTTATCAGAGCCAGATCTGATGGGGGAGAAGGTGAAGGTTGCCTCGGTAGCTGTCGGGTGTGACAGTCTGTCTACAGATAGTGTATGGTCTGGGAAATGTGTTGGCAGAGACAGTGCATGAATCTCCCTGGAGGATTCAGAGTTGGAAGAGATCTTAACCACCTTGTTGAAGACACCTTCACCTGGATCTGTGAACTTAAGTGTGTTAAGTATATTTTAATCATCTTGCCATGTGATTGTTCTTGGAGGTCCTGTGCACTTTCTTACATACACTTAGACTCTGAGAAAGCATCCATAGGGACTTAGAAAAGAACTAGCCATCTAGACTAGCCATCTCCTATTACAGGTGAAGCAGTGGAGCCCAGATGGGCAAGTGGAGTGCCCCAAAGTTTCTTTCAGGAAAGAAGGGGTAGAGGTAACATATGAAGCCAAGCCATTTGACTCAGAATCCACTCTCTCTGTTACTCCCCGCTCCTTTCTTTGGGCTGTTTGATGCATATCATGATTTACCCTGATTTCATGCAGCCACAAACCCCAAAGAGTTAAGTACAGAGGGCAAAGGCTATCCTGGAAAAGAGATAGACTAGAAACAGAATGAATGGTAAGTAGAGGCTAGATGAGTGACCTTAAGTAAGGCCTCTTCAAGCCTCAGTTTCCATCTCTGTAAAGTGGGAATCATAACATTTTTACCTTTTAGGGTAGCTGTGTTGGAAGAGTCTTGAAAATCTGACGGTAGAAATGGAAGATCTTAATAGTTTGAGGAGAGCTAGTAGGGCAATGAATTAGGATATTGGTTCAGAATGGAGAGTAGAGGGCAGATAAAAGAGCTAGAGAGGGAGGATGGATAGGATTGGCAACAGGGTGTAGGTGGGGCAAATGGGAGGGAACAATACAAGGTAAGTGACATTTCATTCCTTGGGGAACTGGGAAGATAGTGGTATCAACAGAAATGGGAGAAGAGCTTATTAAAAGAAGAATGTCAGAAGTTGATTATTTTCTTTGTTTTGTCTTTAAATCGCCAGTGTCTCAGCCTTGCTTATGAGACACACTTAATGAATATTTTTGTTGGTTTGAAGGGTGGATTTATGGGATCATCTATTTATTATTTTTTGTAGGGGGTCATATATATACATATTTTCATATTAGTCTATTATGAAAAAAGAATCAGAACAAAAGGGAAAACCATAAGAAAGGAAAAAAAACCCAAAACAACAAGAAAGAGAAAATAGTTTCGAATTGATTTCAGATTCCATAGTTCTTTCTCTGGGTGGGGATGGCATTTTCCATCATGGAGTTCATGCATTGCTGAGACGAGCTAAGTCTGTTATAACTGATCATAGTACGATGTTGCTGTTACTATGGACAATGTTCCCTTGGTTTTGCGCACTTCACTCAGTATCAGTTTAGGGAAGTCTTTCCAGGTTTTTCTGAATTCCTCCTGCTCATCAGGAACAATAGTATTCCATTATATTCACATGCCACACGTTATTCAGCCAAACTGGTCATCCCCACAATTTCTAATTTTTGCCCCCCAAAAAGAAACTGCTAGAAATATTTTTGTACATGCGGGGCATTTTCGCTTTTGAATCATTTCTTTGGGATACAGAACTAGTATTGGTATTGCTACATCAAAGAGTACGCACATTTTTATAACTCTTTGGGCATAGTTCCAAATTGCTCTCCAGAATGGTTGGATCCGTTCACAATTCCATCAACAATGCATTAGTGTTCCAATTTTGGAATTATCCATTTAGAGCTGAAAGGAATTTTAGATGTGATCGAGTCCCGTCTGGTCATTTTACAAAGCTGGAAAAGGGAAATTTATTCAGAACAAATCACAAGGAGCAAAGCTCAGATCCATGACCTCTGACTGTGATGTTGAATTGGACTATGTGGGAGGTGATGAGCTCAGCTTTGGATGTGTTGAGTTTGGCCATTCGGTGGGCCATCCAGCTGAGTTCAAAGCAAACACACAGAAAAGGCCTATTATTAGTTTAGGAGCTTGTTATCTCTTACAGAAGAGAGGAGCTGAAGAGGTTTGGCAGTTGGTCCAACAGAAGCTTTATTAGGGCAGGGATAGCTTACAGAACATGGAGAATAACGGTGCCACTGTTGTATGGCACCTCCTGGCTAGAAGACTGTGTTCAGTGCTAGGCTCCGCATTCTAGGCAGATCATTGACATCCTCTAGAAGTTGGCAGCAAGACTGGTGACTACATCCTCTGCCTCATGGGAAATTGAAGGAGGTAGCATGTGGCTCCAGTGCCTTCCTCTTGTGGTCCTCTGTCCCCTTTAGGAGTCCCCATAGAGACTTTAATCTTTTTTCACCAATCCTTACCAGTAAGTCTTGCTCTCCAGTTGGTTATCGACTGGTTTCACACTTCCCAAGAATGTTTACATTCACATAGGGGCTATTCTCTCCCTTCCTCTCCGAAAGCCCCACCCTGACCCTTAGTAAGGTAATGAGTTCTTCATTCACTGAAATGTCCAGTCAGAATCTGGATGACCATCTTTCACAGATGTTAGAGCTGATTCCTGCTTGGTGTGAGAGGTTGGAATTACTAACCTGTGAGGTTACTACTGATTCTGGAATTCCTTACCAATTGTAGGCAGCCACCTACTCTGACTCTTTGTAGGGTTGCCCCGCCACGCTGATCCCAATAGTGGAATTTCTGTCTTGTACACTGTCACATTTTGGCACCCTTCAGATATAACTATGAAGTTCTGTGATTGGTGTATAATTAGTCGATGGCTGTACAATTTTTCTCTTTTGAAATTCATTCTGCAATCTCCCAATCTGCTTAGCTTCATTTGGATTCTCACCCCCTTTGATCTTTCCCTCCATAGCATTAATTCCCAAGTAGACTGGCTGGGAAGAAACATGCCCCAGCCTCTTCCCAGGAAGTGGGTGCTGGGGCTGAAAATGGCTCATCTCCTCATCTCTGACATTTGTGCCATGAGAGTGGGGGGAGTTATGTGTGTCAGAATCTTGAGTTTGTTTTTCTCATTTTAAGACTACAGGAAACTCGGGCTCTGGGATAGCAGAGAATCAGAGAGAAATTAATTGGTCAAGTGGAATGAGGGGGAACTGGGCTTCAGTGGGTGGGGGAGTAGGAGCCAGGGTTTAATTGGTTACATGTGACCTCTTCCTTTTTTCCCCACTTTTAACATTTTCAGCCACATCAATATTAATTATTTGCATCCCCTCTGACCTGGTAAAGGGCATGGCTGTTTTTCACAGGCATACAGATGATAAGGCTTCTTTCTTTTTAAAGAAAATAATGACTTCATTTCTATTGTCTGATATGGTGACATTTCAGAGAATCCTAGAATATTTGAGCTGGAAGAGACCTCAGTGGGGATCAAGGTCCACCTGGCTCCCTAATTCAGGTATTCCCTTGGTGGTATCCTGGACAGATGTTCATGCTGCCTCTGCCTGAATCCTTCCACTATGGAGGAGCTCAGTCTTTCTCCAGGGCAGCCTATCCTATGACTAGATGGTTCAGATTTTCTAAAACTTCTTCCTTATATTAAATCAAAATCTGATAGTTTCTACCCTGTGCTGCATTCTCACCTTCCGGACCCCCAGGAGAGTGAAAATCCTTTACGGCTATGAACACCCTGTTGGCCAGCCTGAAGACTGTACTCTAATAAAAAAATGGCCTTTTGGTTTGAATTCTCATGAACTCTCTCATCTGCCTTCACTTCCTTCAGCCTGTACTTAAAGAAGCAGATTTTGGGTATCCAGCCACAGGACTTTAAAAGTCTTTCTGTTGAATTTGATTGTTTTAGTTTCAATTTATATCATTTGAGCCTCTTGCAATCTGGGATTCTGACTGTCAGCCAATGTGGTAGTCATCCATGCAGTGCAGTGTCTCTGCTCTGAGTCAGAGACTTGCACCAACAAATGCCACGCGTCTGACCATGGGCAGATCACATACATGACCTTTCAACAACCTCAGTTTTCTTTAGGAAAATAACACTGCCTAGGGTTGTTATGAGGAAATTTCTTTCCTTAGACCTTAGACCTATCCATATTATTGTCACATGTAAAGTTGATAAGCATATAATAATAGTATCCAAGATACTAAGCTCCTGGAAAGCAGCTTCTAAAGCATCTTGTCCAAACCACTTCTTTTATATGGGAGGAAACTGAGGCCAAGATAATTGAGGGACTTCCCCAGGGTCCCATAGCTGGTCAGTGTCAGGGGATTCAAAGCAGGGATCTCTTATCCCAAGACTCAGTGTGTTTTCCCATGCATTATCTCATGCCACCTGTGGCTCTATCAGGCATGCTGCTTCCCTATTTCAAGCATCAGTCATTGGCTTCATTAGTTCAGTTAATGCTGTCCTCAATGCAGATCTTCAGCTCTTTCTGGTTAGCCAAGTTATTAATAGACATACTTACCAGATAGCTCCCAGGTTCTTCACTGGAACTCTCCTTGGGTTTGACTTCAGTCTATAAGGGCTGATCAATTCCATAAGTTTGGAGGTCTCTCTCTCTCTTCCCTCTCTGCAATATCAGTCTTGCCTTTGTAGTTTCCCTCCCATAGAATGTAAGTTTTTTGAAAGGGAGAGCGTGCTTTGGTTTTCTCTGGATGTGCTTGGCACACAGAAGGTACTGATAAAAGCTATTGGATGGAATTGAATTGAACTATTCACATTCCATTAATCTCCTCATTCAAGCAATGGTGGATCTACCCAGCAGAATTCTGACCTCCTGGTGCACATTGGATCTTCATTGTGTCTACCAGGAGAACCCTGGAAAACTAAGCAGCTTGTGGAGATGAAAGACTGTTCACCGAATCTCTGTATTCCCCTGTTCTTCCAGTCTGATAACCTGATCATAAAAAGAAATGAGGTTGGTTTAATATGACTTGCTTTTAGTGAACCCATGCTGGCTTCTAGAGGCCACTGCTTCCCCTTTTAAATGTTCACAAACCATGCCTTTAAATAATGTTCTCTAGAGTACTCTTTTAATAGTCTGTATCAGGTCTCTCTTGTTTGCATCAATTTTTTCTGATTGCTTATGGAAATGTACACAATTTTGTTAACATGCAAACCAATCTTAATCATCTAATAAAAATAATTTAACATGCGTCAATATTTATGACTTCTCCCAATTACCAACACCACCACAACCATCATATTGGTAACATGTAGTGGGATGGTCTTTTGGTGCAAAGTTTCTCTTTTACTTGTAGTCTTTGACCCTGCTCCTTGGATTCTTTTGCATCTCCTGACCTTTGTCTGGGTCTAATTGAAAACAGCTGCTCCTGACTTCTCTTTTGTGTTCGGTTTCTTTTCTCCTTTTCATGCTGAAGATCATTCTCCTTGCTAAAGAAAACAGAAGCCAAATGCTATGTAAGTGATTCTGCCCTCTCTCTGTCAGTCATAGGGATGAGCCTATTCATCTATCCCAGGGAGAAGGGGGTGAAAGGGAGAACAGAAGTGGATGGTTGGAATTGCACAGGTCATCACAGACTTTAGCGGTTGGAAGGAACACAAGGGAATTTTAATCAGGGAATTAAGGGTTAACAGAAGAAGAAACTCAATTTCAGTGAGAGGGGATTTGCCCAAGATCACACAGGTAGGAAGGAGCAGAGTGGAGATTTGAACCCATGTCTTCTACTTGCAAACCCAGCACTTTTGCCTTTTACCACAAGTTAGTTATCCCATCTCTCTGCCCCCAGTACATTGTCTTCTGCTTCTGTTTCTGAGGTTATTTCCTCTCTTTCTTCCTGGGTGAAAGGGTTCCTTAAACTGCTGTCAGCTTCCCCCCTGTCACTAGGAGGACCTTCAGCCCTCTCAGGTTGTGACAGATATCCTCACAGGTGTCTTGGCCCAATCTGACTAACTAGAAGCTAGGCAGATCATTCAGTTAGCTCAAGATATCTCTCATTAGTAGAGAAATGATAGATATCAAATGTTCACTTGTGAGTTTTCCAAGCGTTTCAGGAGGCTGAGGAGTCCTGCATGTCAGAACCTTTAATAGACTGGGGGAGGTGATCATTAGGGCAGACCCTGTGGTTCCCTATGCAAGGATTCACCACCTTAGCACTGGAGGGTTTATTCACAGCAAGTCACAGGGATAGTTAGAGCCTTCTCACCAGAAACGACAGAGGTCCTTCCCAAGCATCTCGATACTCTGGGTTTTGAAAATTGAGAAATAACGATCCAGGTGGTATGACCATCTACACCATGTGCTCTCTGAACACCACTTTTGTGGGGACCCTTGGCCCCCAAATGTATGGGATGTCTCTTCTAAGATGCCTCCCCTGATAGCTCCAGCAAAAATTGATCTTTCCTCAGATTTTTTTTTGAGGAGCTTTAGGTTAGGATTTCTCTTCTGTCTTGCTACAGTTTTTCTTGTATTGATTTGTGTACATTTTATATACCCCACACCCAGATCAAGACTTTAAGCTTCTTGACCCAGAGGACCCAAGTTCAGATCAGTGACTTTGGGTAGATCCTGTCCATTTCTCATCTTTGTACCCCAGTTTCTTACACAGAATAACAAGTGTTTGCTGCAAAGAGTGGGATAAATATCACCCCTGTTCCAGAGGGGCTGTTTACTAGTTGGGAAGACTAGGATGTTGGGTACAAAGATGATGATGATGGCTCCAAGACTGGCCATGCTGGGAGGGAGGAGTCTAGGCATGGCGGGGGAGGCTGCTGGAAGGAGATCAGGTCCTAGGAGTTGTAGGGAGTCAAGGAAGGGAGAGGAGGATCAATGGAATGGGAAGAGAGGGAGGTACAGCATGGGAAAGCCTGGATTTGAACCTAAGCTTTTCACTGAGAACCACTGGTAGAATGGAAGTGCCCTGAAGGAAGGGACTTTCTCCCTTTTGTATCCCTGGGGCATAGCACACTGCTTGGCATGTAGTAGTGCTTGTGGATTTCTTGTGTTCTCTTGGGCAGGTTGCCTAGTCTCTCCAAGTCTGTTTCCCCATATGTAAAAAGAGGTGGTTGAAGTAGATGCCCTCCAGAGCAGAAGGAGCAGGGGTTCTTCCCCTTGTTTGTGTCTTGGACCCCTTCACTAGGGACCACTCTTTCTCAGAGTCATGTTCTTGGACACCTAAAAGATGACACAAAGGAAACCGAGTACACCGACATAGTCCCCGAAGTGTGTTTAACAAGTTTCAAGGCCCAGGTGAAGAGTCGTCCCTCTAGGGAGCCTCCCACTCTCAATCTTGGAGCTTGGCTTTTCTAGAAAGGCTTTTTCAGATTCAAAGCAGAGATTCATTTGGAAATTCTCTGCTGTTCAACGTTGTGAAACCCAACCTGTGGTTTCAACAGTAATGGGGGACTCTAGATGAGGAAACTCTCTCTACCAAAGCAGACCAGCACCTTGTCTGTGATTTATAATCTCTAAGTAGCTAGGTGGCATGGTAGATGGAGTGGCTAGGCCTCGAGTCAGGAAGACCTGAGTCCAAATCTAACTTCAAACACTTATTAGCTGTGTGATCCTGGGCAAGTCACTTAACCTCTGTCTGCCTTCGTGTCCTCCTCTATGAAATGGAGACAATAGCCTCTGAGAGTTGTCATGAGGATCAGATGAGATAACTAGTACATGAAGAGCTTTGTAAACCTTAAAGCACTTTCTGAATGTTCACTATTATTCTTAATTAATCTCAAGTTGTTGGGGCTTTTGG
>CM053770.1:246288759-246315658 GCA_028658325.1 Potorous gilbertii | reverse complement strand
TCCCGCGGACCCTCCAGTCCAACGTGAGCTCCGAAACTGCCACCCTCTGCCTCCCACTGGACTCCGCACCCCCAAACCCCGGTCAGACTCTCCCCCTGGAGGCACCCGAAGGCGCTTGTCCGAGAGCTCAGGTGAGTTGTTGCTCTCACTCCGCCATCTTGGCTCTGCCCTCCCCTTGCCTTCATTCTTAACACACATGATCTCATTGGACCGTCACAAGTAGCCCTGGGAGATAGTCTGGACAAGTTATGATTACCATCTCCATTTTAGAGACAAGGGAATTAGATCCCAAGGAGGTGAAGGGACAGGACCCCTGGGAGGTCAAGGTAGCTACCCTGGACATGCCAATCTTTCCCTCTTTGGACACACACACAGTATACACATATACACATGAACATGGACAGCACACACATGCATACACATATACACATGCACACACATATGAAGCCCGAGGCTCTGTTAGACTCTTATCGAGTGTACAAGTCAGTTAACCTCCCTTCTTAAATGAGTTTATGAGCTGGTCAATTTTGAATTCATAATTAAGAGAGTTTGGCAACCATCAAAGCAGACTGGCTTGCGCTGGAGAGTTGGGCCAGTTAATTACCAAGTTCACAGACTGTCAGAATGAGTGTGTAGAATGTTTGAATTGGGAAGGAAGATGCAGCTGAAAATGGATCTGTCAATACCTATTTTGCAGCATATGGTTACACCCACCAGTCATTGCAGAGATGAAAGAAAAAACCCTTTTCTCGTTTCCCACCCTTTAAATGAAATTTCTTTCCCGAGCTCCTCAGCGGCAACTTTGCACCAGTTGCAGTGCCTCAGGAATCTTAGCTGTGCCAATCTTCATTTAATTGAAGGAAAACTTGAGGAAAATCTAGTTCAAAGACTGTCTCCTCTGGGAGCTCATTGGGATTCCAAAAGGGGCCCAGGAAGTTTGCTGAGTCCAAAGTGATGCTGTGTTGGTGCCAGGTAAAAAAGACATGGCCTGAGGGATGGTCAGTGAATTTCTGTGCTTAGAAAGGGGAATAGTCCCAAGCAGTGCCACCTCCTTCAGAAAGCTTCTCCCCAGGGAGAAGCCAGTGATGTTGGTTCACATGGACTCTGGGAGCTGTTCTGCTTGACCCTCTGTCACTTCCTCTATCTTTGCCTTGGTTTCATAGGAAATAAAAAGGGCTTGGACTGAATAATCTAAGGGCCTCCCAGCTCTGCCATAGCCTATTCTTAGCTTCCTCCTAGCTCTGCCATCCCCTGTTCTGTGTTTTTCATGGCTCCTCCTGGGCCATGTTGAGAGCTGTGTCTCCCTCCTGTATAGCCTTTATAGCTATAAAACACAAATGTGTTTTTTTTAGTCTTCCAACCTTGTAGACATTTGACAGCATCAGACTCTGCCCCTTCCTCAAAACCCGGCTCCAAGGCAGCTTCCCCCATGATGTCTTCCTTCTTGAATCCCATCACTCGTAGAGAAGGGATGTTAGAGGTCATAGGTCCAGCTCCTCTGATGGAAGAGCCTGTCTGTCTCCCACCCCTGCCCTTGTGTTTCCAGTTCTTAGCACATAGTAGGTGCTTAAGAGATACTCATTTGATCAATTTTACCCATTTACTTCATATCTATTTCACACACATATATATCACATGCATACTTTTTCCCCTTCCCACCCCCATCATCTCCCTCATCATTAGATCCTTGAGGATATCCCTTGTTTCATTTGGTCTCATTATCCTGCAAGGCCCAGCATCTCGTGCACACATATGTGTAACAAATGCCTGTTGAATTGGACTTGAGCCCTTCAAGTTAGAAATTAGAAAGGGGAGGCCCAGAGAGGGGGAAGCGCTGACTCAAGGCCACATAGCTAGCCAGTGGCAGAGGCTGGATTTGAACCTTCTGCTCTGTATGTAGGCTTTGATTGCTTCTGTTGTGGACGGTTCTTCTGCATTTCAATGATGCTTGGAGGGTGGTAGGGAGGGGGAGAGAGGAGGAGGACTAGCTAGTGAGGAGGTCTGACCTTGAGCTGGAAGGCACCTCTGAGGCCATTGCATCCTACCTCTCATTTTACAGATGAGGACACTGAGGCTGGGGGGGACTTCGCTTATAATTAGAAGAATCCAGTTTCAAAACTGGATCATTAGACTCCAAATCCAGGGCTCTTTCCACCAAGTTACCTTAATTTTTCAATAAGGAAATATCTGCTTTTGGGAGTCAGTGTCCAGGCCCTGCCAACCAGCCCTCTAATCCGCTCCAGGTCATTACTGGCCCTTTCGGGGGAGGGTGATTGTCTATTAACTCTGCCTCCTAATTGATTGAGATGCTTTCTGCACCATTAGGCAGACAGTGGTGTGTTTCAGTGAGGAATCTCAGTCACACTCACTGGCTTGTAGACACACAAGCCCATCAGCCTAATCTCTGGGGCTCTGACTTGGAAGAGAAGAAAATTGTTGGGTGAAATGGTGGGAGGGTAAGGAGGCCACAGGCCTTCCACTGTTTGCCCTTGGGTGACCGGAGCCCTAGGCAGGCATTGTCATCAGCTTCACAAAATGACCATAAAGGGCAGGACCCAGCTTCTGCTCTGGAGACAAAGCCTCCTGGTGCTTTGATTGGGGGGGGCACTCACAATTGTTCTGTGTCCTCTGGAGTCAGAGGAATAGGAGCTGGGACAAACTTCAGAGGTCAGGTCACTTCTTCCAGTGAAATCAGTTGGACATGAGCAAACTCAAGCCCAGACTGGAAAATTGGCTTGTCTGGGTCCCGCAGTTAATGATGGTCTTTAGCCAGATTTGTATGTAGGTCTTCCTTTTCAGTTCTAGACATAAGTAGCCTGGTCATGCAAGGGGAGGTGGGTGATGTGGCTCTTCGCAAGAGTGAAGGAGTTCAGCAGCAAAAGAAGCCTGGTCTATGAGAGGGGAAGGGATGATCATCCCTCTAGCCTCTACCCTGGTCAGACCTCATTTGGAGAACTAGGTTCAGTTCTGGGAGGCCCAGGTGAGTGAGAATGTGAGCCAGCTGATGATTGTCCAGAGAAGTGGAGGGCAGCCAGGATGATGAGGGGACAGGACACTGGGCCATTCTTGAATTCAGGGAACCAACCACCAGAAATTGGGTCATTATAGAAGACATGGTTGCTTCTCCTCTTTAGGTGTTTGGAGGACTGTGGTAGAAGAGGGCTACCTTGGTCCTGTTTGGCCTCAGGGGGCAGATCTGGACCCAGTGGGTAGAAGATGTAGGGAGGTCAAAAGATAGAAGGGAAACCTCCCCTATCAACCCTTTGCAACAAGGATAGAGGTAAGAGTCTGCCTTGGGGGCATTTGGGTGACCATTTCTCAAGGGATTTCATGGAGGCGATGGGTTCTTGATGCCCCATGGAGCCCTCAGGACTTGATTCTTCAGTTCTGGGAGTGAGGAGAAAGCAGATCTCGGCATGAGCTTTGTGTTGGTGGTACGGTGGGCACCACTGGGGTGCAGTGGGCTTCATTGACTGTATTTTGAGAACTAGCTGAAGCCGCTTAGCTGCCACCTGGCCCCTGACTTTCAGTGTGGTGGTGGCAAGGGCAGTATTTGTAGTTAAAATCCTAGCTCCTCCCCTTGTTATCTGGCTCAACTTGGGTAAATTATTTCCCCTTCATAGGCTTCAGTTTCTTCTGTAAAATGAGAGGAAACTCATTTGGGGACTGGCCCAGAAACTCTTTACAATTCCTTCCAGATTTAGGGTCCTGGCTTCCTACCTGCCAAATGGATGCACAACTGTTCTGTCACATATGTGGAGATAACTGGTAGACTGTTCTGTCACACGTGTGGAGATAACTGGTAGATCATCTACCTGGGCATTTGACCAGGTCCTGACCATCCTTGAGCTTATATTGCTCAAGTAGCCCCCCAGTATGAGCCCTGACTCTGTTCCTTCTATCCTCCTGGCCTCCATTTTACCTTTCTATTGGGTGATGGAGAAGGAAACGCTATCCTTCCTTGATTTATTGCACAGTCTAGTGCTTCAGAACCTAAAACATGACTGCTGTTAATTAAATCAGTTAGGTAACTATGTAATCATGGGAGAAAAAAAACCTTCTGTGAGCTCTTGTCAGGGCTCAGGATTCTGTGCTGATATAATCCAGCCAACTCTGGAAGTGAGGAATTCTCCGATGAGCAAGACTGAAGCTAGCACCATCGCCCTTTGGGATCTGTCTGCTTCACAGGGTAGAGAAGGGTTTGCATCATGGTGGAGGGCACAGATGGTGTCAGACCCAGAAGGATCTGGGGTGGGGTGTCATCTGCTCCAACCTTTATTTTCCCAGAATTTGAGACCTGGAAGGACAGCCTCCCTCAAATCACACATATGAGGCTGTTGGCATATAGAGGCTGTCCTCTGCTTGGAGACCTCCCAGGAAGGGACCTCCCTGTTGCAGTCCCTGTCTTGGAACAACTCTAATTTGTAGGTGAGTTCTCTCAACATGGTGTTCAAGTCTGTGTCTCTTCACCTTCCCCCACTGCTCCTGGTTCTGCTCTCTGGGGTCTGATTTCTTCTCCAGTCTGTCAAATTTTGACCATGGCTGTCATATCTCCCATGACTCCTTTTTTCCCAGGCTAAACACATCCATTTCTTCAGCTAATCCTTATGGGTTACAGATGAAGATCAGTCACTAACATAGTTGCCCTCTCTTGGTAACTCTCTAGTTTTTGAGCATCCCTAAAAGTGTGGTGACTTGAACGCATTCTTCCATCAGAGTCTGATGAGGCCTCACTGAGGAGATGACCAGGGTTTGGAAGGCAAGGAACTCATAGTAAAGAGTAACACATGCCATTCTTTATCCTTCTCATATTTGTGAAATTGAATTGTTGGCACTCAAGTGCAAGACTTTAAATTTATCTCTATAGCATTTCATATTATTAGATTGCACCCAATACTCAAGACCAGGGATCAGCAAACTAAGTCCTAAGGACAAATTGCCTCTGCCTGATTTTGTGAGGCCAGGCTAACTAAGAATGGTTGTGACTCTTTATAATAAAGTTTTATTTTATTTAAAAAGTCAAAACAATTCGTGGCTCACTGCTGAACAAAACCAGGTTGTAGTAGGATTTCATTCTTGGGTCGGGGTTTGCCAACCCCTGCTCTTGCTCATAAAATACTTGATATCTTAGTCACTGAGGAAAAATTTTAAATAATATAGGGTCAAGTACAGATCCTTGTGGCACTCCACTATAGACTTCTTGCCATATTAACTTTGAACTGTTTACAACTTCTTGAATTCAGCCATCCAATCAATTCTGAATCCAGCTGATTTTATTATTGCTTAATCATTTCTCTCTATCTTCTCTATAAGAATCATATGAGGTGCTTTGCTAAAATCTAGGTAAATCTAGCCATTGCCATCTCATCTAATAGCCCGAGTAATCCTGTCCAAAAAGGAATGGTGTTAGTCTGGCATTACCTGTGCTGAAGGCATGTAGGCTCTTGATGTTTCTAACCTCCTTTTCCAAAGGTTTGGCAGTCATGCTTTTTCAATGAGCCTTTCTCCAATCTTCCAAGAAGCAGAAGTCAAATTCATTGACCTATAGTTTGTCAACTGTGCTCTCTTCTTTGTTTTGAAAATGAGAACATTTGCCCTGATTCAGTCTTGTGATCCTTTTCCTGTTGGCTGTGATCTTTCAAAGGGCATGACACTGGCTCAGCAATTGCATCTTCCTGCTCTTTCAGGACACGAGGGTGATTCATCTGAGTGCAGTGACAAGAAGTCACCAAGGGCAGTCAAGTGCTCACTTACTTATCTCGAGTATCAAACCCTCTTAGTCATTTTGCTTCTGTCACATCTTGTCTAAAGGTCATTCTCCTTTGCAGAAAAATGGAGACAAAATGACAGTTCAGTAGCCTTGCCTTTTCCTTTGTCGGTCACCATTGTCCTATGTACACCAAACTGAAGTCCAGATAGATCTGAGGGAACCTTTGGTTGTCTTTAGCATTCCTCAACAGCGGCCAACTCATTTGGAACTCCTGAAATCCTTTTTGCAGGATCATACCCATGCTCTTTGGAAAATATAAGCTGATTGGTGAGTTCCTTGTGTACTCATCTTGATGTCTTCAGATCCCATTTTCCTCCTGATTGGAATTATTTCCCTGCATTCTTGAGGATTTTAATCTTGAGTATCTCCCATCCCTCCTGAACTGACATCCTCTGGATTTGTTCTATGGGAACATCTTTTCTTCTATTTCCCCCAAATCTGAGCATTTTGGACTATGACCAGGTTTCTTCTACCCTGTCCCAGACTCTAGAATGGAATGGGCACTTCCCCCCAAGCTCACTCCCCACCCAGGTTCCTATTATTTCCATCCTAGAAACCTAGTCCTCTCTGTAATGATCTGGATTCAGAATGGTTTCTCCTTATTTGTTCCTCCATCTTTTGAGGAGTGAAATTATTACTAAATTTAGGCATGAAATTCTGAGCTGTTTTTGTATGTGTGTGTGTGTGTGTGTGTGTGTGTGTGTGTGTATGCGTGTGCATGCCTGGCTTGTGATTGTTTCCAAACTTTTAATCTACTTCAATCTTTTTCATGGTGTGCGGGCACAGGAACTAGGGTGGTCTGAGTTCAAATCCAGCCTCAGCTACTTCCAGCTATGTGGTCCTAGGCAAGTCATTTAATCCCAACTCTAATTTCCTTATCTGTAAAGTAAGGGCCAGCATAGCTTCACTAAGAATGTAAATTCCAGACTAACATTATCTCCTCTTTGAGAAGGTCCAAACAGCAAGCTCACTCTCTGGCTTGCTCTACCACCATACCAGCTGCCTGTGACCCTCCCAAATCCTTCCCTTCCAGGTCCCCACTTTCTGTCAGTGATTCCACTGCTAGCTGTATATAGCAAGGAAGTCACTGATAAGACTGTAGGTTCACCAAAATATTTCTAGTATCACTTTGTGGTAGCCTTTAAGGGTAAGTTCTAGACTTTCACTAGGAGCAGACTTCAAGTCTATGGACCAGTGGTTTTAAGGCTCTACCTTGGAGGGTTCTGGAAGGATGGGCACTGGACAACTAAAGAAGGCAGGAAAGTGAAATGCACTTGGAAGGATTAGAAAAGAGGACCATGCAAAAAGGATTGTTGCTGAGAGCAGAATAACCAATGTGCTCTTTGATTAGGGTGATGACACAGCCCCTACTGATGCTTCCCCCTTCCATTTAAGCCAGGAAAAAGTTGAGCAAGTGATACTTCATTCAGAGAGATTCCTGTTGGAAATAGACAGCAATGACCAAACAGGGACAGGATCCTTCATGCTTGCCCTGATAACGAGGATTTATAGATGTTTTTAAAAGCATCATTTGGATTGAAAGAGCTTTCTAAAGCAAATTATTGGCTAGCAGCTTCACTCGGCATGACTGCTAAGCTGTTCTGATTGGCATTGTAAATAAGTGTTTAGTCAATTTGGGCTAGTGTGTGTGGCTGATTGATGGGCCAGGAGAGCTTCACAGGAGCCATTAGCAACTCTCATGCAAATACATATCTCACTAATTCTGGAAATTCTTATTCAGCGTGCCTGGTGATCATCATGGTGAGTATTAGTTACTAGACTGGAACTCTTGCAAATGAGATCGTGCTGGGTCTGACTTTCCCATCTGGCAGTGGTCAAAAGCAGAACTAACATTTTGTCTCCAGGTTGGGAGACATAATTTTCTTTGGTCTTTTTTTTTTGTTTTTTAACCAGGCCAGAAAAATCAATGAATAAGTATTTGTTGGCCACAGGTGAAGTGACCTGAAGAAATGGGATGAGAGTGAGAAAATGAATGCTAGGTTCTTACACTTATCATGGAAGAGAGTGAGGATCATTGATTCAGATCTGGAAAGGACCTTCCAGGGAACGTCTAGTACACCACCTTCATTTTACTGTTGAGGAAAAGGAGGCCCGGAGAAGACTGAGTCATTTACCCAATGTTACACATAACTAACCCTAAATGTCTGAGGTACAAGTTGAGCTCTGTTCTCTGGACTCCAACCTAGCACTTGGGTTGTTATTGCACTTGGTGATCACCTTAATCTAGGGCTCTCATTTTACAGAAGAAGAAATAGGGGATGTGAGAAGTGGAGGGACCAGTAGCAACTTTAATCCCCTCATTGAGTGAGGAGGAAAGAGCCTATGAGTAGGAAGTAGCAGAGTTATGATGTAAACTTGGCAAGAAATTAGTGCGGCAGAGTAGAAAGAATATTGAGTGTTGAGTCACTGGACTTGGGTTTGATTTCTGGATGAGTTTCCTCATCTTAGAATGAAGGGGTTGGCCTAAGTAATATGTAGGTCCTTTCCATTTTGAGATTATAATCCTACGAGCAGATTCTTTGGCTTCAACCTCAGTCCTCTTTCCATTAAAATCCTGGGCTTGAGACCTGGCAATATCACTTATTAGCCAGCTGACCTTGGGCAAATCCATTAAACTGGGTGAGTCTCAGTTTCTCTGTCAAAGGAAGATAATATTTGTGCCCCTAAAGGTTGTCAGTGAGAAAAGTCTTTTGTTGACCTTGAATGGATATAAAGGTATAAATGGTTATGATTACTTTTTTGGCTAATTTAATTGACATGCTCGTTGGAATAGGCTCTTCCTTGACTAATACCATTAAGGCCATTTTATCCTGTGTAATTCATATCTTTATTTTTCTGTAACTCCTACATAGGTCTACCAAACATGCTGGAGGGATTATCAAGGGCACCATTTATAGCACATAGGTACTTCATCTATTGTCAATAATTCTTAATTTTCCCATTGTATGTCCCAGAAGATGTCCTTCACTCCTATTTCCTGTGTGCAAGGCATACTATGAGTAATTTTTCACAGTCTCTTTATATCTGCTATCTGTTTCTCTGTTGTCCTTGGGGTCATCTGACAACAGCCACTTTCTCCATCTCTGGCAGTCCATGACTTTTTTCTATCCAGCAACACCAGGAAAATATTACTATCAAAAATATTGGCTTGAGTGACTAGGTATAAACTTGGGTTCACTGGAAACATTCTTCAGTTTTCTAGCAATGGTGCTGTCCATTATCCTCCGGGTCAATGTGGGTCCAGCTCTAATGTCCTGATGGATGAACTCCAGAGGCTACCTGCTTACTTGCTTGCAATAATCATTCTTCATCCACTTGTTTGTTTCTTTGTGGATGGCTAGTCTGTTCTCTTGCCAGCAAACCTTTGGCTCATTGAGGCTTTGTAGTATTTTAGAACTCAATGGAAGCAATATGCTTTCATCTTTCAGAAGGGCCTTGGAAGGGTCTCACTATCTGTAGGGGAACCCTCTTCCATCTGTACTGTCTTTTGTGATGCTAGTGAATAGGGGGAATATATTCCTGCTTTATATCTCACTTGGTGCCAGTAATCAGTGAATTATCAGAAAAAGTTATCTCAAATCTTTCACGAGTTGTTACTGTTATGACAGTGATGACGCCAATGACACAGCCATGATGATGATACTGACAAGGTATCTGTACAGTGTACTAGTTATCGGAGGGTGGGTGGAAGGAAGATGCCCAAAATGAGAAAACAAGAAATGAAATCTGGCTGAATTAATATTATACTGATGAGATCAGAGTGGCCCCCAAGGCTGTGGCAGGTGAATATCCTCCACATGGGCAGAGTCTGACGTCAAGGAATCATCACAAGGTCATAAAAGGAACTCATAGAAGGACTCCAGTTTGGGGAAGACTTGAGGGCCAGAAGTCAGTGCTCTCCCCAAGAACCAAGATACTGAGTAGGGAATCCATAAAGCGTTGAAAATCTTAGAGCTTCAGAGAAGCTCTGGCATCTAGCTCAAATTCAGTCTAGGACATGAGTCTGCCCTTTTCCACTCTAGATCACCAGCCTTTGTTCCAGTGTTCCAGTATCAGCTGACTCACTGCCTCATGAAGCACATATTGGGTCATGTAGCTTTCCCCTGTTCTCTGAAGCTGAGGCTGCTGAGAAAATGTCAGCCAAAGGCCCAACTCTACAGTGACTTGGAGTGCCTGAAACTTTGGCCTTGCTGCCACCAACTGGAAAAGCTGGATCAATAGTTATTTCTATAATCTCTTGCTGATGCTTTTGATGGGCTCAACCCTGAAACCTAAGGTAAGACAGTCCTGGTCTGACTTTATCATGATCAAGGAGGCAGGGCAATGGATCAATAGAGGAGGGCTACAGCAGCTGTTGCCAATAGCCTGACAAGGGCACCAGCCTCTCTCAGTTAATTTCAACTCATACATGCATCAAGCAAATACTATGTTCTAGGTTAGTCATACTAGTGACAGTGATAGAAATCAAACAGCTTCTGCCTTCCAGGACTTAGCCTTGTTTTGGGATTTATAACCTGTGCATAGGTAAGTAAATACCTGTTAATCTGAAGGCAGCTGAGGGGGAGGTATGGAGTCAGCTTCCAGAAGAAAAGTCTTTCTCTTCTTTTCTCTGGACTCTGTGTAGATGACCTAGAAAGGCCAAATTAACCCTGGCTTCTGAGTTAGTGTTTCTATACTTGGCCTTCTATTGTGGAGCTGATGGTGACGATAGGAGGGAGAGTCAGAAGACCCAAGAGCCAGGTGTGATTTGCTGAAACAAAACAGAATGAATCTGGGGGATCTGTATATCCTGAGTGGCTTTCTTGGTTGACCTGTATCCACATTCCCTTGTGCAGTAGGTATTCATGGTAAGAATGTCATTCAATAGACTGCTCTATGAACACCCAAGGGCTGGGCAGTGGTGTGCCTGTGTCACAGGGCCAATGATGTCATGTCAGACCAAGGGGGGCTTGTAGGGGAGAGATTGTTGACTTAGGATTAGAAGGCCTGAGTCTATTTTGGTCCTGATTTGGTCATTCAAATTTCCCTTTCTCAGCTTTGCCTTTCTTATCTGCAAAATGGGGACTTTAAATGACTATCACAGCCCCTTCCATCTTTATGGGAAGGATCAACCCTTTCTTATTCTCCTGAACTTGCTTATGCTAATTAAGGGTCATAGGATTCTTACAGTTGGAAGTATGGGAACTTGATACCAGCCCTTGCAAAAATAATATTAAAAAACAACAACAAAAAACCAAAGGCTGAGGCTGACATGACTTAGAATGAGGGAGAAAGCCAGAGGTTTTTTTTTTTTAATCAAAAGGAACCTTCAAATCCTAGCTGAGTAAATTCATTTTATAGGCTCAAAAGATAAAACTATTTTATCACATGAGGAAACTGAAGCCTAGAGAAATGAAACAACTTGTCTGATTTTTTGAAGGGAGTAAAATCTGGAGGTCTTGGGTTCAAATTTTTCCTGATACCAGTGTAACTTGGACAAGTCACTTAACTTCCATGGGCCTGAGTTTCCTCATGTGTAAAATGAGAAGATTAAGCAGGATGGTCTCCGAAGTCCCTGATAGCTCCAGAGCTATGACCTTTGTGATCCCTGAACTCCTAAGTCTTGTTGCCAGAGAGCATGTTTTGGGGAAATGTGAATCACTGGAATTGGCTGAGCTGGTTTATGGAAACTCTGTGGAAGAGAAGCAGAAACTTGCTCTTCCTAGTCTGTTGTGAATGGGTCCTTTAGGACCATCACATAGGAGCCAGCTGGGATTGGTTTAATGCTTAGCTACACATTGGAACAAGCAGTTTCATTGATTAAGGTGGAAAAAAATGATTTCTGCCCTTGAGGCAGCCCAGTGAAATCAAAAGAATGGAGGTGACTATGTTTAGTAACCAGTGAAGTGCTCTGCAGATAGAAGCTAATATTATTTTGGTGACTATGTCCTCTATAGAACGTGTCAATGAGCCTAGCAGGACCTCCCCCTCCTCCTTGCTTTGGCAGAAAAAGGTGAGAATTGAGAAATTCAATTACTGTTCCTTTCACCATCCCCCCTTTTCCCAAGAGCATCTGGATTGAAAGCTCTAACCTTTAAAGAATCATGCCACAGGTCCAATAGAGGTACTGGAATTTAAAGCACAGTGTGGCATCCTCAAGAACTCTAAGTATATCTCTCTATCTTCAGACAGAATCTCCTAGCCTCTTAAGACCCATCACGAGGGCCCTGGCTCACAGTCAGCAGAGCAGATCATGGACCCAACATTCCAGAGCTGTCCAATATCTAATGGTGGTATCCAATAGAGAAGGGCTGACATGAGCCAGGAGGGGACAGTGTTTCTATTGGCAATGCTTCACACAGAATAGGCCTGCAGTCAATCTTATTTTGAAAGAAGGAATGAGCACTTTGGATAAAGCACAAGGGACACTAACACAAAATTGGGAGGGATGCACATCACCTTGGGAGGGATGAGTCAGAATAGAAAGTGCTCTCAAGAGGTTAAAATGATTGAAACTAAAAAGATGAAAAGCTTATTCAACACCCAATATGTAATATTAAGTATGATGCTTGGGTTCAAAAATTAACTTCATAAATAGAGGCATGTGGAGATAGAGGTTAGGCTGGAGCAGAAGACTGTGAGCAAGTTTGGGGAAGGGGTAGAGAGTGAGTTGGGGGACCAACAGACCTGGATGGAACTTGAAGGAAGAGTGGTTGTGGCTGCAGATAGTAGTAAAAGTGGTTTTGGGGAGCAAGGACTATGCTCTGCCAGGTGCTGTGCATGAAGGTATGTGAGAACCCTTGGGGGAGGTGCCAAGAGATGGGATGTATTCCCAGGAAGAGCCTTAGAAGAAGTGCAACGATTCTTGGTGAACTTGAGGAGGAAGGTGTTGAGAAATGTTGCTGTCCTGGGTTCTGATTAAAATGAGGAGCATTTTTGTCAGCCTTTTTCAGCCATCTTTGCCTCTTGTTGCTGCTTGGTTGCCAAAACTTGATCCTACTGGGTTCTCCTTAGACAAAAGACATTCTAAGCTCTGGAGTGCAAGCTGAAGGCAGGCACTGTGTGGGCCTTGTCCCTGTAGCCCCTAAGGGGGCAGCTCTGGGCTCAGTCCAGTAAATGGCTTCTAGAAATGGATTCTAGAAAGACTTCTCTGTGCTCCCAAGAACTTGCACCTCCGGTTTGTTTAAAGGTTCACAGTTTACAAGGCACCTTCACAAACAATGCTCATTTACTTCTCACAACAGCCAACAGTCAAAGTAGAAATGAGAGAGATCAGAAATAGAGAATCCTGGCAACAGAGCAGGGAGGGGCCGTGGAGGCTCCTAGACTAGATTCCACACAATGCAGGGGCCTCCTTTTATAGCATCCTTTACTGGGACAGCACCAGGACTCTTCTTGAGCTCACTCATAGCCCCTCCTCCTCATTTCCTAGGCATCTAATTCCAGGAGTAGTTGTGATTATGAAGAAGTTGTCTTTTTATTCAGCCTAAGTCTGCCTTCCTGTATTCGACAACCACTGCTCCTTGTTCTGGCCTTGGGGGCCAAGCAGAACCTGAATGATTCCCCCTCCATGCAGCAGTCCTTCAAATACATGAAGATGATTAGCATGCCTCCCTTCAGTCTGAGTCTTCTTCTCCAGACTAAGCGTTCCCTGTGTCTTGATCTACATGGCTCTAAGTTTGTACACATGAGGTTCTATGTTCCAGAGAACTGCTCTTTTCCACTCTGTCTTCTGGTCTCACCCCACTCTGATATTCTATTTTCCATCATCTAATTATAATTTTAAATTAATGGTTGCTCACATGTCAGGAAGTTACTCTGAAATGAGGTGAGAGTCGGTGAGCAGATCGCAGACACTGAGCAACAAAGGGGCTGCTCTTCGGGGGACGATATGCAAATGGGTTAGCCGTGCCATTGAAGCTAATTAGAGATGATTGGTACTTCACAGGAAGCCCCCTGCAGGAAAATGCAGATCAGTGGAAGGTCTGCAGGGACGAACTTTTCACAAACAAATGATTAAAACCAAGACTTTGCTTCTCCCAGACACTGGGAGTTTGTGGGTTGTGGTCACCTGGGGTGGGAGAGAAGGGGCCTTGGTTTTAGATCCTGATGCTTTTATTGTGTGACCTTAGGCAGACTACTCCCCTCTCTGGGCCCCAATTTCTTTATTTCTAGTTGAGGGAGGGCTTGGGGCTAAGTGATTCTCTGATTGGACTTTGAGTTTTCCAAGGGCTCTTCCTAGGGCAGCTAGGTAATGCCATAGAGCACAGAGTGCTGGACCTGGAGTAGGGAAGACTCATCTTCCTGACACTAGCTGTGTGACCTTGGGTAAGTGACTTTAGCCTGTTTGCTTCAGTTTCCTCATCTGTAAGATGAGCTGGAGAAAGAAAGAGCAAGTCATATATGACTGAACAGTAAGGGCTCTAATTTCTGCCATTTCCCGTTCTGAGGCTCCTTCCTTCTCTGATGTTACTGGTTCTGCCACCCTCCCAGCTCTGACATGTTAGGAATTTATGAATACACATGGAATAGCCTGATTAGCCTTCAGCTAGATGTGGTCTTTGCCTCCCTACCTTGAGCCCTGAAGCAACAAGTAATGGTGCCCTTCCAATGTCCTTGGGTGTCCTCCTGCTCTTTAATTTTCCCCAAGACACCTATGTTCAGCCTCTTCCTCTACCAGAAACCCCATGGAGTCTACTCTTTAAGACCTTGACCTCCCAGAATAAAGGTCTCTGATCCTGTGAATACAGGCATCATTCCCTTGCTCTCATCAGTGAGGACAGAGATCTGAGAAAGACTGGGAACCCAGCCCTTAACAGGTGCATTGTCTAGGAGGAGACAAGGTAGAATATGGCAATGGAAGGGTGAGGAACCTGGGAGTAAGTGAATCTGAGATCAGAACCTAGATGAGGACACTTCCTTGTCCCTTCTCTTTCTTCTTCTGTGCCTCTATTTCCTCTTCTGTAAAATGGGGGGTTTGGACTTGATATCCTTTAGGTTCCCTCTTAGCTCTAGATCTTTCATCCTTGGAAAATGCCAAAGTTCCCAATCCAGTTTGAAGCCAAAGGGCTCTCTTTGAGCTGGGGGCATCCAGGCAGGCCTCCTGGAGGAAGTGGCTCCCCATCTGCATTGTCAAAGCAGAGAAGCCTTTGCACAGGCAAGGATAAGGACAGAGGGGGCTTGAATCATTGGGCTGCCAATTTCCTGCAGGCCTCCTGGAGGAGACTCTTTGGCATCATCAACTCCCAACGGTCCTGGGATAAATCCTCTTGGTTTGGAAAAGAGCTGGAAACTTCATTGGCTGGCTTGGGCCCGTGGCCAAGGGAGGCTTTTAAATCAGTTTGGAAGAGAGTCCTCTGTAATGAGCATGGGCTCAGGGAGGTGATGCACTTTTTCACCAAAGCCCTCACTCAGGAATGGTAGTGAATGAGATGTGACCAGAAAAATCAGTGAACTGGATTACCCTCCCCTGATTCTGACTTAGCTAGGTGAATGGAGCTGGCAGGTGGCAGCATCAGGTCTGGAGTGGGGGTGGGGAGCCAGATGGGATGGGGAGCCAGGAATAAGAGAGGCAAGAAGCTGAGATTCCTATTTGAAGTCTGCTGACTGTGTAGGCAGAGTTGGGAGGGGCCTGAGGATGGGGGATGGCAGAGTGGGGAGGGGCCTGAGGATGGAGGCCTTAGAGATAATTTTGCTCAGTCTTAATTTACAGAAGAAACTGAGGCTCCGGAGAAGTGTCTTGCCCACAAAGTAAAACAACTGTCCAGAACTCAGAGAGGACAACCTGTGGAATGTGCAATGGCTCTGATGCCCTGAATTTGAATCCTACCTCTAAGTTACACATCCCTAGACATTACTTCCCTCTGTTTATCTCTCTGTAGAATGGGCACCATTATTTTAATATTTGTCATGTTTATTATGGACAAGCTGTTTTTCATATCTCACCATGGATGACTCTGCTTCCCCTTCTTTCTCCTGCACTGTCCTGGGCAGGTCACTTTTCCCTGTTTCCTTCACCTGTGGCTCCCACACTGAACCTGGAGTCGAGAAGGCCTGAGTTCCAATCCAGCCTCAGATACTTCCTCATTGTGTGACTCTGGCTAGGTCACTTTCTCTATCTCATTTTTTAGGGTTTAGGTGTCCCTTTGATGAAGCCCTCCTTCCTTTCTTTGAACACTTTGGGGTATCACTGTATTATTGAATGGTCCCACAGTTGTTTCTTACCCTTGCTACCTGACCAGACCATCTCCTTTCTCATAATACATATATTATTTGCAGATACATAATTCTAACTTGGATAATACTTGAAAGTTCTTACAACCATCTTTGCTTTGATGCAAAAGGAAAATAAAAACAAACCACCACCACCAAGGACAACAAAAGTGTGAGAGTCACTGGCCTAGGAGTTGTCTACTGTGCCATAGAGAGCTTGCAAGCTGTTCTGCCTGAAAGAATCTCCACACCTCCCAAGGTCCCCTGTGCTGATAAAATCCCAGTTCCCCTGCCCCTTTTCATGCTCGCATATTTACAACATAGCTCATGAAGTCATTGTCTGAGAAAAGAGCTCCATGCTGGCTGGAGTTCAGTGTGTGGCCGGCCACTAGAGGAGGTCAAAGAGGGAAGGTTCCAGACGTCCAGGGAGCCAACCCACACAAGGCAGGGTTTGGTGTGCTGGATTTAGTCAGAATGGCTGGCTTTCCAGCCTGCTCCTCAACTGGATCAGTACTTAACTGTGTGGCCTTGGCTGAGTGAGTTCCCCTCTGAACATTGATTTCTCTGGCAAATGAGGGTGTTGTGAGAAACACAGCAAAAATGGAAGCTGCTGTTATCCATGAGTTTGGATGAACCTTCCCTTTTCCTATGGGGTATCAAGCTTTGTGCTGGCAGAAGACTGGAGAGAGCATTTTCCTCCTGGAGAAAGGTAAAGCAGAGCACCAGAGAAACTGTGATTTAGGAGATTTGGTCTACAGCTTTCTGGCCCCTTTGAGAGGCAGACTTGAGTGTGGTCCAGAGTCACTGGTCAATGCTCACCCTCCCTCTCCTCTATTGCATCAGCTAGCAGTTCTCTCTCCAAAGGGAGGTAAATTTAGATGGCCAACATATGTCCAGTTGACTGGGTTTTACTGGCTAGTTCCTCTCCTCTTCCCACCCCTCCTCTCCCCTCCTTAAACCTACTGCACTCTGAAGCTGGGACACCAATGGGGTCTTGTCTAAGGCTCTTCTGGACCCTTCTAACTTTAGAGTGATTATCAATAGTAACTGTTGCTGTTTCCCTCCAAGCCTAATGTCTTGCTTTTTCTTGGCCTCATTAAAGGGACCATGCCCTGGCTGCCCCTTTAACAGTCTTATTCAATGAATGGGCATTGCCTCACCCTAAGCCAGTACCTGCAAAGACCTTGGCCTAAAGGGGCCAAGGTCTCCAAGTGCATCCTAGGTTATCTCCAGTCATCCTGATAAATATCTAGTCACTGGATTCAGATGACTCTGGAGGAGAAGTGGGACTGGTGACCTGCACAGCCCTTCCTCATGCAAAACAAAGTCAAGTTGCAAGTCATGTCATCATTTCTCTGATAATTTCTCTTCTTTGGCAATGAAGGATGACAAGTTCTCTTTTTACGTGTATTTATATGCTGTTATACATATACACATATGTATATATTTATTTACATGTGTATTAGCTGCCTGCCTCACTAGAGTGTTGGTATGTGAGAGGGGATTGTTTCTTTTTTCTTGAGTTCCCTGACCTAGCATAGAACTCAACTCCAAGTAGACGCTTGTTCTCTGAATGAGTGATGATCTGACTATTAGTAGCTAATATTTATATAACGCCCACTCTGTGCCAGGCACAGTGCTAAGCCCTTCACAATGGTTATTTCATAAGGGTCATAAGTAGGCAGGAAATCCATGGTTTGACCATCAACCTTGGGTGAAAGTTTGAGGAGGATTGTCTAGATGCAGCAAGGCCCGTTGGGATTTCTCTGTTGGGATGTGTTTCCATGAGGTAGCAGGATTGTAATGCAAAGAGATTTAGTCTGAGGACCTGGGTTCCCATCCCTGCTCTGCTCCTGATTGTGTGACCTTGGACAACCTTCTGCCTCATGAAAACACATCCCAACAGAGAAGTGCCGATTGATCTTTGTGGAGGAGCTTTTGTGGAGGATCTTTGTGGCGGTAGTTGCAATGGACAGGGACATCATTGTGAGCTTTTCTGTAGGACAAGGTTTAGGCTTTGCCTTTAAAAGATGAGTGGGAGTCCCACAGAGTGTGTGTGTGTGTGTGTGTGTGTATGTGTGTGTGTGTGTGTGTGTGTGTGTGTGTGTCGGGAGCAGTGTGAGCAAACAAACAATTATCTAAGGTCAAACTGTGTTTGGGGTGGGGGCAGAGAACAGGGATGTGAAGCTTCAACATAGAGAACAGGGACAGTAGGAATCTGAAAAGGCTGGCACCCAGATGGGAAGATCATGGACCAACAGTAGAACTGGAACTTTGTGCCATTCTCGGATTCTTGTCTGAGCTCTGGTCTGCACTCACTGTGTGTCTGTGGTTTTCCTCATCCGTAGGAAGTCTGCCTTTCTCACAGCAGGATAGTGAGGACAAAAAGCCCTGGTGGCTGCTTGGAAGGTGAGCTCTTGATCAAACACAGACCTGTCCTAGTTTTCAGTAAGGCAGCCAGTGGGGGCAAAGGACCAGGAAATGGGAAGGCATTCCTCATCTCAGCCTCGAGGCAGCTCAGAAAGTTCAGTTCAGGTGGACAGAGAATCCTCCGGGCACGGACCTAGAACTGGGGGGGGGCCTCGGGGGGTTCATTCGGTCTACCCCAGACCTGAGAAGAAGGAGGGATCCTACTGAAGCATCTCTGATGAGTCCACAACTCAAGGATGTGCTGGGACACTTTCCAGTAAGGCGTCTGACAATCAGCCCTTAGAGCTGGCCAAGGCCTGGGGAGGCTGAAGGCTTTTACCATGGTCATGTAGCTAGAAAGTGAAACTGGAACTCAGGCCTTTCCGACTCCAAGACCAGTCCCCGATCTATCTACCATGTCTGCCTGCCTTTCATCCCTGGCAAGCAGTGAATAAACTAAAATATATTAATTTTAGTTACTCAAAATACCCTGTTTTCAACTGCAGAGTATAGCTTCTGGTCTTGTCTCCTTAGGGTGCTATGCATTGGTAGGGTCAGGCTGATGCAAAGAGATAGGATCCTGCTGTCAAAAGAAGACTGGATTTGGAGGCCGAAGAAATGAGTTCAAAACTTACCACTAGGATGATTTTGGGAAAGTCACTTCCACTGTTGGAGTCAGTTTCATCTATAAAATGAGGGAATGGGACAAAGTTTCCCCTTTTACATGTCCTCCCTCACAGCTCTAAATCTAGGATCTAAATACCATGAGACCCTGCCCTGTTAGGGCCTATGTTCTCTCACCCATCCATTCAACACCTTTATTGAGCATCTATCCATGTTCAGGATAGTCAGATGATGCAGTGGATAGAGCACCAGGCCTGGAGTTAGGAAGACCCATTTTCATGAGTTCAAATCTGACTGCAGACATTTACTAGCTGCGTGTCACTGGGTAAGTCACTTCACTCTGCCTCAGTTTCTTCATCTGCAAAATGAACTGAAGAAGGACATGGGAAACCATTCCAGTATCCTTGATGAGAAAACCCCAAATGGGATCACAGAGATTTGGACATGATTGAACAACAAGAATTTGTGTGCAAGATACTCTGGTCGGGTGCTACAAAGATGATGAGTAATACATTGATCATTCAGGCTTGGACTGGAAGGACTTAGAGGTCATCCGGTCCAAACTACATTTGAACAGCATATAGTGGACACAATTCTGCATTGAGAATTAGAGGAAATGGGTTTAAATCCTGCCCTCGAACGTTTCCTTGCAGGATCTTGAGCAATTCAGCTAATCTCTTTGAACCTAAGTTTCCAAAACTATCAAAGCTAAGGGTTGGACAGATGACCCCCTGATGTCTTGTAGCTCTAAATCAGTGAGGATTCCATAGCAGTGAATATATAGCTTTTGTTTAAAGATCCTTTCAGTGGGGAGTCCTCTGCCTTTTGAAGCAGCTCATTTCATATCCTTGCCCTTTGGAGACTGGGCTTTAACACTGCAAGGAATGGGGAAATACAGCAGGGTTTGAAGTAGGGGTCATGGAAGCATGAGTCATGGAAGTGCAGAAGTAGCTAGGGAGCCCTTATCACTATTTGCCAAGTGGTGGCGGGCTGACCATTTCTTGATAAGTGCAAATGGATTCTTGCTGAGATAGAGGGGGAAAGTAGATTGCTTCCGAGGTCCCTCCCAGGCCTGCAATTCTGTAAAGGATTGAAAGAAGAGCAGACAATATGGACTAGGCCACATGGACAGGTAGGTACCATAGTCCTTAGGGTACAGTGGTAAAGGAAGGGGAAGGGAATAAGCAATGATGTACTGCTCGTTATGTGCCAAGCTCTTTATAGAGATTACCTTCTTTGGGCCTCGTGACCACCTTGTGCAGCATGTGCTGTTATCCCCCTTTTACAGTTGAGGAAACGGGCAAATTGAGATTTTTTTTAAGGTTCTTGCTGGAGTCACAGAGTTCATAAGTTTCTGAGGACAAATTTAAATTCAAGTCTTTCTTCCTCTGGGACCAGCCCTTACCCACTGTGCCACCCAAAGTGGATGGTACTGCATTTTATTTATGATAATTCCATACATCTCCAATTCTAATGTGCCAATTTGACTCCAATTTGACTGTGCCAAAGGTATTAGTGGTGAGCACTTCTTTTCCTGGGCCTTCAAAATCTATGGCTTCTGAGGAGGAAGAGTTTGCATCACATGCAGAAGTAGTTGGCAGGCTACATCTTCATGGGAATTGCTTTCCTGGACTGTGATTTTGGGGGCCAAGATAGAAGCAAGGTTGGACATATGGAGCGATTTGACCCATCTGCTACATGTCTTATCTTTTCCACAGGATGGTCACCTACCTAGGTTGTGTGGCTTGCCCTGTTGGTGGTAGATAGATGGCCATTGGTGGTTCTGATGTTGGTGTGTCTGGTGTGCCCCTTCTGCTCAAGGGTCATTCTCCTGAATGATGGCTGAAAACTGGTCCTGCAGTGTTGGGGCTACTTTTGTCCTTAGGTCTCTTGGCCTCAGGCTTCTAGATTGTCTCCATGAGGGTTTAGGGGATATGGTAGTAGGGGTGTTTTGGCTTGTCTGGCACATGCCACGTCCTGTCTTTCCTTTAGGTTGCCCAGCCACCCCAGTCAGACTGGCTTGCCTGTCCCTGTCTCTTAAGGTCCTGCCCAGATCTGGCATTCTATGTTTGTTCCCGCTATTCTTGGACACTTGTCTTTCCAACCAAACTATTATATGCTCTTGAAAGGTATGGCTGATATTACCATACTCTTGCTCTGTCCACATACCTGGGCACAGAGCAGCTCCTCTGTACATGCTTGGTGATATCTTTTCAATCCATTCTCTCAGGAAACATGCGTTGAGCACCAACAATGTATCAACATAGCACAGGAGGAGATGCAAAGCCCGTCCTTGCCTCCATCTTACCCCTAGTAGGAAGATGATGCAAACACAAACAAAGAAGGTGATGTGACACATTAGGGAGATGATATACCAGTTCCTGAGAGAAAGGAAGGTGACTGAGGGCTAGAAGTATATGGAGAGGGCTCCTTAGGAATTGGGATTGGTAGTTCTGGATACCTCAGTCCCTACAGGAGCCACAAGGAGAAACCCTGGCCAAAGTAAACAACCTTTTAGGGGCTGTCTATAAGACATGCTTAAATCAAACAAATATTTTCACTGTATGTAAAACCTCCAGTATGTTGTTTAATAAAGAGGTATTTAAGTCTCTAATGGTAACAGAAAATGTGACTCTTAGTCAAGTTTCAGCCATAATTCAGGCCCATCTCTGAACCTTGCATGCTGACAATTCTCCATGGATTCCGCCAGCATTATTTGTTCATTCCACTTGTTAGAAGGGATCTTTAAACCTGAGTTATTCCTGGAGAACTTGGGAAATGGGAGCTCTTTGTCTAGCCAATTACGAAATACTGTAGACACTGCGGCTCTCGGAAAGAGAGATTTATCACCTGAGATAACGGTGGGATGCCTCCTACTCCCTCTCCCTGAGATACATCTTACAAGTTTTTCATCATTTTGCAAGTAACATTTGAGGAGGATTTAACTATCAAGTGTTGGAGGAAATGATGCCGAGTGGACTGGAGGTGTCTCTGAGGTGGCGTTTCTCACGGTCTGCCAAGTACAGGGTACTGGAGCTGACCTTGCAGACTGCTTATATTTTTTAAAAATATTTTTTATTATAAATGTAATTGTTAGCAAACACGTGCATTTTAATATAGAATGAGTAAAAAGATTTTTATTATATATATGATTTTTAAATATAAAACTTAATAAGGTAATTAATAAGGTAATTTCCCTGTTTGTGTCCTCTTCTGAGCTTTTTGTATTTTGCATATTTTAAAAACATGTTTCATTGTTTCTCCAGGCTTCTTTGTTTAGGGAGGGGCCTATTGGTCCCCATGGAATAGAGGACAATGGCCTAGACCTGTAGATTCAGAGGACTGACCTACTTGACTCTGAGCACTGTGAGGTCAAGGACCATATATTTCTTAAATTATAAATCTACCTTGTACTGGAGCCCAGGGCTTTGTATGAGATTTTTATGTAGAAGAACTGTGGTCTATTGTATTACGTAAAGACTCCCTCTGGGGACTATTTCCTCAATTTGTACTCCTACTGCAGGTGAGTCCCCAGAAGGTGATTGGGTATTATTATTACTCAATGTTTAAGTGTTACTCTGAGAAGCTTGGTTTCTGGTACTGTCACTCACAAGTACCCACTGACGCGTTTCCCATTGAGAATCAGCTGATTATCTGAATTAGTTTTTAAGAAATGTATTTACGAAGAAGATAGACTGAGAATACTAGTTACAAAAACATTTCCTCCCTTGTAGGTGCCCCTTCCTTGGTTTTTGGGGAGAACTGGTTAAAACTTCCAGTAAAGTGGCAGAAGTGCACAGTTACAAATAACACACGTGGCAAGAAGAAACCTCCCATGTCTTGGTTACTGGGTGTCATTTTCTCTCTTTGTGGGGACCTCATCAGGTTCTCTTTAGCTGTAGCTTTCTGATGACCTCCGAGGGTCGGGGCCCTTGTAGAATCTATGACTGCTACTTCTCTCTGCCCCAAGGGATGTTCCTCCCTGAAGCTGACTTTCCCCAGTAATTAGTGTGTACCTCAGTTCCCAATAATGCCAGCAGCCTTAGTTGCTCTTGTGGACCTTACTGATACCAATGGGATTTCCAGTTCTGACTTTTCTAGATTTACACTGTCATAATCTAATCACTTCTGGATACTCAATTATCTAAGGTCAGGAAATAACAAATAATGGACAGAGGTGGCCATGTACTCACAGCTTTCATGGCTGGATGAAAACCAGGGTGCACATTCTTCACATTTTGCCTCCATTGGGTATTGGTCCTGATGCTTGTCACATTCCACATAGGAGGTGGGAGGACAGAGGTTCTTTCCTTAGGATTCTGTCTGGTTTTTTTCTCTGATCTTCTGCTTCCCCTTGGTCCCTTCTCTCCCATGATGGGGTGGAGAGAGGAGAGGGACAGAGACCAATACTCTCCTCCCAGTCAAGAGTGTTTCCATCTCAGGACCCTACCTAAAATGCCCTGAACTAAGAGCCTGAACAATGAGACTGGTTTACTGCTTGACTAAACTTGCTATTTGTATATATCACCCAAGAGATCTGAATTGATTTTCTCAACCAATCATAAGATGGTTTTTGGGTGGCAACTGCTTTTCATCTTTTGGCCAAGAGCTTGTCCAAATATAATGGTTAGGACATCGGTAAATTGTTTGATACCTAGTTTATCCTATAGATTGGTTCAGCCTTCTGTGATGATATTATTTGGGGGTGGGATGGGTAAGAAATCTCTGCTTGTAATCATGTGATATTTAGGATTCACCGGATAGTCTTAGATTATTCACATATCCTATGAGAAGCATTGTTTAGGATGACTATATTTCTGTATATCATAAATGTTAGTGATCTCTTTGGTGTGGGAATACCTATATCTAGATATTCTCTTTCTTTGTCAATACCCTTCCTTTTGTACGATGTGATACCCAGATCTGCACACAGTACTCCAGATGGAGGTCAGGCTAGGTGGAGTGCGCCAGAATGACTGAGTCCAAGTGTAGAATCGGCATTTGTCTATTTTAAGGAGCTGTGCATTGCGTTGAATTATAATGGATCATGAGCAAAAACTAGATGAATCCCATTGATCATTAAAAGATACTGATACTTGCCTTGAGCTAAAGTTCTTGTGTGGGCTGGAAGTCTGTGCAGCTCAAGACCCCTTGATATAGCAATAAAATTTGGATTTTAAAGTTACTTGAACTTGAAAGTCCCATTTAGGAATTAATTGACTTGTTCAACAGATTTTTGTTTTTCTCCCCAATGAGATCAAATGAGACATGTATAAAAACTTGTCAGTGTTACAGAGTGAGTTTCCACAGGCTGGTGGGTTGGTGTGAAATAAATGGAAGCCATTTGGTTTTGTGTAGAATAAAGCATCCATCTTCCAAGCATTTCCAAAGAATGAACAGAAGGAACCATCTGACTTTTCTGACTTAATGGGAAAGTCATGAATTAGAGCAAGAGCAACCAAAAATGCACAGTGGGAGACAATGTGTGGTATACTAGGAGAAGAATAGGGTCGGGAGATGTGGCTTTGACTTCCCACATCATAGTTCCTGCCAGGATGACTTGGGAAAGTCTCTGTTCCTTCTTCAAGTGTCACTTTTCATATCTGTAAATCAAAGCTTCAATTTGCTAAATGTTTATGCATACTTTAAGCCAGCTAGGCGCTGTGCTAAGTGGCAGAGAAACAAAGGAAAAACAGCCCAATCCCTGTCCTCACAGAACTCACTGCTTACTGGGGGAAGGGGAGACCTAACAGTCACAAGAATAGCTGTAATTAATGTTAGATAATTAAATAGATAGGAAGGGCTAAGATCACTTAATATTGCGCATTTCCCAAGTCTGTGAGGATCAAATGAAAAAAGTCATTGACTTGACTCAACAGCATAGCATACTTTCCTCCTCCTCCTCAGGAGAAGCTGATCACCTGATATCTCATCACCAAGAAGGATGTTTCCATTTTTGATTCTCTGTACTTTCTCAGCGGGGAAGCTAGGTAGTACAGTGAGCAGAATGCTGGGCCTGAAGTCAAGAAGATACATCTTCCTGAGTTCAAGTCTGATCTCAGACATTTTCTAACTGTGTGGTGCCAGGTAAGTCACTTTAACCCTGTTTGTCTCAGTTTCTTCATGTGTAAGATGAGCTGGAAAGGGAAATGTCAAATCATTCCAGTATCTTTACCAAGAAAATCCCAAGTGCGGTCATACAGAGCTGGACATGACTGAACAATAACAAACGTTTACTGAATTGAATTGAAAAATCATAACCTTAGAGAAATCCAGAGTTAGAAATGCATTTCTCATCTGTCTAATGAAAGCATTGAAGAAGTTTGGGTATTGACTAGACTAGTTTTTATTTTGCCTAATAAACAATTCATATAATTGGAGTCCATACCGTGTGAAGGAAGTGAAGATAGTTAGCTTGCGTAAGAGATCTTGGGGAAGTGATTGCTGTCTACAATTATTGGGAAGGTTGCAAGGTGTCCCTTAAAGATAGAGCCCTTTCCATCGAGAGGGGCAGGGGGTCCCAATGAAAACAATTTGGACTTAGCATTAGGAACAACTTCTTAAATATTAGAGTTACTCATGAGGGGAATGGCTGCTTCAGAAGAGGGTGGGTGTCCCTTCTTGGAGATGTCCAAGTAGAGATTAGACAACCCCTTTTCATGCATACCCTGGACATTCCTTTTGTGTAAGGATGGCTCTCATCTGGGGTTCTGAGATTACTTTGTGGCTGAGCCCTCCCCTCAGGGTGTCAGGCTGACTTTCAGGTGGCAGACTGCCCTTATCAAAGTACACCTGTGAAGCTTTTCCCATGTGATGGGACCTGGCAGAGCCTTTATGACGATGATGCTCTTGAGAGCTCAGAGTCATTTCCATCCTGTGCTGAGGTAAAAGAGAACATCCTCAATGGAGGCTTGTTACATCAGAGAGCCGTTTTTTGTCTACAAGCCTCTCTAGGACCCCATGGCTAAGATCAGCTTCTCTACACAGAGTCCGTTTCAAAGGTCACTGGGTGAGCAGGGCACTCCATAAAACCCAAATTTGCCTTTATGAGACCCAGAGACCCTGGATTGCTTGTTTCCAGGTGACATTATTTAAATTGTCACTGATTTATCACTAACCCAATGAACGTTGTCATCTTTAAGTCATTACAGAAAATATTGTAATGTGAGGGCTATTGCATCAGGAGCCTCATGACAAATACGTACTAATGCTGCAGGCAAGCAGTTGTGTACTGTAAATCAATAACACTAATTTTTAAAAATGGGAACATGTTGAGAAGTCCTCAGACCTGATTATTGTGTTCTGAGCATAAATCCTTCTTTATTAGGGATATAGTAAGAGCCCCAGTGGGGTGGGGGGATCTAGCACTTTTGCCCTGTGCACTGAAGCATGCTCCAACTAGTCATTGGTAATCATTATGTCAAGAAAGGAGATCCTTGTGTTTTTCATTCAAAGTTGGTACAAGTGCTGAATTTGGACACTTAGATTGGAATTCAGCCCCTGTGAACTCGAGCAAATCCCTTTCCCTCTCTGGACCTCAGCTTCCCATCTGTAGACTAAAGATCTGGAAAGTCCCTTCCAGCTTTGAAGTTTGATGATCTGTCACCTCCCAGGAGATGCTGACATCTGTGCTGGTGGCTACTGAGTTAATGCATAGGCCTGTGGACAGCTGTGGTCCTTAACATGACTTTGGGTGTGTGCTTATGTGACATTTGGCCTATGCTGGGAAGCTATCTTATCATTCTGAAAACAGCTCTAAATGTTAAAATCTGTCTCAAAAATCCTTCTTTCTGGTGGAGTGTTTTCAGAGCTATGCCATTGAGGAGCAAGCAGTGGTGGAAATCTGCTATAGATAGTACTTCTTTTACCCCCTGTGGTCCTGGT
>CM053770.1:246268564-246288259 GCA_028658325.1 Potorous gilbertii | reverse complement strand
GATGGGTAAGTCAATTCACCTCTAAAGGCATCAGTTTCCTTATGGGGGGGGCGGGGAGGAATTGAACCAGGTGCTCTCTAAGATTCCTTCTAATTCAAAATGCTACAATTCCTTTCTTCCATTATTAAACATCTGTCATATGCAAGGCAGTGTGTCTTGATCGTTAAAGTTGTACTGGGGAGCTGTTCAAAGAGCCATGGTGCTGAAAGTCAGTGGTGCTGGTAGGCAACTGATGCCCTTCATTCAATACAGACCCTCTCTGATGGAGGTTGTCTGCTCCCACCTGTACCATTTCTACTGCAGTGGGCTAGACAACCTACCCCACCACCATGGTAACATCTTAGAAAAGTAATTAGTGCACAGGTGTGTACTTTAGATGTGTGGTATTTGGAATGTATTTATAACTATAAAAGCAATTATAATGGACTAATTGCTTGCAAAATTTGCTTTTTTTATTCCCCCAATTTTATGTTCCACTTATATACTCAGAAAATTTCAGCTTTCTAAATGCTTATAATTGAATAGCATCTAATTTGATTTCAATTAAATTAAGCAAAACTTATTGGAAAAAAAAGTTTGAAAATTATACTGTCTTCTCATTGGTGGAATAAAGGAAGCCACTTGAACATTTTTGGTATGAATATTTATCTTTTTCTTTTGATAAACTTTGCACCATTGTGGATTTTATTGTTCCTATTTGTCAATTGAAGAAAACTGAGGTCTGGAGAACTGAAGTCAGATAGGACAAGGAAGGCACCCGTGTGATGAAAATTGAGTCTGTGATAGAACAGGAATTGTATTTTCTTCCATGAACTAGTGCAAGAAGGATTCTGAAATCTTCAATGTAGAGACAGGAGAACACAATTATACTATTTGTTATCTGTGGACTTTAGATGATTCACTTGACCTTTCTATGACTCAGTTTCCTTCTCTCTCAAGTTGAGGGTAATAAAACTTTTACCTTTAGAATGGTTGACAGAAAAATGCTTTTTCAACCTTCAAGTGCTAGAATAATGGGACTTTTGACTACTAGGAAATGTGATTTAAAAAATTATTACTGGGAATATTGGAGTTTTGTTTTTATTTCATGAAATATGAATGCTCTCCTTTTTAAGAAGCCACAGAAATCATGATGACTTCTACATGATAAGCAGTATGTAAATGTTTGCTGTTATTATTAATTATTACTATTTTTTCATGGCTCCATTAGCTGAACTTGAAACTTTGCTTAAAGAGTGTGGAGACATCCATTCATCTGAAGTTTCATAGAAGGGAAAACTGAGACTGGAGAGGTAAAAGTTTGTCTAGGCAGTTATAGCAGACCTGGAATCCAAACCCAGGTCTTCTGATACCAGAGGCTTTTTAAATAGAAAATGGGTGATTCTTAGGAATGTTAGACTAACTAGCTTCTGAAGCTCCATCATATTCTGCAGAGACCAGGGGATTCTCTTACTCTGCATTTTTTCACTTACTACTATAGCTGTCCCTTAATTCTCAGAGAATTAAGCAGTAGATTGAGAAACACGTTCCTCAGCTTGTCCAGTGATCTGGATTCCCCTTGGAGAAATGGTGTTATAGTTTTCGTTTGTGAAAGGTGAGAGCTTGGGAAGGTGGCAGAGTCTTTGGTGTTCATATGACTTCACCTATGTGACTTGATTTGATTTTTACAATGACCCTGCCCATAATTCAGGAAGCATTTTATAATCATTGTACCCCATGCCTCTCATCATGCTTTGTACTGGGGAGACAATACCCAAACCTAAACAACCCCAGCCCTAGAAGGACTTACATTTTGGGAGTCCCACAGTTCTCCTTTTTTCCCACACAACAGAATTTCTTAAAGTATAGACTAGTTGAATACTAGCTGGAATATTTTCCAGCACAATTTTGGGCAGATCATATCTGAAGACTCTCATAGTTCAGAGAGTGTGTGATTTTGTGTCTTAATAGACAAAGAAGGAAGGTGGCAGAGTGCTCAACCTCTCTCCCTCCATCACAAAGTTATGGAATGGCAAAGGGGAAAGAGACCTTAGAGAGGGATTTTGTTTAAAAATTGACTGGAAGAAATGGCCTTGGAGATCCTTTTCACTTTTAAGATTTGGTCTACATGTTTTTGGGAAAGCCTAGGATTAGGAAGGTAGAAGAACCTGTCCAAGATAGCAAAGGCAGGATGTCTTCATACTTCAGGTACAGTATTTTTTTTATTTCATTGAGAGGGAGGCAGTTTTAGGGTCAAATCTTCAGTGAGGCTCATTGAAATAGCTCTTAAAGGCTCATGAGGCAGCTTCTACCTCCAGAGGGTTATACATGTTTTCCTCAAGATCAAGCCAATTCCAACAACCTCCTGCTTCCATTGTTTTCCTATCTTCCTCTCAAATGCCTTTTGGAATGATAGATGCAGTTGATATAATCACTGTCTGAAGATTAGGAAGGGATCATTCTTGAATGAATTTTCTAGAAAGGACCTCTATTGGGAAAAAGTCATTTCCCATCTATTTTTTCCACTACAGCCCAGAAATTTCATCATATGAGTGTTAGGCCCAACTTACAAATATGTATGTATACACATACATTCAGAGGTTGAAAGAAATTTATTTTTAAAGGAAGAAAATATATATTAGGTTTACAGGCATCTTGAGTCATTTAAAATTGACTTACCCTTTTTATGAATGTCGCAGCAGTTGTAATACCTATTTCCTTTGGAAAAGGTTTTTTTCTTTTGGTCAAACTCATATCATACAAAGAATATGGAGTTTAAGAACTGGAAAGACTTTAGAACAAAGGACATAGAATGTCTAAGTGGAGAGAGATCTTAGGTATATAATGGAACAAAGAATTAGCAATGATTTTAGAACAAAAAATGTCAGAAGTAAGAGGGACTTCAGAACATAGAATGTCAGAGTTGGGAAATATCTTTATAATTGAATACTAAGGTGTGTATGAAAGATTCTGACTGAGATTATGAAAACTGTGACTACCACATAGGGGACTTTATAAGTGATCTTGGAGGTAAAGAGGAGCCACTGGACTTTGTTGAGTATGAATGGGAGGTGATGAATCAGGCAGATTTATGCTTCAGGAAAATCACTTTGGGCTGTTAAATGGAGAATGAATTGGCATAAGGAAAGACTTAAGTAAATTACAGACCAGGTAGAAGGTGAGGGCAACAGTCCAGATGATGTTGTGTGGGTGGCTACTGTGTGAGGGGAGAGAAGAGGGAAGGATATGAGAAATGTTGTGACATGAGGAATGACAAGATCTGGTGATAGATGCTTATATGGAATGAGTGAGAAGTAGAGAATGACACCAAGATTTTGAGTCTGGGATACTGATAAAATGATTGTGAGGTAAGCTTGAAAGAAGACAGGGTTTTGGAGGAAACAAATTTCTGTTTTGAACATGTTGAGCTGGAGATGCCTATAGAACATCTAGTGATGTAGCTCAGAAGAGAGACTAGGGCTGGGTATGTGACTTTAGAACTATATAAGAGACCTTAATTGAAATATTGATGGGATTACCAAGTGAAATACTGCAGAGGGAGAAGAAAAGAAAGTGTAGGACCGAATCATGATCTGCTAATGGGCTTAGCATGAATAAAAAACTAGAAAACTGAGAAGTAAAGGATCAGACAGATAGGAGAAGCAGGAGAGAACACTGCCACAAACATCTAGAGTGGGTAGAGCATCTGGGAGGTGACCAATAGTACAATGCTGCAGAGAGGTGAAGTAGTATGAGGACTGAGAAAAGATTTTTCAGTTAAGATATCAGTGGCAATTTTGGGCAGATGGTGCAGTGGATAGAGTACTGGGCCTGGAGTCAGGAAGACTCATCTTCCTCAGTTCAAATCTGTCCTCAGACATGTACTGGTTGTGTGACCCTGGGCAAGTCATTTAACCCTATTTGCTTCAGTTTCCTCATTTGTAAAATGGACTAAGGCAGGAAATGGCAAACCCCTCCAATACTTTGTCCAAGGAAACCACAAATTGGGTCACAGAGAGTTGAATGTGACTGAGACACAACAATGGCAACTGTGGAGAGAGAAGTTTGAATTGTGTGATCAAGGTAGAAGAAGTGTGGAAGGGTAATATGGGCACACCAATACTTTAGGAGAATTTATAAGAGTGAGAGGAGAGGAAGTGGAGGAACCTAGTGTAATTGGCCTTCCCGAGAAGTTTATCTGAAAGGGAAAGAATGACAAAGGACAATAACTAAAGGATTAGGTTTAATGATTAACTAAGGGGGATTGTAGGACAAACTATTTTTTTTTAATGATGTAGGAGATGTAGGTATCCGAAATGAGTCAGTACATGTGCCCTCGGCTCATTGCACCACAAGCTAAGGCCATAGCCTTGGTGGAGCACAGCGGGCAGAGAAGGGCTTACCCCAGCCTGTTTGGGTTCTTGAGGTCTATTCTATGTTGCAGAAGTATTGAAAGAGCTTTCCATGCTGTCTAAATTTAGCACCAAAGGATAAAGCCCTCATGGCCCACCCAAGTTGTAAGGTGCCTTCTTCTCCTCTTCTCTTTCCTCAGCCAGTTCTGCCCCTAATTCCTATTTCTTCCCTCTCAAGAAGCATTTGAATGATTCTCCTTAGTACTCCAGTATGTTGAACCCCTACCTTTTCTTCCTGAAGCAGACTTTGTCCATTATTGTTCTCAAGTAGTTTGTTCTGGGCTTGATTGGGACTATCTTTGTCATGCAATCAATGCATTTTCTTATGGTAATACAGTAATAAAAACTCAATGAATAAAATAGTGAACTCAGCCAGTAAAATTTAATGTCTACATAGAAAGAAGTCATCAATTGGGTATATGTGGTATTTGTGCAGAATTCTCTGGATGCAGGTAAGTGGAATTAGATTTGCCCATGGAATGATGGGCAAGTTTATATGCAGATGTATTCCTGTGGCTAGAGGGCCCCAGGTGCACCATCTCGGAATCTCCCTGATGACTTCAGCCCTTGCTAGTTAGCTCTATCTAGGAGCATCTTCCGATGCAACATGGAAGGTCTGGCCCCATCACTGACAATAAAGAGAGAGGAAGGAAGATTTCGATGAGATAACTCAGGAACATTTAATTTTCTTCTATTTGGGATAGGCTATCTCATTATAGTCATTCACTTATCTAATAAATGTCCAATCCTGTTCACTCTTTGGAGTGGCCAGAGATCCCATGATTTAAATAATTGGATAGGGCATCTGGGCCAGACTTTGTTTAAGAGTCTGCCAAGTGAGTCAAGGTTTGAAGCAGTTGCAGGAGGCACAGAAATTTTTCAGTCTTGTCCCTTCTTGCTTGTCTCCCTCCCTCCCTCTACACCCACATTTACCTAAAAGAGAGGGATATGAGAAGAGGAGGGGGGGATGGCAGAAAAGACAAAAGTCGACAAGAATAGGACAGAACAGAATGGCAGAGCTGGAAAGGACCCTAGAAGTGCCTGTCAAATGTGGGAGGGGCATAGAACATGGAGAGCCTGAGCACATTTGGGAGGAACCTTGGACTATGCAACAAAGAATGCCCCAAATGGGAAGGCTTTGGTGCATAGTGTTGATAATGGGCTCTGTGCTTTAGCTTGCATCACCTGCCTGTGCAGCCAGAAACAGATTAAAATGTAATTTGGAAATATTTATTCAAATAAAACATAATAAAATTCAGATAACACCACATTGAAAAATGTTTCTGTGTGGCATTAGGTATGGATCAGTGACCCCCCATTTCTATTTCTGCTTCAGGACATAGAGTGGCAGAGCTGGGAGGGACCCTAGGATGTGCAATAACAAATCTCTGAGCTGGAAAAAATCTTCGAATATAGACTATAGGAAGTTAGAACTTGGAGGAATGTTAGAAAATTGAATATTAGCACCAGAAGAAACATTAAGTCATTGAACATGTTCAAAAGGACCTTAGATATAATCTAGCTCAACACTCTTTCACTACTGCCACCCATTCTACAGAGGGGTAAACTGAGGCCAAGAAAGGCACATTGCTGAATGGTGCACAGGAAATGGGGAGCAACAAAGCTGGAAGTGGCCATATCTTGCCTGCTAGTAGAATGATCTTTCCACAACAGTGCACAGTCTCTTGTGTGGGAGAAAATGCCAAAGAATGGAGTGGATTTGATTGTCAAGTCATAAATAAATTTTCAGCCTGGGAGAATGGCACGTGTGCAGAAGCTGAGACCATTATCTGCTGTGACTGGCCAGGCATGGAGGGGCTTCATCACTGTCTTCTGACAAGAAATCAATATCCGGCTCAACTCAGTGAGGAGTGACTCCTGAGCCCTTAGCATCTTTGCCTTTCTACCTGGGAAGTGGGAAGAGATTCTCTTTGATATGGGATAGGCTAATGAATAGAAAGTTTCTTCTTTTTCATGATATAGGAGACCAGTGATTTCTTGCCCTCCTTTTATGGGTAGATTAGCCTGGGCTTTGGGGATGTGGTGGACATGGATCCCTTCCCATGGGGTGCTTGGAGAAAGATATTTTCATAAGGTTTTAGTTGTATCTGGGAGACAAGTATAGGCTGGAGCTCTTAACCAGGAGTCAGCCCTTGGTGTGAAATTCAGCTTCAACATTTATTTACCACCTGGTTAACCATGGACAAGTCACTCTGGTGTTTAAAATGAGACACTGAGATGAGGGGATTTCTAGGGTCCACTCCAGCTTTAACAGTAAGATGAAGCTGAAATCCAAGGCAAGAATTCAGTCAAATATGGTGGGCCTGTCTCTAATACTGGTGTCAGAGCATGGATATTTGTATTTGATCCTGCAGTCTTATAAGTGGGACTGGACAAAAAAGACACAATTGGAACTAGCCTGGGGAGCTATCCTGTGGGGAGATCCTGGAGTTGGAAGGGACTTCAGGAGTTATTGAGTCCTCCTCACTTGTTTTATAGATGGGGAAACTGAGTTTCATATAGGCAAAATGACTTGCTCAGATTTGAAGTGCCTGAGTCAGGATTAGATTGCAAGTCTTCCTTACTTCAAGTTCGACTTTCTCTCCCCTGTGCCACCCAACTGACCATCCACTATCAACATAATGGGGATGAGGAATGCCTACAAGTTGTGCAGAGAGATCAAGGCACTAGGGATCCAGGTAGGATCAGTCAGGGTGGTAACTCACTGACATGCCCAGCTGCCTCCTGAACTCAGTCACAGAATGAACTTTTGGAGTTGAAGGGGCTCCTGGAGGCCAACTAACCTAGTACTTAGTATATAGTCCTCTAATGAGCAGATGCCAAAATTTGCACAAGGCAGCCCCATCGAGTTTCTGACAGGTCAAATTTTGATGAAGTTTTCCTTAAATTAAACTAAAATCTACTCCTCTCCAATTTCTACCATTGCTTTGACTTTTACAACCTGGAACCTCTATGTGACATCGTCCCAACATTGGCTGACTTGTGCATCCCTAGAAGTTAGCTCAGTGCTTGTACATAGTAAGTGCTTAAAAATGCCTACTTCCCTCCCTCTGTGAGGAAACGCACGTGCATATTTATAAATAGAAAGATATACACACAAACTCCCACAAATACAAATGCATATCCATATACTTCTCTTTGCATATATTTGTAGCCTTCTTCCATGAAGGCCTTCCTCTTATGTGTCATTCTGACCTCTAGAAGGCTATAAGGGAGCATAAGCTCTGGCTAGTCTCATGAAGGGTAATCAGGTTTCAGATCTTAGAGTGTCTGCCATCCCAGGATTAGACCAACTCAGCACCACAGGGTACAAGGTTGACCACTGGGGAATTCTTTGGAAACTTTCAGTCATTTACCCAAAAGAGTGGGCTTAGTAGGTAAAGGGCTGGTTTTGGAAGCAGCAAGATCTGAGTTCAATTTCTGCCTCAGACATATCTAACTGTGGGATCATGGACAAGTCCCTTAAATCCCCAGTGCTCTAGCAATGGTTGACTTGAATTGGGATCACCCGTTTCTATGACAGAATTTCCCCGTCCTGATAAAATGACAGATATAGAACAAAAACCAAGCAACCAATCAAATGAACGCCAAACAAAACACTGCCAAGAGTACAAGAATTGTCTATTAAGGCAGGGAAGTGTTAGAATTTAGGTCTGGGGTGGGGGAAGGAACTGCAAAGAAGAAAGAACAGATCCTTGAAGATATTTTGTATGACCCTGGGTAAGTCATTTCACATTTCTGGGCTTCAGGTTTTGCAGACGGCTAGGTGACACAGCAGCTAAAGAATTAACCTTGCAGTTAGGAGGATCTACGTTCAAATCCTGCCTCAGTCATTTACTGGCTACATGACCTTGGGTAAGTTATCTAAACTCTGTATGCCTCAGTTTCCTTATTTGTAAAACTGGGTAATTTTAACCCTTTCCCTCCCAGAGTTGTTGTGAAGATCAAATGATAATAAACAAGGCATGTTGCAAACTTTAAAAACACTAGAGAAATGCCGGGTGTTGCCGTCATCATTTCTAGGACCTTGGACCGACAGCACTTGCACTACTTTCCTCCTGGGGCTGGCGTGGGGGAACATTTGTAGACCTTCATCTACTGGACACCTGTGTTATCTCTTCCTCCTGCTCTTTACCATCTTTGTCTCTTCCAAAGTTCAGGGGTGTCCTTTGTCAGGAAAGGAAGCTACTCCCTTGCAGAGCTGAGCTTGGCTTGCTGAGTTGTTTTCTTAGCCACAGACCATGTGATGAAATGGGGAAACCTCTTGGCCCCTCAGAGCATCCCATCGGATCTCTTTCCTGGGAGCCCTGTGCTCCCTGCTATTGTTTTGCTGTGTGCTTATGTCCACACGGAGATCATTTTCATCAGTCTTGCTTGCTTTGGAACATTAACTCTCAATTCCATTTTACAACCAAAATGGAACAAAATGTAATCATCCTGAGACATATTGATTTTAATGAAAGGGCGTGAGTGGCTCTGAGCTGGGAGGACAGGGGGGATCAGAGACCCAGAAGAGGACTAGCTAAAGTAGGAATCTTGAAGCTTCCAAGGAAGAAAAAGTGGAGGCAAGCTTTCAGGCAGGGTCAAGGGAAAGAGGAGGGGAGGAAGGGGGAAAAGAAGGAAGTTGAAAGAAAAGAATACAAGAGGGAAGAAAGATTGAAATTGGGGGGACAAAAAAGGAAGGGAGAGAAGGGGAGGAGAAAAAGAAAGGGGGGTTATGTACTCAAGGATCAAAATTATGAAGTCAAATGAGAAGCTACATCGAAGGGTCACCTTCTAAACCTGGTGTTTAGGCTGCTCTGAAGAAAGCTGCTGGTGCCATCCCTTGACCCCAGGACTTTATATGCACACAGGACTGTATATACATACATAGCATGTACATTTCCGTATAAGTAGATAGCACATACATAAAATATACATGTTTCTATCTGGGTGTATAAGTGACTATTCTTGGTTATACATGTGTGTGCGTGATTGTGTATTTTGTGTACACTAAATGCATGTGTTGTGGAGCTTTGGTGCATGTCCAGATGGCCTAAATTCAAGGGACCCATGTAGGTGACATTAGAAATCTACTTCTGTGAGAATACCTGGTCTGTGAGCAGTCCTTCTGTGTTCCCCCGGCTGGTTGAGGCAGTCTCTTTCCACAGGCTTTGTAACCAGAATTGTCTATGTGACATTGTCATACTTTCTCACTCTACCATGGCATCCAGTTTGAAGAGGCTATTTACTCATAGTAGGAACATCATGTAGGAAGTTGTGGAGGAGAGAGTCTCAGATCTACCTTCTTCTCCTGGTTTGGGTCTGTTTAATTTGTCATTTTCAGTTACAAATATGCTGAGTGGGAATTTAAGTCACACATTTAAGAGTTCAGGATTCCAGATCAGATGTTGTCACCAGCTCAGTAGAGAAACCCTGAGAAGCTAAGATGTTTGGACATAAGCCCAGGGGAGACTTTGGACTTGGAACTTAGTGGGAGTAATATTATGGAGGAAATTGAGTTAAGTTGTATACCTTATCTGCCTCCCTCTTCCAGAGACTGAGGGGATACAGAGAGTGGGGAAGGGGTTATGCACCCAAGATATTAGGGGTTACCTTTTTATGTTTGTTCTTGCCATAATTTTGAAGTAAATATTCTTTTGTTAAAGCTAATCTAAATGTCAAGTGACTGAATGGAACTGAGATGCTTGAACCACTAGAACTGGAGAACACCTTCAGTGAAAACTTGAGTCAGTGGCAAAAATGAGAATCCTGCCACCCCTATTCAAGGGAATTAGAAAACCTTGGGGAAGGTATAAAAGTATTACACAGCGGACCCTTCAGGTTGTGGCACCTGGAGAAACCACTGTGACACATGGCCACAGATGATTGTAGACATGTGAATGAATGTCTGAGAGCATATACATGATCAGGCAGAAAGTATGAACATGTATTTGGGGGCATATATATGTAGATGTGTGGAATTAGGCATGTGTCTACCTACTTGCAGATTCCCATATGTGCCTGACCCAGTTCTCTATAGGAATCCCTCTTTCACTTAAATGCTTCATGAGAGATCCTCCACACAAGTGGTGAGCGCCTTGGCCAACTGCATCTTCCTGTTGTATACCTTGCTTGATATTAAGGATGAGGTTTCTTTCTGAGAATCTTGTCTGAGGTTGACATATGTGTGATAGAAGCCTCTGTGAAGAGGGCTCTACTTAAGCTTTTTATTTTTATTATCTTTTTTTGCAGACACTAGACACAAAGGGATTTTGTAGATTCGATGTTGTTTATTCATGTAGCTGGGGCCTAGGGAATGGTTGTTAAATTGAATTGACTCTTGAAAGACTAAAAATCAAAAGCATATTGTCTTAATATTTAGTTAATCAGACAACAATGAACCGCAACTACTCATAACCCCCAATTTTTCATTAAACTTGAATTTTTCTGTGATACAAACTATGCATACCCAAGTGCTCACAGAATTCAGAAAAATAGCAGAAATTTCCATAATAACTCACATGGCGCTAGAGCTGATTTCTTAAGCAGAAATCTGTGAACTTATAGTTTAAGTATTTGGATAACCACATCTCAATGTCATTGGCTTTACTTGTAATCTTTGTATTTTGTGCATTTGAGAACACGACTGAGAAGTATTTGTACCCATAGCTGCCAATCCCAGGGGCCCTAGACCCAGAAAACCTTCAGAACCCTGCTCTCATTCTTTCAGGCTCACAAAGAACTTTCCTCACAACAATCCGATAAGGTCAGCAGCAAAAGTATTATTTCTATTTTATAAATGGAGAAACTGATCTGGTTGTCTCTAGGTCAGGGTCATTCAGCTAGTAAAGTATTGGGCCCAAGGTCATGGGATCAGCTCTGGAAGAACCTGAGTCCATCAAATTCAACATCCATATTTTCAGATGAGATAACTGAGGAGAGGAAATAGTAGTGACTTGACCAAGATCACACAAGAAGTTGATATATAGAAGCGTCTGGGGGCACAGTGGAGAGAGTTCTAGACCTGGAGTCAGTCAGATTGGAGTTAAAATTTGGCCTTAGGCATTTATTAAATGTGTGACCCTGGGAAAGTCACCTGATCTCTGTTCTCAGTTTCCTTGACTGCAAAAAATACCAGCACCTACCTCCCAGCATTGTTGTGAGGTAATATTTGATAAAGTCTGAACACAGTGCCTAACACATAGTAGGGTGCAATATAAATGCTTCCCTCCATCTTCCCTTAGACATCAAAAATGAATTTTGAACCCAGGTCATCTGATGTTAACATCAAGGCTTACATAGCACTATGCTGCCTCAAATCAAACCTAGGTCTCTTAATTTAGAGTCCAGTATATTGTGCTGCAGGAGGGAGATGAGTTTAGTCAGGGAAGACTTCCTGCAGGAGGTGAGTTAGCTACTCCTGAAATTGCTTTGGACTTTCGGAGAATATTATGATGGATGACTTGGCAGGAACTAGGAAAAATGACCCAAGACTTGGGGTGGCTCGCTGTTGATCACTGTAACCCATCTCATACTCCCTGTGGCTGCCAGAGTGAGGCAAGTACTTTGATCAAGACCTATGGAAGGGACAGGGGGTAGAACTCTAAATTTTTAGTCAGATTTTCCAATAACCACCCCAAGGAAACAACCTGGCACATTAAGTAGAAATCAATGGATTACTGCCCTGCAAAGAGGATGCTTAATGTCCCATCATAATTCATGCTCTCCACTTGAGCTGAGAGAGATGGCTTTATTTTCCCAATAACTCTCAGTAACACAATTGCATTGTTTACACAGGGGTGCCAGTTTCCTATCATTAATCATCCCAGGAGAGAAATGAGTCAGTCAGTGGCTTGGATGCACAGGCATGAAGCCTCTTTGGTTCTGTCAATAACCCTGCATGTACTGCCATATTTTAAGAGGGTAGGTAGTTTCCCTAAGTTCTGTTGAAACTTTCTTTCCTTCTGGGATTTCCACTCCTGCGCTACCATCACGTGAGCGGGAGCAGGTTGTTCCTGACACTTCTGAGAGCTGGAGAGAGAGCCCAGTAAGAGCTTATATCCATGCTGTTGTATAAAGCCACTCCAACTCTTTACATGTAAGCACTAAGCCAGCCATAAACAAGCCATATGACAAGTAGCAGATACTTGGAAGCTCATATCTGTAAGAACACAATTTCAGAACACATCTGGAATGTCATGTTTAGTTCTGGGCACCACACTTCAGGAGGGATTGTTGTAAAGAAAGACCAATTTGAAGACTGGATAGTAAGAAATCTCTATTAAAATATTTATTTTTAGTTTTCAACATTCGTTTTTATAGGATTTTGAGTTCTAAAAGTTTCCCTCCCCTCCCCCTCCCAAAAACAGTATATAATCTGATATAGATTATACATGTACAATTGTATCAGAGTTTCACATTAGTCATGTTATGAAAGAAGAAACAGAACAAAAGATAAAAACCACAAGAAAGAAAAGATCAAAATAAACAAAAAGTGAAGATAGTCTGCTTTGATCTCCATTCAGACTCCATAGTTCTTTATCTGGATGTGGATAGTATTATCCATTTTTAGTCTTTTGGAGTTGTCTTAGATCATTGCACTTCTGAGAAGAGCTAAGTCTATGAAAGTTGATCATCACACCATGTGGCTGCTTCTGTGTACAATGTTTTACTTGAAGAAGTCTTTAAAAACAAACATAAAACAAGCTTCCTAATGATGAGACATATCCAGAAGTGAAGAGAGCTACCTTGAGAGATGACTGGGGCTCCCTCCTCCCACTGCAGGGTCTTCAAAGGGATGCTGGCAGGATGACCAAACTCTGGATTTCTAATAAGTAGACCTAATGAATTGAAAGCAAGCAAAGGCTGGCTGGAGAGTGCATTGTTTATGTATGGTGCTTGTTCATGTGCGAACAGGTTTAGATGATCTCAAGATTCCTTCCAACAGTCAGAATGCTTCTATGGGTTCATGATTTATCTAATGTCTATTTTGCCTGACAATCCTCCCAGTGTCTGAAGGGAGGGAACATATCTATCTATATGAAGCCCTCCCTTTTTCTGCCTTAATATTACCATCGAATTCTTTAAGTCCATCTTCACACAGTATAGTTTCAAGTCCCCTCCACAACACAGTTGGTTTATCTGGGTCTCTCCCCCTAAAACATGGCACTGCCAACTTGATACAGGGCTCCTGCTGGGAACTGATCTGGGGAGGGGATGGGAGGGAATTTTCACCTTTGTTTTGCAAAGGTACCCTGCCTTAATCTAGAGACATAAATCAAACCTAAACCTTTATGATCCTAGGCCAGAACTCTGAAGGGAGTGGAGAGGAAGGTGACAGGCTGACCCTTTTCCTTTATTTCTTCTTGGCCTTTCCGCCCCAGGAGCCCCTGAGCATTTGACACCTCACCTGAGCTCTAGGGGTTTGAACTGAGAAATCACAAATCAAGACTAGAAAATGAAATGCTGAAGCCAGGATGGCTGAAGATCAATGAGGCTGAAAGCCTCCAGCAAGTCAAGGTCTTCTTTCTCTTTATAAGCCAAGTTTGCTCTGATAGTCACTGAACTTCTTGAATAGTTGAATATTTTATGCAAATCCATTTAAATTTAGAGCATCCTTCCTACTATCTGACTTGTCTGATGTCAGCTCCTAAAGTTTGGAGTTGTTTCTGAACAGTTGGAATTTGTTTTGATGCCAGAAGAAAAATCAAAGGAAATTTATTTTCTCAAATGAGTTGTTGATCCATGGAGCTCCATGGAAGAATGGCTCAGCATTTGCATACAGTGAGCTCTCCACAAATGTTTATTGAACAGATAGATGGATGGAAGGGGATATAGAGGTTAGAGCAAGAGCTGTTACTCTGGATGGGGCAACCTTTTTCCTTAATCATTTGTTCTTTATTCAACAGATATGTTTTTCTAGGTGACTGCTCAATGTGATACAGTATGCTTGGGACAGATAAACAGGATGTGATCCCTGTCCTCACAGAACTTCCATTCTAGTAGGAGGGAGGAGTCATGGGCACAAATGTGTATAGTACATGGATACAAAGTCGAATATGGGCAGAAAGGCATGAAGCAAGAGAGATAAGATTGATTCTAATTGGAGGACTTAGAGAAGGCCTAATGGAGGAGGTAGCCTATATGAGCATGTCTTTTAGGGCTGGGTAACCAGGGACAAGCCAGGCAAAGTGAATGGTGTCAGTAAAGGAGCAGAGGTTGAAAAGCAAGGAAAACAATTTCCAAGAGACTGATGAGGAGAGGACACAATGAAATTGTAAACGGATAACTCCCAGACTCAAATGAATAGTGCAGATATGAGGTCATAACATGTGAAAGTTGTCAGCCTCCAAAAATCAATGAGAGAGAGAGAGAGAGAGAGAGAGAGAGAGAGAGAGAGAGAGAGAGAGAGAGAGAGGGAGAAAGAGGGAGAGAGCAAGCATGAGAGCACATAAGAGCACATGAGAGCACACAACAACACACACCTAGCAAGTCCAGGCTAGAAATCAAAGGTTTGACCAGTGTCACTTACTTTCCCTGGCACCAACCCTCCAAAATTCCCCAAACAAAACCAGCCCAAACCCAAATCAGGAAGCAAGATAAAGTAGACTTTGTCTGCAAGTCTAGGAGAATGGAGGGCCCAGCCCCTGGAGAGGCCACAGCCTCTGGATAGACCACTAGGGAAAATATCATTTAGATCCTCTGCTTAAAGACCTTCAATGGCTCCGTATTGCGTGCTAAGTACAGTGAAACCTCCATCACCTGATCTTCAGACTTCCCATCATCTCCTGACCTCTTTGTATCAAAGTGCTTCCCCTTCCCTTTATAGTTCAGCTGCTACCAACTGTATTCTGTATCTGGTTCCTTACACACCCTGTTCTTCTGCATCTCTTGCCTCTGCTAGCCCCATTCCCAGTGCCTGGAATGCCTGGGCATCACATTTTCTTCCTTTCTCTTTTTACATTTTCTTTTTTATTGTGAACTTAGATAACACTAACAAGCATGAACATTTAAATATGCAAAGAACAGAAAAAAGGGTATTACATATGAAACTCTGAACTTCTGTCATGTAGAGTTTACTTTTTAAGAGGATATTAAATCTAACCACAATAGCAACAAAATGTATATCCTTTTATGAACTTACTTCTGCTCTCCTCTGAGGACTTTTAAATGATTCAGTTATGCCCTTTTCTACTCCCTCTTTTTGCATCACTAACACCACCCACCAACTTCTCCCACACCAAATAGAAACCTTCCCTTGCAGCAAATGAATACAGTTAAGCAAAACAGATCTCCACCTTGGCCATAGTGGAAAATATCAAATTTCTTCTGGCTCCCTACTTTCAGTCTTGCCTTCTCATCTAATTGATTTATGATCTTTTGGATTTATTTAATGCACCTATTGGAGCTTGTTGTTGCATGCGTTGTGAGATGTTGGTGTAAACCTCATCTCTGCCAGACTGCTTTCCAGTTTTCTTAGTAGTTGCTATCTTGGGATTTATCAAACCCTGTCCTGTTTAATTACTTCTGAATCTCATTTACCTCATGTGTTCCCTAATTTCCATTTCTACTGTTTGATGGTTCTCCCATCCTTAACTGAAGTGAAAGCTCTTCCATCAACATTTCCTTCTCTCTCTTGTTGCTACCAACCTTACCCTTAGACCTTCAATCTTATACTATTTTGGACCTCTCTAACCTGTTGTGTAATATTTTGCGTTGCAGTTTCTCATGCCATCATTGAGGGACATGGAGGCTAGATTATGATATAGTGAAATAGACTCAGAATGGTTTGACTCAGTGGAGACAAAGCACAATTATAAATGAATTGATGTCAGTTTTGGGGGGATGACTTCCCTAGTTGAGTACTTTCCCATTTGTCCTTGGTTGTCAGCTGTCTGCCATTGCTATCAATGGATGAAGACATAGACATCATTGCAGTCAAATTTTTCATATGATATAATATGTTGTATGACAGTGAGGTCCAAAAATGTCTAAATAAATTAGAAAGAGGCTGAATTTAATGAGAAAAAATATAGTAAAGAGAAATGCAAAATCCTACATTCAGATTCAAAAAGTCAGTGGTACATAGGATAGAGGAAATGTGGCATTTGAAATGGATTTAGTATTACAAACTCAGTAGAAGCCGACAATGAGACAATGCAGTTGACAAAGTGCAATGTTAGACCACAGTAAGAGAATCACAATCTCCAGGTGATATATATTAGCTCAGTCATTTTCTCCACTGTGTGAGATCACATCTCGAGTATTGTTTATCATTTTAGGAAGGACATTGACAAGCTACAGAATGTCTAGAGGATGCAGGAAGGGTAGTGAGAGAAGCAGAGACTGTGCCACATATGGATTCGTTAAAAGAACTGGGGTGGTTGTAGTTAGCCTGAACATGAGAAGACTGAGCAAAGACACAAAATTACTGTGAAGAAGAGATTTTCTTAGACTTCTGCTTAGCCCCAAAAGGCACAATGAGGAGGAACTGGTAGAAATTGTTTGGAAGCAGATTCTGGCTCAATGTGAGGAAAATTGTCTTGCCAAGCAGAGCTGTCAATATAGAGTAGGCTACTTCTGGAGATGGCAGTTTCCTCATCACTGCACATCTTAAATAGTGACTGGATGACCATATATGGATTCCATACTCCATCACAGTATTCCTGGATCGGATGATCTCAAAGAAACCTTTCAACTTTATAAAACCTTCTAGTTGGAGACAAGTAGGAAGAAAGGCAAAGAGAGAATGAACAATGTCACAATCTAGCCAAGAGAGAGCAGACAGATGTTTGGGAGTGTGTCCTATACTCTTCTTCTTACTTTTCAAAGTGGCCAGATGTAAGATGTTAGAAAGATCAAAGGAAATGATGTTCTCTCCTCTTAGCTACACTCTAATCTGCTGCTCTTGCTTCATCTCTAAGCCTAGAAGTGACCCTGTGCCATGTGTATCCTAAGCTGTAACCCCTTTTCCTGACTATCAAAGTCCTTCTCTCTTCAAGGTCTCAATGAAATATACCCTTCTGGATGTTATGCTTCCTTCTATCTAGAAGTGATCCTTTCATCCCTCTCTCTGGCATTTTTTGAAGACCAATATTTACTTTTTCCTTTGTGTGTGGACAACCTAGCTAGTGCTAGGATACAATCTTCCTGAAGGCAGACTCTGTACTCTTTTTCACCCTTTATTCCTGGAGCATGATAAGTTATTGCTATATAATAAAATGGGTAAGCTTACAGAATCCACTGTTGTTTCCCCATTCAAGTAAAGAGCATTGTTAGTGACTGAGAGTATAAGGAGAAAGAACAATTGAGCCCATGAGTCAGACAAAATAAAAAAATACATAGAGTTAAGTGATGAAGTGATGGAGCCATATGCTACAAGAAGTGTCCGATGGAACATATATGCCCAAGGTGGTATGGCCTGAAAATAATCAGATTTATAAAAGTTCCTGGATAGCAGATGCCAGATGGATTTTGAATGGAAATTGTGATGCTTTGGGGACTGTACTCCTAAATATTTGAAAGGACAACCCGGCCTTCATCTTACATTTCTATATACTTTAATATATAAGTAATTGCTTGAGTACATCCATCACAACAACTCTTTGAGGTGGCCAGCACAAATGCCATTATGTACATTTTACAGAGGAGGAGACTGAGCTTCCTTTCAGGAGGGAGATGATCAGAAGGATAGAGCTGATGGTCTTGATGTATTCTGCCTTGGTCATATATTTTATCTAGCTTGTTAATTCTGAGTGCTGCATTTTAAGAAGAGCATTGACAAAGTGGAGATCATTCAGAGGACAGTAAAGAAATTAAGGAGATATTAAGAGAATGTGACTTAGGAGAATTGGTTGAAGTAACTGGGGATACTTAGCCTGGATAAGCACAGATGTTTTTGGAAGGGATGTGCATGCATGTGGACTGATGTGTGCAAAGGACTGGCCCGTGGATGAGGGAAGAAGCTTGTTCTTCTTGACTCTGAAAGGCTGAATTTGGAGCAATGGGAGAAACTTTCAGAGAGAGGTGAATTTTGCCTAACTGGAAGCAATAGTTTTCCTGCTCATGCTGTTCAGAAGTGGAGTGGTCTAGTTAGAGGATAGAGAGCAAGTTTTGAGTTTTTCTTTTGCTTTTATCAATGAAGGTCTTCAAATGCTGGGTCTATTACCAGATATGTTTTTAGATAGGGCTCCTAATCAACTATTGGTTGGATTCAATGATTATGGTGGTCTCATGCCATTATAATGTTCTGTGATTCTCTGCCTTGTTCAAGGTCAACTGGGGGCTATTGGGTAGAGCTAGGCCTCAAACTAGGATCTTTAGACTCTAAGGCTAGAATTTAGGCCCAGATGTGGTGCTGTGGCAGGGTCATTGAATTTGGGGTAAGAATTGGCTATGACTCTATGATATATGAATGAGTTCAGCTACTACCTGTGTGGTCTTGGGAAAGTGAAAATTTCTGGGCCTCAGTTTCCTTAGCTGTTAAGGAAGGGGCTTAGTCTAGAGGACCTTTAATAGCACTAAAATTAGTATTCTCTTATTATCTCACATGCCAGATAAAAAAATTCCTTCTTCCACATAACCTTTCTCTCTTTGCTTATTGCCTATTCAGAAATCTTCCTCCCTCTTCCTTTCTACCTTATACCTTCTGGAACACTCTGGCACCAAAAGTTTGTTTTTTTATAACCCCCCACTACATGACATTTCCTACCAATTCCACCCTTCCTCAATATCATAAACCACTCCGCAGGTGTTTGGGGAGAAGATTCAACATAAATTAAGCTCTGCATTTACAAGCCTAGGGAAATTCTTCTTTAATAAGCCTAGTGATAATGGAGAATGTTGTTAACTACAGCCTAAAGTCATAAAACCCACATCAATTAAGACAATGAATTTGGAAGGCCCAAATAAGGAATCCCAAGCAGGCCTAGATGGCTAGAGACAAGGCAATTGGTGGGGAAGTGGAGCGCAGAGACTGCCTCCAGCTTAGCCCCGGATGCACCAGAATGATCCATCGAATTGGTTTATCCTTCATGACCCTAATTTGCATTCTCAGAGTTCAATGCAAGCCATTCAGAGACAAATCCACCTAATGGAACTAAGCGTCACTCTGTTTCCCTCTTAAATTAACTAACTCAGTGGGAAATGAGGAACTTTCAAGGAAGAAATACGAATGGAATTGTGGGAAGAGCTAGAGGGTGCTCTGGACAAGGGATCATCAATTTCAGTTAGAAGAGACTTTAGGGACCATCTAGTTATGGCCTTATTGTCTCGTAGATTCAGAACAGAGCTGGAAGGGACC